>OW388302.1:17623568-18823568 GCA_936450465.1 Gibbula magus
GCCTGTAAATTCCGCCACAGGGGCTAAAAATGGTAAAATATATATACGCAACGTAAGGGTTAAGACCAATTTATATGAAGATTTAATGGATTGTATCTAGTGTGTAAAACCTGCTTTATGTTTTGTCATTTGGACATTTAATGCACAATTAGTAAAATACCCTATTAATTTGATTGAGCTGTGTACAATTTATTTGGTTACTCAAAAGAAATGTTGGATACTCAATTAAGGTGGACGCAAGAGCGTACATTACTCAATCAACCAAAACCTTATTTGTAGCTCTGCTAAGAATTACTTACCCTGAGATTGACCAGTGATCATATGACACAAGTAATTTGATTCAAATGGGAAAATATGAGTAGCAGACATGAATTTTACTTGAATATATGCTACTTGCAACTGGAAAATACTGAAATATAACTCAAATAAACTCTTACTAAGTGACAAAATGTCAGGAAAACTTACTCAACATGAGAGTAGAGTTTACATCATTTTATGCATGTACTAACCCTTGCCCAGTACTTTACACATTATAACAGACATCATGGGCTGATAAGAAGATCAAATGAGAGTTTAAGTATTACTATACCTGAGGGTGGACCCTACTTCATTATTGTTTTTGTTCCTGCCTTTTGGCGTCTGCTATTCTACAAAACTCCCAACATCACTGTAGCTTAAGTAAACCCAAAAGGGTGCAATGAAAGCTGCAAAGAGCTTGGCAGCTAGAGCTCCTTGCACTGAAGACTGTGCACCATATAAGCTGATATAACGTTGCATGCAATGCTTAGAGTTTAAGAGTGGAAGAAGCACCCTTAAAATCCCTTAAATCTTATAAATATCATGAGGAAATAGAACAAATTGAAATTGCCTTGTCAAATGAAAGTATATAATTAAATTGAAATATTTACATAAAATGGGAATTTAAAAGAAAGTATTTTTAGCAAGTTTTGATGGTAGTTCTAAATAATAATCCATTAAACGATATTTGTTTAATTGTTATAGTAAAACAAAATATCCACATTGCCTGTAGAAAAGGAAACAATTTTATTTTAAATATATATATAAAAGAATTATATTACAATATCATAAGGCATGGTTTCTTTTTCACTGGGGTTCGAGTTTTGTCTGCAATAAACTGGTATATAACACAGGCCCATAACTAATGTCCTCAGGCCATGTGGAGAGGAATCTACAGAACCTGTTCGTATCCCAGTAGATGAATTATTTGCAAATTATATTCCTCGGAAAAAGATCGACTTTTCATCAGACTGGCTTCTTTTGTGTTGTTTTTTGACACTTGTGAATGATGTTGTCATCATGGAGTGCAAATCCCAATCTTCAAATGAAAATCTAGGATCTTACTTTGTAAATTTTTCATGAAATATAATGGTGATTCAAATTAACATCAGTTTGATTTAGTGATGTTAGTAACCCCTGTAGATTTGCAAAATGTTAAAAATTCAGGGTTAAAAATAAGCACTTGTTGGGACAGGTGGTTTTGAGATGATAGGATGGCCAAACTGCATTTTAGCTCATCTGGTCTGAAAAGCCTGATAGGCTTATGGCATGGCATGGGATTCTAAATTGTAGATTTCGTTATCCTGCGACCCCAAATACAGGTCACAGAGGTCATGACCGAAAAGCTATTTTCATCTTGAGATTTTATGTGCTCTTCAAAGGGAGGTAATTTAAAGGAAACACCAGTGATGAATTAAATCTTCAAGTGTGTCTTTATTTGTAAGGGATTTTATCTCTGGCCTCAAAGATAGGGTAGGGACATTAAGACCTTTTTCATCTTCTCCATTTAAAGTGCTTCCCATTTCTTGTACCTCTCACCAGAAGTTGACATTTTGAATTAGTTAATGTATATAAAGCCTGATGAGATACAGAGCCAGTGGCTCTATTTTTTAAATCTTAGATTATATCTGATATTTTTCTTCCAAGGAGAGAATATAGACTTGGAGAGTATAGAAGGTTGGCTGGACATAGCACACGAAGTTGCGACAAAGACT
The DNA here is from genome assembly GCA_936450465.1 of Gibbula magus. Classification (NCBI taxonomy): domain Eukaryota; kingdom Metazoa; phylum Mollusca; class Gastropoda; order Trochida; family Trochidae; genus Gibbula; species Gibbula magus. The sequence goes on from OW388302.1 coordinate 17,625,581, forward strand.
CTCACCGACGATTCATTCGAACACCTCACACAGGCCTCAACTGGATCCACTACTGGCGATTGGCTCGTAGCTTTGTGAGTTTGTGCGTGGATATATATAATATCCAGCCACTTCTTAGAATCTAATGCACATGGTTTGTTGAATGACTTTTCATCCTTACAGTCTCTTTTATTCAAAATTCTAATATCAGCCTCCCTCATAAGCCATGGATGATTGAAAGGAAAATTATTTTTTCATTCAAATTGAAAGGAAAATACTCTTTGAGACCAAATTCATCTCTAATAATTTTTATTATGACTTTTTCAAGAATAGAATGTAGACTTTAAAATTTGAACAATTTATTTCCCTGTTAATCCTCAATAAATATATTTTTGATTTTCCAGCTACAAGACCAGTTGTTCCGGTGTACTCAATACTATGGAGAGTTTTGGAGTGAGGTCAGTTGCATTCTACTTTGTTTTTTTGCCAATGCTTTAATTTCTCTTGAACAAAAACAAGTACATCTGTACATAAACAATTACTGCAATAAATGTGGATTATTCTCACATACAAATCTTTGGGAGGGGAAAAGATGTCTATGTATATATATGTCGTCATATCTTGGAACAATATCACGATACTCTATATAATTAGTTGTTTTCTTTGCATATTGTAGAGTTTAATAGCAATTAATAGTGTCAATTTTGACATAATCCTTATTCTTATTCATAATGGTCACATGAAGTATCATGATTTCTGTAAATCTATCCCACACACTTTCAATTTATAGATGTGGCAATGGTAAAAATACATTCTCTGACCACCGAGTTCACTCAACACATATCTTCCCATTTCACCCTCTTGTGCAAGCAATAATCGTGATTACGTTGTTAAAATCAAAGTAAGTTGAACAATCAGAATATTGTCGCAAACTGAGGAATCTATCTGTTCTTGTAACCGCCATGAAGACTGGAGTTCCTTCACCTGTGCACAGCTGTGTTGAGACAGTGGTCAGTGATATGTAACTAAATTTTTGATTGAATCAAATAATTAAAAAATCAGCGGCTTATGTTCACTGCAGATGTTTTTTAATATTCAGCGATATCGATGAATAAAAAAGAGGTTATGTGGAAAGATATTGATTACCCCCAGGGGTTTGATTGTCAATGGATCTCATATTTTCCAAGTTGTATTTTACTACGTGAAACAGCTCTGTTATAAACCAAACAAACATATCTTTTTCCTGTAGAGTGAGGAGAAAGATGAACGTGGCAAAAATCGACATCGAGGCAAATCCGAGACTGGTCAAGAGACTCAAAGTGGAGAAATGTCCTACACTTATTTTGTGAGTAGCTTTCCTTGCAAGTTATAATCGCACCAGTTTCCATGACTGGCTAATTTAAGCAATATCCATCTCACACTAGTTTCCATAACTGGCTAATTTAAGCAAATTCAATCTCACACCAGTATCCATCACTGGCTAATTTAAGCAAATTCCATATTCACATCATTCCATCTCACACCAGTCTCCATCACTGACTAATTTAAGCGAATTCCATCTCACACCAGTTACCATCACTGGCTAATTTATGCAAAATCCATCTCACACCAGTTACCATCACTGGCTAATTTATGCAAAATCCATCTCACGCCAGTTTCCATAACTGGCTAATTTAAGCAAATTCCATCTCACACCAGTTTCCATCACTCGCTAATTTAAGTAAAATCCATCCCGCACCAGTTTTCATCACTGGCTAATTTATGCAAAATCCGTCCTCATATACAATTAAATCAATTGGCCCCAATGTCTGTCTCCATTGTTTTTTAGTTTCCGCCAAGGCAAAATGTACAGATACGAAGTGGAAAAATACGACACCAAGACTCTTACGTCTTTCGTGGATGGCTGGTATAAAAATATGAAAGCGGAAAATGTTCCGAGGGAACCTACAGGATTGTGAGTATATGTCTGCCATCAATTCTTAATGATTACATCCCCCGATGGAAGTGTGATATAAGTTTATATTCCGTGCGCCATTGTGTCCGCTTTTCTCAGAAACTATTTAAGATAGGCTAACCAAATTTGGTGTGGGGCTTAAGGGCATGAATACCTTTATGAGAAGCGTGCAATTATTTTTTTTGAAGTTATTGCCCTTGTTCCGTATTTTTGGACTCATGGTATCTCCAAAGGGGACAGCTTTTTGCTTGAGGGCATATTATTATAACTTTGTGCGTCAGGAGTTTGTGATTGTAATCAATTGAAATTTCTCATTTTGTGTGATAGTTATAAAATCCAACGTTTCAAACTCATTTGATATTCTAAAAACTAATATTTTGAGGAATAAAACAAAGAGCTCAAAATCAGTGCGGATTCTTGTAGGGGTGAAACTGTACATCTGAGTTTCGGTTCCGTCTTTATTGCAGTACAGAATTCTCAGTTCGGTACATTTTTGGTTCGGTTCAAATCCAAGACTGTTCTAAACTAAAGTCACAACTAAAGACATTTTTGTGTGAAATTAAGGTCTAATTAACATAAAAATGAAGGGGAAAAAACCTGAAAATGTGAATAACATTCTGTGAATTGAATAACATTAAATATATGTGGTACAAACCGATAACTTTGACGCAAAGTGCACTGAATCAAAAGTTACACCCTAGTTCAACTTATGTGAACTGTTTCACAAGTACATTCTTCATAAGATACTTGTAATTGTGTAGTTGAGATAATACAATATTATATATATGACAAAATGGTTACTGTCAGCTTGTAGATTTAAAAGGAGGGTTCTATCGGGGTATTTTTTGTGGAAACGAAATTCGAGAGGATATCCCCGTTTACACAAATATGCTACTAATAAATGATTAAAACACAGTCCAATTAAAAGATATTAATAAAGGTAATATTTTGATGAATTTATATTTCACAACTTAAATAAAGATAGTACATTTGTTGAAAAATAAAAACAATGGGAACTGAAGCCATTCATAGGCGCTGCGAGTGGGGAAAAGTTTACTACGGCATATCAGCAAATTGTTTATTAGTTTTATGACATGCTATGTGTTACTTTGTGAACTTTCTATCAGTGTATATCTTTTATCATTTAAATGTTGTAAAATTAGGTAAAATATAGCGTTTTCATTCCACGTAATGCACAAAATCCAATATGGCGGATTTTTCTGACAGAACAGCCCCTTTAAGCTGCATATCAAATCCATACCATCACAAGTATTCACAATATTACTACCATAATTCACCAAAAACAAAAGTCCAATTTGTTTCATGATTTCTTTCAATATATCTTTATATTTCAGTGATGAACTTACTGAGGGTATTGCCAAAGCTTTAAAGGTAAGCTTAGAACTAGTTTTTTCTGAGGAAAAGTCACTTGATAGAGACTGTAATATAAAATCACTTGTCTAGGACCCTGCATGTGCTATCATTCCAGTGTTTTCCTGTAAAGGTACATCCATTGTGTCGTTTGGGGTCACTTTTGGCAAATGTTATAAATTGTGTCATTTCATCGAGAAGTACTTACTGATGCCGAAAATTTCCATTTTGATGACAGCTAGTCGACTCGATATACCGACAATAAAAAGGTAAAACTAGTGATTCCTGATCGAAAACCAGACAACATACCACGTATGGCACGCGTCAATTGGTCAAACATAATTCTGGAAACTTATTTACAACGGGAAAATAGACAACTTTTGGTTGATAATGTTTCTTATAACTACTGTGTATGTAAATGGGACGTCTAGTTTCAGTTTCTGAACATGTATAATGATGCTGCTCGATTTTAATTGGAAACTACTAATTATTATATATTTGCCAATTGGGGATCGATATGCAAGTTGAGTGAAATTATTTGAACTGAAATCAGCACATATCGTATGTTGGCACATATTAAAACCAAATAAAAAATTTTGAAACACATTGGATGCACTTTTTTTTCAAAATTTATTTTTTCAAATTTCCAATTTATAATGATAGTTTATGTCATTTATATTTGCTTAAGAGAGTAAAACATCTCACTACACAAACCAAGTATCCACAGTGGTAATAACAGTGTTGCGTATAAAGCAGAAATTGCATGGTGGCCATTTTATTGTTAACATATTTTATTATTTTGAATGACAAAAACGATTCCCATGGCTTTACGGAACCATGTACAGTCAGGCCTCGATAATCCGAACGCTTCGGATAGTGAAATGTTCGGACAACTGAGTACTGAGTACTACTATAGAGATCAGTTTGGTTACATCTTCCTACCGTTCAGAAACTGCGAGATTCGGACTATCGGTGGCCGGATTATCGCGGCTTGACTGTACACTTATTTTTTAACTTGATTTTCTGTAGAGAGAAGGATGGTATACTATTGGTGACATTATTTTTTAAATACATATCATCGACTTATTTGAGCAAAACAACGTGCTACTGCCCCTTTAAACCACCCATGAATGCAATATTGTTATATTTTGGGACACTATCACTATCATCCTCGATAATCCAGCGCTATTGTTCCGATAAATCTACACACAAGCGCTGGAAAACAGTAAGGGTATTTATCCCTAACCTAGTTACCTCCCTTGGGTCCATGTTATCCAATCAGAAACGAAACGCAGACACTATCTGCGTAAACAACTCGACCAATCAAAACGCATCACTACCGTTGTTTATAGAAACAAACATGGCTCACTCACTCGATTACGATAAAATTTGTAACAAATTCAGCGTAGAAAACCTGACAGAAACTCAAAAGAAAGTTTTAAGAAGTCTGTACGTGAGAAGGGTGTACCCTATTCATGTCCATCAAAATGGGTGGACGTAAATGATTAAAATCCCTGTGCTGTGCTGTGCTACTGCGAAAGCCAAGATCCTGACACGAGAGTGCTTGTTATTTCACACTTGATTTCAAGTGATCTCATTGGTTGTTAGAAAGTAAGCGTTTCGCTGAGTCATTGCGAAGGGAGGTAACTAGGTTAAAGATAAAAACCCTTACTGTTTTCCAGCGCTTGTGTGTAGATTTATCGGAACAATAGCACTGGATTATCGAGGATGTATCACTATCAGTATCACATATACCGTCTTACCCAACAAGGTACAACTCATCCAAGTCTCCAACACTGGCTCGTTTAAAGGTACATCCATTGTGGTGTTGGGGGTCACAAATTGCAAACGTTATAAATGGTGTTACTTTATCGAGAGGTACCGACTGTGACCGAAAACTACCATTTTGATGATAGTAGACTTAGCATATTGACGATTTTAAGATAAAAGTAGTGATTTCTGATCGAAAACCGGACAATGCACAGCGTGTGGCCCGCGTCAATGAGTCAAACGTAATTCTGGAATATTATTTATAACAGACAGAAAGACAAACTTGAGTTGATAATGTTTAATAGGTCACATAACTACTGTGCATGTAAATGAGACGTGCAGTTTCGGTTTCTGCACATGCGTAATGATGTTACTCAATTTTGATTGGAAACTAGTAATATTTGGATATATTTGGGATTGGGAATAAATATACAAGCTGAGTGAATTTATTTGTATTGTGGACAGCACACGGGTGAGTTTGAACGTATTAAAGCCAAATAAAATGTTATGAAACAGAATGGATGCACCTTTAACCTAATTCAAACTTACCTGTGCTAGCAAAGCAGAAAAAACTTTGAAGTTCAAGTGCAGTTTGCCACTATGCTGGCCCAGGAAAGTTAAAGAAGTGCTACAAGGCTTAGATAAGCCAGTAATGGAGACTGGTGCAACTTGTGCCTTACGGGGGAGGTTGGGATGTGTAGTGCTGGAGCGATTAATCATATCGGTTGATCCATCGATCTAAGTGAAATAACGATTGTCGATTACTTATAAACTGCAGATCGATAATCTGAAATAATCATTATTGGGATGCATAAACAATGAAAAATTTATTCTACCTTGTAGTCATGTTTTCTTACACTGAACAATATCAAATCTGGTTGGCATGGTCGCCATTGCTTATGTACTTCTAAATCAGAAGCTGTTCTACTGCACACTTCAGGTGACCAATCAGCGTCAACCCCGAGCTTTGCTTGATTCGAAAGTTAAACGGCATTCGCTGCATTGAGCGGGTGCCACCTGATTAAAAATAAGAATTTAACAATACATTTCATTCAAGAAATGGATACGAAACTTAAAGTAATTTAGAAATGAAAATTATAAAATAGTTGGATATGTGTTGAAAATTTATACTCCGGTTTTATCACATATTTCCGTGATTCACCTAAACAGCTTACGTAATTGTAGTGTTTGTAAAATGATATTCAATAATATCGCGATCCGTATTCCACATAGCAATTCGCATTTCCAATGATTCCTGGGTACATGCGCAGTGGTTATGTATTCAGCATGGAAATTAACCCTTTACTTGTGGGTCCCGTAATTCATTCAAAGTTTCGGGTGTGAATTAGCCATTTGTGTACGGGTGTCGCTACTTAAATTTGTATTGAACGATTTTATATTTTGTATATTTCGTAAAAACGGTACCGGAATCGCCGCCTGGAAATTCCGCCAGCAGAGCTCGTTAGTGCCTAAGCTCAAACTACTGCTGCGAGCTGCTAGCCTGTAAATTCCGCCACAGGGGCTAAAAATGGTAAAATATATATACGCAACGTAAGGGTTAAAAGCCAGTCAGAGGTGGCAACTTTGAATGTGAAGACCCACACATGTGTTGTGTTATTTCTAAGAACACGTGCTTAAATGCAGTCAAGACTTAAATGTGTATTCTACTGTAATCGATTAGCAAATCAAACAGAGGTATAGCCACTGCTGACAATAACCTGGAATTTGGTTCGCAAACGTAGTGGATGTGCATAATACTGTAAAAGCAGGAATTATTGATGGCCTCTTCGATTATAATCGATCAATTATCAATCTGGCACTAGCGATTATCCGAAAAGATTTAATGATAACCAGCACTAGTAGTGATGTCCGAGTTTCACTTGTCAGTCGACACTTGACGGTAGCCTAAGTAAGAGGAGAGAATCAATGTAATCAATATTAGGGCTGGGACGGGTAACCCGGATACCCGGGACGGGTGGGTATTGAGTAGGACCCGGGTACCCATCACACTACCCGGACCCGTTTTTATCATGTGATTAATCATAAAACAGTTTTATTTGCTATTCTTTCATTTCAAGATTACAATGTATTTGAAGATTCTAACATAATATTAAAATGATCAAGTTGTCATTCATAATAAATTTGATTGAAATAGCCATGGGTCTCTATGCTTTAGGTTTCTAGCCCCATGTTCCAGCCAACCAGTTGAATAAAGTAGTACAAAATCTTACAATTAGACGTTGGAGATCAACAAAACGGGTATCCGGGTAGGGTAGGGTAACAGATGGTCGGGTAGGAAATACATACCCGTCCCAGCCCTAATCAATATACTTAGTGCCCTTTCGGTGACACGATTTATGATCGAAAACCGGAAAATGGCGTGCACCAAGTGGTCAAACATAATTTTGGAAACTTGCTCATAACAGACAAAAAGACAAATGTAGGTTGGTATTACAGATTCAATCGATGTCCGATAGGTTAATTTTCCATTTAGACAAACTGGATTTATAATCGGACATGTCCGGCAAATAGACTGATTTCTGCATCCCTGGTTGGTAATGTTTAATAGGTCATATATATAACTACTGTGCATATCAATCATCCTCGGTTACCCAGGGTTTTATATGCTCCGTTACTCTCCACTATATCACCCATGGGAAACCTTATCAGGGGTATCTGTTCTCAAATTACCCGCCCTTGGCCGGCGTGACGAAGTCAGTAACCAAAGAAAATGCTCAATGGGATAAGACGGAAATGGTCGAGGGAGATAACCGGTGACTGATGGCTAACACAATAACCTCGCTTGCTTTGAAACGAAGTGATATGAATTGTCATTGGCTTGCAGGTCCAAGCTGCGTAGCAGTTTGATTGGCTCACGCCGGCCAAGGGCGGGTAATTTGAGTACAGATTCCCCTGATAAGGTTTCCCGTGGGTGATATAGTGGAGAGTAACGGAGCATATATAAAACCATGGGTAACCGAGGATGCATATCAATGGGACATGTAATTTCAGTTTCAGTATATGTAAATATTATAGGAAAATGCTGACTTAATTTTCATTGGAAAAATTTTAATCATCATATATTCGTCAACAAGGTATGAATATGCAAGGCAGGTGAAATTAAAACACTAAAATCAGCATTTGTGGTTTTTCAGGATGTTGAAAGCCAAATAGAATATTATGAAAAAAACTCAAAGACTCTTTAACCAAGTGCAAAGCTTTATATAATGTCTGTTCCTTCCTTAAGCCATGTTATATTATAATGTACAATATATTGTAAATTTTTTAATAACATGAAATATAAATAAAAAATTCTCCTCGTTTTCAGGAGCAGCTTCAAGGCCCCAACCGAAGCATGTTCCTGGTCGTCACTGGCGGAGTTGTCTCCCTTGTCATTCTCGTTCTCTTCTGTGCCTGTTTCATATCTCGGAAAAATGATGCTCAGAAAAAGAAACTGTACTAATGCTTATAAATTAAAATTTTATTTTGAAACGTTTAGATAAATTTAAGATTTATAAATTTTTGCATTTAATTTTGAAAGTGAAATTAAGTTACAAATTATTAGTTTCTGAAAATGTAACATTTCGAAGCTATCTTAAAGAGAGGGTTCTATCTGGATTTTTTGCGGAAGCGAAATTGGAGAGGACATTCCTGTTTACTGTATTATATGGCATTAATATATACTTATTGCACAATCCAGCTTTAGACTCTTTTAGTGCCAATGAATGGCTTCACTTCTCATTGGTTTTATTTACGAATGTGCTTTCGCCTTTATCAAATTTTCAAATATTAAGTCATAAAAAATTACCCTCTGTAATATTTTTCACATGAATTGTTCAATAAGCATGTATTAATACCATATATGAATAAGCAGGAATTTTGTTTCAAAAAAAAAAAGTAAAGATAGAACCCTCTCATTGATGTTATGAAACCATACTTTAATAATAAACTTAAAACTATTTTTGCTCTAAGAGAGCTTCAAAATTTCGGCCCTGGGTTTAATCATTAATTCATTATTCTTCATATGATTTCTTTTTTAATCTACTATATAAGTAATACATCATAATTTTCATAAAATGTTCAGTTTTGAATCTATTAATTGATTTCTTATTTATTAGTTTATGCAATATGGTATTAAATTACATTTTTAATAAGGTGTTAGCCATTAAATTTGTAGAAGGAAAATTTCAATTGGATGTGACATATAAAGTTTTAAAAATTTCATCATTTTCATCTTTTCAATTAAAAGTATTATGTAATTGCAACGTATACTTAATTTAAATTGATCATTTAAAGATTTATGCCAGCATATTAATATAACTATGGTAACTATGATATATAGCTTTATTTAATAATTTTGTTCATAATTCGTCGTCAGCAATAAAACATTGCACATTCCTATGCTTAGAAATAAGCAAGTTTCTTGTTAAAATCATGGAAAAGATTATTTGGCTTATTTGTGATTTAAAAATTATTTCATTTTCATAATAATAACTTATGTGTTAAACACCACTGTGACCGCTAGGGTGTGTTCGTATGGTACTAGCGGGTACATTCTTCTGTTTCCATGGTAATTGCTTTGCTGATTGATGGCAGATTCTCACTCTCTAGATAAACCACCATTAAAACACATTCAGTCATACTGTGTCCTACTTCTGTCATTGTTATGAATGTATTTATTACTGTTGTTGTATGGTTAATAGGTGACGGTCATGTTTTTGTCTTTTGTTTCTTTTGTATGTAATGCATTTTTATTGAGAAATATTAATAAAAAGATTGAGCTACATTAATGTCTCCGTTATTCCCTCATCTTGAAGTGCGAGTTGGATATCAAAACGGGTGTAATTGTAGACATAGTGAAATGTTAATTCTTGTTCACTAAACTGATTTGTAACAATCACTGTACTTGCAGGCGGACTGATACCCAATCACTGTACTTGCAAGCGGACTGATACCCAATCACTGCACTTGCAGGCGGGCTGATACCCAATCACTGCACTTGCAGAAGGACTAATACCCAATCTCTGCACTTGCAGACGGACTGATACCCAATCACTGCACTTGCAGGCGGACTGGTACCCAATCACTGCACTTGCAGGCGGACTGATACCCAATCACTTCACTTGCAGGCGAACTGATACCCAATCACTGCACTTGCAGGCGAACTGATACCCAATCACTGCACTTGCAGGCGGACTGGTACCCAATCACTGCACTTGCAGAAGGACTGATACCCAATCACTGCACTTGCAGGCGGACTGATACCCAATCACTGTGCTTGCAGGCGAACTGATACCCAATCACTGCACTTGCAGGCGGACTGATACCCAATCACTGCATTTGCAGGCGGACTGGTATCCAATCACTGAACTTGCAGGCGGACTGATACCCAATCACTGTCCTTGCAGGCGGGCTGATACCCAATCACTGCATTTGCAGGCGGGCTGATACCCAATCACTGCACTTGCAGAAGGACTGATACCCAATCACTGCACTTGCAGGCGGACTGATACCGAATCACTGTCCTTGCAGGCGGGCTGATACCCAATCACTGCACTTGCAGAAGGACTGATACCCAATCACTGCACTTGCAGGCGGACTGGTATCCAATCACTGAACTTGCAGGCGGACTGATACCCAATCACTGTCCTTGCAGGCGGGCTGATACCCAATCACTGCACTTGCAGAAGGACTGATACCCAATCACTGCACTTGCAGGCGGACTGGTATCCAATCACTGAACTTGCAGGCGGACTGATACCCAATCACTGCACTTGCAGGCGGACTGATACCCAATCACTGCACTTGCAGGCGGACTGATACCAAATCACTGTACTTGTAGGTGGATTGATACCCAATCACTGCACTTGCAGGCGGACTGATACCCAATCTCTGCACTTGCAGGCGAACTGATACCCAATCACTGTCCTTGCAGGCGGGCTGATACCCAATCACTGCACTTGCAGAAGGACTGATACCCAATCACTGTACTTGTAGGCGGACTGGTACCCAATCACTGCACTTGTAGGCGGGCTGATACCCAATCACTGCACTTGCAGGCGGACTGATACCAAATCACTGTACTTGTAGGTGGATTGATACCCAATCACTGCACTTGCAGGCGGACTGATACCCAATCTCTGCACTTGCAGAAGCACTGATACCCAATCACTGCACTTGCAGGCGGACTGGTACCCAATCACTGAACTTGCAGGCGGACTGATACCCAATCACTGCACTTGCAGAAGCACTGATACCCAATCACTGCACTTGCAGGCGGACTGGTACCCAATCACTGAACTTGCAGGCGGACTGATACCCAATCACTGCACTTGCAGGCGGACTGGTACCCAATCACTGCACTTGCAGGCGGACTGGTACCCAATCACTGTGCTTGCAGGCGAACTGATACCCAATCTCTGCACTTGCAGGCGAACTGATACCCAATCACTGTCCTTGCAAGCGAACTGATACCCAATCACTGCACTTGCAGAAGGACTGATACCCAATCACTGCACTTGCAGGCGGACTGGTACCCAATCACTGCACTTGCAGGCGGACTGGTACCCAATCACTGCACTTGCAGGCGGACTGATACCCAATCACTGTGCTTGCAGGCGAACTGATACCCAATCACTGTCCTTGCAGGCGGGCTGATACCCAATCACTGCACTTGCAGAAGCACTGATACCCAATCACTGCACTTGCAGGCAGACTGGTACCCAATCACTGCACTTGCAGGCGGACTGGTACCCAATCACTGCACTTGCAGGCGGACTGGTACCCAATCACTGCACTTGTAGGCGGGCTGATACCCAATCACTGCACTTGCAGGCGGACTGATACCCAATCACTGTACTTGTAGGCGGACTGATACCCAATCACTATGCTTGCAGGCGGGCTGATACCCAATCACTGCACTTGCAGGCGGGCTGATACCCAATCACTGCACTTGCAGGCAGGCTGATACCCAATCACTGCACTTGAAGGCGAACTGATACCCAATCTCTGCACTTGCAGAAGGACTGATACCCAATCACTGCACTTGTAGGCGGGCTGATACCCAATCACTGCACTTGCAGGCGGACTGATACCCAATCACTGTACTTGTAGGCGGACTGGTACCCAATCACTGAACTTGCAGGCGGAATGATACCCAATCACTATGCTTGCAGGCGGGCTGAAACCCAATCACTGCACTTGCAGGCGGGCTGATACCCAATCACTGCACTTGCAGGCGGGCTGATACCCAATCACTGCACTTGCAGAAGGACTAATACCCAATCTCTGCACTTGCAGGCGGACTGATACCCAATCACTGCACTTGTAGGCGGGCTGATACCAAATCACTGCACTTGCAGGCGGGCTGATACCATATCACTGCACTTGCAGGCGGACTGATACCCAATCACTGCACTTGCAGGCGGGGTGATACCCAATCACTGTACTTGTAGGCGGACTGGTACCCAATCACTGTACTTGCAGGCGGACTGATACCCAATCACTATGCTTGCAGGCGGGCTGATACCCAATCACTGCACTTGCAGGCGGGCTGATACCCAATCACTGCACTTGCAGGCGGGCTGATACCCAATCACTGCACTTGCAGGCGGACTGATACCCAATCACTGTACTTGTAGGCGGACTGGTATCCAATCACTGCACTTGCAAATGACAGTCACCCTTAAACATGTACCTCCTTGATGCATGCATTCGAAGTGGTTGTTAAATGACGCTGCGTCATATGAATATTTTTATAAAATTGATCATTTGTAACGACCCCATATGGCACAGGGTATTGTCTAGACTGGCTGGGTCGGGTAGAGATCAGTCTTAACTCCACATCAGCCCTGGTAATGGAATGGCTTTACGCTCAGCCCAGAGGGTGGTTCTTGATCTATCTAAAAGATGCACAAAACGCTCCTATCAACCGAAACCTCTCAGCATCAGGCAGCCGTGCATTGGTCCTTAATTATGAGTACGACATTTCCTCTAATAAACGTCCGAAGGCTTATATTAGGTCAGCAAACACATACCCATATGATTTTTGTATACTTTGGGACTGGTGTGTTTACCCGTTAAGTTAAGGCTTCCCTTTTGTTTCGAAACGTAATAAAGTAATTAACAGTGATAAGATTTCGTTATAAGATAACTTTTAATGATTATATTTTTTCCAAAGGTAATGGCTTTGAAGGTTCTTACTGCTTTAAAGGTGACTTTTGAAGAAAAAAAGTCACTTACTAAAAATGTGTTCTCTGTACTTCAAAGAATGTGATCGTATGTAAGATAACCTTAGCATAATGGGGGCTAAATTGACCGTAGTAATGACTGATTTGTGAAAGGAGCCCCTAGCGCGAACATACCACAACACTTTGGACTTGTTCTTATACAAGTGAACTTAAAATTGGACGTAAATCAGCTCATTCGATGATTTGGCATGTATCCAAGCTAGATACAATTTTATGAAAACACTTAGGTAAAAAAATACGGTAATCCCGACAAGACATAGAGAAATTGTTTATGATTCGCTTTTTGTTTCGAAACACAGATCTGTCATCAAGTACTCATTAATTAGCGATGTATACCGAGATTCTCTTTAGAATCAGGGGGTGATATTTGCATTTTCAAAGCGCCGGGAGTATTCAACTAAATCTTTTGAGTGATGTTTACGGTGGATGGTTGATTGACAAAACAACTGCTTGTTTGACAAACATGTATGTATTTCTCCCTGAGAGCGTCGTGACAGTGATAAATAAAACACCTGGTAATCCTTTGTCATTAATAATTATGGACACATCTGTTACTTACTTCTATGGATTTTCTGTACTTTGGAAATTTCATTGGCTGTTTGATTTGACCAATACATTCTAAGCTCATGTTTGACATATACCCAACAATACAATTTACCATACCAACATCAATCGTGTCACCGTGCTCATGACATCAAAGGATTATCATCTCGTTAGGCCTCTTCTGACTGTTATGTAACATCCAATATCACACCCATCCTGTCATCCCCAGCACGCCCCCTCTTGCACATTCGGAATTTTACCGATGTTAAAACGAACAGACGGCCATAGTGAGTTGATAACATTTCTATATAGATTCTATAATTCATTTAAGATTCTATAAGACATTTAAATACATTGTATATATTCTTTCTAATAAACCCCAAACTTAATGCCATATCCGATGAATGAGCACCGAAATTTACAAAATAACACCAAGCGATGTATGAAATTCCAAAATACTAGTAGCACTTCTTCAACAATGTTGGATGTTGAAACAACGTAAATGTATCTAAGTATTTGAAACAATGTAAGGTGAGGTGAGTTTGGGTTTAACACTTATCGCTTATATCGCGGCTACTAGTATTATGGCAGGGAGAAAGCCCGCAACGCCATGTGACTATGCATTGCGGTGAAACCTGCGAGCATCGGCTGGAACTAGCGAACCATGGGTCGTACTACGCTGAAATTCAGTGTAGCAGTGCACCCAAACCTTTGAACAGTTCTCTACTGCAGACAAAGTTGCCGTGCTCCTGGCGGGATTCGAACCCCGGACCTCTTGATCCGAAGCCAACGCGCTAACCACTGCGCTATCCCGCCCCTGAAACAATGTAAATGTATTTAAGTATTTGAATGACTTTCCAAGCTAGTTAAATACCAAGAATCAGATGGGGATAACTGGACAACAAGAAGTACAAAATTGTTACGACTTTCCTGACATCATAACTTCCCACCATCTTAATGTTTTAAGCAAGAATAACAATACGTTTCCATGAAACATCAATATATAAAGATACAATAACATTTTTTTAGATCAACAACAAAGAGGCGTCCATTGAGATATAGATGTATATCGTCGGCAAACAACATGAAAACTTCTAAAGTATTCAGTGTAACACCACGGTTTAACACTTCAGCTCCTTGACAATGTTAATGTTATACATAGAATATGAATAAACAAGGTGATAAATGACATCCCTGTCTAACGCCATCGAGGGAATTCAAGGTCTGCTTTATGAACCTCGATTTACAACATTGTTTTGTTTTGTAGTTGTTTTCAGCTCATCAGACCTGAAAGACCCAAAGGGCTGATGGCATGACATGGCGTCCATCCATCCGTAAACTTTTCGCTTTTTCGACTTCTTCTCAAGAATCAGTGATTCTAGAGACCAGAAATTATGTAACGACTCCTTGGCTAATGGGGATTCTAAGTTTTAGATTTGGCGACCCTTTGATGATGTTGGTGAGGTCACATATATGATATGTCCAATATTATAACTTGTTTTATTTACTTGAGAAGTGTCAACTTTAACCGAAAATAACCAGTTGAAAGGTCAATCAGTTCGGTATAACGAAAATACAACCATTCAAAGTCGTGGTCTTGATCGAAAACTGGACAATGGACCTTGGCTTGCTGCAGCCATTAAGTCAAACGTAATTTTGGAAACTTTAATAAATTAGATAGGAAGACTGATTTGCTTTTATATCGTTTAATAAGTCTTATAAAGGGGATGTAGCTCAGTTGGTAGACTGTCCGCTCATCACCCAGAAGGTCGGGGTTCGATTCCCGGCCGCGTCATACCAAAAGACGTAAAAAGATGGGAGCTGTTGCTTCCTTGCTTGACACTTAGCATTATAAGGATAGAACAACGCTTGAACTGGCGCTGCACTGTGGCTGCCGGGTGTTAACAGCACACAAAGAATTTCCGGATTTACATTGTAATTAGAACAATAAAGTGTTGTTGTTGTTATTACTATTATTAAAGAGTACATACTCTATAGATAAGAGCTATAAGTCGGCTTCAACATGATACTGTTCCTCGGTTTTCATTGAAACATATATATAATTTATGCGCTTTACATGGATTGAAAAGAGCTCAGTATTTACCAAATCTTAAACATGGAAAAGGTAAGTTTTCAGAGATTTCTTGAATTGGGGCACATATGTTGAGTTTTTGATATTTTCTGGAAGCGAATTCAAGAGCTTGGGGGCAGCGTACTGGAACATCCTTTCTCCCTTGATGGTTTTGGTGGCTGGAACAAGAATCAAATTCTGGTTGTTGGAGCGTAGGTTTCTTGAGGATTTGTAGGGGTGCAGTAAATCCCTCAAATAGCCTGAGCAGGTGTGTTCAGACACATGTAGGTCGTGGTGAGGATTTTGAACTGAATCCTAAGGAGACAGGCAGCCAGTGAAGCTCTTTGAGGACAGGGGTTATACGGTCGACTTTTGGACATCTTGTTTATCATTCTGGCTGTAGAGATCTGTTGTAGCTAAAGGACGAATAGTTGATGCTGGCACTGAGGAGAGAAGTGAACTACAGTAATCTAGGCGGGTAGTTACTAGAGACTGCACCAGTGTTCT
This sequence comes from Gibbula magus, assembly GCA_936450465.1. NCBI lineage: Eukaryota > Metazoa > Mollusca > Gastropoda > Trochida > Trochidae > Gibbula > Gibbula magus. The sequence goes on from OW388302.1 coordinate 17,642,025, forward strand.
TGCTGTGTCTTGGGTATTGTATCTTCTGATCTTACCAATCTGGTATAGCTGGAAGTGAGTTGACTTGGTGATAGCCGAGACCTGTTCCTTCATGGTCATCTCAGAATCGAATACAACGCCAAGAATTTTCACTTTGCACACAGGGGTAACTGGGAATCCTGGGATTTCAACAGCCAGCTGACCAGACTTTCTTATTTGTTGTGTAGAACCAACTAACAGTACCTCTGTTTTCTCTGCGTTCAGTTTAAAAAAGTTTCTGTCCATCCAGGATTTTATATTAGTCAGACAAGATATGACCTAAACCAGCATCTATTGTAATATGGTACATTTAAGAACGAAATAAAATTCATGCAAAACTGATCATGCATCTTTAAGTCTTTCTGAATGTTTTTTTTCTGAGTGCAATGGAAACAATTTTAACAAAGAGGCCAGGAAAGGGTACAACTGAGAGGCTACTCGGAAACAAGTTCATTTATTCTAATATACAGTCACTGGACATAAGTATATATTCGTCACTTTACGTTATTACCATAGACTTGCATGTTATTTTAGTGTAGCCTAAATACTTGTCATGGATTTTATTTTCTATCGTATACTATTGAAATTGTCTACACTTGTGAAGAATCATCTTGGCTACAATCTCATAATTTAAACTTAATTTTCCATTGGTTATCGAAGGAATGACGTCTACTGCCCCTTTAAGCTACATATACAGTGACGTGCCAAAGGTTTTGCAACAATCTCCGTTTTCCCATAGGATCCCATGTTAATTCAGTGTAGCATATAGATAATTTTAATTATCTCAATTTTCAAAATATTTCAATGAAAATATACTTGGCAACAGGAAATCTACTCCGCAACACCCACCAACTTTCTGATTTTGGATACAACGTTATTTAACAAAATGGTTAAATTATTACTGAGGTATGTCCATTTTTCCAGCCCTTTAGGTCTGCTTATATAATGGTGGCAATGGGGAGGTGACGTTACTGTAAAAATACCCAGTCAATATGTTGCCGTTCTCCAAAACAATGTTCAAAATTAATGAATTGAAAATTATAAACATAATCTCAAGACGTTAGATTACAATCATGTTTTCATTCACTGTCACGATGATGAACATTACTTATGCTACACTAAAATAACATGGGAGCCTATGGAAAACGGAGATTGTTGCAATACTTTTGGCATGTCACTGTACGCTGTAAGCTTCTCCCTGTAGTCCAACACAGAGGCATGCGTCAAACTGTACCCTCGAGCCGAGCTTACAGCTTTTAATAACCCCCTAAGACCAGAAGTCAATGGAATTGTATTAGACATTGCCTGTGTTATAGTTGTAAGGGTTCCATGTCGCTCATTGATAATTAACAGACGGAAGAACCTAGTCTCAGAAAGACGTGTTTGTTTCAAGGACCCGGATGTATTTACGTCGTGAGAATGATTGACAGGGGCCACTGGGAAATAAATAACGATTTATAGTAACATCGATATGTACTATTAGAAATGCTGTATATATTATAGTGTAGACTCTATCTGAAATCGTTACTCACCACCGATTTCGTTCCAATTTGAAACATTTGTCTTAATATATAAAACAGTATATGATCAGTCTGATTAAAATCAACGGTTTTCCGTGGAATAAAAATTCCAAAATAGTGCATTTACCGGGATACGAACTCATATCGGAAGTAGGTTCCACGCCAAAAAGGAATCTACAGAACCTGTTCGTATCCCGATAGATGCATAATTTTGCAAATTTTATTCCTCGGAACAGGGTCGATTTTAATCAGACTGGTATATGATTTAAATGTCTAGAATGCAATTTAGTTTATCGTCATAACAGGCCTGTAGCACCAATTTCGGGAGTGGGGGGCTGGAATTTGTAAACTCATCGGGGGAAGCTCATAGTCAAAAGGTACTTTGGGTTAACGTTGCAAAACTTGTCTACGCAGAATGCGTTATACTCAAACATCCACTTGCACTATCAGAATTTTCAAAAAATAACATCCTATCTTCACTTCTTACAAAGTATATAGTGCCAGTTGTGTTTATTGTCATTGTCTATTTAGATACGTCAGACACAATACCATAGGTGAAAAAGAGTAAAAGAGCACGGGCAGCCATGTTGCCGATCTAAGGGTCCATTCAACATTAGGTCAAAAGTTACGCTAAGAATTAGTGCCATTCACAAATGAACGCACGTACTTATTAATTATACATTTCTCCGCAAAACCTGGCTTATTTCCAACATATGTCACCTCTCAGATAACTTTAATAGCTCTTCAAACTCGAAAATCGACAACAAAAACATCACTGAACGTTAGCCCGTAGTTAAGCTGGCTCTGTATTTCACATTTCAAAGCTTCGCTCTGATCAGGTGTTGAATTCATAGTGAAGCAATTTTCGAAATATTCTGTCGTTTCGCCACGCCGTTGTGTTTGTTTACCTTTACGTTATTAAAATTTCAACTCAACGGACCAATCAGATCTTTCGAAGGGTTATCTACTGCGTTATACGTTATATTTACGATATCGAGTTCCTGTGGTCAAAGTATACCCATCCAAAAAAGAAACGCATAGGTGAAAATTAAAACAGATTTCTAGTGATTTTTTTAACAAGCACGCAGCAAAAGTAAATGTTCATAAATGACCGAAGACGCTGATAGTCTGTACATGCCTGCAGTCTTTGATGAAAAAAGTTGATTCACATAAAACATATTTCTTGTTATTATCAGTCCCTGTTGTGGCATTCCCTGGCTGCCAAAACTGCCAGAATATATGCGGAGCGGGTCGTGACAGACACGTTGGATTGTTGTTAAAGGAATGTTTGCTACCCTCAAGCACTGTAACGGTAATATCTGTTAAAGGTACATCCATTGTGTTGTTGTGGGTCACATCAACTTCCCAATGCAAGGCATAACTCTTGCCAGTCTCCATTACTGGGTGATTAAGGCCTTGCAGTATTCCCTTAAGAAATGTGTGCTCAGAAATCCAGGCCTACAAAATGTAATTATTACTCTATCATCAAAACGCATATTTATACAGAACGTTATTTATCATGTGTCAATGTTAAGAACTTTAGAGTATGTTTAGCTCGTTTCCGTTTTTCATCGCATGATCTGTTAATTGAAAAAGGTAGATTTGTTAATATCAAAAGAGAAAATAGAATATGTAGATGCTGTAAATATAATAGTATTGAAGATGAATATCATTTTCTTCTTGTATGTTTAGCTTATGATAATATACGTAAACAATACATTAAAGAATTCTATTTTGTCCATCCATCAATTGATAAATTTTCTTCTTTATGGACTTGTTTAAATGAAAATGTAATTAAAAATGTTGCAGTTTTTCTTCACAAAGCTCTAATGTTACGCAGTACATGCATGTGAAATGTACTATAGGCCTGTAACCTTCTAAGTACCGAAATAAAGATTGATTGAACAAAGCGAGGGAAATACCGCAAGACTTAAATCAGCCAGTAATGGAGACTGGCAATAGCTATGCCGTGCGTTTGGAAGTTGGTGTCACATATGCCAAACGTTATAAATGATGTATATTGACGATATAAAGGTAAAAGTGTCGATATTTGATAATAAAAAAAAATATAAAAAAATAACCGACAATGCAATGCGTGTGGCGTTCGTCAATTGGTCTAACGTAATTTTGAAATCTTATTTTCACCATACAAACAGATAACTTTCGGTTGATAGGGTTTAATAGGTTTTATAACTTCTGTGCATGTAAATGGGACGTGTAGTTTCGGTTTCTGTACAAGTATAATGCTGTTGCTCAATTTTAATTAAAAACAAGATGTGTTTGTTAAACACGGATGCCCCCGGATATACCAAAGTTATGGCAAAGGTTAAAGTTTTCTGAAGATGTCCACTGCGGCAAGGTCAAGGTCACAAGGTCAAATATGATGACCTCATCTGAAGGTCTCATCATAAGGTATGCACATGCCAAGTATGAAAGCCGTAGCTCTGAGCAATCCAAAGTTATGGCCAAGGTTAATGTTTTCTGAAGATGTCCACTGCGGCAAGGTCAAAGTCACAAGGTCAAATATGATGACCTAATCTTAAGGTCTCATCATTAGATATGCACATGCCAAGCATGAAAGCCCTAGCTCTGAGCAATCCAAAGTTATGGCCAAGGTTAACGTTTTCTAAATATTGTCTACTGCGGCAAGGTCAAGGTCACAAGGTCAAGTATGATGACCTCATCTGAAAGGTCTCATCACAAGGTATGCACATGCCAAGTATGAAAGCCGTAGCTCTGAGCAATCTAAAGTTATGGCCAAGGTTAAAGTTTACTGAAGATGTCCACTGCGGCAAGGTCAATGTCAAGGTCACAAGGTCAAATATGATGACCTCATCTGAAGGTCTCATCACAAGGTATGCACATGCCAAGTATGAAAGTCGTAACTCTTAACAATCAAAAGTAATGGCCAAGGTTAAAGTTTTCTGAAAATGTCAATTGCGGCAAGGTCAAGGTCACAAGGTCAAATATGATGACCTCATCTGAAAGGTCTCATCACAAGGTATGCACATGCCAAGTATGAAAGCCCTAGCTCTGAGCAATCTAAAGTTATGGCCAAGGTTAAAGTTTTCTGAAAATGTCAATTGCGGCAAGGTCAAGGTCACAAGGTCAAATATGATGACCTCATCTGAAAGGTCTCATCACAAGGTATGCACATGCCAAGTATGAAAGTCTTAGCTTTGAGCAATCTAAAGTTATGGCCAAGGTTAAAGTTTTTGTGGACAAACACACAGACGGACAGACGGACATACGGACGGGCGGACGGACGGACAGACAGACGGACAGGTGAAAAACAATATACCCCCGGAATCTCCGATTCGGGGGCATAATAACTAGTAATTATGATATAAATGGCTATTGGAGTTGAATATGCAAGTTGAGTGAAATGTTTTGAACTGAAATCAGCACATATCGTATGTTTGCACGTATTTCAGCCAAATAAAATTTTATGAAACACAATGGATGTATCTTTAACTTATGGTGTTGTCGAGGACGTCCACGGAGGTTCCGACCAGTGTTGCCTGCTAGAGATGGTCACAATCTAGAGGTACTGACAGCAACGCATTCCTCGATTTGTTCCCATCTGATTCCCCTTTGTTCATGTCATTAAACATATTGGAGAAATGCGTAGACGTTCAGTGGCCCCTGTATGTATATACGAGGGGCGTTCAATAATTGTTGCAACTTCAATATAAAACCAACTCGCGTAGTCAATTTTTTTACTTTTATTTTTCAATATAGTTACCCTTCACCTCAATACACTTATTCCATTTCTCTTTAAGACTTTTGATGCCGCTTTTGTAGAAGTCTTCCGTTTGCCCCCCTAACCACGCCTCTGTGGCAGCTTTGACGTCTTCGTCATCCCGGAAGTGCCTTCCACGTAGGGCGGATTTCAGGTTTCTGAACAGGAAGTAGTCACTGGGGGCTAGGTCTTGGCTGTAGGGTGGGTGGTTAAGCTGTTCGAATCCACAATCACGTATAGCGGCCTGTGCAACTCTTGACTTGTGGGACTGGAGCGTTGTCATGCAAAATCAGAACACCACGTGTCAACCACGTGTCTGTCGAATTGTCTTTCGCAATTCTTGCATTAGGTTGGCATAATATTGACCATTCATTGTAGTTTTGGTTGGCAAGTAATCAATTAATAATATGCCTTTTGCATCCCAAAAGATTGTCGCCATAACCTTGCCAGCTGATGGTTGAGTGCGAAACTTCAGGGGAGGCGGTGAACTCGGGTGCTTCCATTGCTTGGATTCTAGTTTAGTTTCCGGGTCCCAGTGGTGGATCCAGGTTTCGTCACCTGTCACCAGACAAGACAAAAACCTGGCTTCATCCGCATTAAACCGATCCAGGAGCTCCATGCAACTTTCGGTTCTTTTCTGGCGATCTTGTGCTGTGAGGTTTCTTGGTACCCATCTTGCAGATACCTTGGACATACCAAGATGGTCAATGAATTATTTTTTCAACACTTCCAACTGATATCTGGAATTCCAAAGACAGTTCAGAAACTTTAACACGGCGGTCAGCTAAAATTCGTCTTTCGATAGCGGCAATAACTTCCGGTCGGGTGACTTCAGATGGCCTGCCTGACCGTGGGTCATCGTCTAAGGACTCCCTGCCCCGCTTGAACTGAAGAGACCAGCGACAAACTGTTGAAAAGTTAGGAGCATCCTTACCAATCACATTACACATACGACTATGTATTTCTGTAGCTTTGCATCCCTCTTTAGTAACCCAGATAACACACAACTGGTGGACCACCGGTGGGCCACTAGTACCTGCTCCAGTGGCCCACTAGTAGTTTGTCCAGCTGATAGAAGGTGGGCCACCGGTGGCAGCCACTAGTGGTTATCTGCCACCAGCGGCCCACCTGCTACCACGCTGATGGGCCACTTGCTACCCACCAGTGGCAAGCCACTACCGGTGGGCCACTTGCTACCCACCAGTGGCAAGCCACCAGCTATCTGCCACCAGTTGCCCACTAGCTATCACACCGGTGGGCCACTTGCTACCCACCAGTGGCAAGCCACTAGCTACCTGCCACTAGTGGCCCACTAGGGGGTGTGTTATCTGGGAAGGAACTTGATCACAGCGCGTTGTTCATGTTTGAGAGAATCCATGATTATGGAGACCCCTAGGTCAGCGCAGCTATTATATCTAAATAATTGTTATGTCTAGAAATTGTTTTGACATGTGTCAATGTTATGTTTTGACTATAGTAACACCTGCTATAAGCTGACACTGTTTATGTAAACACCAATGCCCCGCTTGCAACACTTATTGAACGCCCCTCGTACATTTGGTCCGGATGAGCGCTGAACGGGAACAGGTTCTTGTGGATTCTTATGCATTTTTCAAGAGGTGTGCTGCATTTTCCCCATGAATTGTGATGCTCGTCGCTCTTTGTACAATGACTGGTTGATAAGTGATTGATAATGTTGCATCATCCGTGACGAGTCATGAAGTATGTTCTGCCCAAAGTCTGCTCCCCCGGGGGTATTGTAGAATGATTAAATCATGAGGCTTGGATGGTATGGGAAGAAACTTGGTGTTTGTAAACATAGGCCAAATGGCCGGGTGATTTTTAATATTTTATGTATATTTGTATTGTATTTTATTATAAAAGTACGTGACACTTAAATAAACATTTTCTCTCTCTCTCTCTTTTCTGTAAACATAAATGACAGAATGCTCATAGATGACGGCAGTGTTCTAATGTTCTTCTGCAACTTGTGATTAATTCATCTGAATTCATTCGCCATCCCTGATAATTCACCGATGTGATTCGTCATCCCCGAATATTCACAGATTTGATTCGCCATCGCGGATATTCCCCCGATGTGACTAACATTGTAAATGTTAGTAGGGGACACTTATCGGAACTTGGCTCCCACGTGCTTCTCTTGTCGGTCCCACACAAACTGATTATCTATACATCAGCAATGTGTGTAATACTTCAGTAAATAGAAGACGAGAATGAACAGTATCCTTGTTATAACGTGTTTCCTCACTTCCATCGATGGAAGCCGTGCTTTCCAATCTAGTTTGTTTTCAAGTACCAGTGTAATTTCGGAAAACTCGTATTTTGAAAACAGCGCTTCGGTTAGTACTACCCACTGCGCAGTGATCTGCGCATCTGACACAAAGTGCCGGACATTCACATTCGACGATCCGGTTTGCTCCCTGTATGACGTATCAACATGCGAGACTGAACCAAGTTCAGCGGGCATACACAACTCCTTTACAAAAACAAGTAAGTATAAGAAACTTATTTATTCTGATTGAAACTAACCAAGTTAATATTTTCCATACGAGCACATGTGCAAATATAACGTTTACCTAGCAACCATTGTTTCACCGCGATTTCCCATATTTCGTCGTATGTGACGTCTTAAAAAAAAAAAATCGTGACGTCACGACAGCTTACCGTCGCAAGAGAAGTTGCAATCTTCCTTGATGCTTTTACGCGAATAGAATGAAAGAGAAAGGGTAAAAAAGCAATTATAACACTCGAAAGTATGTCCTATGACATTTATGAAACAAATGTGTATATAACCCTCGCTCTCGCTCGGACAAGACACAACTTAACACTCGTTTCTTAAAAGTCATATGACAAACTTCCGCGGGTAATAATCTGTATGTATGTGTAGCAATGTCATACGACAACCGTGCCTAAATATCGGTATATCCCTCGTTCTCGCTCGGGAAATACTAACATTCAGGTGTCAGAAACAGTATGACATAGATACTCATATAATATCCTCTAAGTATAAGAATCTGAACTTGCCGCTGTGGTGGTATTAAAGGGACAGCTGTATCACGTTTTTTTGGCCCCTTTATAATGATAGTTTATGTGATTTTATAATAATAACCACTGATAATGTCGCGAAGCTAGTAATTGCCACAAAGTGAATAGATTTTCATACATTATCGGTATATTGGAAGTAACGGGTGCATATAAACTTGTATAACCAATGCATGTTTCCCATCCTCTTGTATCGTAAAGCTTTCAGCGTACAAAAACGTATGTATCAGTGACCTTGACATTTTCTAATGCGTCACAGAAAATTGGTGATTACAAAATTCATTTAACGGACAGTTGTTCATTGTCGCAGATTATTTCAAAACACTAAATGAAAGTTAATTGGCTTGATTCGTGCAGTCTGATCTACGAATTGGATAAAGATGTTCCCCTGACCTGTTTCTGGAAGCAAAAGCTTTTCGTTATTGGAAAATCTCATGGCATGGATGCATGCTGCTATTTTAAAGAAATTTTACTACATCAGAAAATAACTCACTAGCAATGTTATATTTTAGTGACAATCACCATTTGTACAGATATGAAAATGCCGTCCATTCATCCAGCTTGTGTTATTAATGCAATGAATGTGTTACATAAGGCAACAGTATGCTAGGCTTGAAGAAACACAATACAAACAACATTTCAGGAAATTGCTTAATTTGGTATTATTTTGTGAAAAGATTTTTCTCGAATCTAATAAAGTCATTCAAAAGCAATTCATCTCAGTTCAACAATCGGCACCCGCTATGACACCGTGTGTGAAAGCATTCCGTCAATATAGTCCCCAGTAAAATGTTTCCTATTTGTAGTCAGTTTATGTTTGTTAAAAGAGATGATGCATAAAGCAGAAATAATTATTGTCAAAACATTATGTAGATATTCGCACACAAATTAAATTTTAGCTCATCTGGCCTTTAAGGCCCGATGGGCTTATGGCATGGCATGGTGTCCGGCGTCCGTCCGTCCATCCGTCCATCCATCCATCTAAGTAATAGATTTCGTGACCCTTCTTCTTCTCCAGTTCCAAAAGGTCTAGAGAACAAGAGGTTGTGCGCAGAATCCCTGGCCAATTGGGATTCTAAATTGTAGATTTCGTGACCCTGTGACCTCAATTGGGGTTTGCAGACTCCTTGGATAATGGGGATTCTAAATTGTAGATTTCGTCACCCCGTGACCTCAAATGGGGTCACAGGGGTCACAACCTTAAAAACCTATTTTCATCTTCTTCTCCAGTTCCAAAAGATATAGAGAACTGAAAAGTTGTGTGCAGACTCCTTGGTCAATGGGGATTCTGAATTGTAGATTTCTTGACCCATCGACCCCAAATGGTGTCACAGAGGCCATGACCTGAAAAGCTATTTTCATCTTGAGATTTCATGTGCTCTTCAAGGGAGGTAATTAAACAACAGTGATGAATTAAATGTTCAAATGTGGCTTTATTTGACACATCTGTATCCGCCCCTCAGGGCCTGGCCAAACATCAAAACATTAAACTATTTGTTTTTCTCAAATAGGTCAAGTAGGTTTGATCAAGAAATATATGTACATTTGTACTTGTAATATTTCACTGATATAATCCACAATAAATTATGTAGGTAAATGCAAGTAAGTTGTATATTTATAAGACTTTAAAGGCGATGTAGCACGCCGATCTTACCGAAATAAAGTTCTCACAAATACGTAAATAAGTGTTACCAATGGTTAAACAATAATCCTGAATCAATAAAAAGAGGTATAAAACGAACGTACATGGTTTGGTTAAGCCAAGGAGTCTATTTTTCATCGAACGGCTTGGAGGTAATTCAAGTGATCTGACTGATGTAGCGATACTTAAACACACAAAGTAAAGTATATATGGTGCAATGAAGGAATGGTCAACCATCTTGCTATTTGAACTCTCAATTCCACATGAAACCTACAGATCTACCTCTCACACTGAAGAGTTCCACAAAATTGTCGTTTTTTGTTGCACCATTTTCTTTCAATACGGATAACCGTTTTCTATAATAAAAAAAACGGCTTATCGGGTCGTTTAATGAGATGTTTTAGTCTCTAACTTAACACTATATTATATAAACTTAAATAGAACATGGCAAATTTGGGAAAAAATATACAGAAAAAATGCTACAGTGCATTTAAAATATGATAAAATGATTATCGTCAAAATGAGCAATGGGTGATCACCCTGCAGCAGGACGATGGTCGAGAAGCTTCACTTTCACGTGCGTTGCTATGACCTCGACCGTGCAATTGACAAACTCGTAGCCGTGAAATCCCTTGTAGTTGTGTTCTGCGTCATGATAACGTAGAATGGAATACAGAGAAAATCCTTCTAATGACATCACAGTCAGTGCCGCGCGCTTATCGAGAGTTACATGTCTCTGAAAACAAATTATACATTGGGTTGTTATTATCTCAGCACCACCTTACCCGGGGTTCTTTTCAAGGCCCGGGCAATATTAGAGATCCGGGTCTTAATCGACATATGTAGACAAGTATCTAGTTTGTTACTAACATACATGTCGTATATGACCAATCAAATTGACACTTATTACTCACCCGTTGAAAATATCACGGTTTACTAAATCTATAGAGGATATTTGACATTTCTTGTCGAATACCATGTATATCTCATCGAGTGAATTAGAAAATCATATTTTCATGAGTGGCGTAGCCACGAGTGTAAATATACTATTTCTACTTCACGAGATGAGATGTACATGGTATTCGACGAGAAATGTCAAATGTTCTATTTATTAAATCTAACCATTTATGTATAGTTTGCAAATTCCGTTTTTACAATGAAAGCAGCATGAACGCTGTCCTTGCTTTATCAAGGTCGTCTTATGACGTCATCCCATTGTTACGATAACATCATACGATCGAAAGTGTTCTTTCACGCAGTAGAATAACATGTTATTTACCTCAATGAAAATATGGATTTTTATTTTAACCGATAAATGCCGTATTTCACCAGTGAAAATATTATAAACCGTGTTATTACACATTCTGTAATAACATCGCGTGCTTTCGATTGACGTGACGTCATATTGGTTAAAACATGACATCACAATATCAGCGCCGCGGTCGCAATGCAGTTTGTCCAATGTATTGAGTTCGTGCAACTTAATCAGTGCGTAATAAATAAAATACTAAACTCGATCCCATTTAATAACATATTTATGAAACTCGAGAATGGTATCGGTATCTAACTCGCTTTCGCTCGTTAAATACCAAACCACTCGTCATAAATATGTTATTAAACCGGCCGTCGTTCAGTATTCTCTTACTTATCACATTGTAGCAACAAATATTGATTTTCATGCTCCACTTTAATGGAACTTGGATTTTAACACCAACATACCAAATTCTTGTAAAAGCCGTTATGCAAAAGACAGTGAACCGTTATTTGAGTGACCTCTCGTTTCATTACTGCTATATGATTGTTTTAACTAAAAGCACTAATTGTTTCCCTTATTAATTGTCTTCTTTAGAATAAGAACGATTTTACTGTTTAAAACATTGGGTCTTGCTTAATTAACTTTCAAGTGTATAATATATATTCTACCCCGACGAGTACATCCATCAGTAAACACAGGGAGAAAGGAACTTAACCACATTTTCACTCTACATCAAATAAACAATGCATGATTCAATAGTATTTTAAAACCCATTTTGCCATTGCTATGTATAGGATAAAACATGCCAAAGTGTGTTTATGAGATTTAAAACCCGCAACCCGAGGGTAAGGTTTTTAAATCTCATAAACACCCTTTGGCATGTTTTATCAAGCTTACAAACCGACCCCGTGGTTTAATTCTATGTTCAATCTATTCTAATTGATAGTGTAAGTAAAGTAAAAGAGTCCGTAAAATATCCCCCTTTGATGAAAGGCAGTAGGGTATAAAGGGACCTTAGGAAACAACCTCAACAATAAGCCTAGTATCATCGCTGCGCTTGGTGTACATGTAGGAGTATGGAGGTTTCGGGTTCGAGATGGGCTATTGCCAAAAACATTTGGAGATTAATGTTTGAATTAACAATGGAGTTAGACATAACATACACTAAATTTCATCTTAAACTTAACATCTCACTATTAAATATAGTTTTTTGAAGAGGGGCATTATTAAGATAATTGCCCGGCGTTGAGGGAAATTACGTTTGAATCTCGGGGATTATGTGATAATCCTTGGGATAATACATCCACATAGGAATTATAGGCAGTATAGTGGTGTGACGTCACTGGAGGTTTATAATGAGTATAACATTTAGGCAGTATAGTGGTGTGACGTCACTGGAGGTTAGTAATGAGTATAACGTTTTAGGCAGTATAGTGGTGTGACGTCACTGGAGGTTTGTAATGAGTATAACGTTATAGGCAGTATAGTTGTGTGACGTCACTGGAGGTTTGTAATGAGTATAACGTTATAGGCAGTATAGTGGTGTGACGTCACTGGAGGTTGGTAATGAGTATAACGTTATAGGCAGTATAGTGGTGTGACGTCACTGGAGGTTTGTAATGAGTATAACGTTTTAGGCAGTATAGTGGTGTGACGTCACTGGAGGTTTGTAATGAGTATAACGTTATAGGCAGTATAGTGGTGACGTCAATGGAGGTTTGTAATGAGTATAACGTTATAGGCAGTATAGTGGTGTGACGTCACTGGGGGTTTGTAATGAGTATAACGTTATAGGCAGTATAGTGGTGTGACGTCACTGGAGGTTTCTAATGAGTATAACGTTATAGGCAATATAGTGGTGTGACGTCACTGGAGGTTTGTAATGAGTATAACGTTATAGGCAGTATAGTGGTGTGACGTCAATGGAGGTTTGTAATGAGTATAACGTTATAGGCAGTATAGTGGTGTGACGTCACTGGAGGTTTGTAATGGGTATAACATTATAGGCATTTTACTGGTGTGACGTCACTGGAGGTTTGTAATGAGTATAACGTTATAGGCAGTATTTGTAATGAGTATAACGTTATAGGCAGTATAGTGGTGTGACGTCAATGGAGGTTTGTAATGAGTATAACGTTATAGGCAATATAGTGGTGTGACGTCACTGGAGGTTTGTAATGAGTATAACGTTATAGGCAGTATAGTGGTGTGACGTCACTGGGGGTTTCTATTGAGTATAACGTTATAGGCAGTATAGTGGTGTGACGTCACTGGAGGTTTGTAATGAGTATAACGTTATAGGCAGTATATTGGTGTGACGTCACTGGAGGTTTGTAATGAGTATAACGTTATAGGCAGTCTAGTGGTGTGACGTCAATGGAGGTTTGTAATGAGTATAACGTTATAAGCAGTATAGTGGTGTGACGTCACTGGAGGTTTGTAATGAGTATAACGTTATAGGCAATATAGTGGTGTGACGTCACTGGAGGTTTGTAATGAGTATAACGTTATAGGCAGTATAGTGGTGTGACGTCACTGGGGGTTTCTATTGAGTATAACGTTATAGGCAGTATAGTGGTGTGACGTCACTGGAGGTTTGTAATGAGTATAACGTTATAGGCAGTATATTGGTGTGACGTCAATGGAGGTTTGTAATGAGTATAACGTTATAGGCAGTATAGTGGTGTGACGTCACTGGAGGTTTGTAACTCTGAATATTTCCCGATATCATAGGTTACTGCGACCCGGATCCGTCAACAACATCCACAACCACAACAACAACCACAGCACCAACAACATCCACCACAACCACAACAACAACCACAGCACCAACAACGACCACAACACCAACCACGACAACAACGGCCGGGATGGGGTTCGTGTACATGAGCAACCAGGAGACATGGTCCGAGGCGGGCCGAGACTGTATCAGTCTGGGTGGGCACCTGGCCATATTGGAAACCATTGAGAAGCGTGATGCTGCGATAACCTACCTTGCTTCAGGTACGTGTTTTGACAGCTTATTGATCATTTAAAGGCACTGACGCATACTTTTCTGAATTTTTATAAGTTTTATGTTTGAATGTTTATTTCGAGGGGTATACGTTTGATGTATTCTATGTTTTAACAGTTTTACCCGAGTTGTTAGGCGAGGAGCATACATTTTCAAGAACACATGACGCCATTACTCAGTTTCAGTAATAGTTCTTATTGATGTTATGCAGGCATATCATTTAAAGTATTTTATCGGCAATTACAGGATGTTCGTTTGATCATTTCTTTAAAACTCAACAACCAAAAAATGGAGCCATTTGCTTTGTAACTCATTAGGATTTGTCAGACGGTTGACGGATCTATAATTTTCACTCCACATTGGCCAATGTGTCTGTACTATTAAAGATGTCAGTTATTAGGCTTGTATTTCTCATGAAGAAGACATAAAAAGGCCGCGACCATTGAGGCACAAAATGTGCAATTTATTCTCTCCTTTGGTTGAGGAATCTGCATGTAACAGTTTAGCTGTTTATGGTGTTTCATTCTGGAGTAAAAGACAAACACAGGTTTTAAGTTGTGGCCCCGTCACCCTTATATTGGGCCACAGAGTAATCAAATCAATAGTTTATAATCCCCATTGGTTAACGAGTCTGTACACAACATTTTAGCCTTCTATGGCATTTCGTTTTGGAAACGAAGACACAAAATAGGTTTTTAGGTCATGGAATGTCAGGCACTTACTTAAAGCCACGGAGTCAGCAAATCTACAATTATTTATAATCTCAATTGACTAAGGAGTTTAAACTTCCCTAGAATCAGTGGTTAACCGCTTTTTAATACAGACGGGTGGACGGACGCCATGTCATGCTCTAAGCCCATTGGGTCTTTAGCATTCTCTTCCCACGAAGTTACTCCCTTCAGATTTCCGATCCTACCCTCTGTTGTTTTTCGCTTGAAATCGGGAGCAGAACCCTAGCGGTGGAAAGAGAAATATCATACCGGTTCCCTGCTTCTTAACCAATGAAAACTCATCTCTAATTGGTCATGTCGACCGGGTGACATCAAAGATCTTGGCATTTTACTCTGAAGGGTCTTGCTCATTAGCATATGTCATTCGAATATGTCTGATGTAAATAACGCAAATGAACTGTTTTTTTGGTATTTGTGTCTGATTTGGTCTTCTTTATTTATAAGTATGTTTATGATCAATAGTTTTCGCATATTCAAATAGCATATTTCGAGGAAAACACAGGAAAACGAGAAAACGTTGGCCTTACGTTTATTTTATCATTATGACGTGTGATTGGCAAATGTCACTTTTACAACGGCGTCGCTGATTGCACAACTAGATTCAATTGCAACCAATCAGGACACTCCCTTAAATTTCTGCTCCCGATTTCAAGCGTAAAACAACAGAGGGTAGGATCGGAGATCTGAAGGGAGTAACCTCTGTGGGAATAGAATGGGTCATTAGATGAGCTAAGAAAATATCTAATCTCATCTTGATCTAATTTTCAAAATTACATCATCGAAGAAAGAGGAGGATGTCTGAGCAAGGTTTTCAACAGAGGATTGAATATGTTCGTTTGGTTGTGTTCTTGGTCAGTCTGAAATTCACCAAAGCACTTGAGTTTTCTCCGCATCATAGGAAACAACTTTGTTGCACTAAATATCCGGATCACATTGATTAATGCCACTTGGCTAAGAGCTAGGTTGTTTAAGCATTTAAACCCCTCCCTAAGCTCCAGCTTGCGTTTTCAGGAATCGGACCTGCGGATCATGTGTGGATCGGGCTGAAAAGGGCTGATGACGGCGACTTCTACTGGTTGGGAGATCCGGAACCGGAAACTACAGCTAAGTGGGACGGAGACCCCCCTGTAGACGGTGAATGCGCTTACACACAGCCATATGGCAAGGACTACGTGAATGCTGGCGATTGCCTTATTAAGAAGGAGTTCCTCTGTTGGGCTCCAACATAAATAACATGATATGTGACTACATCCTGATGCGTGTTCAGGACTGTGAGTATTCGCAAGTTTTCGCAAGTACCTGCTTTTGAACGAACACGAGTTCACTCGTACTCACGAATACATGGGTTCACTCTTGAGCAGTCTCGCCAAGCAAGTCATCTTCCCACGGCAAGGTTAAAACGTATCGAGATCTCTCCTTTTTTTACCTTGCCTTCAACCTAGCCAGAAGTGGTTAAACGAATCAGCAACACCTATTGTGATCACGAGTTACGTCCCTTACCATCTGCTGACATACAGTCCAGGGGCGGATCCAGGATTTTTGAAAGGGGGGGGTCCCAAAACAATTTTTCTCCACTCAGTGGGGGGGGGGGGGGGTGTAAATGTATATCCCAACTTATACATGGATTTGAAAAGGGGGGGGTCCGGACCCCCTGAACCCCCCCCTTGGATCCGCCACTGCAGTCAAAGAATTTAAATCTCTGTTTACATTCGGAACCAATTCAAAATAAGCGACGATATCGACACAGTCACAGCGGCAATACAACTGTCTTCTGATTGGCTTATCCGATTAGCCTGCAGTACGTTAAAATCTTAGCACTGAAAATGTGAGGGTTGAGGTCAAGGGCGGAAGGAGAAGATATGGAAATCGTTTCGTTACGCCTGTGACGTTGTGAAGATGCAAGCAAGTATACACGATCAAAGATAGTGTCACAAAGATATTCGTTTTTTTCTCTTTATTACCCCTCAATTGAAATTTGGTTGGTTAGTTTGCTATTTGCAAGGCACCTTATTTTTTCCAAATTGGTGATGATATGCTGAAATCATCTTGGGAAGTACTCGCGATCCCAATTTCCGTTCAGCCTCTGGGTCATCATGGCATCTAGTTTTCTTGTTCCATTCATTTCAGAGCTCTATTATTGATTTAGGAGGATTGTTTTGCTATTGGTAACATTTCTTTTTCATTTCTTTAAATTTCCATTATTTCAACATGCTTCAGCCCTTTAAATCACATGACATGTGAATCACTTCATAGGCGTAGGAACCAGGGGGCAGCTGTAAACTATGTTTTGTGCGTCCGTCTATAATCTTTTCGATTTTCAAATTCTTCTCCAGAACCATTAACCCTAGAGAGCTTAAAATTTTATGTGCAGACTCCTTTGCCTATGGGGATTCTAAATTGTAGATTTCGTGACCCCATGACCCCTATGCAGAAAAATATTTAATTGTGGGGAAATCAACAATTAAAATGTATAATTCACTGGCTGTGAGTCCAGGGTCTGCATGTTGTTAAATTGCATTGTGTTGACCTGGGCAGCTATAGCTGTCAGTGCTAATACACAAAGGTTTCAGGTTACTTAAACTTCTGTGCTGTGTTACAGTTGTGTGTGAGACTGATTTAGTCTTACACTCAGATGCTCAAGAGAATTTATTCATAAAATTTCAACATTTGATTAAATATTGAAAAGTAGCCTATGAGAAACGGGATTTTCAGAAACAGACCAGGGCTCGTATTCAATATGTAATAAATGTTGTTATTACATAAGCATATTTTCCCAGAAATCTGATTGGTCGAGAGAGATCACGTATTGACCTCATCACCAGTCTATAATTGTATACTATTTCCAGAATACAAATAAGAACTAAAATAAAAATAAAGTCATGGGATTATATTGTTTAACGATGAAGACTGAAATAGATTTTTAGGTCATGGCCCTTATTTGGGGCCCCAGGGTCACCAAATCTACAATTGAGAATCCCAATTGGCTAAAGAGTACTTCTAGGTCTTTTTGTTCTGGAGAAGAAGATGAAAAACGGCTTTTAGGTCATGGCCTGTGAGGCCTTTATTTGGGGCCCCAGGGTCACCAAATCTACAATTTAGAATCCCCATTGGCTAAAGAGTCTGCACACAATATTACAGCCTTCTAGATCTTTTTGTTTTTGAGAAGACTTTGAAAATAGGTTTTTAGGTCATGGCCTGTGAGGCCCTTATTTGGGGCCACAGGGTCACCAAATCTAGAATCCCCATTGGCCAAGGAGTCTACACATAAAATTTCAGCTCTCTAGAGTTATTGGTTCTGGAGAAGAAGTCAAAAAGCGAAAAGTTTACGGCCGGATGGACGGACGCAGGACGCCATGCCATGCCATAAGCTCATCAGGCCTTTCAGGCCTGATGAGTTCATTAAATGCAAAAGTCTACAATATTTGTAGTGAATGTGGATGAATGTGTAACCAATTTTGATAATCAATTTTAAATTTGAGGACTGGGCAATGCCATATTACCTATTGTGATATCTTAATCTTTTCCTTAGAAAGTTGTTCGAGACATTTGAAGACTGGTATGTGTATTTGGGGTTATTTTTCAATAGAGTTAGTCACTCCACACATAAACTTTCACCTTAAAAGGAGGGTTCTATCAGGGTATTTTTTGTGGAAACGAAATGCAAGAGGATATTCCTGTTTACACATATATATGTTATTAATAAATACATGATTAAAACATACCTTAGTCAAATTGAAAGATAGTAATGGAGGTAATATTTTGATGACTTTATATTTCACAACTTGATAAACACAAGCGCACATTTGTTGAAAAATAAAACAATGAGAACTGAAGCCATTCATCGGCGCCGCGAGTGGGGAAAACTTCGCTACAGCATAACAGCAATGTGTTATTAGTTTTATGACATGTTATGTGTAACTATGTGAATACTCTATCAGTTTATGTCCTTAGTGATTAACAAATTAGGTACAATATAGCGTGTTTTCATTTCATGCAATGCAAAAAAATCTAATATGGCGACAAAACCATCCCTTTAAGGGCCATTCCCCTATGTAGCAACAGTAAAATTTCAAATTTCAAAGGGCCATTTTTTCATACAATGTGCAAAAGTCCCATTGCCCCTACTGTTCCCAATTCCTGCATGTACATCAACTTGATCAGCTGTGTAAAGTTATGAAACCTATACAACCTATAAAATTGTACAAACTGAAAAAAAAATAATATAAAAAAAATAAATTTTTACAAATTCTACATTTATGTATATATTTATCTTATGAATCATGTCCAGTATCATTTGCTTGATAAGGGTGTTATCAGCTATACCGAAATGTCACATTACTGCAATAAAGAAGTTATAAATCCGTAAACTTGTTTCTCAATCATGGAAGCATGTCTAAGAATTTTGTTTCCAAACACCTAAAAAATCAATTCCCCCCCCACCCCCTAAAAAGCCGTCACTCGCTGTATCCGTCCCTGTTTCTGTCCAGTAAGCACATCTAAGAATTGTGTTTCAAGAACTGACAGAACGCAAAATCAAATCAAATGTTATCGGAAACATTCTTCACACCAGTATGTTGATAGGTACCTTTTGGGATTTTCACCTTTTTATGACATTTCTTTTTGACATTTTCGATTATTATATGAATTATACCAATAAAAACTAATTTCAGTTTTTGTCTTGGGTTTTGTATTCTCTATTTATCAGCATTGAATCATGAATTGAAACATCATGTATCGAGAAGAAATGTTTACACAGTATTTCGGTTTCTTAAAAAAAAATTATTTTAAGTTGTCATCGGTAATTGATCACATTTAAAAAGATTGCACAACTAGCTTTAACCCTTAACATGCGGGCGACGGAATAATCCGGGCGGGCTATAAGCGATTCGTAGGTACTCCAGTACGGATCCCGGATCGCTTACTTAGAAGAATTCACGCCTGTCTATGTACTGGGCTAGCCTCCATACCGGGTCCCGAGTCGATTGTTTCCGCGACTCGCTGCATGAGAATGGCTGTATTTATGCCTCGCAGCCCGCAATGAGAATAAAACTTTCTTCAGTGTCTGGTCAGAACGTCCAGCAAAATTCACACCAATTTGCGTGTGCATTGTTGACCCGTAACGCATCGATAATTAGCTTTACAAAAGGCCAATTTTGTCCTGCTTCGCTCCGATGGCTACACTGCCCGGCGGCTAATTAGCACCTAAGTGTCTGCACTGCCCCGGGGTGAGATAGGCCCGTACAGGCTTATCTGTCTCGCATCCCGCCACATGGGCAGATAGCCTATGCTTATCTGTCTCGCATCTCGCCACATGGGCAGATAGCTTCTAAATACGGGAAGATATTGCGATAAGCTACCTTTCTCTCGCACTTCGTATCATATGAACCAATTGGTTGTTTTCATTTTTTTTATACCAAAATAAAGAGGAAAGAATGGCCTTTATTCCCATATAAAAATCGCAATTGCGCTAACATAACTGAAAATACAGCAATCGCACAGAGATAGCCGACTTTCGCACTTTTGAATTTTGATACATGTGGCGCATTTACCCCAACATGCCTCGGCGCTCTATTTCTAAGAAACTACTTGGGATATTTTCATAATTTTTTTATCAGTATATAGATAAAAGAATTGTCTTCAATTCCATATAAAATACGTGTATTTTCGGCAATAACTTTTGATGCGCCAGGTGTCGCGCAGAAGGTGATATTCGGCTTTGAATAAGTGGCGCTCTTAGCATATACCATCATTACGGGCTTTATAACTTGTGAACCGCAAGTCCGATTTTTATAATTTTTACATCATTGTAAAGAGAAAAACATTGTCTTCAATTCCATGTATAATGCGCATGTTTTCGGGAACAACTCTGCATGCGCAAAGCGCCGCGCCAAAAGGTATAATTTTCGCACTTCATAACTTTTGAACCGTAAGTCCGATTTTTATAATTTTTACATCATTGTAAAGAGAAAAACATTGTCTTTAATTCCAGATATAATGCGCATGTTTTTGGGAAGAACTATGCATGCGCGAAGAGCCGCAATATTGATGTACGCATAAGTGAAGAAGTATGATAATATATAACTAAAATACTGTTCTTTTGATACGCAAATATAGAGCTTTATAAACGATGAACAACTGTCATGACGGAATTTTGTTTCCAGTTTTGGAAAAAAAAATATAACATAAAAGTGAAAATATATTTGAGTACGGGACCCGCCGCTCGGGGAAAAGCCTTTTCGTGGGAATATTTTCTCAGGAAAATATTTCACTTTTCGGAGTTTCTAAAAATGCGTGAACATTTTTGTTACTGATGCCATTTGCGAAAGGTTTTTATTTCTAAAATTCAAAGGCGAGGGCGCACCTTTCCAAACCATTTGAATTGAATTTATTATTTTATCTTTTACATTATTGAATAAAAGACGTTTCATTCAATAAGATTTGAAGAATTATTTATATGTGTAGCGGACTGAACTGAGCAGATGGAGAATTTGATTCCTCACCACTTTTATTACCAAAGTTCTTTTGTATCACAATTACTTTTTTAGGTATTAGTTTTTTCGTGAGCAGGGGAATTTCCGACGGGATTCACCATGACATAATGAGAAAAAATTCCCATGAACATGGGCGTGGTCCGTCATCTTCGGGACCGACCCACAAGTATAAATATCTACCGGGGGGTGCGCGGACCCCCCCGCTTTTGGTCGCCACCCCCCAAACTTTTTGTGCAAATTATTATTTTTTTTCTACTTTGAAATAAAGGTTCGTGTCATTCCGAGGTATGAAGGTTTCTGCTATATATGTCGAGAGGGCATGGGAACCCATTCCCAATAGAATCCGGGGTTCGTCCCATAGGATTGTTCCTCGGAGTCTCTCGTTCTCAAAAGAGAACATGGGAAACCTGTCCCGCGATTGAATCCGGGGTCCGCCGCGGAAGACGGGGACGGGAATTCCCGGAGAGCATGGGAGTATGCTCCCATGGGTCCGGGCTCCGCCTCGAGAGACCGCTCCTTGGATGCTCTGCTTCTCGAAAAGAGAAGTCATTCGGCAACTGACAACCCGAGCTTCCCTGACATAGTAGTTTATTTTCCGGGCCTCGCGCCCGGTGCTACACGTCGCCAAGGAAATCAGAAAATGGTCCGTTTGACATATGCGTCGGAAAAATCGGCGCGATGTCAGAAGCCGTCGGCGCCGTCGGCGCTTGCGGCGCAGTCGTCCTAGATGCGCCGGGAGGTTCTGAAACTGGCAAATGAACGTCCATGAAGCTCACATTCATTATCTCTGTATGTTTATTGTCTCTAATCACATGTTAAATGTTGCATACATCTAACGCATTTTCAATCATTTACAGGTTGAAGCAGAATGCTGCGCGGACGTGGACGCAAGGCCCTGCGACGGCCTAGGGCGTTGCATACTAGGACACGCAGCTTTGAAGCCGTTTCAAGCGACGACGACTTCATCAACGAGATCCATGCTGATGAAGCCTCTGATATGGAGTCAACTGACAGTGATGGTAGCAGTGGTTTAGACAGTGATGATGCATATGATCGGGACACTGTAATAGATAGTGAACATGGTGACACAGATGCTCTGAGTGATATAGAGACAGAGATTGCCAGAAAGATTCTAGCCGCCGGTAATTCCACCGAAGAAGACTTTAGTGGTTTTGAGGAGGAGTTTGCCGAAATACCACAATATAATCATGATAATTCACAGACGTTTGATGAGTGGGTGGATGGTCCGCGGCCACGTGTAAACTTGCCTTTCACTGGTCAAACTGGGTTGCGCCAGTTCATAGAACTTCCTGAGAACCCTGAACCTATTGACTTTTTCAATTTGTTTATACATAATGATGACTATGAGGATATGGCAACGGAAACCAATAGATATTTCAAACAAGCAATGGAGGACAAAATTCTAAGACCCCGTTCAAGAATGCAACAGTGGCAAGACACTAATGCAGAAGAGATGAAGGTATTTGTAGCCATGACAATTGCCATGTCATTGGTTGTGCAGAGAAACTTTGCTGATTACTGGTCAACAAGTGATGTTACCTCAACGCCTTTCTTCGCCAAGTGCATGCCCCGAGACAGGTTTTGGCTTCTTATAACCTACCTACACTTGGCTGACAACAGGAGGATGCCGGGCCGTAACACCCCGTGCTTTTCACCAATAAATAAACTGGGACACTTGTATAACCGGATAGTTCACCGTTTTTCAAGAGTGTATAAACCGCATCAAAACATTTCAGTCGACGAGGGCATGGTGCCCTGGAAAGGTAACTTATCTTTCAAAGTTTATCTTCCCGACAAGCCTAAGAAGTATGGGATAAAGGCTTTCATGTTGTGTGACTCGCACAACGGATACGTTTGCAAGTTCAAACTCTACGCTGGAAAAACAAATGAACCGGTTTCTGAAGGTGGCAAAACTTATGATGTAGTCATGGACTTGGTGAACGACTACGTTGGACAGGGGCATCACATCTTTATGGACAACTACTATTCGTCCACAAATCTGTACATAAATTTGTGGGAGCGGGGAATAGGTGCCACGGGGACGTTGAGAGCCAATCGAAAGGGACTTCCTGATTCAGTCAAGAAACCTAAAAAGAAAGCCAAGCAAGGGGACATGACAGTTTCTCACAACCATGGCCTACTCGTTCTTCGCTACGAAGATAGAAAATCAGTGCTTCTCATGTCTACTGTTGAAGATACACAACTTGAACAAACAGGGAAGAAGAACCGGGCAACAGGGGAACCAGTTCTCAAGCCGCGCATTGTAACAACGTACAACAAGTACATGGGAGGTGTTGATCGGGCCGACCAGATGTTGTCGTACACGCCGTTCCGAGTGAAGACCCTGAAGTGGTGGAAACGGGTTTGGTTTCATGTTCTCAACGTTGCCATGTTGAACTCTTACATCGTTTATAAAGAATACAGCAAAGATAAACCTCTAAAAACAAGTCGGGAATACAGGAAGGCTTTGGCGCAACATATAGTAACATTTGCGGACAAGGAACAAGTTCCATCACTTTGCAGACGTCCCCGTGGTCGGCCGAGCACGAGCGACGAGAGTGTCACTCGTCTTCATGGACGTCACTTTCCGACGAAGATTGAGCCTGTCGGAAGGAAGAAAAACGTCACAAGGATGTGTGTGGTATGCTCTAAGGCAAAACTCGCCGTCCTCGCAAAACAGATTGAAGAAGGCAATGGGCCAGCAAGGAAGAAAAAACGAGTAGGCAGAGAGTCTTCTTATGAATGTACAGATTGTAATGTTTCTCTGTGCGCCGCACCATGCTTCAAACTGTACCACACCGCCACTGACTATTCCAGGGCTTACATCACTGCCACGGAAAAAGAAAGAAATGAAGAAGGGAATGAAGAAGAAGAAAATTGAAAGTAAAGAGAGCCGAAGTGTGGACTAGTATATACACATTATATACATACCTTGTTAGGTCCCTAAAGCTGTTCTGCGCACAACCGCAGGTAAATATTGTGTATATTTGTACATAAATGCATTGTAATTTCATTGTAATACATGTCATTGCAAATAAAATATTCTTTATTTTATCAAAGAGACAGAGAAAGTGAATGCGAGCTTTCATTGGAAGTTCAGCCAGAACCGCATCATAAAAAACACCCATAAATGCTGAACCGGGTGGCCGATTTTCATAAAACTTACATGGGGTAAAGAGGAAAGATTCGGCTTTGATTCAATATAAAATTTATACATGCGCACGAAAAACTAAAGTTGCGGCACGTGCCCCGATATGCGCGATAGTCAAAAAGTTGCCTCAAAGTACCGAGGGTACCTTCATTTGGCACGCTATAGCTTCCGAACGAAGTTGCGCATTTTTTTTCTTTTTACATCATCGTAAAGAGCAATAAATTGTCTTCAATTCCATGTATCATATGTATATGCGCAGCGAAAAATAAACATGCGGCAAATGATGCGCCAGATGTCGCAAAAAGTTAGTTTTTCAAAAATGAATTTTCTAAGTACTGGGGGTGCCTTCCTTACGCTCTTCATATATTGCGAACCATTTGACGTATTCCAATAATTTTTATATCATTGTAAAGAGGAATAAATTGTCTTCAAGTACATACGTGTTTCGCATGCGCGCGAAATAATTTATGATTTTATAAAGCTGGAAATAAAGACAAACTTTACACCGCGCAACATGTATTGCGTTAGCCGCGGTGATTAGTGTATGCTGTGCTCATTAGTACCCATTAGTTCCACGCGCGCTCGGCTCTGGCACCCTCGAGGAGGTCTCGAGGAGGTCTCGAGGAGGTAACGGTACTGTAATTAGCACAGTCCCGGGGGGACCAAGCAGTGCCAGTAACTTGGTGCGCATCGGGACCATTCACGTGGTACTGTCGGGGTAGCGTCACTCTCCTTTGGTTGGTTATATTTTCTGAACCATAAGTCGTATTCTAATAATTTTTACGTCATTGTAAAGAGGAATAAACTATCTACAAGCACATATAAATTTCGCAATATGCGCGCTCAGGAGTTTTGATTTCATGAAGCTGGAAATAAAGACAAACTTTAGATGACAATAGAATTATAACCATAGGTCGCATTCTAATATTTTTTATATCATTGTAAAGACAAACATCTGGTCTTCAAGTCCATATAAAAATTTCAGTAGCGCGCTCCAAATTCATGATGTTATAAGGCCCGAATTAAAGACAATCTTTACAAAGTAATAGAAAAGTAAAGAAAAATCGTAAAAAAATAATTCAAAGATGCGGGTATAAAGCAACCATTTGTGTACGGGTACCGCGACTTGAATTTGTATTCAACGCCCGTATATAGCCCGTATTCGCCATGTAGATGCGGTATATTTCGTAAAAACGGTACCGGAATCGCCGCCTGGAAATTCCGCCAGCAGAGCTCGTTAGTGAATAAGCTCAAACTACTGCTGCGAGCTGCGAGCCTGTAAATTCCGCCACAGGGGCTAAAAAGGGTAAAATATATATACGCAACGTAAGGGTTAACTACATTCTCTATTTCTACCCTAAAAAATGCTCCACTTTAAACAGAAGTTTTGTTCGAAGAATAACTCCTCCCCCAAACAGTTTATTTGGTCACAAACAAGACTTAACCCATTTACCATTCAAAAGATGCATTAAAAATTTCATTTCGGGTTGGCTTTAAAATTAAAGGACCTTTCTGGCACAATCTTTTAATCTGAGACGAAATAAAAAATCTGGCATCGAATCATCCTTGGTTGCCAATAGTTTTATATATGCTCTGTTACTCTTCCCATGGGAAACCTTATCAGGAAAATCTGTACTCAAATTACCCGCCCTTGGCCAGCATGACGAAGTCAGTAACCAAAGAAAATGCTCAATTGGATAAGACGGAAATGGTCAATGGAGATAACCGGTGACGGATGGCAAACAAAATGACCTCGCGTGCTTTGCAACGAAGTGATATGAATTGTCATTGGTTCGCAGGTCCAAGCTGCGTAGCAGTTTGATTGGCTCACGCCGGCCAAGGGCGGGTAATTTGAGTACAGATTTTTCTGATAAGGTTTCCCATGGGTGATATAGTGGAGAGTAACGGAGCATATATAAAACCATGGGTAACCGAGGATGGCATCGAATAAACTAATACACTTATACAGAGATGCTTTTATATAAGGCTCTCAGAACACTTTGCTGACATTAGTCACAAGAGAGAGAAACCAGTCGCTCTACACTTCAATTCTGAAGGCCATGTCAAAAAAGATCTCCACTACAAGATCATTGCACAACTCAGGGAAGATCCTGACATTGCTGCAACCACCACTAAGAGAAAATCCTTAGAACTCAGGTGGATCTTCAAGCGCCATTCCTTCCAACCGCAAGGGATCAATGATAAGATTGTAGGCTGCAGTATCCATCCCCGTCTTCCTTTCTAAACTAATACAGAGTTCGCAAGAAGATTGAACTGGACAAATGTGACATTTTAAACATCTATTCAACAAAGCTACTTAAATATATTCTATAACATATGTTAAATAACGTAAAAATAGAGCCATGGGCTCTGTAGTTCATTAGGACGCCACCCGATGGACAGACACTGGGCAATAGCTCATGCTATAAGCCCATCTGGCCTTTCAGGTCTGATGAGCTAAAAATATGAAACCATAAAACTGTATATTGTTTTAGATGATCAAAACACTAAATAGTTTTGTAGAATTTATTAACATAAATATATTTCTTTCAACCATGATTATGAAAATGATCAAAACTAAACTCACATGATTTGACAGACATAGCTAAATCTTTGTTCCGACTTAAAAAACGATTGAATTTCAAATGGTGTAATTCATAACAAACACAACATAACAAAATACAGCTAAAACCTAGTGGTAATTGCCAATTTTTTTATAACTGTATTTAAAAAGATTTTTCTTTTAACTTGAACAAAAATGTAGGCTGGAATGTTTTATGATTATGAAAAAAATCATTTCACATGAATTAACATAATTTGCTGAAATTTGTTTCTACATGACAGAACAGGAACACAAAAAACTAATTTTAAAATTTTTAATGTACACAAAATCTTCTGTCTGTCATCATAATTATCAAAATAAACATTAACATTGTCAAAAATTATTCAATAATATCACCAGTAATCTACAAAAATAAATTTTTCATGAACAACATAATCTCTCCACAATATTCTTATTATTTCATCAACATAACAATCTCACAATAATTATTATTGAAACATTTTTTGGATAATTTCAGTATATTTGCAAGAAAATAAAACACAACATAAACATCAGTGTACGAAATAAACCCTATCCGCCGGCCCGTAACCTGATAATATATGGTCTGGGCTGGTAACATTTTAAAAAGATTTTCTTTAATTTTACCATTTAAATTGACACAATATCAATTTCGTCCAGCTACTTTTCAAACTTATTTCATACACTGTAAATTTTCTCTAATTTTGGCGAATATATGAAAATACAGTGGGGCATATATTGACTATATATATATATGCATTTACATATATATATTGTGGACCAATAGGACTGTATTTTCAAATTAATTTAACAGTCATGGGAGTTTGACCTCTTTAAATTTCATTACCAGATGAAAAAATGCCTGGTATCCAATAGAAGCCGGGAATGAGTGAAAAAAAATAGATCAGATGACTTATATTGCCAAAAATTAGAGCCATTGATTCTGTAGCTCAACAGCTTTTTACATGACTTAAAATTGCCGGGGACGTCTATTTGAGGAAATATGATACTTTTTAATATATTTGAAGTTTGAGTGTCTAGCACACTTTTTCTCGTCCCATGATTTCTATGTCACATGTCCCATTGGCTTAGTGTAGCATGAGTATTTTCTTTTGTATTAGAGGTGAGGTGATTTTGGGTTTTATCCCACTATTATTATTGCAGGGAGAAAACTCGCAACATCATGCCGCTATGTATTGCGGTGAAACTAGCAGTGGCAGATTTCGGGGTATGGGATTGAGGAACGAGGAATTCTGGGGTTCAAAACTCCCCTAAATTAAATGGACTCCTCCACGGTTAACCCCCATTTTCAATATGTAAACACCCTTCCTGCCATGCCCTCCCCATCTTCCTAACAGAAGACCTAACTTTTGCCAGTCTCCATTACTGGCGGATTTAAGCCTTGCAGTATTTCCCTCGCTTTTCGGTGCTAAGATAGTGGATCGCTGCACCTGAAATGTATAGTGGGCTCCGATTTCCTAGCACGGAAACCTTAAGGAAATACTGCAAGGTATGAATCAGCCAGTGATGGAGACTGGCAAGAGCTAGAAGTTGTGCTCTCCCCAATCAAAATGGCTGGATTGCTACCCCTCACCCACCCCAACCTCTGACTTCGAGAGATAACCCAGACACTAACTCGACGCAGGTTTGGCTACTCTCGCCGCTAGTCTCCTCTCATTCTCCATCTCCTTCTCTCTCTGTTGTGCCTTCTGCAGCTCTTCCTTCTGTCTCTGCTGCTGTAGCTTCACGGCCCTCTTCTGTAAACAAAAGAACAAGAGATGAAACAGAACTCATGTCATATTTTTAGGTGAGGTGTGGTGAGGTGAGGTGAGGTGAGGTGAGGTGAGGTGAGGTGAGGTGAGGTGAGGTGAGGTGAGGTGAGGTGAGGTGAGGTGAGGTGATTTGGGGTTTCAAGAGTATTTCACTTATATTACGCCTGCTAGTATATTATTGAAGGGAGAAAGCCAGCAACACCATGTGGCTATGTACTGCGGTGAAACCTGCGAGGAACGGCTTGAACTAGTGAACCATAGGTGGTACTATACTGGCGGGTTCAAACCACGAACCTTTGGATCCAACCACTGCACTATCCTGCCCCCCATATTTTCAGGATTTGAACAGGTGCGCTTTATTCAGGTTGACCCATCATACCTCAGATTGAGCTGCACATGCAATTTTTATTACAGAAATATCATTTTCAACCGTAAGAGATCCTCACAGATGCCAACCTTTCAGTCGTAGCAACAGGAGCTTGAAACTATTATGAATTGATTAGATAATCTGCTACGATAAGCTCAACATTGACCACTTTTTCAAATTCTTGTCGACTTGACATATTCTGTTTCGTGATTGATGCTTTCATTTGCGTGTTTGATATATTTCTGTTTGTTTTCTACGACTGTTGACATTGTGATGTAAACACTACCAGAATCATCACTGGGGTCACTTTTCACAAGTTTGTTCTTAAAACCTATTTCTGATTTCAAAATTGGATTAAAGGATTAACATGGCCTGAACCAATATCTCATGACCTTGACCTTGACCTTAGACCTTCAAGGTCACACCATCACTGATTACTTTTCATTGTGTATAACAATCATGCAATGACTCAAAGTGTTCATTGTTAACCCTTAACATGCGGGCGACGGAATTATCCGGGCGGGCTATAAGCGATTCCTAGGTGTCTGTATACGGATCCCGGATACAAGACTTAGAATAATTCACGGCTGTCTAAGTATACTCTATCACCCATACCGGGTCACGAGTCGATTGTGTCCGCGACCCGACCCATGAGAATGGCTGTATTTACGCATCGCGACCCGACATGAGAATAAAGCTTTGTTCAGTGTGTGGTCGGAATATCAAGCAAAATTCACACCAATTTGAGTGTGCATTGTTGATCCGTAACGCATCGATAATTAGCTTTACAAAAGGCCAATTATGTCGGGCTTAGCCCCCGAAGCATTAATTCGCTTGAGGCTATTTTCACCCACGTGTTTGTATTGCCTCGGGTTTGCCTCGCCCGAGACTGCTATCTGCCTCGCATCTCGCGAGACGGGGAAAAAAATCGCTAACTCGCCTTACTCCCGCACTTCATATCATGTGAGCGAATTGTTTGTTTTCAAAAAAAAATACGGCAAAATAAAGGGGAAACAATGGACTACATTCCCATATAAAATTAGAAAATCTCAAAAAAATAATAAAGACACAGCAAGCGCCGTGAAAAAGGTCATGTTTACACTTCATAAATTTTGAAACAATCGGCGATTTTCACAACTTCTAAAACATTTATCAAGGCTAAAATACTGAATGCATTTTCATAATTTTTATATCACAATAAACCGAAAAGAATAATCTTTTATTCTATATAAAATGCGCAGATTTATTCACGGAAATAAAGATACAATTTTACCTTTCTGAGAGGCATGTGAAACCAAACGGCACACAAACTAATCAACATATTTTCATCAGTTATGGTTCGAGGTTAGCGTTTATTTGAAAAGTCAAACAACATAACCATATTTGGGTTGACATGTGCTTATTTGTCAACTGGTTCGAGATTATGATTTCTTGGAAAAGTGCGATGAACGACCGTTTGCAATGCCGCATAAATGTTGTAAGTATTGACGATTTTATAGGTGGGAATAAAGACAAACTTTACATAGCTATAGAATTATAACCAAAGGTCGCATTCTAATAATTTTTATATCATTGTGAAGCTAGACATCTTGTCTTCAATTCCGTATATAAATGGAATTTTTTTCATCTCGTATTTATGATGTTACGAGGCCCAAATAAAAGACAATCTTTTGAAAGTAATAGAATAAAAACGAAAAAACATAGAAAATTCATTCAAAGTTTCGAGTGTGAATTAGCCATTTGTGTACGGGTTTCGCTACTTGAATTTGTATTGAACGCCCGTATATAGTCCTTATTCGCCATGTAGATGCGGTATATTTTGTAAAAACGATACCGGAATCGCCGCCTGGAAATTCCGCCAGCAGAGCTAGTTAGTGCCAAAGCCCAAACTACTGCTGCGAGCTGCGAGCCTGTAAATTCCGCCACAGGGGCTAAAAATGGTAAAATATATATACGCAACGTAAGGGTTAACATAAGGCATATTCACAATAGCATGCTTAAGTTGTGACCTTGCTGTGACCTTGACCTTTGACAGATTTTAGCGAAAACTTTTTCAAATCTTGGTCTATCTCCATAGTTGATATATACCAAATAAGAGCCTGATAGCACAAAAACATTTGAAGTTATCATGTTTACAAGGATTATTGTAGTAATTAAAGCACTCATGACCTTGACCTTTGACCTTGAATGTGAACATGTCAAAATCATTTACCAGATTTATAAGAAAGAAGCTATGTATATGAGGTGTTAATACCTTCTTGGAAACAAGTAGTATTTGAGTTATGAGCGGAACCAAAAGTGTGACCATAGACGCGCACACAAAGACGCTTAAAAGTGGAAAATCTGAAAAAATAATCATGGAATCTGTGGGAAACATAGAAAAGGCACATCTAGGGACCATAAAGTGTACATGTATAAAGTTTCATAACAATTGAACAAGTAGTATTTGAGTTATGAGCGGAACCAAAAGTGTAAGCATAGACGCGCACACAAAGACGCTTAAAAGTGGAAAATCTGAAAAAATAATCATGGAATCTGAGTGAAACATAGAAAAGGCACATCTAGGGACCATAAAGTGTACATGTATAAAGTTCCATAACAATTGAACAAGTAGTATTTGAGTTATGAGCGGAACCAAAAGTGTGACCATAGACGCGCACACAAAGACGCTTAAAAGTGGAAAATTTGAAAAAATAATCATGGAATCTGAGGGAAACATAGAAAAGGCACATCTAGGGACCATAAAGTGTACATGTATAAAGTTTCATAACAATTGAACAAGTAGTATTTGAGTTATGAGCGGAACCAAAAGTGTTCCGGACGGACGCAAGGACGGACGGACGCGCTGAGCGCTATATACCCCCGACTACTTCGTAGCGGGGGTATAATTATAAATATATTTTTCTAAAAGTGTACACACTTCATGAATTTCAGGTATAGACTACATATTATTATGACTGCAAAATTTCAAGTTAAACAAATTAGAATGCCAACACAACACAACCCAAGGGGAACAGAAGACAATAATATTAAAGAGGCAGTAGCACGTTTTTTTTGGGCTCAAATAAGTCGATTTTGTACTTAGAAATATTAAAATGTGTTCACAATAAAATGGTCGCAATGCAATTTTTGTTTTATACGCAACATCGTTATTACCACTATGGATAATTGGTTGGTTTTATTAGATGTTTTACCCTCTAAAGTAGATATAAATGACATAAACTATCATTATAAATTGGAAATTTGAAAAAATAAAATTTGCAAAAAACGTGCTACTGCCCCTTTAACCCTTAACATGCGGGCGACGGAATTATCCGGGAGGCTCATAGAGAAAAATGTTAGAACCCTTGGCGAGACCCGTACGTTGGACTTAGTGCATTTACCGGGTCAGTAATAATTATATTTGCCCCCCAGGCGAAATGCGAGACGAAGTGTGTCCGTATATCGCCACATGAAAACTTGTTTACATACATCTCGCAGATAGCCACGATAACGAGTCTGTGTGAATGTCCGGTCGAAATATCAAGTAAAATTCACACCAAATTGCGTGTGCATTGTTGACCCGTAACGCATTGATAATTAGCTTTACAAAAGGCCAATTTTGTCAGGCTTAGCCCCCGAAGCATTAATTCGCTTGAGGCTATTTTCACCCACGTGTTTGTATTGCCTCGGGTTTGCCTCGCCCGAGACTGCTATCTGCCTCGCATCTCGCGAGACGGGGGAAAAAATCGCTAACTCGCCTTACTCCCGCACTTCATATCATGTGAGCGAATAGTTTGTTTTCAAAAGAAAATACGGCAAAATAAAGGGGAAACAATGGACTACATTCCCATATAAAATTAGAAAATCTCAAAAAAATAATAAAGACACAGCAAGCGCCGTGAAAAAGGTCATGTTTACACTTCATAAATTTTGAAACAATCAGCGATTTTCACAACTTCTAAAACATTTATCACGGCTAAAATACTGAATGCATTTTCATAATTTTTATATCACAATAAACCGAAAAGAATAATCTTTTATTCTATATAAAATGCGCAGATTTATTCACAGAAATAAAGATACAATTTTACCTTTCTGAGAGGCATGTGAAACCAAACGGCACACAAACTAATCAACATATTTTCATCAGTTATGGTTCGAGGTTAGCGTTTATTTGAAAAGTCAAACAACATAACCATATTTGGGTTGACATGTGCTTATTTGTCAACTGGTTCGAGATTATGATTTCTTGGAAAAGTGCGATGAACGACCGTTTGCAATGCCGCATACATGTTGTAAGTATTGACGATTTTATAGGTGGAAATAAAGACAAACTTTACATAGCTATAGAATTATAACCAAAGGTCGCATTCTAATAATTTTTATATCATTGTGAAGCTAGACATCTTGTCTTCAATTCCGTATATAAATGGAATTTTTTTCGTTTCGTATTTATGATGTTACGAGGCCCGAATTAAAGACAATCTTTCGAAAGTAATAGAATAAAAACGAAAAAACATAGAAAATTAATTCAAAGTTTCGGGTGTGAATTAGCCATTTGTGTACGGGTGTCGCTACTTGAATTTGTATTGAACGCCCGTATGTAGTCCTTATTCGCCATGTAGATTTGGTATATTTCGTAAAAACGGTACCGGAATCGCCGCCTGGAAATTCCGCCAGCAGAGCTCGTTAGTGAATAAGCTCAAACTACTGCTGCGAGCTGCGAGCCTGTAAATTCCGCCACAGGGGCTAAAAATGGTAAAATATATATACGCAACGTAAGGGTTAAGATATCAGATCAAATATTATTCTCTGATCTCAGTACTGCGCCATAGAGATCATGTCAGCTGACCTTTTACTCCAGCCAATCAGTGACAAGGCTAGAAAGCCATCAGTCATACTTGAGAGTACAAAGAATCATATCTAAAAAGGACTCTCTGACATGACCTCTGACGGGTGGTACTCAGATTGAACAGGACTTGTTACTCTTGACGATTAATATAATTTATAAAACTGGTCAATTAAAACAAAACTTTCTTTCTAACCTTCAGTTTGGCCGATTTGTCGTGTAGACTGTTCATATCTTTCTTAATCACCATCAACTTGTTGTAGTACCTCCGTGCTTTCTGCATCTGAAGAGAGCGAAAAACAAGTTCTCCTGAAAAAGCCTTTGGCATAACTTGAAAACAAAGATGACTAAAACTGCTGAGTGTCAACGAGTACACAAGATCAACATGACTTGACACTAAATATAAAGTATATCGTCTCAATATCACAATTCTTGCAGAGATCTTGAACAAATACTCAAGGTTACATTCCAATTCCACTGGTTCAGGCATATAACCTTTTTCGCCCATTTTCTTTTCAAAACTATGGTAGGATATTCCATACAACAAATAAAATGTCTTTCTTAGTTAAGATATAATTAAAGTCAATGGGGAGGATTGAAATTAGGACCTCTCTTAACTGTTTGATTGTACTGTGATATTTCAAAATGTGTAACTCACGGTCTGTGTCAGCTCCTCCATGGCCTGACACTCTCGGAACTTGGCGTTCTCCTGTTCTACCGTCTCAATCAGAATCTTCTGGCTCGATCTAGGAACAAGAAGATAGCAATACTGAAATCGTACTCTATTTCGCGCAGTGCACTTTTTTTACAAAGGTGAAAATAAACATTTTCTCGCAGTTGATTTTTTGAGCATTCTGCATTATCAAAAAAATAAAATCTTAACAACTTATATTCCCATCACAACACACGACACGACAGAAACGCAACTCTAATTGAATTAAGAGTTCTTCAGATTACTTGTGCGAACATATCATCACGTGACCCATTAGTGATCCTGTAGGAAATATGGCCAAAGAGATAATCAACATGGTTGAACGTGGTTACATTTGACTTCTGAACCTACCCGTTAATTGGTTTAATTGTTTAAGATGTTGTCGTCTATACAAACTGAATCAAATTGATCAGTGTTTGTTATTTGTATTTATTTATTTCAAATTAATTTTTTCGTTGGGTTGATTATTCACGAAAAAACTTATAATGTGCGAAATGTAATATGATAACAGTATTACGTACCATTTATACTTACAATAATAATTCACAAAAAGAGTCATTGGCATTTTACTACATTCTTGTTAAAGATACTACTGTTGTGAAACATCGAAATGTTATTCAACACTGTTGTGAAACATTGCACATGAATGAAAGCGATCGCTGCCAGAACTACTTTCCAGTGGTGACATGAAAAGTTATCATGCATAGGCGTAGGAACAGGGTGGGCCCGGGGGGGCCGGGCCCCCCCACTTCTGAAACTCACGAAAAAAAAATTCAATAGCGCTTTCTAGGAGCAAATAGTACGTGTCAATTTGAAGAAAATTTCTTTTCTCATACTATTTTTTCAGAAACAGATAATATGATGAGTGCTCACCCTATTTTTAACACTAATATGGATGAAAATTTTGATCCTACAGCATCTTCTACTGAAAATACGACATGGCAACCCCAATCGATTTGTTTGGTGGGAGGAGGGTGCTTTGATACGTTTTTAATACGTTTCCAAATTCGGAAAGAAACGAAAAGGCCAAGAAAGTTGAAATCTTGTGTACATACTCCTTAGCAAATGGGGATCTTAAATTGCGGAGTTTGTGGCCCTGGTGGTCCTCAGATGCCATGGCCCAAAAAACCTATTTTAGGCTTTTTCTCTAGAAGTAATCGACTCCTAAGACATTTGGGATTGAAATTGTAAATTTGGTGACCATGTGATCCCTAGTAAGGGCAACATTGGCCACTCCTGAAAACGTTTTTAGCTCATCAGACCTGACCTCAAAAACCTATTTCGTCTTTCTTCTCTAGAACCAGCTCTGTAGTGACAACAGACAGTTGGCATCTCATGTACATACTCCTACTGTCACTCCTTCGATCATGGATATCTTGATTAATAAGGGCCCAAGGAACCACAGCATTAAAACCTATTTTCGCCTTATTCTCCAGAACCACTGATTCCAGAGAACTGGAATCATTAGTACAGTTAGCTTGGCAAGCGGAGATTCTGATTCATATATTTGGTGACTTTTTGATCCCAAATAAGGTCCTCAGGGGCCACAAACTCAAGGACTATATTTGTCTTTTTCTCCAGAACCAGTAACTCTAGAGAGTTGAAGTTCTGTGTACAGGCACCTTGGCAAGTGGGGATTATAATTAATAGATTTGGTAACTTTTGGGTGTCATGGTTTTATGATCTTCTACAGAATGAAAAGTATTTGTATTGGTCTCTTGGATTATGAATTGTAATTTTTCAAACAATATGTCTAGTGTTTATTTAAAACCTGATTTTCGACATCATTTTGGATGCTATTTCAGGATTAATTCTGATCGAACTGAGATATGAATGTTCTTTCTCAGGCTCTTGAACAAGTCAAACTTGTCGACTGTGTTTCAATCCTATTTTATTTCCATTTTATCGTGACTTCCGTTGTCCTGTCTGCAAATATTGAAGCTCATACATATCCCTTGCAATTACAACTATATGGTCCTGAGTACCCTAACACACGCACTCAAAAATTCCAAATTGTTGCCATTATGGACTAATCGTGGCCTAGTGTAAACGCAGCATATGCAGATTAAACATTTGTAATGATTATTATCCGAAATATTAAGAACAAAAGCATTAGGAATATGAAACATGCTAACTTTCAACTTTCTCGCGAGTGTAGGTCTCTGTCCCTTTCACAGCTGGGACATACTGTTCTTTCTCTCAAAATGAATGATTTCTATTATAATTTTTTTAAATTTTCGCCTTTAAAAATGTGTGAACGGTGCTTATTCTATTCAGGTGCATGTTTCAGTTCAAACACATTTTCAAATGTTCATTTCTGATTTGATCTAGGTACAATTTGGTGTATTTTCTTGACATATAATCGACTTTTTTACAGCCACACCTGTGTCAAGTGACTTTTTTTGGCCTCAAAAGCAAGGTCACGTGACATTTTCGGCTTCAAAAGCAAGGTCACATGACTTTTTTTTTGCCCCAAAGTAAGGTCACGTGACTTTTTTTTGCCCCAAAGTAAGGTCACGTGACTTTTTTTTGCCCCAAAGTAAGGTCACCCGACTTTTTTTGGCCCAAAAGTAAGGTCACGTGACTTTTTTTTGCCCCAAAGTAAGGTCACGCGATTTTTTTGGTCCCCAAAGCAAGGTCACGTAATCAGTGAAACACGCTTTAAACCCAACCCCCCCCATCCTGAGAAGCTAATTGCCCCCCCCCCCCCCCACTCAACACAGACGGGGTATTCTGACCCAAGCTCAATCCACCCCCCGCTCTCAAGAAAAAAAATTGGGCCCCCCCACCCCAAAAACTGTTCCTACGCCTATGTCATGTGATGACTTCTTAATCAAAATGGCGTTGCTTGCTATTTCGGCAAATCCTAGGAATGTCAGTGCTTCTGAGTTTCGTTGTCAACTCTATTTACGTTGGTTCCGTTAAAAATTGTGTCATCAATATTAAGTTCAGAGGCAACAAGCTTCACAAATATGTTACTAAACGGGACAGAATTTGGTATTCTCCATGTAGCTCATCAAGCTTTTTGTTATATTTATTACGTAAAATACATCACAAAACATAATTTTCCAGAATGTTTTTATCCCTATCTGACAAGGATTCTGTTAAAAATTTTAGCTTTCAAGGACTTCTACAAAAAGAAGACAGAACTAGGCTTACATTACATGGGCCCTTATCAGGAATCAGAGAGAAACCAAATATAAAATTTATAATCCCCATTAGTAAAGGAGAACACAACATTTCAGCTCTCAAGAGCCAATGATTCTTGTGAGTCAAAACAGAACAAGGTTTACAGATGAACACCAGACACCATGCCATTTCAGACCTGATAAACTAAGTTTTTAAAATAAAAATCCACGAAACCAACATACAATACTTCATCCAAAGATGACTTGGATTTTTCAATCGTCGGCAAAAACTTCTGAAGAAATCCTGAACTCAGTTTGTCGATGATGGCAGGGTCGATTTTAATCTCTGTAAAAGAAAATTAATTTAAATGTGAGATACCTACATTGACTACAGTAATCTGTTAAATAAGCGCCCCACGTGTGTAAGCACGTATATCACACAATGCATTGAAAAGAACTCCATTTCCATCTCATTTTTTTTGTAACTAGTAAACCAATTTACGGATGTGTGATCTACAAGACGTAAGGGTTCACAACTCATATACCCCTGTAGTTTGACTGCCTAAATTAATTGACACAAATGTCATCAGTCATGTCAATAAATCAACTTCCCTATGCAAGGCATACATCTTGCCAGTCTCAATCACTGGTTTATTTAAGCTGTGCATTATTTTCCCTCGCTTAACCATGCTAAGATAGTGGCTGCTCTGATTTCCAAGCATGGAAACCTCAAAGAAATGCGGCAAGGCTTAAATAAGCCAGTGATGGAGACTGGCAAGAATGATGCCTTGTGTAGGGAAGTTGTGGGCAGTCTGGAGTGGGTCAGCATCTTCCATACGAAATTTGAAGTTTTCGCGTTATGCCCTGGAGACGAGCATAGAAGCAGTATAAACATTCAGTCTCACAATAAAGATACAGTGTACGTTATAGCAAAAACATGTCTCCCCCTTCCCCCAATTCACCTCACTCCAAATTGTTGTCATGAAAAATGTGAAAAAAAATTCAAATCATCCAAAAACTTATCTACATGATATGGAGTAATT
This sequence comes from Gibbula magus, assembly GCA_936450465.1. Taxonomy (NCBI): domain Eukaryota; kingdom Metazoa; phylum Mollusca; class Gastropoda; order Trochida; family Trochidae; genus Gibbula; species Gibbula magus. Next base: position 17,681,106 of record OW388302.1, read on the forward strand.
GACAAACGGTGAAGATTGGTCAAGTAGTTTTAGAGTTGTATAAGAAAACTAACCAAATTCCGTATCAAGATCTTTCACATCTTCATCTGCAACCTCTGCTACCTCAACATCTTCCTTTTCTTGAGGGCGTTCATTGTCTCCCGGAGTAGTCTCCCCTTCTGCCAAGAAAACAGTGTTGCCGGTCTGTTTAAAGGTGCATCCATTGTGTTTCATAAAATTTTATTTGGCTTTAATACGTTCCCACACACCATATGTGATGTTTACAATACAAATAAATTCACTTATCTTGCATATTCATCCCCAATCGCCAAACATATCATATTTACTATTTTCCAATTAAAATCGAGTAACATCATTATGCATGTGTAGAAACCGAAAGTGAACGTCCTATTTACATGCACAGTAGTTATATGACCTATTGAACATTATTAACCCAATTGTGTTATTTTGCCTGGTGTAAATAAGATTCAACAATTACGTTTGACTCTGTGGCGCGCGCCACACGCGGTGCATTGTCCGGTTTTCAATCAGAAATAACTACTTTTACCTTCATATCGTCAATATACTAAGTCCAGTATCATTAAAATGGTTGTTTTCGGTAACAGTTGGTACTTCTCGATAAAATAAGACCATTTACAACGTTTGTCATATTTGACCCCCAACAACACAATGGATGTACCTTTAACATCATAACTACAATAACATTCTCTACCTACAGAGGTATCTCAAATAAATTCTCCCCACATAACCTCTATTCCTAATGGCTCATATTTATTGTTTCAAGCAAAATCCTCCAATAGGAACAATCTTACCATGGATTTACTTTATCCAATGAAATCATATCTTACACTGACCGACATGACAGTTACTACAAAGGTTTCAGCCTTGGACTGTAAAGGGTCTTTCTAATTAAAACATTTACTTCGATTATATCTGATACAAACTAGGTTAAGTTTTTGTCTTGATTTTGTCGTCCTTATCAACATGTTTTTGGCCAATTGTTTTAAAAAATATAGAGAGCATACAGTGAGAATCACATATTAAACGAGAAAACATATGTTTCCAAAGCTAGCATTAAAACTGATTGCACAACCAACTTTGAATGAATCCAATCAGGATTCTTTCATTCTAGGGCTTCATTTTCTACAGAGTATACTTGGGGAGAAATTTATTTGAGTATGCCTTTTTGGGGAGAATGCTCTATTCTGAGAAATAAAGTCACAAAATATTGCACTATCAAGATACAAACTTATTTTTGGTTTCCTCTCAGTTAAATGCAGTCAAAACCTTGTAATTATCGGATCAAACACATTATAGCTTAAAAATTAAAAAATAGAGCCACTGGCTCTGAAGCTCATCAGGAATCATGTTATTAATTATCCCTAAGGAAAAGGTTAAGATATCACATAATAAGTCATTGCTCAGTCATCAAATTTATTATCAAAATTGGTTACACATTAATCCATATTCATTATAAATAATGTAGACCTTTGCAGTTTATTGTTTTACTTTCTATTTTTATCCTGGAATTATCAACATTTACTACATAATGAAAAAGAGCCCCTATTTGTTTCTAAAAATCCTGTTTCTCATAGGCTCATAGTTTCATAGGTTCCTTTTCAATATTTAATTAATAAATTCTATTGAGCATCTGAGTGTAAGACTAAATCAGTAACACAGCAGAGAAGTAACCTGAAACCTCAGTGTATTAGCAAGCTGCTATTTGCATCTCTGCCAGGGAGTGGTCACTCCCCAGGTCAACACCTGCAGTTATGCAACATGCAGACCCTGGACTCACAGCCAGTAAATTATATATTCTAAATTTTGTTTTCCCCATCTTTATTTATTTTTCTTTATTGGAAAAGAAGATGTGGTATCACAAACTCATGTAGCTAGTTTTAATAGTCTTATCTTACTTCATCACCAGTCATATTTAGTTCACATATCTAATGTAAAATAAAACATTTCTTAACCCTTTTTAATTTTTTTCCTATGCATCCTGTCGAAATATTCAGTTCACAGGCTATTCAATAGTTCTTATTTCACATTGATTACATCAAACATGTCCATAATGTAGTATTACTCTTAAGCTGACATATGAAGTGCACATAAAATCTCATTATCTTCACAGTTCATTAAAACAGCTGTTTTAAGTGATAACCTCTGTGATCCATATTTGGGGTCACAAGATCACCAAATCTACAATTTAGAATCCCCATTGGCCAAAGAGTCTGTACAAAACATTTCAGCTTTCTAGAGCTTTTGGGACTGGAGAAAAAGATGAAAAATGATTTTTAGGTTGTGACCCCTGTGGCCCTTATTTGGGGTCACAGGGTCACCAAATCTACAATTTAGAATCCCCATTGGCCAAGGAGTCTGTACATAAAATTTCAGCTCTCTAGAGTCATTGGTTCTGGAGAAGAAGTAAAAAAAGTGAAATGTTTACGGACGGACGGACGGATGGACGGACAACATCCCATGCCATAAGCCCATCGGGCCTTTCAGGCCTGATGAGCTAAAAATCACCAATTTGAATGCATCAGTTAACATATTCGCAGTGTTAAGGAGTCTTAAGAGTTTCTTCCTTTGCGGTCATCATACCGAAAAACTTTGTCAGAATCCTTGTGATTGGCTGACATTTGACTCTGTGTATCGTCATCAGACCGTATGGAGAGGAAACCAAGAATGTTCCTGCAGTGTTCGGAATCGCTACCAGCCAATTGCTGCTTATTTTCAGATCAGGCCGGTTGCAAAAGTAGCCAGCAAGTGTGTCTGTCTCATGTGATTTTCAATAAAGAAGTGCGAATATACTGCAGGGCCTTGAAATTTTTTGTCATTTCTTATTTTGATTGGTAGAATAAAATCCAACCTGGTAGTGATTGATCAACGTTTTTGCTTGTGCCTTCTTCCTCTTTATTTTCCTCTGTCTTCATCTCTTCTCTCTCACCTTTTTCCTCCTCACTCATGCTGAAATCTAACAAATTCGCATAATGTTAATTAGCAGACGATGTAAACTTGGCCATGACACTCGATCTCAGATAAACCAAATGTAGGGAAGCTAGACTGATGCGTGCATGATCGTCTGGTAGTTGGCCGTTGTACAATCAGTAACACTTCGTAAGCAACTGCACAAAAACTGTTATTCAGTGTTCTCTTAATGTTTATAAAGGTTATAGATAGTCAGTTAGTCAATCCAATCATCATATATTATTAAATCTATACACTGTGAAAAGTATTTTTTTGTTTGGCCCCAAACTTTTTTACATATTGATCGACAAAGAAGAACACAATATTTAGCAATTTACACATGTTATACCTGTTTTCAATTTTTCATAATGATATGTAAATGTAGGTTGATTTAGAATACACTGAAATACTTTTCTCACAGTTTATATTTCAACTTTAATTTATTATTTGTTTCCTTATCAGCACTGACTGACTATTGATTTGTGTTGATCATTCATGTGATTTATCTGTTAAAAACATCATAAAAATTTTCTAAGTTAAATGATGAAAACAGAACCAAAAAGAATTATACAGAACTGACTGTTACCCGTTGATTGATTCTGGTCTTTTGAACGACCACAGTCCACTTCTTGAATGTGGGGGGACTTGATTTGCCAGCCGGGCTATCGCCCGGGTCGCCCGCAACCCGGTTGTGAAGCGGCGACGCACTTGATTCAGGCGGGCGGGTGTTCAATATCGCCCGCCGGGGTAGCCCGGTTGACCCGGTTTCAAATGAGCGGGCTATCGCGGGCGATAATGGCGGCATACGGACCAAACTCGTTTTTGCAAATTGGAAACTATCGGATATCTTTCCATCTAAACATTTACAATACCATTATTCATAAGCGTACTGAAGGGAAAGACTAATGTAGCAAACTTTTCTAGCTGAAGTAATAATATTGTTCATTGCTGTCGAGATATCGTTGTCATTGTCGCAAACACTTTAGAAAAGTTCGATTATTAGTTGCAGGGCAACTAAGTTGGCTCTGAAGGTTACCATAACAATAACCCGAATCAACTTGATTTGGTTCATTTGCTCGGATCATCCTGATAGCCCGGTCACGTGACCGGGCTATTGCGGGCTATGCCCGGGATAGTGCAAATCAAGTGCCCCCAGTGTTTACATTTTTCTCGTGACCAATTCGAATTAAGAGTTATCTGCCCCTGAACGAAGGTAATAATACTTCCCTACCAAAAGTAAGAGACGAAATTAATTTGTCAAACAAAAACTTTATAATGTTTCGGCATTTTCTTCTTAATCGATAAACCAGGACTATGATGCTATAATAACAATATATCTTTATCATACTAGTTTTTATTAGCAATTAATTGCAATTTTACTAAAAGGTAAAATGGTTTGTTGTAATAAGTTGTTTTCAAGTACTGTAGTACATTCAGTTGAAAGATGGCGACCAGCATGGGAACTCATTGTCCTTTGTGGAGAAACGGTCCACAACCTGGTGCTTTTTACGAATTTAACCAGGGAACAGCATCATGCAACAACACAGGTGCCCAGAGAACGATGTAAGATTAAGATGTTCACCATTTTCATGTTTTGAGACCGTAGCCATTCACTAACCGTTCTGTATTGAGTCCGTGATACAGCATTTTTCCAAAATATTACTTGTCATGGAACTTCATGAATGCAAATTTTTTCACATATTTCTTAATGTAATATCATTGTGAACAAATCTTCATATGAATATACTTCATAACATCATCTCAAAATATTTTCATCTTTAAAAGAAATTATTGTTTTTAGTAATATTGTCATAATTGTTCTTAGTGAAAAATAATGATATTTTCACTGACAGTGACACATCCCAAATTTTATTTATTGTGTTCAAATCATGATAAAACAAAACTATGTCAGGCCCGTAGCACCAATTTCGGGAGTTGGGGGGGGGGGGGGGGGAACTTCATTGTTGTTACTCAGATACCTAAAAACGCGATGTCACCTTGTTTTAATACACGATGTTACAAATTTCAGCCATCTTAGTTGTTACTAAAAATAGAACCGCGAACCGCAGATGCGTGCGCACATTTCGACAGGAAGTTTCTGTTGTCGTAGTTTCCTTCAGTAATATCGTATTATTTGCGCTCGATTTACAGCTGTTAACATCGTTTTTATCAAGTTATTATCATATTATGTGAAATTTTATTGCAGGATGGCAGATTTAAATGATATGAAACTAGATAAGTTTAGATTTTTGAGTGCCACAGCATTGAAGACTTTCCTTTTGCTTCGTAAAAAAAACACTGAAAACCGCTGAAAGGACTGATGGTGAACTTGTGGCCATGTATTATGGAACGTAGCGCAAACATTTCTAAATATTTTTTTCAAAATAGTTTTGTTATTTGTCATTAGGAAGGTTATAACTAAAGGTAAAAAGTGTTCGTACCTATTTGCAATGCTTAGTTACTGAGTAATAACACTTACAATATCACTACTCCCAGGAATCAAATCCTGAATTTAAAAAAAAAATTGGACCACTCTTCCTACATCATAAAATCAAAATTGTCATTCTATTGTGTACTTTAAGTATGTTGCAGTATTGTGACTTGTCACAAAGTTTCACAAAAATAATATCTACCTTTTTTATCAATGTTTCCAACACTAAATGTGTCTGCCACGCCCACTTCATTGTTTACAAAACCGTGATAAGACAAAGCATGCCAAATCTTCAATGAGTACTTGTCTTTGTTGTAACAATATTTTGTCCATGACAATAGACATAATTTATTGTAAGATTTAAGATTCCAAAATGAAATACTCTGAATATTTGTATTTTCCTCCAATGTCCAAAATTATTATTATAAGCCTCTATATACCCGTATATAAGTATGAACATGCTGATGTGGCAAGCTTCACAGACAGTGTGCATATTGCACCCTCATTGGATATTCACAATACTGATTGGATAATAAAAGTAACACTAACACAAGGAAGCAATGAATGGTAAATGTGACTGTACTAGTCAACATAAGAAATATCAAAAAGAATTAGATTCACTCATATACCCATACTTTCAACATTGGTAAAAGAAAATAGCTTCAAAAGAGTGAAATCAGTTTCAGAGATACGCTTCAAAAGGACAATATGACAATTCTACAAATATTATATTTTTTCATAATTTGATAACCACAAAAAACATAATTAAGATATTGGTAATATGGTAGTATGGTTGAAATGTGTAGAAATTGCTTTAAAGCCAACATCTTTATTTGAGGAGATATGATCCAGACAAAATACTTCCTCATAGACTCACTGTTCAGGCCATGGAAACCACACAAAAATTCATTTAAATGGGATCTTGGGATCATGGTTGTCATCTTTGACAAGTTTGGTGAAACCAGCATGTCCTCACAGAGACACTTGCTTGTAACACGAAAAGATAGGATGGTCGCTGTAATATGTATACCCCTGACAACTTTGTATTCGTATATTCGTACATGATACTCCAATTTCAACAGGTACAGTTTATTTGTATGTTTGGTGTTATGACGTACGATCCAGAAAGTTGAGTTTGAAATAGGAAAATGCCATGTAGTAAATTCGTCACTTAGAGTCGCCTTGGAAAATTTTTCTGATTATTCATTACAAGCCTTTTTAACGCATAGCACTCTCTTAATTATATAAAAACTGCAGATGAACACGTTCCATGTAGATATCCATAGATGTTTGTTTTATTCTGACAAATTGAACAATTCTACAAAATACAGATGTCCACAATCCCACAATCCCTGCTTTTCCCAGTGTAAGCAAGTGCTGAGTCGAGGAATGTAATCCACCTGAAGAGGAAGAACTATTGTTCCATCATTCAAATCAATTGATTAAGTGGTGGATGTAACATGGTGTAATTTGCATGTCTGTTCTATTTGTGTGTAACATGACATTGTATGTTTGCAATAAAGAATATAAAATTCAGAAGTTGGGCTGTCACAAGAGAATTGATACAAAAGGAAAGTATGGGAGCTGCCTCAGCGTTGCAGTCTTTAAGTTGGGTTTTCTGGTGACGGTCTACCATTCACAAAGTGCAAGCAAGCTGAAGACAAATTTCTGATTTCATAAGAGACGTATGTTTATAAGGTGACCATATTTTCGTGCAAAATCATTTCTGTCCCCAGTGCTGTATGAATACATATCTTTGCAAAACACTTAAGAAATGAATAAACAAATTTTCAGCAGCATCTAAAAAAGTAAAACTTATAAATTATAAAATTATATTTTCTTACTTAATTTAAGGTTTGAAGTCTGTTAAAATTACAACTATATAATTTACTCAATGAAAAAAAAGGTTATTATATTTCTAAGCTTCATCCTTCAAGCTTTGACATTTGTTTGTGAATAGTTAGATTACAGGATTTCAATCAATCAGAAAATGTGTAAGAGATTAAAGTAAAAGGGGCATCTGTGGTTTTATTGTGCTAACTGCAACTAACTCTCAAAGTAAGGAAGAAACCCGGAACATTGGGTGTCCATGCAGTAGAAAATTAAAAGGTATTGTCCAGATAATGGATAATAATAATAGGATTCTAACAAATTTCCATTGGAATTTACATGTAAAATGACAAGATCCACCTTCATAAATGTTCTAACAAACCCTGGAACTACATATGTGTTATTTAATAAATAAGGTGAAGCGAAAACATCAATTTTAAAATCTTTTAATATCCACACACTTTATTTTCACAAATTGGGGAAAACTTGTAATTATCATTATGTAGATCTATATACACAGTAATATATAATTTATTAAAAATCTGTCTTTGAAAATAAAATAAAATAAAATAAATGAATAAATAAAGGAGATGCACAGTTACACCTATGTGACAGCCTAAGAAGCCTCTCTTATCTCTTATTCTTGTCTCCATTTCTTAACTTTATCAGAGTTTTTCCTACATGTCACTGCACAACAAGTGCAAACATGTTCAAAGTATGCAAACATATTAATTACAGAATGTATACTGACAGCTTACCAGCTAAAAAGGGCTTAGAACCTTGGTATAAATTACTACCCAAACCAACTCAATACGTGTGTAAAGGCGACTGCACCATTCTCTCTTTTATTCATCTTTTGGGAGCAGTTACGCTTTGTCATAACAAATCTGTGAATGAAATGCATTCTTCATGGATTAAAGAACACGTTGATACTATTAGCCACCTCTAAAGTCATTTAATGTCGTTTGTAGAGGCGTTGAAAGCTGACTTGTTTACTACATGATTACAACTGTTTACACACAACCGGAAGTCGCCTTTGTCGAAATGCGAGAAATGCCAAGGGACGTAACTCATGTCCGAACTAGTGAATGTTACTATAAATAGCAAAATTGTAACATCGTGTATACTGAATACAGTACAGCTTCGTACCTAAACTTACTCATACTCAAAAGGTACACGGGTAAACGTACTTCTCTACTCTATACTCAAACATCCACTTGCACTATCAGAATTTTCTTCACTTCTTACAAAGTATATAGAGCCAGTTGTGTTTATTGTCTATTTAGATACGTCAGACACGATACTTGTAACTTATACACACAAACGTCAGAATTTTTTTATAAAGTGAAAATTTTTTTTTTCATTTCTCTCACAAAGTTATTTGCAATGTCTTTCAGGTTGAAAAACACTTTGGAATAGAGAGCCAAAAACAAAATATCTCCCTAAAATTTGTGGGGGGGCTAAGCCCCCCCTAGCCCCCCTGTTGCTACGGGCCTGAATGCTTTACAATTCTTGAACATGCTTAAAAAATTGGAATGGATCATCATTTAGAACCTGTTTTTCTCGACTGACTAGGTCCTTTTTTGTTCAATCAGATGTATGAAAAACAAGTGCATTGCTGGGAATTTGTTCAAAAGACTAATTTAGCGGAATCACATTTACAAGTGTTTTTTTTATTTTCGATGATCAAAATAAATAATCTACAAGTACGTGATTATTGTTTGAAGTGTTTGTTAAAATCTTATTCTTCTCTCCAGGTATCCAATCGTCACAGGAACATCGGTTTTGGGTATCAAATTCAATGGTGGAGTGGCAATTGCCGCTGACATGCTTGGATCATATGGATCAATGGCCCGTTTCCGTGACATCTCCAGATTAACGGCAGTGAACAACTCAACAATCATTGGTAGTGGAGGAGACTATGCTGATTATCAGTTCCTTAAAGCCCATATTGAACAAAGAGTGTGAGTTTAACATAAGAAGACAGATTGTTTTTGTCCAAAATGAGCCCTAAGTTCAAAACACTTAATATCATTAGCCAATCTATCTTCTTTGAAGAAAGCAAATACAATTTTAAAATCTACATTTGTACTGTTCAACAGATAAGATATGTAATGTTTCTGAAATATATTCCTTTAGGTACACCGTATGGTTAGATTGGATTTATTTCTCAGTCAGCTGCACAAATGTGAATTTTTTCAAAAGCATTTATTAAATGTTGTCATTCACAATATTATTATGATTAAAGTCTTTGACTTTCTGATGATCTAATTTCAGTATTGATGAAGAGTGTCTAAACGACGGTTTCGGATTTACTCCCAAGTCTCTCTTCTCCTGGCTGACGAGAGTCATGTACAATCGACGAAGCAACTTCAACCCGCTCTGGAACGTATACGTGGTTGGGGGCCTTGATAACGGAGAACCGTATGTAGCGCTTTCCTTCTGCATTCTTACCAACAACTTTGGCAATTCCAGTATTTGCAGTAGGTTGCAGATTCAAATTTTTGCCAGTCGGACATTTCATAAAAAATTTATTTTTTCCTTTTGATTTTCTTCAATCAGTCAACAGACTTTTCAAATGTCCGGTAGGTCTATTTTCCATTCGGTCAAACTGGATTCACAATCTCACATGTCCGGCAAATAGACCGATTTCTGCATCCCTGGTTACAATAAATTCATGTTAATACCAACCAGGAGTAGTTATTACATCTTGTTAAATTTCATTAAAATCAAATGTTTTTATAAGCAACACTGTTTATTAGATTTAACTAAATTTCTTTTCTTATCATTTATGAGCTAAGGATGTGTAAGCCATTTAGTTGACGATCCTGATTTTAATCTGATTGCATTCTGTTTCTATTATATTCACTCAAAACAATGCGAACTGACCAAACTAATTAATTGTGTACATGAAAACAGTCCTATCAGTGCATAAGGTGTTGGTCATGTCAATATCTTGATATTTTGGAAAATAACTTAGATATTAATAATTACTAAAACAAGGAGTTGAAATAAGTCAGAATTCATAGGCGTTTTCTCTCCGTGATGAATCCGTGAAATGTGCTAAATCTTCCTGTGTTCCAGATTCCTTGGCTATGTGGACAAGATCGGTGTTGCATACGAGTCCCAATCTATAGCGACAGGCTACGGTGCTTACATTGCACAGGTGAGGTTCAACATTGTACCTAGTACAAATGAATCACAACTCATTAACCTTGTAAACCCTACTAACGATAGACTGTCCTGGTCTAACCCTGAATATTGTTACATCTGCAGGTATTAAGCAACACCTAAGAACCATCCTTTTGCCTGTTATCATAACATTTTAAAGGTGTGAACAAATGATTATAAATGTACTCAAAATGGTGACCTTGCAATGGTAAAACTATCCTACTTTCACCAAAATTTAAGGGACACCAAAGGTGTGCAAATTTTCCCAGGACTCACACTTGGGCCTGGGTGTTCAAACCCCTGAACCAAAATCCCCCTGCAAACCTGCCACTGAATGACTAGGTTCTGTCTTCACTAAACTAGCTACAGAATTCCAGCATGTGGAGAGGGCACCATCGTATCCTGGTTGAACAATGTTTTGTAAATATTATTCCTTGTTAGTTATCAGACTGGGTTGTGTTGTAGCCGATCATGAGAGACGCGCTGGAGAAGAAGGCGGACCTAAGCCAGGAGGAAGCCATGAAGCTGCTGGACCGCTGTCTCAAACTACTCTACTACAGGGACGCCAGGTCTCTCAACAAGGTACGCAGCAATAGAACACCAAGATCTTCCAGGGATCACTTTAGGCAGGGATTTGGGGATATTTACTCATTGATGTACCAAGATATCCCATAATAAATACTGACGAGGGGAGAAAATCTCATTGCAAAAATGTAAAATGATTGTTATTATTTAGAAATATCCCATTACTTTATCTGAAAATCCCATTGTGTAAGGCAAAGGGGAGATTATTCTCCCTTTGAAACTCTGCTCCAGGGTGATCCCTGCTCTTCCTCCTATTAGTTCAAATGGCCTACCTTATTTATCTTCCAGATCTATGCCTCTGCTTAGTTTTCATATCTGGCTGTAAAACAGTTTTCCCGCTATCATGCATCACTTCCTAGCATACTTGAGGCTTTCTTGGTTATGTTAGAATTTGATGACAAATTGCCTGATGTGTGTCTCAGTTAAATCATGCAAAAGGTCATTGTGGTCATTGTCCTTAGAGCATAATACTGATCTTAGCCTGAAGATAAATCTCACCAAATATTTAAATGATGGACATACTTATTATGTTTTAAATTATAATATTTTATCCTGTACATTGGTTTTTTGTTTTAACTTTTAGTACCAAGTTGCCATAGTAACGAAGGACGGCGCTACAATAAAGGGACCCATTGTATCAGAAACAAACTGGGAGGTAGCACACATGATCAAGTAAGTTGCTTTTCCCTTTCTGAAATTCATATAAGATAGCACATTTGGCATCGGATCAGGAGGATCTGGCTTAAAATTAAATTCAAATCCCGCCAGGAGCTTGGCAACTGTGTCTTCTATAGAGAACTGCTTTACAGGCAGTAAGGGTTGCTTAGAATACCGCCAGGGGCTTGGCAACTGTCTTCAATAGAGAACTGCTTTACAGGCAATAAGGGTTGGTTAGAATCTCGCCAGGGGCTTGGCAACTTTGTCTTCTAGAAAGAACAGGCAGTATGGTTTGGGAGTAATGCCTCGCTGTTCACGGAGTACAATCCCTGGTTCATTAGTGCTGATGATCAATGCAGGTTTCACCACAATGCTTAGCCACAATTGTGTTGCAGGCTTTCTCCCATTGCTCCTAGTTGCAGTGATACAAGTGAAATATTGTTGCAAGTAATTGTCCAAATCACCTCACTTTCAATTTCAATTTCAATTTGTCTTTGAAAGGCATTTGGAGATTGAACATGAAGTCTACACTTGATTTCAACTGCATCAGCCAATTGATGTAGTCTCATTTCATTCTACATATGCTAAGTCAGTGAGACATTTTATTATAAAAGCGATATGATTTTGTCAATTTATATTGTAAAATATGTTTTTGGAGAATATTTTACCTCACTCATCTAATTGTTTCTTTTTCATTTTCAGGGGATACGAATGAACTTCATGAGTTGGATGAAATCTCATTGTAAAATTGACATTTCATTTTTGTTATGCACATGCTTTGAACATTTAAGGAGGGCTTTTTAGAACGTGTGTGAACGTTCAGTTTGTAATGTGAGAAGATATCGATCTACAAAACTGAGGACTTCTGAGTAAAGTTGCAGGAACTTGAGAATATCCAGTAGCTAGCGATATCAATGTAGATAAACATACCCTTTCTCATATCGGTAAAGGGGCCTGAATACACGTACTTCATTGAATACACTGCTATGTATTGGCTTTTCTCAAATTTCAGCCATGTGAATGTTTAAAATAATGTTGTCATTTTCATTGTCAAGATTGCTTATTCAAATTCCCTTTGGATGAATGTTAACTTAAAACTCCTAATGATACAGAAACAAAATGAAAATTGGTCTCAAATGTATATATCTTTCATGACAGTAAGGGCTTGTGAAAATGTATTTGTAGTACCTGTCATTGTACCAGCAAAGCTGTCTTGTGCTATTAAATTATCATTTGTTCACCACAATTCTTTGTTGTCTTTATTGTTGGTCCAATCAAAGGAGTAAGAGAATGCCAAATAAGACTCATCCCTGGATTCCTGAAGTTAAACAATATTTTCAGTACCCGGTATATCATGGATTTAGGATAGTTTTAACCCCGACTTCATCCAGTGCATCTTCCCACGGCAAGGTGAAAATGTATCGAGATCTCTCCATTTTTATCCCCCGCCACAACGAAGTTGGCAGGGGATATAGAAATGAGCTCCGTCTGTGCGTCAGGGCTTTTCCATTCCGGCCTCAAACTTCAAAACTATTCAATATATTTTGCTGAAACTTTGTACAGGTATCAACCAAGTAGTCTAAATGTGCCTTTTGCTATATAGAAATTTGAGAATTTTTTTTTTTTTTTTTTACGAATGCAAACAGTCTGGACTTAGAACCAAGAAGGGGGAAAACTATATTCCGGCCTCAAACTTCAAAACTATTCAATATATTTTGCTGAAACTTTGTACAGGTAACAACCAAGTAGTCTAGATGTGCCTTTTGCTATATAGAAATTTGATCACTTATGAGTTATAAAAATTTTCAAGAAAGTAAATGCATTATATATACAAAATACATAAATATATTCAAAATTCCTACCTGGCGGGGGATAAGGCCGACTCTGTCTGCTTGTTTACCTTGCCTTCAACCTAGGCAGAAGTGGTGAAACAAATAAGCGACACCTATTGTGATCACGAGTTACGGCCCTTACCATCTGCTAACATACAGCCAATGAAATCACCGTTTACATTCGGCCAATTCAAAATAGCAACGATCGACACAGACACAGAGGCAATACAAGCAGTGTTCTGATTGGCTTATCCAATTAGCCTGCAGTACGTTAAAATCTTAGCACTGAAAATGCGAGGGTTGAGGTCAAGGGCGGATGGAGAAGATATGGAAATCTTTTTGCTACGCCTGTGACGTTGTGAAGATGATATTCACCATGATTTGTACATCTGACTTTCACTAAACACTGGATCACAAAGTCCTATACCCAAGTGAATCTAAGGACATGATGCTAGTTTCATGACACTGTAAAGATAATGGGAATCTTTGAGTCACAGGGGAAGTCATGTTTCCACAAAAACTAAATATTATATATAAAAACTAGATATTTTATGAGTGCTTCTAAGTATATCTACATGATATGGAGAGACATATAAAAGTTTAAGTAATTATGCTCCAGAAAAAATATAAAAACATGCCAATGCTAACCAATATGCCAACAGAAAATCAACCATCAACGCAACTTCCCAATGCAAGGCATTACTCTTGCCAGTCTTCATCACTGGCTTGCAGTATTTCCCTCACTTGTCCACGCTAAGAAAGTGGGGCACTGCACCTGAAGTGCAAAGTGGGCTCCGGTTTCCTAGCATGGAAACCCAAGGGAAAAGTGGCAAGGCTTAAATCAGCAAGTAATGGAGACTGGCAAGAGTTATGCCTTGTGTTAGAAAGTTGTTGTGTTGTTCCTTGACTGTTTTGGAGCATCATTATTATCCCCCGCCACAAAGTGGAAGGGGGATATAGGTTTGGGCTCTGCCCGTCCGTGTGTCCGTCTGTCCGAGATAAAGGGGACAGCTTTTCTCAGAAACTGTTCAAGATAGGGTTACCAAATTTGGTGTGTTGCTTGAGGGCATGAATATCTTGATGGCGTGCAATAATATTTTCTGTAGTTATTGCCCTTGATCCGTATTTGTTGGACTTAGTTCATTGTATCTCCAAAGGGGACAGCTTTTCTCAGAAACTGTTTCAGATAGAACCAAATTTGGTGTGTTGCTTGAGGGCCTACATACCTTGATAGAAAGAAACTGAGTAGTGCACAATTATTTCTCCTCAAATTATTGCTCTTGTTCCTATTTCGTGGTTCTGGCGGGGGATGTTGATGACTATGTCTTCTTGTTAGTCAATGGATTCAATCAATCACAAACAAGGAAAACTTCATATTTGAGATATTTTACTCAATTTGATACACATCAAAATGAACATGTACACAATGAAGAAAAGAAAAGATATTAAATGACGATAACTAAAGGGAAATCTCGTGACATTTGCACCATGATTCTTCAAAAGACCCCCATCTCGGACATACTATAGAGTGATACACAGGCAGTTCAAGATCTCTCATTCAACATCCTGTACTTCAGAATGTTGACCATCTGTCATGATTGGAATTCCTCCAAGATTCCAAATTTCCTCTCTTATAAATGTGTAGCTGACCACTCATGCATCTGAAAATGAAAAAAGAAGACTTATAATAGATAAATAATAATAATAGCCACAGCTTGCTCAAAGCATACAAATACAAGTGTTTGCCACTAACATGGCAATGTCCCCCGCCGGTGACATTGAGTTAGTAAGACACATCATTGGAGCTACTTTGGTTCATGATATATCGTGTTAATAAGAGTTCTAAAAGTGGTCAAACTGTTGTAGTGACCTTGAAAATAAGGTCAAGGTCACCAAATCGACTGGCGTCTGCGTCATCCTCCAATGTAGACTGACACCAAAGTTGAAAACATTTGGTCCAACCGGTCATAATAAATGGTGACAACAAGAGTTAGAAAAGTGCTCAAAGTGTTGCGGTGACCTTGAAAATAAGGTCAAGGTCACCAAAATAAACTGGTGTCTGTGTCTTTCCCCAATGTAGGCTAAAAACTAATTTGAAGACTTTGGATGCAATGTTTCATGAGATATCGCCTTAACAAGAAGAGTTCAAAGAGTGGTCAAAGTGTCGTGGTGACCTTGAAAATAAGGCCAAGGTCACCAAAAGTGACTGGTGTCTGCGTCTTCTCACAATGTAGTCAGAAACCAAATTTGAAGACTTTGGATGCAACGCTTCATGAGATATCGCGTAAACAAGAGTTCAAAAAGTGGTCAAAGTGTCGTGGTGACCTTGAAAATAAGGCCAAGGTCACCAAAAGTGACTGGTGTCTGCGTATTCCCACAATGTAGGTAGAAACCAAATTTGAAGACTTTGGATGTAACGCTTCATGAGATATCGCGTAAACAAGAGTTCAAAAAGTGGTCAAAGTGTCGTGGTGACCTTGAAAATAAGACCAAGGTCACCAAAATTGACTGGTGTCTGCGTCTTCCCACAATGTAGGCAGACATGAAATTTGAAGACTTTGGATGCAACGCTTCATAAGATATCGTGTAAACAAGAAATGTGACGTACAGACGTACGGACGGACGGACGCCGCTGAATACATAGTCCCCCGTTCCGCGTTGCGGCGGGGGAAATTATAAGAATTGCATAAAAACAGATGTATTACAACGGAAACACCAACTTCACTATGCAAGGCATAACTTAAGTAAGAGTATTTCACTTCTATCGTGGCTGCTAGTATTGTTGCAAGGAGAAAGCGTGCAACGCTATATGGCTATGCATTGTGGTGAAACCTGCGAGCATTGGCCGAAACTAGCGAACCATCTGTGGTACTAAGCTGAAATTCTGTGTAGCATTGCACCCAATCCTTACCACGTGTAGGACAATTCTCTAATGCAGACAAAGTTGTTCTGCCTCCGACAGGATTCGAACCCAGGACCCAATGATCGGAAGCCGAGCACACTAACCATTGCACTATCCCACCCCCAAAAATAGAAAGTAAGATAACAACTGAAACACCAAAGCATAACTTGGGTCACCATTGGCTAAATTAAGCCTTGCGGTATTTGTCTCACTTTTCAATGCTAGTGAATCAGTGAGGGCCACTCTGCATTTTAAGTGCAGCGCTTTGCGACTTCAGCATTGAAATGTGAGGAAAATGCTGCAAGCTTTAATTTAGCTAGTGACTGCACAAGTTATGAGTGCATAGGGAAGTTGCTGAAAAACGAGCTTGGAGAGATGAGTATTCAGGCGTGCCATAAAGACCCGATAATAACTATTTTGTTGTGGGTAAATACTCATTATTGAAGATTACTGTTTCCTGGTATGTTTGAATGAGTATAAACATTACCAAAAATGAATGAAAATGATAAATATCAATACATATGTAAAATATATAATGTAAATATTCAAAAAACATTTCTTACCTTTTTCTTGGATATAACAGTCTCCTATTTAATGAGGTACATCAGTTCCTGTAAATACAAAATTGACGTGAAGAATTACATCATAAAATGTTGTCATTTAGAGGTACTTTCAATGTTGAAAAACAAAATCACTCAAAATCATAATTAAGAACTTTTAAACAATAAGACAAAATTGAGCATGGTTCACATACCACCACCATCTGTATCCATTTATTGAGCATAATAGCTCCTTATGGCTTATGTTTCAATACAGATTCAAGCATAATAACTTTGACAAAAGTAATTTGCTTTCAAAATCGATTAAAGTTTCACATTAGAAAACTTCATTCACTTGATGTAATTCTCAGAATGCTTTTCCCCATTGAGTATTGCAGTGATCATTTAACGGAGTTCAATTTCAGATTCAAGGGAAAAAATAAAATAAAATTATTTCGGAGCTGGTTATCGAACTTGAGGTCAGGTGAGATGAATTAGGGTTTAAAGCCGCTTTAGAGAGTATTTCACTCATATCACAGCTGCTAGTATTACGGCAGGGAGAAAGCCCGCAATGCCATGTGGCTATGCATTGCGGTGTAACCTGGGAGGAACAGCTGGAACTAGCGAACCATGGGTGGTACTGCACTGAAATTCAGTGTAGCATTGCACCCGAAACCTTACTGCGTGTAGAACAGTTCTCTACTGCAGACAAAGTTGCCATGCCCCTGGCGGAATTCGAACCAAAGACTCTTGATCCGAAGCTGAACGCGCTAACCACTGCGCTATCCCGCCCCCTCGAACTCGATCAAGAATATAAGTATTCACAATCACAAATCCATTTCAGGTGTAATAGTTTTGTTTTTTTTCATTGAACATTATAAAACTTGAGTCCATAAAGTTTCATGGAAAAAAATAATTAATTCCCAGTAAAACTGTTAATGATGGGCAAAACATGGTCAAGATGAATACCTTGAGAAAATTGACCGGACGAAAAGACAAATGGTATCCTTTATGTATGTAATGTATGTTACATTATCTGTTAGTTATGGCCTGAGGATGCTGTGTAGCTGATACGCTTGCTATAAAATTGATGAGTTTTACTGTTAAATCATTAGGTTTTCCATATTTACTAACAGAGAGTAAGAAAAGCTTCCGATTATGAACTTTATGTATATTATAAGTTATAACATTCATTTTGTTCGGTGACATCGTTATGTATCAGACCCGCGTTAGTGTTTATCAAACGAGTCGTAGTCGAGTTGGATAAACACTAACAAGGGTCTGATAAATTACGATGTCACCCGAACAAACTGAATGTTATAACGTATTTATGCATGCTTTATTCATGTTGTGGGATATAAAACATTTATCACCCTCAGGAAGATTTATCAACCTGTATGACGGCGTTTATTTGTATTTGTTAATGGTCACGTGGACCAATCAGGGATCGACATTCTTACATGAGGTAGGATAAATATTTATATTTATATATATATATACATTCATTAATGGTCTGGCATCTCTGGCAAAGATTGTTTATAAAGTCCTCTTACCTTTGCCGTCACAGGCGACGATTTTGACTTTATCCACTTTGGCGATGTCAGACACAGGCCCTTCCCTAAAGTCCACATTGTTCAACACGAACGTCCACACGTTGTCACAGAATCGGTACGTGTTCAGCGAACCCTGAAAAGATTTCACTAACATAGAGACAAGAAAAGAGAAGAACTAAAACATATTTATCTCTTTGAAATAACACGGCATAACACGGGCCAGTCTCCATCACTCGCTAATTTAAGCCTTGTCACTTTTCCTTAGCTTACCCGTGCTGCATAACTACGTGCTGCACCTGTGGACTCTACTATGCCAGCATGGGAAAGTTAAGGATGTGCAGCAAGGCTTAAATTAGCCAGTGATGGAGACTGACTGGAGTTATGTACTGGGGTGGAAAGGTTATCAATGTTATGCTCTTCATGTTGGGAAGAAAACCTTGGATATTGTACCTTTAATCAACTCATGTTGATATGATTTAAACATATTTATTTCCTTACAACTCATGTTGATGTATTGGATATCTGATGACTCTGTGGTGAGATTCACTAGTTGAATCTGAGATTCGGTTAAAAGAACATCATATATCCCTCTCAGCTGTATTATTCCGATCCAAGGAAAACCTCTTTGAAAAATATATATTTAGAGGTCTGCATAGTAATCCTTGTCAATAATTAGAGAAAATAAATTTTCATAATTCAGTATGTACAGTCCGACCCCGTCTATCCGCACAATTTGGTTACAGTTGAAAATTGCCCCGAAACAAGTCATGCGGTTAAATGAATCGATCATCATTTGCATAGAAATGCAAATAGAAAATGTGAAATACTCTTTGCAGAAGACCGGGGTTCTGGATAAATGGGGTTTGGGTAAACGAGGTCTGACTGTATCGTGATTTAAATTACTATGTGTGAGCCATCCTTTAACAGCATTATAACTGCATTAAATTTAATTAACCTTCTATAACACATTTGGTGATATCTGAATAAGCAAGTAGTACCTGTCAAGGCCTGTTTGTCTAACTAATAGTCATAAATTTTTGTGACCTTTTGTTTATATGATAAACTACCTTAGACTATAAAGCATGAAAAAAGTGTTATCTACAGAGCCAATGGCTCTATTTGTTCAGATCTTCGATCTTAGATATGCATTCATGTAGTTCCTAATGAGCTACAGAGCCAATGGCTCTATATTTAGTTTTTTCTTTTAAAAAAACAACATTTTATTTGGACAAAATAATTTTATAGGGAAAAAATGAACAATTTTAATGTCAATGATATATATATAGAGGATATTAAATGACTAAAAATATAACACTATGTTTTTGACACATTTACCTGAATATCAGTAATTCATCAATGTTCACCAGTGTCATAAACATAATATGATATAGACATGAATATAATGTTCTATTTATTACCAAATTCATGTATGCTTAAATTTACTTTCAATCATAGGTTAGTGAACTGCTGTCGCCACATTTCAAACACAAGTATTATGACACGAAGTATGATGTCATAGCATTGTTTATGAAAATCATGAAATACAATCAAATGAAAAACATTTGTGACACACCTTGAAGTTGATTTTGGACTTGACTCTGTTGGCAAGAGCATTGTTGATCGCCTTGTCAAACTGGAGCAAGACTTTCAGGGCGAGCTGGGGGGAGATCTGGCCGCACTGGAACCCAGGAAAATAGAGCCATTGGTTATGTAGCTAATCAGGTTTTGAGTAATACATTTCATCAGGTTGAAAAGTAACATTTTTCCAGAAGTAGTTGTCAAAATTGCAAATTACAATCAACATTGGCCAAGGTGACTGTATACAAGATATCAAGTTTCTAACTTAGACTTTTAGTTTTTTAAAAGAAGACGAAAATTGGTTCAATGATGCAGGTTCTCATTTAGAAACACATTCCAAATCTACAAGTTACAACTCACAAGAAGACAATATATTTTACAACTCACAATACAACTTACAAGCCCCCATCTGCCAAGAAGTCTGTAAAGGATTTCAAATTTCTAGTGCATTTCAGTTTTGACAAGAAGACACTTACATAGTAATTGGCTTTTAGGGATTGGCACCTGTGACCCTCATTTAGAGTCACACAAGATTTCAGCTTGTTATCAGTGTTCCCGTTTACTGGTAAATACCGGTATTTTACCGGAATTTTCGATGCTGGACCGGTATTTCTCATTACTGTCGGTCCCAAGGACCGGCAATTTCAAAATTGTTAATTTGTGTAGAAATTATCCTAAATGACCATATTTAAATAATATGTCCTTAATTTTGTATTTATGCTAAATAAACATTTGTCAATCTTATAATTACACCCAAAACAAATCATAAATTGATCAAAACAAATGCTTATCAGTGCTGCATGGCAACTTCTCTCGGACAGGAAACGTCAATCAAGGTGTTGACCTAATTCCATGCAAGTCCCCAAGAGGGACTGGTTTATTTTTGTATAGGGGTGACAGGAGTTGCATAGTTAAAATAGAATAGAGCACCATAACTTATTAAACGATTATTACTTATAGAAAATAAAGATTGATTTTAGTCTGAACTTAAATAACATACGTAATTAGAAAAAAAGATTTGTCAAACCAAGAAACAGTAATCAAATTTGTTTGAAGTTTTTGTCAATTGCCACCCCTGTGTTGAAAATGGATTATCCGGGCGTCTGCACTGTAGTCAACATGCAGATTTTCTGTTTTCATTGTCGTAGATTTAGACAGCCATGCAGCTCAATGTTACCACAAACTATATGTTGAGGTATGTTTCAAAATATCACTGATGAAATGTTTGCAGGTGTAAAACATTTGAAAAGCTTTACAAGTTTTTGGTTTAGTATTTATGTACAAATCCTGCAAACGTGTGATGGCTAAAAATAGCACTGTGTTGATACCTGGAAACTACGATTGCAATTGAGAAATTATCAGTATAAAATAAAAATCAAATTAAATTAAATATAACATTACTTTGTATCAAGAACTTTGACAATCTAACAATTTGATTTGTAGTATTTGTATTGATATATGCATGATTTTACTTTTGAGTAGGAAAACTTTTAGTACCTGCTTACGTCACTCAGATCACGCTGTTAGTGTCATGTGACCAGCATTTCACTGATATTTATAAACAATATGAACTTCGTTCACAAGTGCACATATTTATTATTGTTTTTATAAAAACATATACTTAGTCTTTTCCAAACATGAACATTTTAGGACTGGTTAATATTGCTGGGGACCGGTATTTTTAATTACTGCCAGTCCCGTGGACCGGCTGTTAAAAAAGTCAGCGGGAACACTGTGTTATGACTTGGCAAGACTTGCGCAGCTTTAGCCGACATTTTTTCATTTTTTGGCGGTCAACACGCACATTTCACAGTATTTGTACGAATTATTTACCTGAATAAGTTCATCTAGACTTTCTTGTAGCGTGTGCCCAAGTGTTGTGTTTCTGTATAACTGATAACTCATCTCTGTTTTCCAACATCAACTCCAACTGACTAGATTTTCGGGCACCTCAAAATCAAACCTGTGATTCTCAAAATGTTTTGTTGTCATAACCCGGAAGTTTGCAAGATTTATCTCCCTTGCAAAAGTAGACGATCTCTCCGATAATGTGCAAGTAGTCCAGAACGGGTTCGAATCTCAAGCTAATTTTACTAAATGAATATTTTTTAAAATTATGGTATTTTAAAAATATGATGATACATAGTTACGGTAACTAAAATATGAACTTATTTTTGCATATATATAGGTCATTTAAAAAATAATTTATTTGAAAACTTAAGTTATGTTTTGTTGGTATCTTTTTAATTGAAACAATGTCTGTGTCGGAATAAAGAAATAGAAAAATAGAAAAGAAAATATTTTTTTGGTAATTAACAAAAGATGATTTATTAAAACCGCCATTAAAAAGGTTTTTTTTGAGAAAAAGTAATTAATTCATGTAGCTGATATAACCATGGTTTTATTATGAATTCCTTCCATGATAATAGATTTTTCATCAGGTAAAATCGCATGGGTCCTAGTCCAAATGGCCATACAAAAATAGAGCCAAAGGGCTCTGTAGCTCATCAGGATTTGTATTATTTGAAGTAACAAAAACCAGAACAAATTTTTCTCAGCTTGTTCTAGAGCGTTTGATGCTGGAGAAAAGGTTGTGACCCATGTGATCCTATTTGGGGTCATGGGGTCGCCAAATCTACAATTTAGAATCCCCATCGGCAAATGAGTCTGCACATAAAATTTCAGCTCTCTAGAGTTATTGGTTCTGGAGAAGAAGTCGAAAAAGCGAAAAGTTTACAGACGGATGGACGGACCTCGAGGAATCGCACCGTATCGTTCAGGGGAGAATGCGCTACATTGAGCGCTACCTTAAGCGCTACAATGAGCGATCAATGAGCGATTATAAGCGCTAGCTGTTATGGAACGGAGCCCTTGTCCCACAATAACTACAATACGTAATCAGATTATTGAAATGAGTTGTACAGGTAATTTAAGTCCGTGTACAGGGTCAACCTGTCGCGTCATTGATGCTAACTGTCACGTAAGCGTGAGAACTGTGCACATTAGAAATACGAGGAGATCTCAACACAATGTAGCCTTATTCCAAGGAAGTCAACAGGTCACCCTCGTAAAACAACAGGTCGTCGTTATTACCTTTATTGCAAGACGCCATCGCCATCTTGTTCTTGTTCTTGTTTGATATGTTCCTCCTATTTGTCAGGAGAGCCTCCCTGGGGAGTAAAATATGTATTAATACAAAAATAAATAAATACATACATAAATAAAATAAATAAAAAGAACTATAAAGATGTCTCTATATATACGGTATGCACTATTAGTGTCAGTATAGGCACAACAAGTCACAAGTAGTCAAGACTCAGAGTTTCTACAAGCATTACATGCAGAGGAGAATGTTTATGTGGGTGAAATTAAGTAAGTTTGATATTTTCCTATGAAGGATTTGACACAGGTCTCTGCACTTCTTTTCAATACGCGAGTATTCATTCAAATCGATACAGCTTGCATTTGCTTCATCTTTGAGGCAGAAAACACTAGCATCAATCAGAATCTGTAGCATAGGATCTTCAGATGGGATGAATCCGAGCAGGGTATAGAGATCAGGTAGATGGCGATCTCTCACTTCTGTCAGGGCAGCACACTGGAGCGTCATATGCATAAGTGTTTCCGGGTTCTGTTTACACAGGGGACATGTTTGATCAACATTGTTCTGATTGAATCTCTTCCTTCTGGATTGAAGCGGATAGACCCCTGTCATGAGTTTGATCTTGGTGAACGTGGCTGCTCTAGATCTGTCATGCGTATTCATGCTGATTGTATCCCACATCTGGGCTCCGTTCCATAACAGCGAGCGCTTAAATTGCTCATTGATCGGTCAATGTAGCGCTCAAGAAGCGCTCATTATCTCTTGAACGACACAGTGCAAATTCCTCAAAGTTTGCTTGCCTTGCTACGTAGCGCTACATTGAGCAATCGCGTTCAAGAGAGGTTTAAAAGTAATCGCTAATTGAGCGATTACTTTGAAAACTCTCTTGAACACGGCCCTGGTGTCCCTTATTCGATGTGTCTGTGTTCAGGTGAATCAGCGACGAGTACAGATGCGTTCTTCTTTTCACCTCGTTGTCCCAGTGATTTTGTGTGGCTTCTTTGACTGTTTACTTCCAACATGGCTTTGTGGGGTGGTTTTCTAACAGGTCATGTATGGATGGTAAGCCATAGGTGGCGAGTTTGGCTCTGGCTTTGTTGAACCAGCTGTTTTTGTTGAGCCCCGTGGCTATTGAACGAATGATAAGTTTGTGTTCCGTGAAGTATACATCCTGAATGATACGGCGGAGGAGCATCAAGATCTTGACGTCTGTCATTATATCTATTGGCTTTGTTCCAAGTAAGGAGTAGCAGGCAAGATCAGCAGTTGTATCCGGGAGTGTGGGAAAGACTTTGATAGTCTTACGGTGGAAGACTTTCTATAGGGTTTTGCCAGTTGGTATCACTATCTCAAGTCCATATAGAAGTACTGGAAGAACATATATCTCATACAGGTGGAAGGCCGTTTTTGGATTCAAACCATTACAACCATGGAGCTGTATGGGCTGGAATTCACTTTAACGGTAAAGCTGACCTTTGAGTGTTAAATGGAAACGTCAATGGCGTAACGTACCGAAACGTTATCGAAAAGACGTTGTCGCCACATGCACAGATGGCGTTACGAAACAATTTCTTACTTCAAGATGACAATACACCTGCTCACAGAGACCTGAATCAGAGACAGGGTGTTTATTGATTACTTGGCTACTTTAAGCCCTACAGTCCAGATATTAATCCAATACACAGGGGCTGGTATTGCTGATAATCACACCTCCTAAGTCAAAAACCTCGTCCTCTGACAGCTATCTATATATAAAGAAATTGGACAATCTTTTCTACTTAGGGCGTATTATTATCAGCAAGACCAGCCCCTGTGATCCCTAAAACGTGCCATTAAACGTATAGATTAAAACCTACTATCCAGCTGGAATTATCAAATTCTCGTCAATGTATGGGACAATATGGCTGTTGCTAATTAAGTTGACAGTACGCTGCCCCTGAAAACGCCGAAGTTGGCGGAACATGTTTTTCTGATATTATTTGCAGACGATATGATCATGCTCTCGGAAACACGGGATGGATTACAACAGTCACTTAAAACGTTAAGTCAATACTGTGTCCAGTGGGGACTGCAGGTCAATGTCGACAAGACGAAGATTGTGGTGTTTCGAAATGGTGGAAAGCTCAAAGCTAATGAAAAATGGACATATGAAGTTCATGAACTTGAAGTAGTTGACCACTTCAATTATCTTGGAAACGTATTCAGGTTTAATGGCTCTCTCAGCATGACAAAGAAGACTTTATCAGGAAAGGGTTTGAAATGCCTAAACGTACTGCTAAAGAATATAAGAAAGTACTGTTTCACTCCAAAAACCCAGTGTGAATTATTCGACGCATTTGTGGTATCCACCATGAATTACGGAAGTGAGATATGGGGGAGTACCAACTGTCCAGAGATGGAGAGAATACATCTGAAATTCTGCAAAATTATACTTCAGGTAAATCAGAAGACAAGCTCTGTATGCGTATATGGAGAACTTGGCCGGTATCCGCTGAATATAAACAGATTCGTACGAATGATCAAATACTGGTTCAAGCTTTTAACAACGAACAACTGTATATTGCAGACGATGTATAATATTTCCATTACTTTGGATACGAAGAATATGTCCTGGACATAAAGAGTATTCTATACAGAAATGGTTTTGGGTACGTGTGGGAGAATCCCTGGAGTGTGAACCAAATAACATTTTTACCCTTTTTCAAACAACGACTGATTGATACTTTTCTACAGAAATGGCATGAGGGTATATCGAATAACCGCAAATTATTCCTTTATAAGCATATCAAGCAGGAGTTAGGCTATGAACAGTATCTGAACATTACACAAAAGGGAATTAGAAAGGTCATAACCTCCTACAGAACATCGTCACATAAATTACAGGTCGAAGTCGGAAGATACCATAATGTTTGAAGAGGAGAGAAAATGCCTGTAATGCTCATCAAAAGACATAAACGCCATAGAAGACGAATATCATGTGATTCTAATCTGCCCCAGATACAGTAAAGAACGTACATGTTACATTGATAAGTTTTATTGGAAAAATCCTAGTGTTTATAAACTTGTGCAATTATTCAAATGTGATAATAATAAAACGTTTATGAAGTTAGGCAAATATCTACTCCAATGTAATGTTATAAGTTCTCACGCTACGTAAATGCCCATGTATACATGTATATATGCATAACTGTACACTTTCAGACGAGGAACCAATCGGTTCAAGTCTAAATAAAGTTTATGTTCTGTTCTGTTCTGTTCAGTAACTGTCAAATATGATTAAGACAACTCGTCTTCTCGTTCAATTCATATAATCATATGCCAGTATTATGTAATGTTCCTATTGAAACAATCCAAATATTCATTCATTTGTAAATTCCTTACATTTCAAGAGTAACGAACCTGTTTTGCCCGTAGCTGATGTAATAAAGATAAGAAACAGCACACATTAAAGGGGCAGTAGCACGTTTTTTTCGATGAAATAAGTCGATGAAATGAAATGAAAAATAATGTCAACATTAGTAAAACACCCTTCTCTCATCCGAAAATCAAGTTAACAAATGAGTAAACATGGTTAGGTAAAGCCATGGGAATCGTTTTTGTCATTCGAAATAATAAAATGTGTTAACAATAAAATGGCCGCCATGCAATTTTTGCTTTATACGCAACACCGTTATTACCACTACGGATAATTGATTTGTTTAGTAAAATCTTTTACACTCTATAGTGAATTTAAATGACATAAACTACCATTATATATGGGAAATTTGACAAAATAAAATTTGCAAAAAACGTGCTACTGCCCCTTTAATTGAAACACATTTCTTTGGAATTGTTTTTCATATTTAGAGATCTTTCCGTCTAAATAATACAACAGTTAATAGTTGGTGAACGATCTTTTATCACTTTACAAATTAATGTTAGGGATGTCAACCATTACTGGCAAAAGTGTATATTACATATCGGTATATTATAAATATTAGTGATAAGTGATTTTGGCTGATCTCAAGAACAGCGATAATGTTTGTTTATCAAATTACCTCTTTTCTTACAGGGCTGGATTTCACGGCTCCAGCAAAATTCCCTAGCGGGAATTAGATGAACTTCATGACGATTCCTGCTTCTAAACCAATGAAAACTCATCTTTAAAAAATGCAGCCGCTTGTCGACCGAGTGACTTCAAAGATCTAATTAGCATTTGACTCTAAAGGGTCTTGCTTATTAGCATATGTCCTTCGAATATGTGTAATGTCAATAACACAAATGAACTATTTTCGGTTTTTGTCTCTTATTTCGCCTTCTTTATTTATCAGCATGTAACAGTTTATGATCAATCATTTTCACAAAATCAAATAGCATATTTCGAGGAAAACACAGTAAACGAGAAAACTTTATCTTACGTTCATTATATAGCATTATGACGTGTCATTGGCAAATGTAGCTTTTACCACAGGGGCGTGTGTCGCTTAGAAACAGCGTTCGAAAGACATATACCCATATAGACCCTACCATATTACTATAAAAAAGGAAAAATAAAATATAAATGGAAAGGGATGTAACGACGAAACCACCCCATGCTCATTCAAACTCATATTTCGCATTCAAAACATTTTTTATGGCACATTCGATGACTACGATACGAATTAAAGCTGAATGATTTCCCCACAAAATGAGCTATAAATAGTCACAATCGGATCGTTATTTCAAATGGTATGCGACAAGACAGTCCATATATCGCTACCTCCCCAGTTTGAAGCCAATTTCCCGACTCACGAAAATCATCGAAAATTCACATTTTAAAATCGTTTGTTAATTCCAGCAATGTTGACAGCACCTATGAATCGGCAGATTCTAACCGCAGAGTGAAACTGCAGAAATAAAAACATATTACAACACCTACACATCAATTCTCCGATTGTACAACGGCATTTTGTCTCAAATCATCGCCATGCACCATTACAACCTTGACATTCAGTTGACCCGGAGTGTCCCATATCCAGGTTCCAGGGCCTATATAGCGAGAACGGAGGCCAGACAGTCCAATCAAATGTCCGTTACAAAAATCAACATCGGACTAAAACGTTTACAAAACACTGATTCAGCACCTAAGCCGGTCAGGTCGAGTTATACTATCATAGACTTAGTAACTTCAAAGCACTCATCTACTGTGAGACTGTTAGCTGAAAACATCTACAGTACCTACAGGAAGTTTTCACATACTAAACGTCTCTAAATTAAAGGGTTTTTTTTGCATATTTTTTTTTTAATTTCCCATTTATAATGATAGTTAATGTCACTTATATTAACGTAAGAGGGTAAACCATCTTATTACACAGACCAATTATCCTTAGTAGTAATAACGGTGTTGCGTATAAGGCAAAAACTACACGGCGGCCACTTTAATGTGAACACCTTTTATTTTTTCAAATTACAAAAACGATTCCCATGGCTTTACCAAACCATGTACACTCATTTTGTAAGAGAGAAGGGTGTTTTAATATTGGTGACATTATGTTTCCCCAAAAAATTCATCGACTTATTTGAGTAAAAAAACGTGCTACTGCCCCTTTAAATTCAGAAAGGAACTAAGCTTATTGATCCCGTTTAACAGTAAGTAGAGCAACAACTTGATTGCATATGCTTTATTATCAATTCTGAACAGCAATGTTCATAATTTTCAAGAATCCATTCGAACCATCACAGCCTCCTCCGCGGTTCCATGAGAGTTGGAGGCAGTACATGTGTATAACCCTTGGTACTTTGCCTGCATGTTCAGAATGGGCATGGAGGCGCTATAACGAGGACCCCCGGCACCAACGGTCATCGTCGGCTGTCTTATTTTCTGGATCGTCCAGGAGATATAGGGTTTAGGAATACCATCGGCTTCACATGGCAGCTTGAGGTCACTTCCGGCTTTTATCGTCACAGAATGTTGGTGTACCGTCACTCCCTCTTTTACCGACACAGAATATGGCGGCGTTGTGATCGTAATGAAATCTGTGAAGCATAAATCAAATAATGTTCACTGGAATTAAGTTTTCGCTTTCCCCGTCCAGTGATTGTCATTAATTAAGAATTAGCTATGAAAATCAGGTTTGCAAGAACGTTATTGAAAAGAAAGTGGGACAGAGCATCACGGGGTTATGATAAAAGCAATAAACTTGCCCAATTGTAACATGGGAAGAATTGACCTGAGTGACCTCTTCGAGAAAGATTGATCAAAGGAAAACAAAGAAGGCCTAAAATGTTCCAAAAGAAATTTGAAAATAACAAAAGGCACTACTTAAGTGGGCGTTATACACATGCAAACTTCCAGATGGAGCTTTTGATTTCTTCTCCACATTCAATTACAAATCCGATTAAAAAAGGCAAACCCGAAATTATTACGAACTAACAGACGGGTTTCACAATAGTACATCCCACGGTACAATCTAGTTAAAACTATGTTTAATGTTAGACGTCCCCTTGACAGTATGGGACGTTTAACATTACATCTAGTTACAACTAGACTTCCCACGGTATCACAAACTGGGGAAATAAATAAAAAACGAGAAACAATCTCAAGATTAGAGTACCTGCCAAATTAACCGTAGCTTTCACAGCTGCCTCTCTGCCACCGAGATACGCCTTGCACACGTATTTTCCGGAAGTCGCTCTGTCCACTTCCGGTATCACCATAATCAGCTGGTTTCCGGAATGTTTCATCATGTCCTTGAGAGTTCCGTCTGGCATCGCGTGGTACCACACGAGAGTTGGAATAGCATCTGTTGCTCCTCTGAGCTGACATCCGATCCTTGTCGGACTCTTGTACTCCGCATTTTGTTGTTCCGGTGTCGCCACAAGTAGAGCTGTCAAATATTGAATTAGTTTTAAGCGACATGTTTTCTGACTATGCTTCGGGAATGTCAGAACAAATTTATTGAATGAATCACTCACGACATAATACAATATACTGAGCAAAATAAACAACCCTAAATGAGCTCGCTAAAGCCCTTGTACATGAATGGCATCAGATTCCATATCAATTGTTTCAGAACCTTTCCATAGGTTTTCAAGGCGTTCTTAAGCCGTAATTGACTTTAACCTGGGCAGCGTGTACTGTAGCATTGTCCGGAAGCAGTCACACACCTTTACGCAGTTTACATTGCTTCTGGTCCTCTGACATCTTCCTTCGAGATCACTCCATTTTTTACCTTGCCTTCAACCTAGCCAGAAGTGGTGAAACGAATCAGCGACACCTGTCGTGATCACGAGTTACGTCCCTTACCATCTGCTAACATACAGTCAATGAAATCGCCGTTTACATTCGGAACCAATTCAAAATAAGCCACGATCGACATAGTCACAGAGGCAATACAACTGTCTTCCGATTGGCTTATCCGATTAGCCTGCATTAGCACTGAAAATGCGAGGGTTGAGGTCAATGGCGGAAGGAGAAGATATGGAAATATTTTCGCTACGCCTGTGACGTTTTGGATGGTCCTGTAATTGCAGCAGTTCATTTGCGTCATACACGACATGTAGTAGAACCATTTATAATCAACCATTATTAAAGGGGCAGTAGTACTTTTTGCAAGTTTATCAAGTACCCCCCCCCCCCCCCCCCCCCCCCCCATTTATAATGATAGTTTATGTCATTTATATTCAATTTAGAGGGTAAACCATCTTTTTACACAAACCAATTTTTCGCCGTGGTTAAAACGATGCTGCGTTAAAAGCAAAAATTACATGGCGGCCATTTTATTGTGAACACATTTTATTATTTCGAATGACAAAAACTATTCCCATGGCTTTACGGAACCATGTACACTCATTTTTTAAATTGATTTTCCGAGGAGGGAAGGATGTTTTAATTACTATTGGTGACATGTTTTGAACTTTTTGGGGGTTGGTGACGTAACGTGTTTACACTGCATGCTTTGGCGTATTGTCTCAGGATCAGAATGGTGAATCTCGGTTTCGTCCTGAGTAACGACAGGGGACAAAAATGATTCTGGGTCTTCGAGTTCTTCGTCAAGAAGTTGCTGACTAACCACATTTTCGCTTTTGGTCTTAAAGGGGCAGTAGCACGTGTTTTGCAAAATTTATTTTTTCAAATTTCTTATTTATAATGATAGTTTGTGCCATTTAAATTTATTTTAGAGGATATAACATCTTATTACACAAAGCAATTATCAGAAATAGTAATAACGGCGTTGCATATAAAGCAAAACTTGCATGGCGGCCATTTTTTATTGTGAACACATTTTATTATTTCGGATGACAAAAATGATTCCAATGGCTTTTCTTAGCCATGTACACTCATTTATAACTTGATTTTACGAAAAGAAAAGGGTATTTTACTATTGGTGGAACTGTTTTTCAAATACATTTCATCGACTTATTTGAGCGAAAAAACGTGCTACTGCCCCTTAAGACGTCAGACATTCAGGAGAGCCAATTAAACGTGCCATTAGCTGATGTATAATTCCTTCAACTGACGTTTTACTTATATGGCGAAGAACAGCTAAGTGAAATTGTTGCACTCCTGTCTTTATTGTATCGCTAACAGCGTTAATGTTTCCCTCTGTGGGATAGTGTGTTATGCATTTTAGCATTGTCAAATATTTGTCAATTATGTGGAGAGGGAGAGGTAGAGGGAGAGGGAGAGGGCTTCTATAAGTTGTTTAACTTGTGCCGAATCCATTTGTTAAATAAATAAACTATGTTTTTAATGAAAATTTAAAGCATGTGGTTATTCAAGGCAGGCGGTTATTCAAGGCAGAAGTTATTAAGTCAAGTCAAAGTCAAGTCAAAAGGTGTTTATTGTATTCAAGGCCTCCGGCCCATATACAGAGGGGACGGGATAGCGCAGTGGTTTGCGCGTTCGGCTTCGGATCAACAGGTCAGGGGTTCGACATAACAAGGACATAACAATGTAAAATGAATTTCATTCTCTATACCGAGGTTACATAAAGGACCAATTCTTCTTTCTTTCTCTTTAGATGATTTTCTTCCCTAATTAATCATTAAAGTTAATAAACCTAAACGAAATCTAACCAACATTGTTCTTAAACTGTAATTATTGATAAAAAAAAATTTTCTGGCTGAAGTAGCGTTTTAAAGGTCCTGTAATATTCATATGGAGAGCTTGAATCTAGGGTCGATGACCATTCTTGACTAAACATATCTATTGATCTACGGTGAAACTCACTGATAAATCGGTTCATGTTACCAATTGTCTGATACATCCATATGAAACCAAAACCATGAGAAAACAATAAATTCCTTATATCAGTTGTCCACGTATGTTTTCCTAAATTATCCAGATTTAAAAGCATATTGTAGGCTAATTTCGGAAGACGTTTTTAATCCATTTTTAGAATCTTAAACATCATAATTGGGAATTAAAGGGGCAGTAGCACGTTTTTTGCTAAATTTATTTTTTCAAATTTCCCATTTATAATGATAGTTTATGTCATTTAAATCAACTTTAGAGGATAAAAACATGTTATTACACAAACCAATTATCTGTAGTGGTGAAACCTCTGATGCGTATAAAGCAAAAATTGCATGCCGGTAATTTTATTGTGAACACAATTTATTATTTTGTTTCACAAAAAGGATTCCCATGGCTTTACCGAAACATGTACACTCATTTTAAACTTTATTTTCCGAAGAGAGAAGGATGTTTTACTATTGGTGAAATTATTTTTCAAATACATTTCATCAACTTATTTTAGCAGAAAACTGCTACTGCCCCTTTAATGTACAACGGAAATCTTCCACATTCACCATATACCATACAAGTAGGTGTCATTGGACGTACATTAAGGTACTTTTTACAAGCTAAAATGTGAATTCTCTCTATACAATCGAATCGCTGATAACCCCATATTTCAGATTCATATAACAGAATGGTTTGAATCTGAGTATTAAATATCTTAAACAATACATTGGGTGACATGGTTCCAACTTTGCATAAAATTGATATAACTTGTGCTAAAGCTTTTTTCCCACGTAAAGCTAAATTTTATGCGCATTTATTTAAATTCATTCTGTCTGAAAACAAGAACCCTTAGTAGGAATACTGATTGGATATATTGATCAAATTACCATCATAGAACCAACGTTCTCTTGAAGCCACAATTATATATTTTTACATTATACAATGCAGGCGATTATTCAAGGCAGAAGTTATTCAGGGTAGGCAGTTATCCAGGGTAGGCTGTTATCCAGGGTAGGCAGTTATCCAGGGTAGGCAGTTATCCAGGGTAGGCGGTTATTCAAGGCTGGCAGTTATTCAGGGTATATAGTTATTCAAGGCAGGTGGTTATTCAAGGCAGGCAGTTATTCAGGGTATGATGTTATTCAAGGTAGGGGTTATTCAAGACAGGTGGTTATTCAAGGCAGGTGGTTATTCAAGGCAGGTGGTTATTCAGGGCAGGCAGTTATTAAGGGTATGATGTTATTCAAGGTAGGGGTTATTGAAGGCAGGCAGTTATTCAGTGTAAGTGATTCAAGGCAGGCAGTTATTCAGGGTAGGCGGTTATTCAAGGCAAGCGGTTATTCAAGGCAGCTGGTTATTAAAGGCAGGTGGTTATTTAAGGCAGGCAGTTATTCAAGGCATGCACTTATTCATAGTAGGCGGTTATTCAAAGCAGGCAGTTATTCAGGGTAGGCAGTTATTCAAGACAGGCAGTTATTCAAGGCAGGCAGTTATTCAAGACAGGCATTTATTCAGGGTAGGCGGTTATTCAAGACAGGCGGTTATTCAGGGTATAGTGTTATTCAAGGCAGGTGGTTATTCTAGGCATGCGGTTATTCAAGGAAGGTGGTTATTCTAGGCATGCGGTTATTCAAGGCAGGGTGTTATTCTAGGCAAGCAGATATTTATTAGTTAATTATGGTACATACTATTCCTGAATGGATCCACGACAGGGACAACGGTTGTCGTTTCCGACGTCACGGTACACATCTTGGAATTGCATTTCGGTTCGTCACAGCATCCCCGACACATGGTGCGGCGTTTGGTTTGCTGCAGTCGTACGGCGTCACAGGTCTGTTTATGACGTAATCAAAGTTATAACGCAATGTATGCACAAAGAAAGGACATGCATGCTATGATCAGCCACAACGCTATGTTCGAAATATCAACATTAAGGCACAGTATCACAGGAAACTCATATAATATTGTTTAAAAATTAATTTGTTTGACAGTTACTATAACAGATACTATTACTATATAATTTAACTATCAAACAAATAATAGCACAATGGCGATTTATAATGTGATACAATATTATTAGAAAAAAACATATTCTATAGGGTTAGGTTTTCTCTATCTATGTTATAGGTTCAAATTATGAACGTACATGTAAGATTCAAACAGCGATTACTGATAACAGATTCCTAATTTTTCAGAAGAGGAAATACTGTAGTTTCGTGGTTTCATTTGATAAAAGAAGCAGTTACACGTTTTTTGCAAATTTTATTTGTTAAAATTTTCCATTTAAAATGATAGTTTATGTCATTTATATTTACTTTAGAGGGTAAAACATCTTATCACACGAACCAATTATCAGTAGTGGTGATAACGGTGTTGCTATAAAGCAAAATTTGCATGGCGGCCATTTTATTTTGAACACATTTTATTATTTCGAATGACAAAAGCGATTCCCATGGCTTTACGGAACCATGTAAACACATTTTTAACTTGAGAGAGAAGGGTGTTTTACTATTGTGACATTATTTTCCCAATCCATTTCATCGACTTATTTCAGCGAAAAAACGCGCTACTGCTCCTTTAACAGTCTGATAAAAAGTCGACCTTGTTCCAAAATAACCAATGGGGAAACGAACAGGTCGTATCCTGGTAGGTGCACTATTTTGCAACTTTTATTCCTCGGAAAACGGTAGATGTTAATGTAAACTGAGGTACAAAAGAAACTTTATACCTCAGTTTGTTTTATCATATGTTTAATTTCCAATTACAAATATCTTACGTTTCCGGAGTCGTACTCTAAAACTGAACAGTGCAGATGTTTAGTGCAGCCAAGGAATAATTCTATGTGGTTTTAATTTTTTCTTGAAAATTTAAAATTCATAATTTTTTCCAAAATTAATTTTGATAAAACACAACCGTTCATCGACATACATCTGCTAAGTGAAAATCAATAAATGTGCCTCATTCTGCACACATTTACAATATTATTAACAAGGTAGGGGGTAATGTTGGTGTAAAAATGATGTAAAACCCCTTGGTCCTTTCAGTGACTCTAACTCTGCATGTTTGAAAAAAAAGCGAGTATGATTGTTTGCCGAATCAGTCAACATTGAACATTAAATAATATCCCGGTTCTATCATATCAATTTTTTGGTTATTTTTACTGTACGAGTGACACAATAGGGTGTTTCTTTTGTACCTCAGTTAATATGTTCAAATATTCCGTTATAAAGTGTATAAACTCAACCTTTTTCGACAAGCAGCCCATGTAGTATATCCTCTCTCCAGTGTTGAGGTCCGTGTCTTCATGAATGGAGCAGAACTGACACAACACATAGATAAACCGGTACATACACGTGATATATGCACATGAGTTCATTAGATCAGTTTAAACTAATCTCATGATAGTAAACCCGTTTTATATAAAGTCCGAAAGAAACGTCACCCCTCAGTTGTTTTTATCATATGTATAATTTTCAATGTCAAATTTCTCGAGTTTTCGACGTCGTATTCTGAAATCAGTCCAGAATATTAAATCAGTCAAAGAATTCTTCTACGTCACGTTGTTTTTAAAAAAAATTTAAAATAAAAAATTTGAAATTTAAAATTACTTTTGATAAAACACAACTGTTTATTGACATATATAAGATACCCACGGCAATAAAACACAGGGGGTCAATGGGACCGACAGCGTGCTTTATGAGACAATAAAACATGCTCGTGATTTTACACGTCAGTTAGAGCGTCGCATAGCGAATGACGTCATATTTTACGTCACGTTGATTGTTCAATGCTTGTCAATGTGTTCTATGATGGGAGGCATAACTATTTTAAAAATTAATTAATAAAAACAACTTAATATATCCACGGTTTTTATATAAAAGCGAATATCTGTAATGTTTTATGCTCCCTGCTATGTTTTATTCAACGATAAAGCACTCCAACTCGTCTTCTATTTCTTAAATAAGACATACTCTGTGTGAAAATCAATAAATTGCACACATTTACAACATTTTAAACATGGTAGGGGTCATGTTGGTTTAATTCCATTTCTTACCTCTGTCTAGTTTAGAAAATGATATTGTAATAAAAAAATAAAACAGTCACCAATTAAGTCATAAAACTACTGCCAAAAGGTGTTATTGCATCGTGCCATAATCAAAAGCATCCCATTTCTTTAAAATATTGATTTAATCGAAACCAACTGAGGGATGACGTTTCTTTTGGACTTTACATGAATAATCTATCAATAAAATCATTCTTAAAGTAAAGAATGAACTAATTGACACATAACAGTCATAGGTTTCTTGTTGAGCCAATGTGACATCATAGCATTGTTACTGTGTGACGGTATGACATTGTCGGTTGTGTTCCCTGTGGTGTCACAACACCTTGTTATTTACTCATGACACAATAGCATTATGACGATTCGATTGTACATAGCGATATCCATTGGAGACACCGGGTGATTTCAAAGAAGCTGTTTATAGATAAATAGTTGCGTTTGTACAATTTCCGAGATTCATTGTTATTCACACCCGGAGTATCCCACATTCAGCTTCCCGGGCCTACGTTCTCGCTAGAAGACCCGGGAAGCAGAATATTGGATACTACGGGTCAACTGAATGTCAAGTTCATCAATGGCTGAAAGGCGAACTTGCACTACGATGATTTGAGACAAAATGCCGCAGTACAGCCGGAGAAATGATATGTAGGTGTTGCAATATTTGTTTATATCTGTAGTTTCACTCTGCGGTTCGAATCTGCCGATTCATAGGTGCTGTCAACAATGTTCGAATTAATAAACGATTTTTAAAGGTGATTATTCGCTGATTTTCCTGAGCGTCGAAATTAGCTTGAAAATGTGGAGGTACCGATATACGGACTGTTTTGTCGCATAGCTTTTGAAATAATGATCCGTTTGTGACCATTTATAGCTCATTTGATGAGAAATATGACCCCTAGCCCCCTAGCCCCCCTTGTTGCTACGGGCCTGCTATACATCAGTCAGATCACTTGAATTACCCTCGAGCGGTCATTTTAATGTAGGCCTATACACACATTAAAATGGCAAAATTACCCTTATGGCTTAACAGAACCATGTACATTTGTTTTAGAACTATTAGTTTTAGAGTATTATTTAGCCAATGGTAACAATTATTTATATTTTTGCGAGAGCACTTTATTTTAGTAAGTACGGCGTGCTACAGCGCCTTTAAAGCAATATAATTGATTTATAAAGGCACAACAATAGAATATACCGTAAATCCTTGAATAATCGCCTGCCTCGAACAATCGCCTGCCTTGAATAATCGTCGGGTCTAAGCCTTCTTTGGTATAAATAATTGCCTGCCTTGAATAATCGCCGGATTAAATTTATCAAACGTAAATAAACTAATCTCCTTTTCAAACATAATTCCGGCATTAGCATATTTATGCGGAGTTTAACCTCACGACTTCCACTAGGTTTACATTATTCTTAATTTATATATGTATATTACAGTTTAGTAAAAAAAGTAATCGCCTGCCTCGAATAATCGCATGACTTGAATAATCACCGGGTCAAATCGTTGTTTGAAATTAAATTCAAGGATTTACGTAGAGGGTAATGTCCGAGTAACTCTTCATTCCTTAAAAATAATGGAGAGTTAAGGAATGGAGAGTTACGAGGATATACCTACTTAAATTACACCCAAATAATGGCCTTTTATCAAAATTGCTTTAGAAAGTTAAAGAAATTAAATTTCTACTGAAAAAATATGAAGTTATGTGTAACTCTCCATTACTGAAAAATAATGGAGTGAAAGAACAATAGGATGACGTCACGTGTGTAATTTAAGGTAACTCACTTCACCATGGTTACAGAGCGTTGTCATATTACACTTGGAAGGGTCGGAAATACCGGCACAGTGGCTACACTCGAGCTGTTGTATATCTGAAACGAATATTATAAAGTATAAACATAACTTAAATATATATTTTTAATTAAAGGACGCATATGCGTCCGCTTATTGTTCAATAATGAAGATATGGTAACTACGTTTTATCTATTCATGGTAACATTTTTTAAGATAAGCATTAGTTTGAGCATAGTCTTACAAATGTCAATACCTTTCAAACTGCCCTTGTCATCGAAGTGATCGTTACACAAGTTGCCATGACAACACGAGGACCAGAATTCTATCTGGTAATGTCCTGAAGAGGACCTCACAGAGCGAGACATCGGATGACATTTCTGAAAGTAAACGTCACTATATTGACAAAGGATACAGTACCGTGTTACCTGATATAACGATCCGGGAGGAAGGGAGCCAGCGAATATGGAACTCCGGGACTGTTTTCGAGAAGATACAGCAATTACCCTTGTACGAAACGTTTACGAAAATTCGTAGCTTTCCATGCTGAACACTTAATATGAAACATGTACTGATTCTCTACGAATTATCTACGAATAAATAAGACACAGTTACGAACACACTATGGATTTCTGAGAATAAGAATCACTATTCATTAACGAATAGATTAGGATGGTTCGTGACAATTCGGTGATTAATCGTGATTGTTTCGTCTTTCATTCTCGACATTAGCAAATGATTCGCAGACGATTCGTAAGTAATTTGTAATGAGAGCACCAACGTTGCATTATCAACCACGAATATCCAAGAACTTGTTACGGGCTGCACGATATAATTACGAAGCATCTACGATCTACGATAGGTGATTCGTAAAAAGAAATTGTGTTTGTCACGAATTGGAGGAATGTAGCCGCATCAACTTGAAATCATTAACGGAATTCAAGAATGTGTTACGAATTGTTTACGGATGTTCACAAATGTGCAAAATTGCCCTTTCGCGATTATTCGGGATAATTAGTCAGCGTCTAACTCATGTGATGTATCGCGGAATGGATGTATTTGAAGAGTATGGGGACCTCACGTGTTCAGTATCCGCACTACATCCAAGATCGTATATGGTATCCCTCCCTGGTTCTGTGTACTTCCGGGTCATACACACCTAGATGAGAACACAGATGTACACACAGATGTACACACACAAGATTACTGAAGGGACAGATCGTTCAAAATATTTACTTTTTGCTCAGCAAAATAACATTGTAACCAACGTGTTTCATGGATAATATTTGACAATGCGTTTATGATGTGAATTCACTGACGGGAATTTCTCTTCAAATGTTCATGCTCTCAGAATAGTTAGTGACGTCATAGAATTGTCATGATGACGACATTATAGTGGCGATACAGGTTATAATAACTGGTCTTTATCATTTTAATTATCATTGTCTATTAGAGGATATTTGTCTTTTCTTGACTAATACCATGTTTATCTCATCGAGTGAGGTAGAAACATTATATTTTCACGAGTGGCGCAGCCACGAGTGAAAATATATAACTTTTCTACCTCACGAGATGAGATAAACATGGTATTTGTCAAGAAAAGACAAATTTTCCATTTATTTTATGACCAAATCTTTGCATATTCACCGAAATAGACTTGCATTTACGTTAAGTCGGCTCCAGAATGAGCTTGTCGCCTAAGCAACAATGTGACGTCATGACGTCGGTGCATTGTTTTATGACGTCAGGTCATTGTTATATCAGTCACTAGTGACTGATAACACGTTCCATTGTTATTTTCACTAGTGACTGATAACACGGTTTATTTTCATTGATAGATCCCGGTATTTCACCAGCAATCATATAATAATGTCATTTTCATATTGTGTAGAAATGACATTGTCTGTTTTCAGTTTTCTTTACTTGACCCCAGGGGCGTCTCTTCGAGGAATTATATGTTTCACATAATCGATATTTTGAGTAGTTTAGCTTGAGTCATAGAGTAAATACCTCATCATCCTGGCACTGAATGACGTCAAAGCAGCGACTAGGGGAGGTAACTCCTGTACAGTTGTAACAGCTCAATGTGGACCCTTCATCAACATGGTCAAGAGGATGAAATATAACAAATCGAAGAGCAACTACATACGCACCTTGTCTTATGCTGACTTGGAATGAGTTTTTATAATGTCTCGCTCAGATGGTCGTAATGTCAATACCTTGAGAAAAGGCTATGATATTACATTATCATTATATACAATACATTGCAACTTGAGCATTAATGCAAATTGAATCATTATTAAAAACATACACAAATACAGAGAAATATCAAGGATGTGATCTTGCTACTCTCAACACATCTAAGGAAAGTTCCTGTGACGCTCTACTTAGCAATTCCTGGATTAGTCGTATACACTAACATTTTTCTTTTAATAATAATGTTGAAAATCCCTTCGGTGTTAATATCCATTTACGGCAATCTCATTTATATCAGATCGAAAGTAGCACTCGGAACTCACTGCATTCTTGGTCCGAGTACTGCGAGATATGCGTTATGGCTAGCCAACTTGTCTGTGACATTTCGCCTTCCTAAACAATACCAGCGCCGCTTAGATTACGAATTGCCCCGGAAACTTCCCAGCCTCATCGCTGATTGGCTGGAGTGAAAGGGCAAAGGCGTGACCCCGACGATCAGTCCTCGGATTCAGACACAGCGAGGGACGAGTGTACCATTCGATCTGATTTTAATTTTAAATGTGGATTTTAAAAGAACTACCTTCACTCCAAGAAAATATGAAAATGACGACTGGGAGTGCTGTAACAAAATCCGACAATTAATAAAAGAGAATGGTGTTATGAATAAACGCACATTCAAATTTGTATATGTATAACCGCAAATTTAAATAATACACTGAAGACGTACATCAACTTCGACAATATGTTATAATTGTATATTAGAAAGTGTACCAAACATACTTCAAGATTTTATTCGCATAATTTCGTAAACAAAATTATTTTTAATTTGTTTTGTTTGTTTTTAGTTTTGTCAATAAATCAGAACCATTGTTACTATATTTAAATAACTATCTGCCTGTGTGTATTGTGATTTTTAAATTTGTTTAGTTGTTTGTTGGTGTCTGATAGTTGTGTTTTGACTATATAAACAATGTGAGAACACAGGTAACACTTAAGTTTATAAATTGTGGATGAAAATTGTAGAATTCTAATATTCTTTCACAAAATTCTATTTTCTTTAACAGTGTCATTAATTTTCAAAATATGAACTTGCTATGTATCCGCGTATATGATAACATTGTTTCTGAAAGGATTCTGAGGTTAATCGTTGAAAGCGCGCGTTTCATTGCAGTATGTAAAATGAGTCAAAAATAGGGTAATTTGCTGAAAGGGTTGTTACCATTAATATCGTTTACTGTTAATTGTATTACACTTTTGGATAAAAGACATGATGAACTTCTAAAATAGTAAATGTCACTGTCCCATCTCTCCTTAAAGGTACATCCATTGTGTTGTTGGGGGTCACATATTCCAAACGTTATAAATGGTATTATTTTATCGAGAAGTACCGACTGTTACCGAAAACTACCATTTTTATCATAGCAGACTTAGCATATTGACGATATGAAGGTAAAAGTAGCGATTTCTGATCGAAAACTGGACAATGCACAGCGTGTGGCGCGTGTCAATAAGTCAAACGTTATTTTGAAACCTTATTTTTAACAGACAAAAAGACAAATTTGTGTTGATAATGTTCAATAGGTCACATAACTACTGTGCATGTAAATGGGACGTGCAGTTTCGTTTTCTAAACATGCATAATGATGTTACTCAATTTTAATTGGAAACTAGTAATTATGATATGTTTGGCGATTGGGGATGAATATGCAAGCTGAGTGAATTTGTTTGTATTTTAAACAGCACATATGATGTATTGGAACGTATGAAAGCCAAATAAAATTTTATGACACACAATGGATGCACCTTTAAGGAGATAAAGCAACATACTTACCGAGCACGTTCATTGTGTACTTGTTCTGTTCGAAATGCTAAACAGTGTTGATGTAGAGCGATAAATACCCAAAGAACACTTACACTAAACCGCAAAAGAAACATCACCGTACACAATACAAGCCACGAGTATTTCACCACACAAGTGATAAATACGATTGAAACGAGAAACATCGTGTCTTAAAGGGGCAGTAGCACGTTTTTTTGCTCTAATAAGTTGATTAAATGTATTTGAAAAATAATGTCTCTAAAAGTAAAACACTTTTCTCCCAAAGACAATTCAAATTACAAAATGAGTGTACATGGTTCGGTAAAGCCATTGGAATCGTTTTTGTCATTCAAATTAATAAAATGTGTTCACAATAAAATGGCCGCAATGCATTTTTTGCTTTTTGTGCAATACTGTTATTACTACTATGGATACTTGGTTTGTGTAATATGATTTTTCACGCTCTAAAGTTAATATAAATGTCATAAACTATCAGTATAAATGGAAAATTTGAAAAAATAAAATTTTCAAAAAAACGTGCTACTGCCCCTTTATGGAAATCAAATAAACTAACTTTGAATTTTTAAAACATTATTTATCTTAAAGATCACTCTCTTCCCACAGCGTTTACTCTCTTCAGATTTCCGATCCTCACCTCTCTTGGGCTTGATTTCACGACTCCAGCAAAATTCCATTGCGGGGAAAAGGGGAACCGTCGAAACTCATCTTGCAGCGGCTATGTCGACCGAGTGGACTTCAAAGATCTTAGCATTTGACTCTAAATGGTCGTGCTACTTAGCATATGTCTGACGTGAATAACACAAATAAACTAGGTAATTGTGTCTGATTTTGACCTTAATTCTTTCTTTATCTTTATTTTTATTTTTAAGAAAATGCTTAAAGACATGCGTTCGAAATCATTGTTCAGGAACCCCCTTATCTAGACGAGATTTAAGGGTAAAAATGACGTTGTTCTTTGTTTTATGACGTCCTACAGTAATGCTGCGTCAATAAATTTAAGTCCAAGAAGGCTATTTATGTCGACATCAGCTTTAACTAATTTTGACTTAAATACTATATACTTAATACTGACAGATACTATTGTTCAAATGCTACTCCAGAACACCAAGTGTATTAGAACTAATATTTAATAAAAGCATCATATTGTGATATATAACATTTGAGATATATGTCTATCAAAGTTATTCAACATCGCCTTTTCCGACAGAAGT
The DNA here is from genome assembly GCA_936450465.1 of Gibbula magus. Lineage (NCBI taxonomy): Eukaryota > Metazoa > Mollusca > Gastropoda > Trochida > Trochidae > Gibbula > Gibbula magus. The sequence continues at coordinate 17,724,558 of OW388302.1, forward strand.
ATTTCGTGATTTACTCTGTTGAAAACGAGGCGACGTTTCTTTTGCTGTTGAGTGTACATAGCACAGAGTTTTAGCTTATCTCCATTGAAGAACTTGCCCTAAAGCAACTTGGAGATAACCGATATGTGTCAATGGTTTGTGAAGATAATGTTTGAAAAAATCCGTCGTGTTTGCAAATAAATAAGCGAATAGATCCCGATATTATATATTTCGAACATATACATCAGAGATATTTATTTAAAGGTTAGATGAAATGACATATGGTCAGTTTCGGATTCGTTGAAAAGGGGTTTCAATTTGACAATTGCTAAATTTAAATTTTTGAAATCGACCCACAAATAACTTATATACGGCTTTTTTTTAAAGTGCCCAATTAAGCCCCGGCGACCAGAATGAAAATGGGCGGGGTGGTCACTGAAGCGTATCGGGCTGTGACGTACGTGAAGGAGCCTCTACATGGTCGCTAATCATAATTTAACGCGTTTTCCCCACTTTTAAACTGCTCATATAAGACAGAAAACTTCATCAAAACAACCCCAATTTTCGATAAACGGATTACTAAACTATTCAACTAGCGATTTTATATGGTTACAACAACCGGGGCGTGCTTTATTAGAGTGCATTCTGCGCTTTTGTATAGTATGTTTGTAGCAATTAATCGCGGAACTAGAAGGGAAGATATGACAGTTCAAGTGACACTGAAACAAGGGGAGAAGATTATCGCGGGAATCGGGTGAACAGAGATTAAGTAGCATCAATTGATCAAAGTATGTTGAATAATCGGCATGTTAATTTTGTTTTGTATGTATTAATAAATAAATATATATGGTAGGTATAACTTCATATACACTGAACGATTGACTGTTCAAACAAGCGAGACAACGTTGCAGATTTATAAATAACATTTTGTATTTAATATAAAAGATTACTGTATTTTAAGTTTGTCAATTAAAATATTCTATATATGATGTAATGGAATGCAAACCATTTTCACTTCACTTTCATGAATAAATAAATGAACTGTATTGGTCAACAAGCTCAATGAAATTTACATGAAGATTGCTCTATTGTGCACGCTAAACATATACACAGATTGATATAGACAACGAACATTATCGAATAAAAGAATTATGTTACCAGAAGCATTTTAATGAACATATCGTTAATGAAAACGAAATGGTTTAAGTAATAGTCTGATAGCTTGTATGTGTCACTTCTGCACATCAACACACAATTCTCAGTTTAGCGAACCATATAGATGTTTCTTTCAGATCAAAGGGGAGAAGTGTTGTTACAGCACATTAGTTTACGCAATTAAGAAGCTGAGTATGTGAGAAGGAAGGAGTGTAATTATGTTTGTACAGATAACAAGTTTACTAGACCGACTCAATTATATAACACAAGTCGGTGACCAGCATGTCATGTTAATTGCCAACGTCCTGTCTTGGTGACACACAATACACTTAACGCGACATTCAGTCTAGAAATTGTCAGCCAATGAACATATCTCTATCAAGTTATCCAATAAAAACTCTCGTTTAAATCTAATGTACCAATGAAATTATTTTTAGTGTAAAATCATCATAACTATTTGGTTTTCTATCTTGCCATTTGCGAAAAGACTTTTGCTGAAAGAGGGTTATTATTTGACCATCTTCTGTTTCCAAGTACTGTCATTGATGGAATTATAGGTTAACATTTTGTGTCTAATGTGCATTTGGATATTCATATTGTCCTTTTGGATACGTTTATAAGGTAAGTTTCTTACATTAATTGACACTCTTGATGAGTTGTCAATTTGATACGATGTTTATTTGATTATATTTGATTAACCACACATTTTATTGAAAACATTATATTATAAACTATGAAATTCTGAATGTTTTAATGTGTTATAAGTGATAACTAAATCGTAAAATGTAACATTGGGATGCGATGTTTTCGTAGGTGGGTTCGTAGACGTATTATTCTTTTGATGTTTTGAAATATGTGGTGAGTTATTTTGATTTTTGTAATGTACAGTTAGTAAATTAGGTTGTCGGTTGATTAACGATGTTTAAAAACAGGATGTTGTGAAGTGCTTTTATTGTCGATGGCTTACAATAGGGTCTACTTCGCCGGCGTGCTTATCTCACGTTTGTTTTTTTATTTTAAACACAAACAATCTCTAACAAAAAATAACAACAACACCGACTATCTGATTTCGTTGTCTCAACTGTACTTCGTTCATATTATCATATCTTGGTTTCATTTTGTCATCTTATATATCATTAGCATTGATTTATCCTATGTCTACGAACGTCTATGAATCCACCGTCTCTCACTATATAGTAATACCAATTATATTTGATTTGATATATATAACGATATGGTTTAAACATATTTTTATTCAATAAGAATGTGGTTTGGCAAACAAGCAAAACTCTGCTTATGTGAATGCCTCACCACGACCTCATAACGATATTTTGGTGCATTTGTAAAGTGAAACTTGATAACTAACATTACTCGAACAGATTACACAGCAGAAAAGCGATGTGGCATCATTGCAAAGCGTAGATATAACAGATTAACTGACCGATTCCCCAGTGTTTGCCATTGTAAATAGTAAGCGAATGTTTACACCCCGTCCCTTCACGTACGTCACTTCCGGTATTTTCCAACTCTCTAAGCCCCGCCCCATTTTTGGTTTGTTGGTCACGGGTGAAAAGCAGACGATGTTTTTGGGTGTTTTTAAGCCGCTCTAGTTTAATATAGGAACAACATATGGATTTTTTTTTGGTCTCATTTTTCACAAAATAGTCTAATGAACCAATTGCAGTTAAGAATTCAATAGAAAATATTTTATTTCGGCCTTCCTTTAAGTCTTCTTAAAAAATATCATAAGAGTCGCCCGTAAAATATCGCTAAATCATGTCAGTCGTAGGTTTAAAGTCCGAGTTCATCGCCGACTGTCCGTCATTTTTTAAAATTATGTGAAGTGTTATTTTGTTGCTGTATTTTCACTAATTCTATTTTTTTAAATAATAGGAAAATATCAATATTCACTAACAGTAACACATACTGTATCATTAAACTAATCAGGAAATGTCTTATTGTGTAATGACAATTCTTTCCTCACCGTAGCGCCAGTGAATGGCTCTCCCTTCTCATTAGTTTTAGTGTTGAAAGAATGTGCGCTAGGCTTTATCAAAATTTCAAAAAGGTCATAGAAATAGTACCCTCAGTAATGTTTCATTTCGATTGTGCAACAAACATGTATTAAAGGCGCTGTAGCACGTTTTTCTGCTCAAATAAGTCGATGAAATGTATTTAAAAAATAATGTAAACAAAAGGAAAACACCCTTCTCTCTTCGGAAAATCAAGTTACAAATGAGTGTACATGGTTCCGCAAAGCCATGGGAATTGTTTTTGTCATTCGAAATAATAAATTGTGTTCACAATAAAATAGCCGCCATGCAATTTTTGCGTTATACGCATTGTCGTTATTACCACTACAGATAATTGGTTTGTGTAATAAGATGTTGTACCCTCTAAAGTAAATATAAATGACATAAACTATCATTATAAATGAGAAATTTGAAAAAATAAAATTTGCAAAAAACGTGCTACAGCGCCTTTAATAACATATATACATGTGTAAATAGGAATGTCGTCTCGAATTTCGTTCAACAAAAAACCCTCAATAGAACCATCCCTTTAAGAGCACTTACGAAGCCCATCTCAGCCGCTGTGGTACAGTGGTAGGACCGATGGGTTTAGTGTGCAGCAGTGTGAAGGTTTCGGGTTCGAGACTTGTCCTTGTATTTGGGGTTATTTTTCAATCGAGTTAGTCACTACACACATTAACTTTCACCTTAAAGTAATCATAACAGCGTTAAAATATTGCATTTGAAGAGTGGCATTCCGTGAGAGAATTTGCCCTGTTTGGAGTAACAGGGCAGTGTAAACGTTTTTAGGCCCTCACATTAGTGTATTATCTGGGTTTACAAAGCCATATCATAAACAGTCGGGATGTTCCACGGGGATACATACTGAATTGAAACGATGAAAAACACTCGTATATAAGGAAAATGAGTGACTAGTTACTCCCTGTTTCAAGTAGAGAAAGTACGACCGTTATGAGGCTTGATTCGAAAATCGAAAAATGCATAATGAATATTTGACGGTTCATAAGTGAGAGACAAACCTACCCCAGACTCCCGAGTGTTGTGATAGCAAGCTGATATTTTGACTTTGTATACACTCACTTGTGTCAATCATGTATCTGTTTTATCGAATGGACAACGTTGCTCATATCATATCCCCGTCGTATAAAATAAAAACGCTTTTCTGTTTAATATAACAACAGTGTGTTATCTAGGTCCGCCCTCGACTTAGACGCCCAACCACAGACGTTTAGAAAAACGATGGTATTTTAGTGAACTGATAAAGCCACGGATTCGAAATACAGAATGTATCATTGCGTAAAGATCAAAGATTTAGATAATTTAAAAATACACTTTCAAAGGAAAAATCGAAAACAGGGCCCTTGAAGGACTGTTCCGGGGCCCTATTCCTCAAAACACTTACAATCAATTGGAACCAATGTAAAGAATTGCTTTGTGGAACGAGAACCTGGACTTAAACACCCTTTGGTTTCATCGCTGGGTTTAAAATGAGGCAGAGTTTACGCTTCATTTCAAATGGTTGTTTCTCACTGGAAGCGTTTGTAAAATCTCAAGGCTGATACATAGTATATAACCGGGGATGTAGCTCAGTTGGTAGAGTGTCCGCTCATCACCCGGAGGCCGCGGTTCGATTCCCGGTCGCGTCATACCAAAAGACGTTAAAAGATGGGAGTTGTTGCTGCCTTGCTTGACACTCAGCATATAAGGACAGAACAACGCATTAACTGGCGCTGCACTGTGGCTGCCGGGTGCTATTTGCACACAACACATTTCCATTGTACATTGTATTACGGACAATAAAGAGTTATTATTATTATTATTATTATTCTCTCGGCTATTTGGTATGATTCCAACGTATTCAAGCAATACCCAATCTCATTGAAGTCAGATCATTAATTCATTCCCTAGGCTTTTTTGCTAGTTTGGATTGTCACTTATAGAACCAAACTAGCAAAAAAAAGAAAGGCTAGGGAACGAATCAATTATCTGATTTTAATGAGATTTACCAATACCCGATATAAACAAGGGTAGGTTGATAATAAATTGACAAATGAAACACTTCATGCAGGAATAAAACAGCAGTTGGGATAATATACCGAACACAAAAGATGGCAATTAGTTTTTATTGACATTAAAAAAATATGGCTCGACTAGGACACAGAAAACTTCGGGGTAAGTTTCACCTCCGTCTTTATCTCCTGTCTGTCAGCTGCGTTTTGCGCAACGCACGTGTAAGTTCCCGCGTGGTTTCGCGTGATTGGGTCTAAGATCTCGTTGATCCTGGTGGTCGGTGCGGGGCTCTCTATGGTGTAGGAAGACATAGATCCTGCGGGAGTGATGATCCATTTCATCTCGGGTGTGGGAGATCCACTCGCCTCACAAACTAGTTCCTGTCTTCCTCCCTCCTTCACATAGAGAACCTCCTTCGTGACCCTCGACATACTGAGATAATCTGAAAAGTAATAATTATAGGTACAAGATAAAGATATTTTAATTTATGCGTGATGAACACTAAACACTTAAACATAGTTGCATTCTCTAAAAGACAACTCAGCTTGATTTTTGAATTTTGAGACATTATCTGTTCATATTTGAGATAAACACAGCTTTTAAAAATTCGTCTTAAACAGGCGAGGTAGCTGAATGAAATATGGCTTTCTGGCTTGTTTTATGACACACTATATAGCAGCGATGCGTCATCGACTTAATGTCCAAGAACATCTTGAAATACAATAATTTACAAATTGTATAAAATTCCATCGTAAAAAACAAACATAATTTTTAAAAAAACCAAAAACATAAAACATCAATTTCAGCAACCCATATATAGTTGAACAGATTTAGAGTATTAGGTACTCATGAATTAAATGTTGTATACTTCTTCACGAGATATATCCTCATCATAGATATTCGGTTTTATCTGTATATCCGCTAGAAAATATTTTGTGTTGACACAATGGAATACTGGGATTTTGTGTTAGAAATAAACTGTCTATCAAGGTAAATTGAAGATATTTTTACAGTGACCTATGAAGATATAATAAACTACATTTCACTATGGCAGCATAGAGATTTACTAAGGTACATAAAAGTTAACTTGATACTTGTTAGAATTAATAAATAATAAATAGAATACTTAATGGAGTTTGTAAAATACCAGATTTATTTATTTCAAGCAACTGTAAAGTGACAGCGTGCAGGTTTAGAGACAACGTTTGTTATCTGTGCGTTTTGGTTTAGTGAATGGTCTTTCAGAACCACTACCTAAGTGTACCTACTATTTATTTTCAAAGTGGTCCCAGCTTGCATCAATTTGCCCCCAACCACGCATTTACAGACATAGGTCCCCGAGTCCCTTCCGGTCACGTGAACAAGGGTAAGCGGAAGTTCCCCTGATGACGTCTGCTGGGAAATTAACTTTGACCTCTCTCCACTCTTGCGGTACCAAACCATGGTCGGTTTGACCTTGAAGCCAGCCACGCCGCTGATCGAACACTTGAAGTTTACCGAGTCCCCGAAATTCGCTGTCGTATAAACTGGAGACACTCTGATGACCGGTTCATCTGAAACGTGGACACTTGTATAGCCAAATTAAACCATAAACCGTGTCATGTTCCTATATTAGCATATATGCACATTATTTCAGCGCGTGGTTCCGTATTTCAGCATCTCTGGCAATCAAAGTAAATTGCATAATAACTTTATCTTCGGTCACCTGCTAATGTAGCTTTGTAAATTGGAATCTTCTCTAAAACACGTGAAAGAAATGTTTATATCATAATCAAATGTGCAATTTATTTTTACGACAGTCGTTCTTTTTGTCAGGTGATACAAAATTCGCTCCTTCGTGAAGGTAAAACGACACATTTGTTCAGGTTATATTACATTTTCATATACACTACATATGTCAAGACATTATGACTTATTTCTTAAAACACACCAGTTAGTAAAGTTTGTGCAGTGTTCGTAAATGCCTAATTTACCCATTCCACATCGGCCTTACCTGTCATCTTTATAGGTTGTGTCATTTCATTTAAATACACCCACAGGTGAGGTTCAGCGCAGATATGTTGCGCAACAGAGATGAACGACCAGTGTTCCATATGTGCGAACGATGTGAGCAACGCTAAGCTCACTTCGTTCGCACATTGGAAAACTGGTCGTTCATCTCTGTTGCGCAACGTATTTGCGCTAAACTTCACCTGTGATACACCTGACGAGGGTTACTGTAATGATTGCTGCCAGTAGCCAACACAATACCGACCTGCTCACCCATTGGTCCAAATTGTCTCTTTGGACCAATCAGGGCGCTCGTTATATTCTGAAGCTTGGGCGAACGGAGAATCTGATCAATATTCTGTTTGAAGTTGTGGCCTCTGCACAATGTTCAAAGAGTACAAGAGTTAACCAAACGCACAGAGAATCTCACCCTTGATGATGAGGGTGGCGGCGGCCGACATCATCTTGCCGCCGAGCTTCGTTTCGCACAAATACTCTCCCGCATCGCTAGCGCTGACGTCACGCAAGACAAGCGGATATCCACCGGGCTGTACTCGTTGTGTTGACAACGTCGTGGTCGTCTTGGTAACGCTGTTTATCCGTGCCCAGCTCATCTTGACTGCAGTGTCTACTCCAGGTTGGATCATGCATGTGAAGGTGACGACATCACGTGAATTGGCAACAAGCGATGTTGGGTTGGTAATCAGAGTGTCTGGAAAAACAGCGTTTTCTTGTATTTTCCTCTAATAGGGGCCAGGTCCTTTATTAACATGTAAGGGCTCTTACCCTAGGCACTTTTTAGAGGCCCGGCTCTTATTTTATTTCTAGGTTTGACCTATACACGTGAAAACCTCGGATAACTGACTAAAATTTCTTCGAATAATACAAACTCCTCGCCATTTGACGTAAACCGAATTCAGCGTGGTAATGTTGGTAGAAATAGGACCTTCCAAATGATTTTTCCGATTGTAACGGAATTTGGAGGGGCTGACGGGAATGAGCAATGGCCGCCGATGTATGTTCAATGTATATAAGGTGGAATAAACCACGTTTCCTTATATTATGAGTTATCAACTCTGGAATTGAAGTGAACTGGGTCAGGGAAACTTGGTGTCAGAAGTGGGATCGTGGAAAATACGCAATCATGGGATATCGGACACAGTTAGCGAAAATCAATCAACAAACATTCAAGGTCAGTAAAGTTGGAAAATGGCGTGACTTCCGAAACCACTAGAGTTAAAGCTTTCTTTCAATGTTGCCGAAAACTTCAGAGACAAAAATCCTGAGACTCAAAAAAGGGTATATTACAGGAAACCACTTCTAGAAATCGCCTCGTTGAGTTCATCCATGCCTGACGAAGCACTAGAGGACAGCGATACACCTTGGGTTTTAATGGACATATTGAGGACATTTGACACTGGTACTATTGGAAGTTCACGTATGACTGATAGATTCAAATTTTGGTGTACAAATCAATTACCACATGATTCTGTGCAAGATTGGGAGGTCAAGGTCAGCCAGGCAGGTATTTTGTGTAACTTTACAGCAATGGCCAATGAGATGTGTCTTGACAAATTTGTATTTGGCCTGAGTAATATCAGAACTGAACTTCTTAAAACACATTTGAAAGCTGACAACAGTAAGAAAGTATAGTAGGGGAAGCAAAGACTCTAGAACCTGCACAGAGAGCGAACAAACTCAGCAATGACTCGAGTATGAATATAGAGGAACATTTACATTGGACAAAACACAGTGCGATGAAACTAAAAAGAGAACCTGGCACGTGTCACTGGTGTGGAGCTAGAAGAGGTCCACATTCATGAAAAGTATGTCCAGCTAAAGGCAGAGCCTGTGATAATGTGGGATCAATGAGCAATTCGCAAGAGTTTGTCTACCAACAGACACATACCACTTACCCTTTCTAACCAAAAACCATTTTCAATAGCGATTTCAACACCAGAGTGTGTTTGATAAATATCATATTAGTATAAGTATCATATTGTTTGAAATTGAGAGTACATCTTTACTAAACATGTCTATCAAAGAATACTGCTGGTGGCAGCAATATGTTTTACTCTGTTGAACATTTTGAAACTCCTTAACTAGACGAGATATATGCGTCAAAAAGGGATTTTTGCCTTGTTTATGACGTCCTAAACTACAGGTGCGTCAACACATTTAAATCCATGTAGGTTATTTATGTCGACAACATCATTTATCCATCAGTATTCTACATGTCAAACATTCTGGCTAAAAAACATAAACTATGATTCCAGCACCCCAAGTGTATTTGAACCTACATAATAATAAACGTATCTTACTCTGATGTATGAAATTGTGAGTACTTATTTACAGAACATGGGTCTATCGAATAAATTTAATATCTACTTTCTCAGGCAGTGGTTTTTCGTTTTGTACTCTCTTAAAAATATGGGGACGTTTCTTTTGCACGTCAGTATATCTAGGGTGATTCCAGAGAAACGTAATTGTAAAGATTAAAATAAAAGGAAAACGCCTGACACACGTTGTGGACCCTGAGGTGGTAATTGCGGCACTTCTACGTTTTCCGGCGGGAATTGATCATTCCTGTTACAGTAAGAAGTCGGGCAGCAGTACTCTGTCGACGTATCCTCTGGGGGGCAGCTCTGAAAAACACGTAGTTAAGATAGAACCGGCCTGGTTTCTGAGATATGTTACGATGCGCTGAAACTGTCTAACAGTTTTACCTACAGCAATAATTAAATAACTTCACTCGTATTCAGAATAGGCGTGACTCCAGCAGGAAAATGAATTCATGTTACATTCGCAGTCACTGTAGCACGTTCTGGATGTGTCGACTTTCGAATGCAGTCGTACAAATCAAATTTCGATTACAAAAGACAAAACAACAAAATGTCTATCGTGGCATTGGGGGCATTAAAGTATATTCACTATAATAAAGAATTCATTATCCGAAAGAATTTCGAATTCATAAGACATGCATTTTAAATCACTCACCAACTTGAATTTGCACTGCAGATCAAAACGTGCGATGTTTTTACCTTCCATATCAACAAAATACTTTCTTGCATAGCACCTCTGAAAAATAGGAAAAATGTTGCGGATATCTCAAAAGTTCAAATAGTTCAATCTAATAGTTCACGATTTTCATCTTCATCTTTATGATAATATGGGCTATGGGGAAATCAATTCAGTAACCGGTTCATAAGATAGATAAATAATAATAGAGCCATTGGCTCTGTTAACCATCAGACTGAATACATTATAAAGGAGACACACAGTCACCACTTCCATATTTTATATTCACCATTGGCCAAGAAGAATATACACATATAGCAGGCATGAAATGTCAAATCATTATCAGATCACAAGATACTGATGTTCTTGTCTTGTGCATCCATTACTTCTCACAGATGAAGAATGTAGAACAACTCTGGTTTGAGACGGGCGTATCGGCAAGCAGAAGATTTATCCCTGTTCATGAGATATGTGGAAGCATATCACCATCGATGTGTTCTGCACTCCCAGGGATCCACGCTTTAACAGGCTGTGACTCTACGTCTGCATTCTTTGGGATTGGTAAGAAAACTGTCTTCAAAGTGTTGGCAAGAGATGAAAATCTGTGTACTGATGTTGCTTCATTAGCTCGGGACAGTATTGAAGATGCGTCTAAAGTTGCAGTAAAATCATATGTGGACTGTATGATTGTGGAAGGAAACATCTTTGTAGCCATGAGAACCTGAATGTGCACGACGAAGGACATTGTTCTTGCGAAACTGCCCCCATGTGAGGACACCTTTGTGCAACATGTTAAAAGAGTGATGTGGCAAACACGGATTTGGATGAATGCACACATAGCAAAATCAGAACTCGGGTATCCTGACAACTATGGTTGGGAAAAAATCAACAATGTACTTGTGCCTGTATATTTTGAAGGCCAATCTACATCTGAACTTCTGGACTGCTTGGTTTGTACATGTAGACATTCATTTTCACAGTCAAAATGTTCGTGTAAACAGAATGGGTTGTCTTGCATTGAATTGTGTATGTGTGAATGATTGTGTCAACACAATCAGGCATGAAGATGACAATAAGGATGAGAAATAATGATGAAAAATGACTGTGACAGTAATATAAGTGCATGAAATTGTTGCAATGAAATTATGCTGAAGATGAAACTAATTACTGCCTTAAATGGAATTGAACTACTGATGATTTGTCATTTGTTAGATATGTATTGTGTTGAACAAACAAAAGCCAATATTTTATTAAATAACTTTATCTGACCAAATATACAGTTGCCTTTTTGCAAATTTGTCATGGTTTTCGTGATTTTCGGGTATCAACTTTGACTCAATGTTTTGAAAAAGTATATATATATATTCTGAATCAGTGGAATCTCAGCTTTTAAATGATATATAACATAGGTATACCTCTCTTTGTTATCAAATGACACCAACAATCTTGACCCGTTTCCTCGCCTAATAGATTAGAACTCTCAAGAGCCGGTTGTTTTTCAGAAGAAGATGAAAAGCGAAAAGTTTAGGGATGTAATGACGTAAGCCGAAAAGTCCAAAGGACCCAATATGAGCAATATGGCAATATATGAGAAATATATATATGATTCTAAAATCACTTACCTCACCGTCTTCACACATCACAGTCGTGTCACAGGCGGAGGGTGCAGACACGTCCGTACAGGACAAACAGTAGAGGTTGGCTTCTGGCGTATACGAAACTCATAATCAACCTTGTGGTTACCAATATTAACACCATCATATCATTTTCATCATCAATTTTACCAACATCGTCACCAGTTGAATAATCACCGTCATCTTCACCTTGACCATCATCCTGACCACTACCATTATCATTTTCATTATCATTATCATTATCATTATCATTATCATTATCATTGTGTAAGTAATAGTCCCAATAATCTAACTGTAAAGTTCGCTGACGATGCGGCGTTGGTAGGACTTATTCAAGATAATGAAATTTCTTACAGAGATAGTATCAACCACTCTGTGACCTGGTCTGAGAACAATTTTCTAACTTCAAATGTTAAAAAATCAAAAGAACTTATAATTAATTTCAGGAACAACAAAGGCGTCAGTAACTCGGTATGTATAAACGGTGACAATGTTGAGATTGTAAATGCATATAACTACCTTAGCACAATAATAGATAGTAACTTGAATTGGAATGCAAATACTGATGCTGTTTTTAAAAAAATGTCAACAAAGGTTACATTTCTTACGCAAGTTGCGATCCTTTAATGTAAATGAACGTGTATTGTCTTTTATCATTGTTTCGTCGAAAGTATTTTAACTTTTTCTTACCGATGTTGGTATGGTTCCTTGTCTCTTGTAAACAAATCTCGCTTAGAAAAAGTTGTTCTAATCGCTAGTAAAATATCAGGAGTTTCGTTTACACATTTATCATATATTTATGAAAAAAGAGTTCTGAAACTAGCCCTGAAAATTTTATCTGATCAAGATCATGTTTTACACAGTGAATATGTCAAGCTGCCTTCTGGAAGGAGATATTTACTACCGTCTTGAAACTTGTATTGTCTGACTTTATTGTACACGAGCTCAGTCATGATACAAAATGAATTCCTTTCGGGTTGATAGTTAAAGGGACACTGCGTCGAGGATAAAAATGAGTCTCATCTTTATCTCACTAAGCTGATTAGAGTGTCTGCTAACGAGCTACGCTTCACTTTAGTGTCTACATGCAGTAGTTTTTATTACCAATTACGTCAATTGTCTGAAATTTGGTGTCTGTGACTTGTTAGCAGACATGTTAATCAGCATAGGTAGACACACATGATCTGATTTTTACTGTCGACGCGGTGTCCCTTTAAGCTTCAAACATCACAATGTCGTCTAAGGGTCCGAAAATGCGCGTATTTGACTATATTAATGAATATTCAGAAGAACATGACACATTAATCATGTATGCAATCTAAAAGATGATTACATCTACTTACGTTGAAATTAAAGCACAACATTTTCTATGTTGTACCTATGTTGTAATATTTACCATTTTGTCTCAATCTTGAGAAAGATCATGTAGAGGTCAATTAATATGCGAGTATTCCAATTTCAGAGGGGTACTTCCTTTTTGTTCGATAGCTCATTTTAAAGCAGAGAAATTGGAGAATAACCCAGAGTCTAAAATGGAGTTCAAGGTCAAGCAGAAGTCTTGAAGACCTAAGTACTGCCGCGGCAGTCCTAGTTATTATTATTATTATTATTATTATCCTAATCAAAACCATTATCGTCACCACTACCACCACCACACGAATCATCTTCATCATTAAACCACCTCCAACTTAACATTATTATAATCATCATCACAAGCATCATCGTCACAAATTGCTACAACTGTTATTAATCTCAACGTGTCGTCATCCGCGTCATCATTGCTATAATCATTGCCATAAGCATTGCTATAATCATTGCTATAATCATTCAGATGTCCAACAATCGTCACATCGTCATCGTCGTAAAATCAAGATAGCTCATCGTCGTCTTCTATCGTTCGTTTTCAGTTCATCATCATCGACGTAATTGGTGTGCTTAGATCGTCTTCGTCGTTTTCAACTCACGCCGTCGTCATCATCATTATCGTCATCAGCGATATCGTCATCAACAACATCGTCATCATCAAGATCGTCATCACCGATATAGTCATCATTGTCATCATCATTGTTATCATCATCGTCGATATCTTCGTCGTTTTTTTCGTTACCCTCGTCATTCGACTTGAAATCGTTAACTTCGATCTCGTGCATTCGTTAATCTCTCTGTCTACGTAACTTTGTTATATGTGGGAGCATACCTTCTGCAATACGGACTCGAAGTACCGTCAGAGTGCGACACGAACCGCCATCACTGACTATCCCACTCAGTCACCGAGACTTCGACATAAGCGAAGTTCAACAACTAGTTCAACTGTTTTACATTCAGGAATCTCTGAATTATGTCTATGTAAATATCGTCGTGTACCCATAGAACTCGTTTTCTTCGTTGTGTATCTGCCCTGTATAGAAGGTGTTCTCCAGAACGATGTGTTGTCTGTGGTCTAATTACTACTTCTACAGTTTGTCTCCGGTTGCATCACAGAAGTTTGGTCCCGTGCCACTATTGGTATTTGCACGTTATATATAATTTTAAGCGTCTTTGGTGTATCTATGGTGTAATATAAAACAAAATTCTGTTTTTAAAGATGGTTCTTATTGTGCTATCACAGAACACAGTGGAGCACAGTGGTGTAGTGGTTAGCATGTCTGCCTCTCACGCCAAGGCAGGGTTCGAATCCCGGTGGAGACACCAAACATTTGTGACCGTGGTCTTATATTGCGTTGTGTCCTTGGGCAAGGCACTTTGCACTCAGTTCATCCAGCTGTACAAATGGGTACCTGAACACGGGAATGTATGGACCTATATAATTCGGATGCATGTTCAAAGGGGCATTACTCTGTAATAACTTAACTTATGTGAAAGTTACTTATTGCAAACCCGTTCTTATTACTAGTTAAACAATTCCACTACACATCCTTATAGTGTAAAAAATTATAGTTTGGGCAGAATGTGGATTTCTTTATTTTGAAACTCTTCGAGGAGTATTTTCTTTAAGAATTATCGATCGTAAACCACTGAAGATACACTTTTGTTTGATACCTCGTTTCGAAGTAGAGATGTAGTTTATTAAGAACAGTACATTTCAAACATGTATCTGTAATACTTTACGTGTGACAAGTCATAGAACATTGTCATTTTTCGAAAATCGCCATTTTCATCAAAATTCAAAGGATAACTGTTTAACTAGTTATGCTATTGAAATGTTATTGACACCTACGCATGCTCAATTTCAAGGACAACAACTTTTCTACAGAGGCCTTTCATCAACAAGTTGATAGTTAAGCTTCAAATATCCCAAACGTCGTATATGGTCCGAAAATCAGCGTTCTGTAGTATTTTCGTGAGTATCCAAAAGAACATAACGCATTAAATATGTCTGCAATCTAAATGGTGACTACACCTACTTACGTGGAAGGTAAAGCACAACATGTTCTATGTTTTACCTTAGTATGAAAATATTACCCGTTTTGTCTTAATCATGAGAAAGATAATGTAGGGGTCCATTAATAAGCGATATTTCCATTTTCAAAGGAGTATCTTCTTTGGAGATTTTTTTGTAGAAAAACTACTAAAGATAGAAGATATGTTTGATAGCCCATTTTAACGCAGAGAAACTGGTGAAATAACCGATAGACCAACATGGAGTTCAAGGTCAAGCAGAAGTCTTAAAGACCTAAGTACTGACGCGTCAATCCTAGTTATTATTATCATTACACGATTGTGGGGAAACATGAATGTTTTATCATTTGAATATGGCGTCCGGCAGCTCGACAAATGTGTCGCACGATAATGGTATGTCATTGTATTAGCCCGAATACAACCCTCAACCGATACGTTACCATCGCAGCGAGGCGTATCGGCTTCTAAGATAGATATAACCCTTGAACCAAATATTGAAAAGACCCAGGCCCCAATAAGTATCGGGGTTAAAGGGATGGTGAGGAAAGTTAAAACTCTCTTGTATTTGAAGAATTACGGTATTTAACAGACCATAAATTATGTCTGGTCTACTGTTTGTCATTTAGAGTTAATTGCATCCGTGTTCATTAATTTAAATTCATTAAACAGGAAAACACATGTTTGGCAACAATGACCTGTATGGCAGTTTGATATTTTAAAATAGTATCTGTTCGTTTTTAAGAGAAAAATAAGCGTTTTAAGAAATTATGTTTAACTAGACTAGAAAGGACGGTCAACAGGGGCTTATTAGCTTTTTTTTATGACGTCCTACTGTAATGCTGCGTCAGCAAATACAAGTCCAAGAAATGTACGTGTGTCGGCAACATCTATTATGAGTTGCATGTCTACCGTTTATAATTTTTGAACTTAACCTTTCTGACCAAAAACCATTTTCAATAGCGATTTCAACACCCGAGTGTTTGCAATTGAGAGTACGTCTTTACTAAACATGTCTATCAAAGAATACTTTCTCCAACAGCAATATTTTTTACTCTGTTGAAAATGTGGTATCGTTTCTTTTGTTCGTCAGTGTGTATCACATTTTGACATTTTGGAACTCTATAGCAAATTACCTGACACTTCAATCAGCGAGAAACAAGCCACCAGTAGTATAACTGTAACAAACATAAAAAGTTCCAGTATATAGACATTATTACTCATGTGAAAATGTTATTACCCGAGCGAAAGCGAGGCTTATATGATTGCTCGAGTTTCGTTGCAATCGTAAATTTTTTTTTCAAAAATCCCTTACGTTATATTTGTAAAAGATGAAAATAGTCTGCAAACAACCCACTTTTCTCGCGACGTCCCATTTGTTGAGTAACGCGCGGATCATGAGGTATAACGAATAACGTTAAGTAGTCTACCCACAATTTTGAACATTTATCAACATTAGCTTAGTGATGAACCTAAGAATGGTTTTATAACTTGAATATAAAAAAGCGCCGAAAGACCAAACATGTGTAAAACGTAAAGGAAATCGCCTCAGTATTTTTAAAGACATAATTCAGCGATAAAACGTAGTTATTTTCATTCGGTTTCCATTTCATTCTCTTGGTAACGTTCTCGCTCAAATAAATGATTTGATATAAAAACAGCACTCGACCTTACCCGCCAGCATTTTAAGACTTTCTACACGCGAACACAGTCTGACTGTAGCCCGCTTATCTGATAACATATCTGATTCTCGCTGTTTTTTCCTAAGTATGTCATAAATATAATCGACCCACCCCTAACAGCTGTCATGATTTTTCATGAACCCCCACTGATGCCTGACATATTTTTGTATGGACCACCCCTTCTATATTTAGATTTTTAACAGAGTACTTTTATTTGTAATGTTCCAAACTTTACATGACATTGGCCATTGGCTCTGAAGCTCATCAGAAATTATGTTATTCATTATCTCTAAAGAGAAGATTAAGATATCATGAAAATAATAAGGCATTGCCCAGTCAGTCAAATTTAAAATTTATTATCAAAATTGGTTTCACATTAAGGAGGTTCCCTACCAATTAAAAACATCTCATGAAATTGCTAATATTTCACTATATACATGAAGAACATATATGCTCATCTATAATTTCACTGCTTGTTTTTTTTAAATATAAGCTTCCAATGTAGGTTGGGGTGCGCAAAAACAATTACATATTTCACTATCACTTCACACAATCATCATGATAAAACAAAAAACCTATTTAATAATTTTGGCCTTATTTTGATAAAAGGATTATGGTTACACGTTTATGCAAGACGAAAATGCAATTTTATTGTTATTTTGTAGCTTTTTACATAAAATTTAATTTTTACAAATTTTTATCGTTTTCTGTATAACATGAGTATTTATGTCAATTAATCTCAAGATTTGCTGAAAAAAAATCACTATTTAATAGAAATACATTTCAACACCATCCCTATTGGCCAATGAGTCTGTACACAAAATTTCAGCTCCCAAGAAGAAATGCAAAACGTTTACAGACGGACGGACGCCGGACACCATGCCATGCCATAAGCCCATGTGCATCGGGCATTTCAGGCCTGATCGATGAGCTAAAAATTACTCATATGAAATGTGATATAAGTGATAAAAAAGATATATTTTTTGTTAGACCCAATTCAATTCTCAACTTCTCTTTTTCAACACAAAATTCTCAAAGCACATGTTAAGCCTCTCACAAAAAGATGTGATGACTCTTCCTCAGGTCTTTTATTAGGGATTACTTCTCTATATTGACTGAAGAGCTCATAAAATTTCATAGAAATGTTCAAAGCTCATTAAATTAGTTTCTAGGTCATGACCCCTGGGACCCTTATTTGTGGTTACAGTGTCACCAAATCTATAATTTAGAACCTCCCTCAACCAAGGACTCTATACGTAAAATTTCAGCTCTCTTGAGTCATTGGTTCTGGAGAAGAAGTCAAACATGCGAAAAGTTTATGGATGGATGAACAGATGTATAACCTTTCAGGCCTGATAAGCTAAACATGCATATGAGTGTTATATTTATATAGATTTTAAGGTACACACAACACAGTATGAAGTTTAACATTCAATCATTCTGAGAAAAGATGGAATAGAGGAGACCATTTCTTTGAAAATCTAGATTTCTTTTAGATATGAAGCTTCAACAGAGAATATGTCCTTCAACATGTATGCTACATTTCATGCTACAGATTGAGATATGTCTTTTGGCCGAGAGTTTATTAAGTTCTTTTTTGGTATAAATGATTCCATGTATAACCTTGAATTGAAAGTCAAATCGTTTATACTTTTTCTGTAACCATGAAATATCCAATACCCATCAAAATCATTATCCTTGAACAGACTTTCCCATTTAAAGCAAACATGAGGAATTATACTATCAGACAGTAATTTATCATAAAAAAAGTTTTGAGCCCATTGTTGTGGTACTGAAATCCTTACCGATGAAGTTGATATGGAGGTGATTCAATTGGTGAAATCTATATTCTTGGCCAGGAATTAGGTAAAATATAAAAAATATATTCAAAATCCATATAGGTACCCCTGATCACATAATTATGTTTCTTTCAAGCCCTAAAAACCTTGTTCATCATATTATACATTAAATAAATTTATCTATATTTGTAAATAGGGTATATGATGGGCTGTACATCCCGGCACCTCAATGTCAGTTCCCGTATGTTCATATGTTTACAGATCTTGTTTTAGCCCAGTCTTCAGTTCATCAGGGCTGAAAGGCCCGGTTGGCTTATGACATGGCTGGATGCAGTTGCTTCGCCAAAATAGACTCTTTGACACCCTGACGTCACCTCTATACTGGGGAAGGATGTTTATATATAGGCCTATATCAGCTACAGATCTACAGCTAATGGCCTGGCGTGGTGTCCGGCGTCCGTCCATTGCAAGTATACAGAAGTTATTGTCACTATTTGTAATGACCCACCTCTGAAGACTGTCTTAATTTTGTATGACCCACCCCCATAGGCTGTCTTATTTTTTGGTGACCCACCCCAAAAAAATCACCGGCCCACCCTCCCCTATAATAAATGACCAGTCGCTAACTGAAATGTGAGAACCGATCTCGACTGGTATGACAGGGCTATAATATTATATCAGCAGTTCTCTGCGACCACTCAAACTTGTTGTTTTTATCAACTGGTATGGAAGTTCCTTCTAAAGTCACGCTTCTAACGTTCCTTGCTCTGCGTTCACTATCTACATGTACCACGAAGTAGTTTGCGCAGGCCTACAAAGCAGCCAGTTATATTCGCGACTATAACATTCGATAAAACTTACCAGTCTGACTGTCTTGTTACTGTTTCAGTGAAACATAAACCCTGTTTGATTTGTTTGTAACATTATCCAATGGGCGGTTAAATTCCCTTTATTGTTTTTGAGACGATATATCATGTATCAAGAAAAGTGTGGTTGTATCTATGACGTCACTTATTTATCAGCCACAGTTATTTTAAACTCATTGATAGGACGATCGTGAAGCAGCAGGGCGGTCCGAGAGCGGAGCTACAAACACCTGGCTGACGACCTTGAGTAATTACAACATTGTTGCAAAACCGACATCAAAGGGCTGTATGCCGCTCAGTAGAAAAAAAAAATGTCAGTGCCACTCAGTACTCCTTTAATGATAAAAACAAATGATCAGCTGATTAGAAACTGAAACAAATCTTTAAAAACTCCATTGGTTTTAAATCTTCACTGAATAACACGGAGACAATCAATCCAGCGGAAAAAATGAACAGTCATTTGGTGGTGATAATGTTCACTTGACAATTCTGTATGTTGATGTAAAAAGAAATTTCTCATGACTTATATAATTATTTTCTTTTTCACGCAGTGGCTCGGAAACACAAGCCGAAAAAGTTGCACCACTTGTGTCATCACGTATCTATTACTTACCTATGGTTAAGCATGGACTTTAGCCATGTCCGATATGGCTACTTTGAACAGATATGCGAAATCATAAGCTATGAATGAGAGGTTAAATATTTTCAAATGTTACATTATTCAACTTGGAAATTTTAGAATAATCTCTCACATTACAGTACAGATCGAATATATACTATGAATAACAGGTGAATCAGCATTTAAAGGTGTTCAACAAACACTGTTTCTGAACACTTCCAGTTGTCAGAAGTATACATTGCCTTGAAGCTTCTGAGGCCATTTCAGTAACACTGTCATACATGCGCATTGAAATTCTAATAGGGCCATTATTATTTTATTGTGACTACTCGAAGTAGACTTTGTTTTATGATATAAAAACATGTTTGTCTATGATATATGGTATTTCAGTAGTACTCAGTAAAGCTTTGGTGTTATCTCACTTTGGACACAATTGTGACCATATCTTAGTTTTCTAAAGATACTATTAAAACTAGTATTTTGAACTCCCTTTTTTTCTTTCTTTACATGGATTTGAATAATAAATTCTATGAGTCTGTAAATTTTGGGGTCACTGTAATGGGTTTTGAATTTACAAACCACCTTATCCCCAAGAGTTCCTAGAACTTTAAAGACAATTTCCTCATAAATGCATGCATGCATGGAAAAGCCTTTTATTTCATCGGTGTTGTCTTCAAAATTGATACTCTCTAAATTGAGATCACAATAAGAAACAAATATTGCATATTTTGAAAAGTTCTAATTGTGTAAGACAGAGACGAAAATTATAAAAGGCGTGGGGTCCCCATCAGCTTGCGGCGCCAATTATTGCAATGGTGAGGTATCTTTTTTCATTTTCTTTGTAAGAGTCGGTATTCACTCTGTCTTACGACCAATTTATATGAAGATGTAATGAAATTTACCCATTGAGTGAAACCTACTTTATGTTTGGTCATTTCGACAGTTAATGCAAAATTGGTAAAATACCCAATTGATTTGATTGTGCTGAGTACAATATATTTGGTTACTCTAAAGAAATGTTGGATACTCAATTAAGGTGAACACTAGCGCGTACATTACTCAATCAACCAAAACCTTATCTGTAGCTCTGATTGGGTCATGTGAACGAGAGCACGGGAAATTTTTTTAACTTGTAAATGATACACTGGCACCTATGAGACAGGTTTGACGAGCTTTTATGCTAATACTTCGATAAGAAACTTTGAACGTTGTTCGGTATAAATGATAATTAATAAATAATATCCAAAACGTATATATCATAGATATAGGTCAAATTATATATATAAAGGATGTCGACATTGTAATTGTTACTGATGTGTCATAAATACAAACACATTACAATTCAGCGTCGGAGCATGCTTTCTTTCGAAACAAGCATATGCGATATCCCTTGGCTTTGTTGCCGAATAAGATTAGTTTTTTTAAAGTAAAGAATATACTGGACAAAATAAATTAGGGATATTTTATTATAGATATTTCATCAGTGTGTAAATGAAGAAATATATCATTATTTAAAATTTTATTTAATATAGTATTTTTTATTTTATATATATTATAGGTTTACCAATACCCCTAAGCATTTTTAAGCGGCTTTCAGGTATACCAAAAAAAGACTCAGTAACGTGTCATTACGTTTTAACCATGCCTTCTAATATGGGTATAGACCTCATGTCTTATCAAGAATACTGCATTACACATTACATTTGTATATGCTGAAAATATCCATATTGTTGCTTTCTGGTTTCCCATCAGCTAGTTTGCGAAATATATTCTGGGAAAAGGATGGATGCAGAATTAAATCAATTCAACAAATCTTGACATTGTTTTATATCATTTGAAAGTAAAATTACAAGACTGTCAAAATACACTGACGGGAAAAAGTATATGGCTCAGGTGTATTTATCATATGTATATTTCCAAAGTCAAATATCTCGAGTATTCGACGTCGTATTAAAAAACGGACTAGTTTGTGAAATTACTCCAAAAACATTAAAATCAGTCAAAAGATACCTTCACGCGGTTTGACAATTTTTTAAATTAAAATTTTAAATTTAAAATGACGTAAGTTGACATTTTAAGAAAGTAGGACTGAAATTTTATTTTACAAGGCCTATTTTCTTTTCATTTTAAATGACTAGGTGGTTTGTAACACCAAACTCACAAGGGAGTCGTTGCAGCAATATGCAACTGTTTTCTTTGTTTTTATTTTTTTTCTTCTCTTTTTTCTTTTTTTTTTTTATGGTTCAACCATTGTAAAAAAACGTTCCCATTTCCTGTTATATAAAATCAACATGTTATATCTTTGTAAGCAATTTTTTCCCATATGCCTTTCTTTATATCTTAGTGCCTATTATAATTTTTCTTTCCCCTTATATTTAAAATTATTAGATTCACTTAAGATGGCTGTAAATAATGTAAAAAAGATAAAACTAGTTTCAGCAAATTGTAGAGGATTAGCAGACAGAAAAAAGAGAAAAGAAGTCATGGATATCTACAGAAAAAAAAATGTTCAATTATTTGCCTTCAAGATATACACTTAGCTAAAGATAATATTAATATAATGAGAAATGAATGGGGATTACAAAGTATAATAACACCTTTCAGGTCAAATGCTAGGGGAGTGGCCATACTCTTTAATAAAGATATAGACCTCACTATCCACAAATCCATAGAAGATGAAAATGGTAATTATATAATTGCTGACATTACGGTAGATGGTAAAAGATTTACATTAACCAATAGTTAAGGCCCAAACAACGATGATTCTAATTTTTACATAAAACTATTCGAAGACATATTCTCATTAGAAAATGACTCCTTAGTCATAGTTGGTGACTGGAATCTAGTGTTGGACCCCACAGTTGACTTAGAAAACTACAAACATTTAAATAATCCAAAATCCAGAGAAATTATCTTAGAAAAAATAGAACAATATGATCTTATTGATGTTTGGAGGGACTTAAATAAATCCTCTCGAAAATATACCTGGTGGTAAAAGAACCCAAGACAGCAAGCAAGATTAGACTTTATTTTAATCATCACAGGATATGTACCATATAAGCTTAGACACTGATATCCTACCTGGTTATAAGACAGATCACTCTGCAGTATCTCTAACTTTTTCTAATACTATTAATCAAGAAAGAGGGAGTGGGTACTGGAAATTCAATACCTCTTTACTGCTCCATCCTGATTATGGAAATTTGGTGAAATCTATTTTATGTGAAACGATAGAAGAATATTCTGACTCAAAAATTAAAGATAACTATACTGAATCTGATTGTAGTGATATTAAACTAAAAATTGAGGATACTTTATATCTAGAGACATTCTTAATGAAGGTACGAGGAAAATCAATATCTTTCTCATCATTTCTTAAAAAAAACAAAAACGACAAAACTGCTGAACTTGAAACTAAAATAAAAGATTGTGCAGATACAATTAGAAGAAATTTTCAAAACATTGAGGAAGATTTGCTTTCTGAACTTTCGAAACATCAAATGGAATTACAAAAATTAAAGGAAGAAGAAATAAGAGGAAAACAAATCAAAACTAGAGTATTACGGTATGAAGAAGGTGAAAAACCTAATACATAATTTTGCAACTTGGAAAATAGAAATTTTGTAAACAAATCAATTAATAAAATAATTACAGATAATGATAAAGAAATCATTGACAGTTATTCTATTTTAAATGAAGTTATATCTTTCTACGAAAAATTATACTCTTCAAATAAGGACCTGGAGGAAGAGGTTGGTTTACAAAATGTTGATACACCTACTTTAAATGAAGATTTGAAAGACATACTAGAAAAAGATATCAGCATTGAAGAGATAACAGATGCAGTCAGAAATATGAAAAATAACAAAAGCCCGGGTATTGATGGCTTTCCTATTGATTTTTTCAAATTTTTTTGGAAAGACTTAAAAATTTGGATTTTCAGATTTATAGAAAATGTATCAGCAAAAGAAAATTGTCTTTAACAATAAAAAGGGGGGTAATAACCTGTATTCCTAAACCAAATAAAGATAGATCTTTCTTAAAACATTGGAGGCCAATAACCCTTTTGAATGTCCTTTATAAGATAATTAGCACTTGTATAACTAACCGTTTGAAGAAAACACTAGATTCACTTATCCATGGAAATCAAACAGGATTTATCCCAGGTAGAACAATCAGTGAAAATACAAGAATGCTATATGATGTTATGTTTGAAGCAAAAAAAAAAGAAATATTCCAGGTCTACTGATTTTAATTGATTTTGAAAAAGCCTTTGATACAGTTTCAAAAAAGTTCATTGACCTAGTTCTAAAAAAAATTGGATTTGGCCCTCACATAAGAAGCTGGATAGAAATCTTAACCTTTGATACAACATCTTGTGTAATTTAAAATGGCCATTTATCAGATTTTTTTATAAATGAAAGAGGATGTAGACAAGGAGACCCCCTTTCCCCTTATCTATTTATCTTTGTGGCTGAAATCTTAGGTTGTATACTACGAGCAAACAAAGACATAAAAGGAATTGTGATATACAATAATGAATATAAGCTTGGACAATATGCTGATGATACAGAATTACTGCTTGATGGATCCGAAGAAAGTCTTTATGCTGCTATCTCTACATTAAACAGATTTTACAAAATGTCAGGACTTAAGATCAATATAGACAAGACTAAAGCAATCTGGATAGGCTCAGAAGCAAATAGTCATGAAAAATTATGTAAGGATATAAAGATAGAATGGCACAATGGGGAATTTGAAATATTGGGTATCAAATTTACTCCAACACTCTGTGACTTATGGGTAATTAATACTAGAAAAAGGCTAGAAGAAATTAATAGATTATTAGCCAATTGGAGAAAAAGGCATCTGACTTTAATAGGAAAGATTACAGTTATTAAGACTTTAGCAGTTTCAAAATTAGTCCATATATTTAGCGCATTACCTAATCCCCCAGATTCTTTCATTTCTTCACTTGAAAAAATATGTTTTAATTTTATTTGGAATGACAAAAAGGATAAGATAAAAAGGGGTACTATGAAAAGATTGAAAAAAGAAGGTGGTCTAAGGATGATTGATATAAAAACATTTATTGAAGCTTTGAAAATATCCACTTTGAGACTTTACTGTAAAAAAGAGTCTGTAGATAACCCTTGTAAAATACCCTTTAACGATATACTCAAATTTGGGGCTTATGGTATAGAAGTTTTTGATATTAATAATCCACACTGGCTTGATGTTCTTAAGGCATGGAGTAGATACTGTAAGAAGTTTGAAATAGATAATGATAATATTGATGACATCCTAGCTCAGCCCCTCTGGTTTAATCACAATTTAAAAAATACCCACCACTTTATAAAACATTGGGCTGACAGAGGAATATTATCAATTAAAGACTTATGTGACATATCAGGTATTATGCCTTTTGAAACACTTAAATCTATGTAAGGCATCAGAGGAACTGTCTTAGATTACAATTATGTTATTAATTTACTGCCAAAGCCATGGATACAAACTATAAATAATAAAAGTGTGATACCCGTTAATAACATGAATATTACTTCCTGTAACAAAAGCCTTTTTTCACTTTCAAAAGGATCTAGAATATTTTATGATAAACTTATGTCTGATGACAGACAACTTAAGATATGTTTGAAATGGGAAAACATTTTTGACTGTGACATAGAATGTCATAAGATTTTTGACATTAATGGTTTTATGGATGTCAAACTTATTGATTTTCAATTTAAGTTTTTACATGGTATTATATATTCAAAAAGAGAATTTTTGAAAATGAAACTTATAGATAATGACACTTGTAGTTTTTGTAATGACACGCAGGAATCCATATGCCATGTTTATTGGGATTGCAATGAAACCAAGATATTTTGGAATGATGTTGAGAATTGGTTAAGTACCTATCCCAAGATAGAAATTAAAATAACAAAATACTTGGTTTGGTTTGGTAGTTTATATTTTAAAAAAGTACTAAACCAAATTATTTTCTCGGGAAAAAGACATATTTATATATGCAATATCAAAAATATTATTCCAAGACTTGGCAACTTCTTGAAAACATTAAAATTGATTTACCAGGCTGAAAAATTCATTGCTAAAAGAAATAATAATGAACACAAATTTGAAAACAAATGGTTTCCTTTCATCCCATATCTTTGATCTAACATGTAATTTCTTTTTTTTTTTGACGTTTCATAAATATATATACCTATATATGTAACCAGACCCCTTTGTCGTGTCATGGATATGACATGTTTTGTTTAAACATGTAACTGGTGGAATGAATACAAATTTTAAAAAAAGAAAAAAAGGTAGGACTGAAATTGTAATGGTATACTGTAAGGAATAAACTGTTGGTGAAATGTCATCCTTTTTTTCTAGAATGATTATTGACAATTATTGGTATAAAGGCTATAATATTTGAGTTTTAATGCATTTAAAAAATAATTTTCCAGTTTAAACCTTTATCTAAATCTTCTCTTTGTTTTAGAGGGGTAATAACAGTTAACGCTGTGTTAAGTAGGTCACTTTTATTGAAATTTTGAAGGCTCATATATAGCACTGTTACTAGTAGCTCTTGACTAAAAGGCAGATATTAAAGTTTGACCACTTGACTTGATAGAGTGGAATTACTCACATTACAGCAACCAATGAACTTCTTAGTACAACGTAACATGTTTTTGGAGACTCTAAATGCCCTGTGCTTAAAATGGCCGAGTGTGATCCCAATGGAACTATGCTTTCTGAGACAATCACATACTTTTAACATACACAGATAAGCATTTTACGTATTATCAGATATCTCCTTTTTATCATGTGTTTCGGTACAACCAATGTTGAAGTCAGACGTATACATCTAAATCACACTGCCAGTGGCATAATATTCGCGACTGAATATCCAGCCTCAAGTGATAGTCGGTGTCAAATTGGCGTTTGATTGAACTGAACCGTGAATGGTATTTGATGCATGATTAAAACGGAAATGCTACATGCATCCAGAAATTATGCAGCCTTTTATGCACGTACCTCTCCCAGATACTATAAAGCCTTAAAGAGAGGGTTCTATCGGTTTTTTTTGTGGAAATGAAATTCGAGCGGATATTCCCATTTACAAATATTAGTGATGATACCTATTTAAAACACAATGTAGTTGAAACATATTACTGGGGGTAATATTTAATAATTAAAATGTTGACAATTTAATAAAGACAAGCGCAGATTAGTTGAAATATAAAAACAATGAGAAGTTAACCCATTGATCGGTGCTTCGAGTGTGGAACACTTCGCTACGTCATAACAGCCCATTGTTATTTTGTGGACAGTCTATCAATTTGTATGTTTTATAAGTTCAAAGATGTAAACATAGAGCCTGTTTTCATCTCATTTAGAAGAAGCAAGATGGCAATAGAACCCACGCTTTAAGAAACACTAGACTATATTAAAATGGCCGAGTTTGGTGGACGACGGTGTCAGGAAAAGCACAATTGTCCAATGGAAATGTGTTTAACTTGATAACAGCTTCTGTATGCCAATATTGTTTTGTTTTAAAATTAATAATCTCCATTAGACGTATATGCAAATATGTGGCTGGAATATTAGAATGACGAACGTCTGATAATAAGATGCTATCAAGTGGTTAAGTAACTATATTGTTATCATTTTTGTTTAAAATCGCAGTTCAAGTCAATGTCAAATGAAAATAAGCTGTCGTCTCAATGGTTGAAAAGTACATTAAGACGTCCCCATAGCAACTAATTGTTTGAACACGCAATCATTCGGTGTTCAAAACAAATGTCTGAAGAGCTATTGTTTTTATTCGGATTATTCAAGGCGTTGTTTGGAACACATTTTGTTATCACTATGTCCTATTTAGGTCTTCAAGACGTATACACTGTCGGCCAAAAGAAACGTCTACTTGAGTTTCCTTAAAATGAAAGATGAAATAATTTCTGAAATATAATTAATGGTGGTCTCCACGTTATGCTGAAACAATGATTAATATAAAAGTTCATTGAAATCGTGGAAAAACTGATTCGAGTCAATAATATTCATGAAAACCACGCCCAATGAACGATCTGCTTGATTCACTTGCGCACTTCAACCACGTATATCTGCAGCGTCATCACCTCTTTAATGCGAATGCCTGTATTGTTGCTCATGGTTGTATGAACATATGTTTCAAATGCTTTTCTTATCAAGCACTGATCGAAAACTGAACAATTTAAGTTTTCTTATTTCAACAATCGCCATTCTTGTGTGCGTGTCACTTCTGAAACTTGAATATATTATGCATAAATGATGCAACATCATAATGCTAAAATATTGCTAAACTCTTCATTATGATTTTTACAAAATCTGATAAGATATCTGGTAGGCGTTTCTTTTGGCCGACAGTGTAATTGGAACACCTGTTGTTATTGTCAGAGTTCTTTTTGATTGGTCTTCCAGACGAAATTCCTGAAAACATCAAGGGATTCAAGCTCTCGGAAGTCTTTATTGTTATTCTCCATTTCCTTCTACCAGAGCTACAGCCTACAGGTCGCAGTTCATGATCGAATCTTTTAAATGAAATCTAACAATATTCATAATATATACAGATCAAGTTGTATGCAAGCGATATATTTGTAATATTTATATATTTCAGTGGCGGATCCAGGAATTTTGAAAGATAGGGGAAATAATAAATAATTCATGTGTCAATATTTTGAATTATATTTGTCAAAGATGCACGATTATCACAACTGCATATTTCGTGACGCCATACATGGATTAAGATGGAGATGTAGGAGAAGCGGATTCGTTTAAAATAATCAACTGGCTCGCTGATTATTTCCAACGAGCGCACTGCTCTTAATGCGTTCTCCATTTCATCAAATCTGTTCGTAGCTCTATTCCAAAAGATGTTAAGTTGCCTTTCATCAAAATCAACTATGCTTTCTAAAACATTCTCAATATTTCAGGGCGTTAAGAAATTGCAACATATTGGATGAAAGCGAGGCAAAGGCTACACAAAGCCTGATGACGTCATACCAGTTTCAGGTTCCATGTATATGGGCTGGGTCAAGGCTGACTGTTGTCCGGAATCTGATTCTCATTTCTCGGCTGTTTAATCTTTAAAGGCTTTAAGTTTGTTGTTGAAGGATAGTTAAGTATCATCGGAAGATGTCACGGGACCGTGACAGCGAGATGCTGTATTCATTAGAGGCCGCTTGGCCCAGGGGATGATTAAAAAACAACTCACCCATTCATGATATAATATCATGGATTGAAATTTGAATTTTGAGGTGGGATATATATATATATATGCTTTAAGGATGTTCGTTCCTTCCTGTTGAATTTCAAAAAATGAAATATGATTAAGTAAAGATTTTTTGTTATTTTTAATTACTTCATGATAGTCTACATCATCTACATACTTTTAAAAAACAAATGAAATAAAGAAAATGTGACTTTAAAACCTCTAAAAAGTTCTAAACAGCATAAATGGCCTAAATTTGACTAAAAAGGGGGGTTTTCAGTTTACTGAACTATTACCATACATACGACAATTTAAAAAATCGTCTTTGTAGAAATACATATATATCCATCTACAAGTAGTTTTTTTTACGCCTCATTGAACTATTCTCAATGACACCTGTGATCTAAAAATAGGGGCTGTCGATTACTTTACCCGAAAATGTTCCGTATGTTTGAATGACCTTGTCGGTGGGTATGGGAGATATAAATATATCGGGTCGGGTCAAGGTTGTGCAAATCACCGAAGCGTGAAGGATTAAACATCGGGGGATTTTCCCCCAATGAATACCGTATTTGTAGTAAGGTTTTGTTATACTGAAATCAGCTCAACTCAACTAAAAATCAACTGAAACTCAACTCATCCACCTCTCCCGGTGGTAATAAGGTAATTCCCGGTGGTTCTTTAACCCTCACAGTTAAAGGTGCATCCATTATGTTCCAACTCACCACATGTGATTTCTACAATTCAAATAAATTCACTCACCTTGCATATTTATCCCCAATCGCCAAATATATAATTACTAGTTTCCAAATAAAATTGAGTAACATCATTATGCATGTGCAGAAACCGCAACGGCACGTCCCATTTACATTCACAGTAGTTGTGACCTATTAAACACCATCAACTCAAATTTGCATTTTTGTCTGTTATAACTAAGATTCCAAAACTACGTTTGACTCATTGACGCGCGCCACACGCTGTGCATTGTCCGGTTTTCGAAGAGAAATCACTTCTTTTATCTTCATATCGATCAGCCAGTAATGGAGACTTGCAATAGTTATGCCTTGCGTTTGGAAGTTGATCATCAATATACTAAGTCTACTATCATCAAAATGGTGGTTTTCTGTAACAGTAGGTACTTCTCGATAAAGTAACACCATTTATAACGTTTGCAAATGTGACCCCCAACAACACAATGGATGTACCTTTAATAAGCGAAAAGTTGAAGACGATGTATATTTCATCTTGCTTCATGTGCGACACGAATTTCTCGTGCGTGTAGCCGAAGGCATGTGCGGTATTGCACGTACCGTGAGAGAGTCACGCTGAAGTTTAGTAAAAAAGGATATATACATACATTAAACATTTATCTTTAAAATGTCTTCTGATGAAATATACCTCTTTGTTTACAAAACCACTGACTATTGATGTTAAAGTTCACGTGGATTTATCATTTTACTGTATAAACGTATATTCACATGGACAAAAGAAAAGCAACACAAATAGTAATGTCCCTACTTCGTTATTAGGTAAACGAATTGCGAAAAAGTAATGGAAATAATTACAATTCGTACATATTAATTGCAATTCTGAGAATCAAGCTGCTCTTCGTATCTTTTGGCGATTTGGACTGATAAAGAAGTTGCGTACATCACGGCGGCTGGCATTACTTGTGGGAGAGAGTCCGCATTGCGTTGTGAAAAAAAACGTCTACAGGAACTATGGAACCAGTGGAACACGGAGAAAGCCTGCAACACACCTGGCTATGCAATACGGTGAAATCGACGATCATGGACAAGAACTAGCGAACTTAACGGGTCTTAATGACTTGTTACTGAAATCTCATTAAGTTACCATCTCCATGTGGGAATCGAACCCAGTACCTCTAAAAACTTCCACAACCGCTCAACATAAAATGTATTTCAACATTTTTTTTAAGGGGTTTACGGTAGGTACACTCAAATCTAAAAGTACCACATACCCTTCATCTGTGAGGGAATGACCTAGTTGACTAATCAAGTGGCGGGATACATTTCAATCACGTGACCAGCCTACCCGGGATTCTACACAGCTCTGGACTGCGACACTTGATGTTGGGTATTGACTTGCTCTAGAGAAAAAGTGAGTAAATGTCTTAAAATATTTCTGAGATAAGTAGATTGAAAGAATGGACAGAAAGTAGGTTGGTATAATATTACAGTTACAGTGAATTTACAGTGTAAGCTATGCAAACAAAATACAGCAGGATAAAAGACAAAAAAGTTATTCTATGAAATACACACTGTAGGAACGTGTACGCCTGGAAATTGTTACTCAACGGAAGTGAACGAATTTCTCTGCGAGAGACCAGTTTGTTTTATGCATTTGGTATAGGAATTTGTTTGATAAATCGGTTTTCAGGTACTTATGACAAAAGATATTTCAGGCTGTAAAATAGTAGACATTAGTAAACACAAAGTTGGTTTTAGAAATGAGAAGCTGAACAGAACTTCCTTAAAAGAGACAGCTTTATGTGAGACTGCATGCCGAAAGAAACTATATTTGCACACAAATGCGGTCGATATATTGTTTTAAAACAATCATACGATTTTTTCAAATATATGTCAAAAAAGTTTGATACATATTTATCAAAACTAGAAAATTTAGTCAAAATCCAACGAATAGTTACTGAGATATTTACATTCAATGACTGCTGGTATAATATCGTGGTGAACACGTTCCTAAAGAAAACACCAAGTGGCTGTAATTCGTTCGCCATCCCCGTTAGTAACTCGTTCACTTTGTTTTGACACCACGTGTGGTTCAGGGGTTCTAATTTTGTTATTTGTTAAAAATAAGTCTCAATATTTGGCATAAATGTCCATATATGGATGTTTCACAACATGGTAAAAAATATATGAGTATTTTTATGGATTTTCTGAAAGCAAGGTACTATCAAACACACGTAAGTTCCACATGCGAAATGCGTCTCCTAAATTGTCGACTGAGGGCACATAATGACATTATCTTTTGTCTACATCTTCATCGGTGTCTACTAATTTACAGCCTGGAACATTTGTTCTCATAAATACCTCAACACCGATTTATCCAACAAAATCCTACACCAAATACACAAAACTAAACTGACCTCTCGCAGAGAAATTCGTTCACTTCCGTTGAGTAACATTTTCCAGGCGCACACGTTCCTACGGTGTGAAATATTGCAATTGATTTTCAATATTTCAAATAATGCAACGCTTTCCTTATTTTCTTTTATTTGTTTGTCTTGCAATTTCATACAGACAATAGTCGTCCTGCTGAATGATGATCTAGACTGAATAAAGATTTTTTATATAATATATTTTACACATAAATGGAGAAGACGAACAAGGTTGACTAGGGGCAAGTTTAGCGCAAATATGTTGCGCAACAGAGATGAAATGACTAGCTTATATATATAGTTTACTACGTTTGCGCATAGAATATATAATATTATATATATATATATATATATATATATATATATATATATATATATATATATATATATATATATATATATATATATATATATATACCATTAGGTTACTTTGTTGTAGTTGTTTTGTGGTTGTATCTTTTTATATAAAATAAAAGTGGGGGTAGAATATCCCCTTGCTGCAGACCAGCTGAATAAAATAGAAACCCTTAAAAATTATTCGACACCTTATATAAATATGCGTATCTGAAGCTAAGAGGATACGATGCACCCATAAGTTACATACAAAGTATGGCTCTGCTGTATGCTTCACGTTTTAAAGGAGCAGTAGCACGTTTTTTGAAAATTTTATTATTTCAAATTTCCCATTTATAATATTAGTATATGTCATTTATATTTACTTTAGAGGGCAAAACATCTTATTACACAAACACATTTTCCGTAGATGCAAAAGCGGTGTTGCGTATAAAGCGAAAATTGCATGGCGGCCATTTTATTGTGAACACATTTTATTATTTCAAATGATAAAAACGATTCCCATGGCTTTACGGAACCATGTTTACTCATTTTTTAATTTGATTTCCCGAAGAGTGAAAGGTGTTATACTATTTGTGACATTATTTTTCAAATATATTTCATCGACTTATTTCACCGAAAACACGTGCTACTGCCCCTTTAAATGAGTCGTATTTTATGTAAACACTCGGCATACAAAAAGATACGTGTCTGTATACCAACGTTTTTATTGTAAATATACACGGCCTTTTGGAGTAGATTATTCAACCACCTAAGGAGTAATTATTATATCTGTAACGTCGTGTATTTTGGGTATCTTTCCAAAAGACAGAATTCCCAAAATACAGAAAGCTGACAGAATGCTGACTGTATTCGTATGCATCGTAAGACTCAGGTGATTACGCCGCTGAAAAACAATGTCAAGGCGTTTAACCTAATTTGATTTAGCACTTTCAAAATGGAAGTGTGTTGCATGTTATTATTAAACAGACAACACAAATCAGAAGTTCGGAGTAATGCGAATTTCGGGCTGTTATAGTGTTGTTTGTAGCATATTTTAAAGCACAGTTCGGAGTTTTTTTACTTTTTTCTTGCATATCAATAACCAAAATAGTTTACGCACGGTGATAGCGTGTTTGATTTGTTTGTTTTTTTTAAAAAGGGCCCCTTAAGCTCTTTCAGGCTTAGTGTACATTTCATGGACTGAGTTAGGTGATGTTATACTAAATAAATAAACCTATATGTTTGTTTAAATGTGTAGACTATGACAGCAGGTACATGTAGACCAAATATAGTTACTAGGTCGGACTGAACTGGTAATCATGTATATAATGTAAGGATAAATAGAACCCTCTTTTTGCCATAACTGGGCGACTAATAAAATGACCGGCATTGTCAGATAAAATATATTTGCACTGAAGATTGAACATCGGCTAACCATACTGTTTATCTATTTTCTGCACTTTTAACACTTGCTGCCTAAAATACGTCATTGCTGGAAGAAAGCCTGCGATATATTCGTGGTTTTGCATTGCTGTAAAACCTGCCAACTGTGATGGATTTATTAATCATCTATTAGATGTAAGATAAGGTTTATCTTTGAACACCGATAATAGTTTGGTCAATATGTACAGCGTGGATATAATATATATCTACCAGGAATTTGGTGGTGAAATTTGCGCCAACTAAATCCGTTCTTAGAATACTGTTTTAATTTCGATTATCCTTAAAACGCTGGTACAATGAAGTGAACTGAACTCCCTGTGATATATATAACCCGGCTGCCAATCAGGTGTTTGAACGTTAGGAGTAATTCCAGAATAGCCAGGTACCCAGTTAACTGATTTGTAGTGTGATGCACTTTTCGAACTTAGTAAACGCTCAAGGTGACACGTCTCCAAAGAAGATACAAAAGGACTATTTTGAAAGGTGTCATATTCTAAGCTTTAAATGTAACCGGTTGATACCAGTTTTCTCTTTTCCTGGCTCGAGTGAACATCTATTCTTCTTTGCGTATTCTACACTACCGGCAGGAAAATTACAATTGGCTTATGGTGAGGTGTGCGCAAAAGGGGACAGACCCATTTTTGTATCTAACAACATATCGTATTTCATTCAATGGTATAACGATTGTGACCTTCGCCTTGTGTGAGAAACGTTTTCTTTCTGATGTACTCATTCAAGCTAAACAGGCATTAAAGGTACATCCATTGTGTTGTTTGTAGTCACATTTACCAAATATTATAAATTATGTAATTTTATGGAGAAGTACTAAGTGTTCCCGAAAATTGATTTTGATGATAGTCGACTAGGTACACCGACAGTATAAAGGTAAATGTGGCGATTTCTGATCGAAAACCGGACAATGTACCGCGTGTGGCGCGCGTCAATTAGTCAAACGTAATTTTAGAAACGTATTTACAACAGAGAAATAGACAACTTTGGGTTGTAATGTTTAATAGGTTTTATAACTTCTGTGCATGTAAATGGTACGTGTATATTAGATTTCTGCACATGTATAATGATGCTGCTCGATTTTATTTGGAAACTAGTAATTATTACATATTAGGGCGATTTGGGATGAATGTGCAAATTGAGTGAAATTATTTGAACTGAAATCAGCACAGACCTTATGTTGGCACGTATTAAAACCGAATAAAATTTTATGAAACACAATGGATGCATCTTTAATAAGAAATCCAAGGCATACATCATGAGGGTACACGGGAAGGGCTAAACTAGTGCAGTTGTATTACGCAAGTTCTACTCTTATGGTCAGCTTGAAGAGTCAATCTTGATACCCTTTCCTGAAACCGTATACGTATTCACGGACACCGACAATATTCACCCTGCTCCATCAGTGTGCACGTGTTTGTATTTGTATCTGCTACTCTACTGCGAAGCCTTGATTCCCTGAGCCCAATAACTCTCGTATATGGCTATAAATAACCAGCCAATGAATGAGCTTAAAGGGGCAGTAACACGTTTTTTCGCTCAAATAAGTCGATGAAATGTATTTGAAAAATAATTTCACCAATCGTAAAACACCCTTCTCTTTTCGTAAAACCAAGTTATAAATGAGTGTACATGGCTAAGAAAAGCCATTGGAATCGTGTTCGACGTTCACAATAAAATGGCCGCCATGCAATTTTTGCTTTATACGCAACACCGTTATTACTACTACGGATAATTGCTTTGTGTAATAAGATGTTATACCCTCTAAAGTAAATTTAAATGGCACAAACTATCATTATAAATAAGAAATTTGGAGAAAAAAAAATTGGCAAAAAACGTGCTACTGCCCCTTTAATTTCGAACAATATTGGCTGTTTCCCGGAGGATCGCCGACGCTCATACCACGATATTTCATTGGCTGGCAAATTACATGCTATAAATAAAAATGAATAGCCAGCCTACAGCAAAACGAAAGTTACTGGATTCAGGGAATCAGGGAATTGTAGTAGGGTAGCGGCTGGAAATACACTGATGGGATAGGCATTACTATTAAGTTTATTTACGATTTCTTTTAGTAAACAAGCCATCAGTTTAAGTTCTCAACTGTTAGACAGTGTTATGCTATGTTGGCATTGTATCGCAGTTTGTTTCATTTCTTGTGAAAAGTGAAGTTAAATAAGTGAAGATATCACTGTATCATCACGAAGGAAATTCCGTTCACGTAAACAAAAACGACCTCGTTGTGAATACATACACAATGTACAACCTATGCACGAAACATATGAACAGTATGACACACATCACTCGGCTATTGTATCGTGGTACATTAAAGGCTCAATTATTTTAAAGGGGCAGCAACACGTTTTTTTTCAATTTTTTTTTTCAAATGTTCCATTTATAATGATAGTTAATATCACTTACATTTACTTTAGAGGGTAAAACATCTTATTACACAATCCAATTATCCGTAGCAAAAATTGCATGGCGGCCATTTTATTGTGAACACATTTTATTATTTCGAATGACAAAAACGATTACCCTGGCTTTAAGGAACCATGTACACTCATTTTTAACTTGATTAACCTAAGAGAGAAGGGTGTTTTACAATTGGTAACATTATTTTTCAAATACATTTCATCGACATATTTCAGCAAAGAAACGTGCTACTGTCCCTTTAAAATATAAATAATGCACATATAATGCATATCTCTAGATATTAAAACGATCTGCCCTCTGGCAGTGTACCATATACGTTATCTGTGTACATAATCAGTGTATATATTCGCACTGTAAACAAGTTTTGTAAATATTGAAAAATGTTTAACGATTAAACAATTAAAGTCCGAGTTACTAGTTTATCAAAACTTTTGTTACGTCCGAACTTGATACTCCAGAATGTACGAATGCTTATGAAATTAATAAACTGACAATAGCAAATTTGTACATGTCTCTGTGATCGGGCTCGTATTTGTATAGTTAACCTTACTTAAAATTCAATTGGCCTATTGCGTTCAATAAACACCAGTATGGAAACCTGTGTATTACCTGTAATCTCGTGTTAATCCTTATTTACAATATTGCAATGTAATATTACATTGTAATGTCATACTATATAGTAAAAGCCTTTTAGGGAATTCAAATCATATTGATGAAAAGGAACTTCTTTAATCTTTCATCGTTTCAATATACATATATGTTATATCAGAACACATTTTTGAGATTTAGGATTAGCATGGATGTGTCACGTGATTTTAAGGGAAATGTATTGCCCGAGCGAGAGCGAGTCAAATGATAATTTCGAGATTAAAAATTTCCAAGGATTTGACCAGTTGTTCTCCTATAGATGAGGTAAGACAGTCAAAGATTATTTTTCCTTCTTACTCATTCTATTGCCAGTTTAATCAAGGTATTAAGTAGTATTACAGCTTACAATACCCTGATGAAACAGAACACTAAGTAATTAACTCGTGTAATAAAAATGGTATTAAGTGAAAAGTCGTTTAGTATCTACAATATATTTTACCTTATCGTTAAGAACGGTATCTATCTGACAATTACTTCTTTCCTCTATTCAATAAAATACCATTAAGCTATAATGGATGACCTTATGACAATAGTGCGATGCATTAAAGTAACCTAATGCTCCAAATGGCCACCCTACCACCATTTCGATTACAATAATCGGTCAACAACCACATCAAGTCCTTGCTTTAAAGGCGCTGTAGCACGATTTCCTTACGGAAATAAAGTGCTCTCACAAAAATCTATAGAGGATATTTGACATTTCTCGTCGAATACCACGCATATCTCATCGAGTGAATTAGAAATATATATTTTCACGAGTGGCGAGATGAAATATACATGATATTCGACGAGACATGTCAAATGTTCTATTTATTAGATTTAACAAACCATGCATATAGTTGGTAAATGATACTTATATCCGAGATTCCATTCCTTTCCACGGCCATCCTATGACGTCATCCTATTGTTACGATGACGTCAAATGTTTGAAGGTGTTATTTCACTGAAAGGTTATATACCTCACGAGATGAGATAAACATGGTATTTGTCAAGAATTGACGGATATTCTGTTTATAATATGATATTATCCATGTAATTGCGTCCGAAAACGAACGCAGATCTAATATATTACAAGAATAATAACAGCACTGATTACTATAACATTTTGTCTATCATATCAAAATACATTTCATCATATTCTTTGTTCATTTCATCAATACCGATTTGCATTGTATATCTATGAAAATGTGTAAATATATATGTTAGCAGATGGGCGTGTGTATATATATATTGAATATATATTGAATGTATGAACTTTGTAAATGTATATGGGCCCGATGGCCTTCATACGGAATAAAGGTTTGATTGATTGATTGAACACGGCCCTGGCCCGTTCCATAAAAGCGAGCCCTTATAATCCCTCATTATACTTTGAAACCTGTCTTGAACACGGCCAAGGTAGCCTACCCGAAGGCCTTGTCAATTTGATAGCTAAGTACATCACCCGTATGCCTTTGGATGTACTAGCCAACCAACCTCCCTGAC
Source organism: Gibbula magus (assembly GCA_936450465.1). NCBI lineage: Eukaryota > Metazoa > Mollusca > Gastropoda > Trochida > Trochidae > Gibbula > Gibbula magus. The sequence goes on from OW388302.1 coordinate 17,763,490, forward strand.
TGTACAATAGACTCTCCCAATATAGTTCATCTGGCCATTTGCTCTTATTCATCGATGACCTAGGACGTTCACCCACCAGCTACCATGTCAAGGTAGGGTTTAATTAAATATTAATTATAACTGGTAATAATTAATGTCATCCAGGTGTGGTAAGGTGATTGGGAGTTGATTTCAAAGTATTTCACTTATAACATAACACGTTTTTCATTTCAAATAACATGTCCATTCACCGATTAAATACCGATATGTAGATTTGAAAAAAGTATCCATTATATGCGCTAAAATAATATTAGAAAGATAAATATCCCCTTTTTTGGCGTTCGTCACGCCTTTTGAATAAATATTCTTCTATTTTTCCCTTAACTATTAAAGTTTCTCAATTCGTATGATAAAAATCATTCTTCTTCCCGAAATTTAACGATGATTGTCAATCGGAACATCTCGTCTCAAGCCGGTGAGATTGCAATATTCGATCTAGTGATCTCGGACACTGTTTCACGTATATATCTGTAATCGAGACTCTTCGATTCAGAAACGTTACAATCGGAGCTGACACGATGTAATAACATATGTAAGGATACTTTGAGACGAACATTACAATTATTGGATTAGTCACGAGTTCAGTGAGTAATTACATCTGCAACAGTTCAGTATTAATAGTATGAATTTAACCGTACAAGGCAAATTTTTATTTATTTATTAACACTTGTGTAGTAAAATTCACTTACGGTCAATCTAAATACCCGTGGAAATGTATTTCGGGGTTCAATCTCTAACCTCGTCAAATCCAAATATTTTAAAATATGGTACTTATTGCTTCCTTGCTTAGTACTCAGCATTATAAGGATAGAACAACGCTTTAACTGTCGCCGAGCTGTGGTTATATAATGCCGTGAGATGAACACGAAGAACTTAAATTTTCATGATATATATATTGCAATCTGATAAATTATATATGTTTATTAGATTGCTTTATTGCATCGATAACACCCTCTATTATATGATATAAAGTTATTATTGTCACAGTGCAAATATGAAAACTCTAGAATATGCATGTCCTATAACCACGTTTTCATAAATTAAGGCGATAGAACAAATAAGAGAATGGACACTGTTAAGCGAAGTGGAACATATCAATGCATAGTTACATTTAGCATTGTCTTTGACTATTGGCCCTAATACGGTACTATTTGTGAATCGCCGTTTCCAAATTTTACTGTAATCTGGATAATAATAATGGATAAATCGTTGTTAGATTTCTTTTTCTAAACTTTGAAATAATTGTTTTAAATCAACCCCCGTGTCACTTGTATAATAAGTAAATACATGTTAACCACCGATATTTATGATTGTTCAAGGAATAAAATATGTAATGTATTCTACGTATCTAAAAATATACTAGAAATCTATGTATATCTAGAAATATGTTCACATTTCACAAAATCTGTTGTACCTAAACAAATCACAAGAGTATTTCCTCTAAAGACGATGAACCGATTTTATCCACCAAAATTACATGCCACTTTTTGTTAAATTTCAAATTTCAAATGTCTCAATTAGTATCCGAAATTCGCTGATAAGGTTACTGTGAACAGCCCCCACCAGTCTAATACAACAAAGCGTGTACTCTAAACAGGTTCTGCAACTGGTTGACAAACAGTCCTATATCCAGGCCACTTATGACACACATGACCCTATAACTTCTATCCCCCATCTCAACGATACATCTCAGTGATTTCGTCAAAGGGGAAATGCGCTTTGTTCCAGAAATTGCCCATGGGAAGCCTCCCATTGCAATAAAATAAAACGCAGCTGTTATGGACTGGTGAGATTCACATTGAGTGTCATTGATTTCTTTGCTATATACATGTATCCCATTGTGTTACTTCTTACATTCCACCTGATGAAGGAGTAAACATACATCGTGTATTTTCACAAGTTGTTATCCATAAACTATTCTTATTCTTCTGTATGCCACTTCTAAATCAATCTCATTCAAATCATATCTTTGATTCGTTCCTAAGGCTAGATGTATTTGGGTCACAGGGGTTCGAATCGCTGTTTTGACAATATTTTCAAATTCAAAATCTAGATTTTTGCAATCATATACTGCTTATATACGATATGGTGAGCTTATATTCCAAATCTGAGCGAAATCGGTTAAAAAATAAATATTTGAGATAAATATCCCCGCTATTGATATAAAGTCTTTATAACAATAGCGGGGATATTTTTGAATTTGAAAATATTGTCAAAACAGCGATTCGAACCCCTGTGATTTGGGTTGTCACTCATCCATGCAAGATCTGACGGAATCCCGCAGAGCTCCGTTTCCGTGTCAACGGGAAAGTAACAACTTCCGGCGAACACACAGCTCTACGGGGCTCCGTCAGATCTTGGATGAGTGACAACCTAAATCTTTAAAACTAAACCTTGCGAGCGAATTTAAAGATATGATTGCTTCTAAATGCACTTCGAAGACCATTCTCTTCCCACTATTTTTTTAGGATTGGAAATATGAAGGGAGTAACCTCTGTGGGAAGAGAATGTTCGAAGGCTAGAAAGTTGAACGTTTACCATTATATATGTATTATATATATATTACTTATTTTACTTATTATTATATATATTACCTTTTTATATTACTTTTTTCGGCGTAATAATTGCAATTCTCACGCATCATGATATCCTGGTAAGATAAGATATGTTACACTTCAAATTATTTGTTCAATTTAATCGAGGTTGATCTAAATATAATCACATATAGACGGAATGGTGTATATTTAATTTAAATTTTGAAGATAATTGATAGTTTTATGTTTGTATCAGAGATATGTTAGGGGAACAAAGTGCTAAATTACATGTCTGGTAATTTCCGAAGAGGTTTTCATTTCATGATTGTGAGTCATTCCCCAGACAGTAGGACGTGACGTCAATCGTTTTTAAAGGTTTAAATGATGGTGTATCGTGATTTCAAGTTTAGAGGTCTAGTTCAGACTATTCTCATGACACTGTATACAATAGAAACCTATCTGTGCTTTAATTTAGCGTTTCATTTCAAGGACATATCGTTTTACGCATCCGGTATATCTTTTACTTGACATAATGATTTCAAAGCAAATGACGTCATGTGTCTGAACAAGTTTGAAGAGTTCAGAGGCGTGTTCAGCACCGCGAGTACTCGCGAATACACGCGTGACCAATTTTGAGCAGTCTCTCTAGGCGAGTATTTACAATAAAAAATGGAGTCGCGTGTCACAAAATTTGATTACCTCATTTTTCTTTCTTTTATTACCCCCTCAATTGAAATTTGGTCAATTGCTATGTGCAAGGCACCTATATTTTCCAAAATGGTGATGATATTCTGAAATTATCTTGGGTAGTACTCACGACCTCAGGTTTGCGTTCAGGAGCCGTTCGCGGGGACGCGCATACACGCCAAGCGAGTACTCGCGGTTCTGAACACGCCTCTGTTGTTTTGGTGCACTGCTCTGTCCGGAACAAAACATGCACGATCCACATTAGATCATTAATGGTGCATCCATTGTGTTGATGGGGGTCACATATGATAAACTTTATAAATGGTGTTAGTTTATCGAGAGGTACGGACTGTTGCCTAAATTTACCATTTTGACGATAGTCGGCGTTTTAGTCGCCTCACTATATAGTGCCGATACAAAGTTAGTAATTATATGTGTCGATTTGTAATGAATATGCAAGTGGAGAGACATTTGAATAATTAACATTATTTTATCACATTTTATTTTCCGTAATTTAAAAACAAACCGGGAGAAGTATTATCCTTCACGCGACATGTTATGTCATTTGAAGGTCAAATCCTAAAACATCCCTTATCTTCATAGCTATAAATTAAAGGGGCAGTAGCACGTTTTTTTGCAATTTTTATTTTTGGAAATTTCTTATTTATATTGATAGTTTATAGTCATTTATATTTACATTAGAGGGTAAAACATCTTATTACACAAACCAATTATTAATAGTGGTAATAACATTGTGCATATAAAGCAAAAATTGCATGGCGGCCATTTTATTGTGAACACATTTTATTATTTCGAATGACAAAAACGATTCCCATGGCGTGACGGAACCATGAACATTCATTTTTAACCAGATTTTCCGAAGAGAGGAGGATCTTTTACTATTAGTGACAATATTTAAAAAAAAAACCCATTTCATCAACATATTTGAGCGAAAAAAAACGTGCTACTGCCCCTTTAAACGTCTTTACATTGTATGTACTCCCTTTAAGACGGGGTGTCTTAAAGTTCAATAGAAGATAATTTTGTATGTCATATCAAGTATCCAGCATATATATGTCTTTTACGTGACGTGATATCAAATTTGAAGGTCATAACCGAAAATACCTGAAAATAATTCGCAACTCACTGTACATTACTTTAACTAACGTGTCATACTTAAAGAAACAACACGACCCCGTCATATTGTCTTACTTTTTCGCGTAACTCGGTCACCCGTACCTTGAAGGTCACATGAGTGACGTCATAGGAGGACTGTTTCTGAAAGGCACTCTTAAAATATACAAAACACAAAAGAATACTTGGCCTACTTGCTTTTTGCGGCTGTGTAACTTTACTTATGTATCCTTTTCAAATCCACTCTTCCGTAACATGTAGACCCGAGAATCAGCTGACGGTTTTCTACAATGTTAAGTGTGTAATACGAAGCTAGGGTAACACAGAGACTTGGTACCACTCTTTTACAGTAAATACGTTGATCTCGAATATACGGTGTTGTCCTTTATTGTATACCCGTGTTATTTTACCCCGGAGCTCGTATTGTGTATATTGTGACGTCAATAGGAACAAAGATGAAATATTTCCATGTAAATCTTTTCTAAGGAACTGATCCGTGAAAGACCTAGGTTTTCATCGGGATCACATATCTTAAAGGGAAAGTACGACCGAGCTAGTTTCGTGGAAATTCGGGGAAGTATGTCCGGCGTCAAGATCAGTTATGATAGAATATGCTCATTAGAAATACATTGTTTAAGTTTTATTGGAATGAGTATTCAAAACGGAATATCTTCCAAAATGTCATATCCACGGAAATACACGCGCTTTGTTACATTGTCGTTCTCTCACCACAGCTGTAACTTATGTAATTTCTTGCCATGTAACCTCTGTTACGAGGTGAACTATGCAATGACTAACTTTAAAGAATCCTGACTAAGTTAGTTGTACAATCAGCAACGTTGTTTCAAACGTAGCATTCAATCTGTTCCCGTTTCCGTTCATCGTACACTGCCGGTCAAAAGAAACGCCTATTCATTTTCAGCATAGTAAACCTCAAAATACTCGCTTTTTAAATGCTGTTTACGACCAGAATTATTGTCATTAAACCTAAAATTAATCAAGTATGATCAATAAGCTAACACAAAATGTATTTGACATAATGTACTTTCTTGGACGTTCATCGTTAACGCTCCTTTCCTATCTCTTCTAGTAAAAGGCGCTGCAGATTATTTTTTATGCATTTGTTATTAAAGCTTATGCAATAAATTGTTACGTTAGAGGGTAAAATATCTCATTACAAGGCCAGTAAGCGGTATCCTTAGAAAACGGTTATCCTTATCAAAAGAAAATGGTGCTACGTATAAACCGACAATTTATGGAACTCTTCAGTGTGAGGGGTAGATTATAGGTCTCATACGATTTTGAGAATTCAGAGAGAAAAATGTTTAGCTATTTCATCATTGTACCATATTTATAGCTCCACTCTTAGTGTTTAGGTATCGCTACATCAGTTGAACTACCTTCTAGTAGTCATTTTAATGTGAACACCTTAAAATGACCGCTTGATGGGAAATGGACCGGCATGGCGACCTCTTTTTATTGATTCATGAGTTCATGAGATCTAGCCATTTGTAACATGTATTTACATATTTATGAGAGCATTTTATTGCAGCAAGAGGGTTCGAATCCCGCCAGGGGCACGACAACTTTGTCTGCAGTAGAGAACTGTTCTAAATACAGTAAGGTTTGGGTGCAATGCTACACTGAATTTCAGTGCAGTACCACCCATGGTTCGCTAGTCCCAGCCGATGCTCGCAGGTTTCACCGCAATGCATAGCCACATGGCGTTGCGGGCTTTCTCCCTGCCATAATACTAGCAGCCGCGATATAAGTGAAATACTCTTGAAAGCGGCGTTAAACCCCAACTCACCTCACCTCACCTATTGCAACAAGAACGGCGGCCACACTCCATACAGGCAGCGCGCAAGCAGCGCTGCGCGTATCAGTGCGTCGGCGCGTTGACTTTGTGCCTCTGTTCGAGCATTCTGGTTCCCGGAGTCTGTTGCGCTGCGTAACTGGCGACTGGCTTAATCATAGCAACTGGCGACTGGCTTAATCTATGATTAAGCCAGTCGCCAGTTACGCAGCGCAACAGACTCCGGGAACCAGAATGCTGTTCGAGCAGCGCGTTACCGCGTCAAATACAAAACTCACCACAAGCATGTCACTGACATCGTAATACACGATAGGAGAACAGGGGTAATGGTTTGGGGTGGAGGGGGAGGGGCAGCTTTTTCAAGTTGGATATTTTTTTGGGAAACCAAAAACAAGATTATAACACACAAATTCAAGCCTGTGGTAGCATTGAAAAAATAGATATTTAACCAACAGTTTTTTTCTTGCTTATGATATAATTCATATTTAATCTATAAGTTCTTTTTTTAACGTTTAATTTTTGGATCTCAATCACATCATCAATACATATACATGTTAAATACATATAATATAAACGTGCATACAGAGTCTGAAAACAGGTATTTCAACAATCAGGTTACAGTTGTTTGGTCCATGAAAATGACAGTTGGCAAGTATAGTGAGCAGTTTATTTCAGACAAGATTATGACACATTGACCAGAATTTTCTGAAATTATCATATTTGCACTCTGAGTAGGCGTTATAGCGGTCAATATTGTATGCTGTTTTGATATATTCTTTAATGTGATTCAAGTTTGGTATTTTATCATTTTTTTTATTTTGTATATATTATACTTTACGATTGATATGATCAAGTTAAGAACTTATATTATTAGTTTATCTTTTCGAGATATCCTAAAATAATCCTTTGCTAGAGAATAGTATTGTCGTTCCGCTTTTTTCATACATGCACTTAGCGATTTCTTTCCAGATATTCACAGTGATTTTACATGAAATGAGTAATATTTATTCTGTATCAGATTTGCAAAATGTACATATTGTAGTGTTTTATATTTAATTTTTGCTAAAATAATCATTTGTAGGTAGAGACCTATTAAGTATACTGTATTATAATCTAATAGTTCTTGTCAGTTAGTTAAGGTTTGGACATTATCTGTGGATACACTGTAATGTCAAATACAAACAAATAAATAGTAACTGGTTTTAGATCGAATTAATAGCAATATTGAATTCAGTCTTGGTCCTGTTGTTAAAATGTTATATCAGATGCACATAATTTGAACATTTTGAAAACGATATATCATGTTTCAAGCCAGGGCAATTGTCAGTTCTTTTCAGTACTTTATTATGTCCTCTGTCATAGAGTAGGTGTTTCTGTACCTCAGTGATAAATAATTCATCATTAATTTCAATAATGTGTGTCTTTGGCATCGTAAACGTCTAATATTCTTTAAAAATTACCAAAAACAGGTGTATTCTTGTCAATCGGGAGAGGGGTGCGTCAGCACGTCAAGCAGCAAAAATCGCTTTTTTGCGATTCAGAAATTTTGACGCTGACGCGCTGCTTGAATGGAGGGACATAAACGTATAATAACTAAAGCTATTTATTTTGTCATGACGCGACGCGCAGCGCTGCTTGCGCGCTGCCTGTATGGAGTGTCGCCTTTAAAGGTGCATCCATTGTGTTTCATAAACTTTGGCTTCAATTCGTTCCAACTCACCACATGCGTTGTCTACAATACAAATAAATTCATTCAGCTTGCATCTTTATCCCCAGTCGCCAAATGTATCATAATTACTAGTTTCCAATCAAAATCGAGTAACATCATTGTGCATGTGCAGAAAACGAAACTACACGTCCCATTTACGTGCACAGTAGTTATGTGACCTATTAAACATTATCCACTCTAATTTGTCTTTTTGTCTGTTTTAAATAAGATTCCAAAATTACGTTTGACTCATTGACGCGCGCCACACACTGTGTATTGTCCGGTTTTCGATCAGAAATCACTAATTTTACCTTCATATCGTCAAAATACTAAGTCTACTATCATCAAAATGGTAGTTTTCGGTAACAGTCGGTACTTCTCGATAAAGTAACACCATTTATATCTTTTGCCATATGTCACCCCCATCAACACAATGGATGTACCTTTAAAGCGTTTCCAAAACAACCTTTTTTTTCAAAAGCGTGTATTTTAGAAACAATTACAGAAAATGTAACAAATCATATAAATTCAGTTTAGTTGGTTCCTAGAGATATGACGTAACTGTCGGTTATGTCAGATTCATTACTAGTGAATTAAAATATCTTTCATTTTGGGGGTAGGCGTTGCTTTTGCCCGGGAGTGTATATGTTCCCATTCAATCTCCGCGGAAAATGCGGTATTATCTAAAGCCTTGGCTTCATAGCATTACTAGTTCAAGTGGCTTTATATTGGGTCGGACAGTGCTAAGGTTTATATTAAGTATACAGTTTTATGACAGTAGAATATGAATAAAGTATCTAAACACGTCATGTTGAAAATCAATATTCATATTATTGTAGAGAATATACAACATAGTACTTAGGAACCATTTGTTAAAGTTATTATATACTGGAACAAGTAAACACAAAAAGTGAAATTAGATCACCAATTACCTGTCCATTTGATAATGAGAATGTAAAATCATTGTACATGTATATGATTGGAGTGGTTCTATCACAGAAATAAACACACTCCGAAATTTTTTTTATAATACATTGAATACCTTTGATAAGAGAAAAACAATCTTCCCCACGAATATCCCTCGGTCAAATAAATAGTTACACTTACTGATAAACCAATAATTAAACGACAAAATATAAAAGCTGGACACATTCACACTGAAAATATCAATTCTACATAATTGAACTGCAATGAGAATACGTGCATGTTCATTACCGCACGTGCCGTTCATGCACTTGGGAAGTTGGCACGTATAGTGTATGTACATTACCGCACGTGCCGTTCATGCACTTGGGAAGTTGGCACGTATAGTGTATGTACATTACCGCACGTGTCGTTCATGCACTTGGGAAGTTGGCACGTATAGTGGATGTAACATGGTGAGAGCAAACACGAATGTTTGGTATGTGCTCAAATTGACTGGATTAATAAGGACAATTGATATATACTCAGATCGGATTATTAAGATCATTTGATGTTATATTGGGATTAGTCTTTCTAAGAGGTAAGATGATATATCAATATTTGAATATTTTGTGTTCTTACATTTACAGATATTACACTTTGCTCCAGTGTATACTTCATTGATATAGGTGATTTGATTAGCATAATATATGCTGCTTTGAAGTAGATCCACATCATTCATAATTCAAGGAAGGAAAATATGGATCATTTCTTTTCCATTCTGTGAGAAATCTTTATTTCCATTAGAATACGTACTACAGTACAGTAAGTAAACAGTGTGTGACTGTTCTGAGCTGGGGCGGGATAGCACGTTCGGCTTCGGATCAAGAGGTCCGGGGTTCGAATCCCGCCAGAGACACGGCAACGTTGTATGCAGTAGAGAACTGTTCTACACGCAGTAAGGTTTGGGTGCAATGCTACGCTGGATTTCAGCGTAGTACGACCCATGGTTCGCTAGTTCAAGCCGATGCTCTCAGGTTTCACCGCAATGCATATCCACATGGCGTTGCGGGCTTTCTCCTTGCCTTAATCCATGGTGATGACGTCACTCTATTGTGTTAACAGTGGATTATTCTTAAGAATCTACTGGTCATTGACTAATCCACTCAGGAGGGGTGTCAGGTTTTGACATTTTCGTAATGGCTCACAAAGTAATTTGTTCAAGAATGATGTATTTTGTCTTAGTATATCTGATTAAAATCTTAAAATATCTGATTATTTTTGTAATGTCTGACCCGGGACTCGAACATGTAACCATTCGACTGTTACGCAGCGCCCTAACCTATTAGGCTACCAGGCCTGTTGATGATCATTTGATTGTTTGTCAGTAAGATCCCTGCATTCTAAACAAGACTGGTAAAGTGTGAAACGCATGGGGATCGTGCTGAAACACATGAAATGCAGGAGTTTGGCTGTCAGTCAAATCGCTTTGCGTGGAAGATTTGCGCCGTGCACGTGCGTGGAAGAATCCATTTCATAAGGGTCGAAGCTACGTGTACCATATCCGATGAATAAGCACCGAAATTTGCAAAATAATTTTTTTTAGGTTACATAATTGAAATGTTTTGTCTATAATGCTAGATAATCACATATGTATGTTTCGTGACGGATACATGGATTAAGATGGAGAATGCATTCGGAGCCGTATATTTTTAACGAATCCACGGCTCCTCATGCATTCTCCATTACATAATACTAGCAGCTGTGAAAGTGAAATCCTCCTGAAAGCAGCGTTAAACCATTACTCAACTCACCTCCCCTGAGCTAGCATCCTAGTTCAAACCACGTCCTTTTTTCCTAGCTTAGTTAGAAGCTTTTCAATATTGAGCTGATCCAACGTATTATTTGTTTTCATACAAAAACTAACTGATCAACGTGAGAACCCAAACTCCCGATATCCTTATTACTAAACTACAGTAGAGAATGTGAGTTAAAAATGAAACTCCGATTGAAACGCTTGTAAAATCATTTAAGTAAAATAAGTCAGTATGTTCATTATTGCTGTTAGCAATGTAAAAGTGCTGCGGTTGTAAAACCTTGAACCAAACATCAGAGTATGGACAAAATATATTGCAATTTAAAAAAACAAATGTGTGAGCATTATCTATCATTTCTTTTTTCTCTCTTTTTTTTCCAGAAAAAACATGGATCTTTCACCATTCCAGGTTGAAAAACTACAGTACTACTTCAACTTTTTCGGTAAGTTGTCACCGCTTGGTTTGTTTAGAAATCTGATTATCAGTGGTTGTGCTTGCATCTCTGTTCATCAAATTTAGTATATTGAGCATATTGAGCATATTGAGCATCTTGATAAAATTTATCAAACAATTGTAGAATTAAATTGTTTATGTCCTTTATATTTACTTTAGAGGGTAAAATATCTTATTACACAAACCAATTATCCGTAGTGGTAATAATGGTGTTGCGTATAAAGCAAAAATTGCATGGCGGCCATTTTATTGTGAACACATTTTATTCTGAATGACAAAAACGATTCCCATGGCTTTACGGAACCATGTATAATCATTTTATAACTTCATTTTCTGAAGAGAGAAGGTTGTTTTACTATTAGTGACATTATTTTGCAAAAACATTTAATCAACTTATTTGAGCCAAAAGACGTGCTACTGCCCCTTTAAGAGCATATTCGGCATATTCAGCGTAAAGGCCACCTTAAGCATCTTCGGTAAACTGTAATTAAGTATGAATTACATATTGACAATAAACTGACGGGCAAAAGAAAGTATTACACTCACTTGTTTTCGATTAATTCAGTATTTTAATGAAATGATATGCATATTTGATTATGGCAGGATACAATAACACTTCTCGGCAATAGTTTGAATGACTTAATTGGTGACTGTTTTATCTTTTAACTAAAATATCATTATTTAAAGTAGACAGGGGTTAGAAATGAAATTTACAGCAACATGACCCCTACCATGTTCAAATGTTGTAAATGTGTGCAGGAGGAAGCACATTTATTGATTTTCACACAGAGTATGTGTTATATGTCGATGAACAGTTGTGTTTTATCCAAATTATTTTGGGGGAATTTCAAAATTTTAATTTGTTAAAATTCAAACCGCGTAGAGGTATTCTTTGACTGATTTAATTTTTTGGACTACTTTCACAAACTAGTCCGTTTTTTAATACGACGTCGAAAACTCACGATATTTGACTTTGAAAATTATACATATGATAAATATAACTGAGCCATATACTTTCTTTTGCCCGTCAGTGTATTAAGCATATTCAGCATAATAAGCATATTGAGTATATATATTAAGCAAATTAACGCTTATAAGCATGTTGACCATATTATGCATATTAAGCATATTAAGCATATTAAACATCTCGTCTATATTGAAATAATAATTACAAACAAGATTGGTGAACAGATATCATGAGTCAAAATTGTGAAACCACAGCCTTAGGCTATCACCAAATGTGCGACTGCGCATGCTCAGACTCATATTGGCCCAGTTTGTCTCGCATTGGCCCTGTTTTTCCTGTATTGGCCCATTTTCCCCGTATTGGCCTAGTTGTCGAATAATATGGTCTCTGCCGTTAATATCGATAACATAACATAACAGTGATAGTTAATTAATAAATAGCAGTAAAGCAGGATTCCGTTGAAATTACTTGTCTACACAATAGCCTATGTTTCAAACCTCACGTCAATCTTGTACATAACTACACTGTGCCTTGTGAGTGTTAGAACTAGGTATGGACGTCTTTGTTGTGGTTTCCATGGAAACATTAATTACACAGTGGCTTTATAGGGAGGTTATGTATTAGAGCATATTTTCAAACTAAACAGGTAAGCTTCACCAATCTTGTTTCAGCCATGATCCCTAGATGTCTTTTTTGTCGCTTAGACCTAAATATAAGTTTGAATTTAAGTTTCATAGGAAACAGCACAACACGATGTCACCATGGATTAATTCTGTTTTGTAACTGAATATTTTTAGTTAAACCAACCAGTTTTTCTCAACAAAAAATCAATTCTAACCTATACAGTGGATAACAGAAAAAAACTACTCTGAAACTGTATTCATTATTTTCTTACACAAGTCGGTCAGTATCCCAGTTTCTTCCCAAAGAGATTACCCTTCGTATTTCCGATCTTAGGATTTTAGGATCTTAGGATATTAGGATATTAGGATCTTAGGCTCTTAGGATCGGAAATCTGAAGGGAAGAGAATGCTAGTACACATAGTTGTGACCATTGCTAGTTTGAAGTTTCGGAAAGCGGGAAGGTGACTACTAAATCTCGCTTCAACACTTTTGGGTGCTAGTTTAAAGGGGCAGTAGCACGTTTTTTTCAAATATTATTTTATCTAATTTCCCATTCATAATGATAGTTAATGTCATTTATATTTACTTTAGGGGGTAAAATATCTTCTTAAACAAAACAAATTACAGTAGTGGTTAAACAGTGTTGCATATAAAGCAATAATTGCATGGCGGCCATTTTATTGTGAACACAATTTATTATTTCGAATGACAAAAAACGATTCCCATGGCTCTATGGAACCATGTACATTCATTTTAAGCTTGATTTTCCGAAGAGGGAAGTGTTTTCTACTGCTGGTGAAATTTTTTTCAATTACATTTCATCGACTTATTTCACCGGAAAAACGTGCTACTGCCCCTTTAACTATGGGGTATATTTTTACTGAAGCCATTTTATTAAATATCTTTTTATAATCAATCGTCGTTGTTATATCAAACGCTCAATGAATCTTCATTTTGATGACATATCATGTGTGTTAACAGACGCAGATGGCAACGGCAAGTTGGATAAACGAGATGTTGGGTTTATTATGAAGGTGAGAATTTATTTAATAACAACATTTAATTCTCCGCAATTTAAGGAATTTTGTTGGTGTGCAAATCTCGCACCCGGCAGCCACAGTGGAGTTCATTTCTTGCAGGGAATCGGTGATATGACCTTAGATATGAACCAGTTTTCCTTTGTTTCAATTTGTTTGTATGTTTAACTATATAAACTAGATACAAAAGACACATCTCAGTTGATTTTATTATATGTGTTTAAAACTAAATGGTGCAGGCGTTTAGTCAATAGTCAAATAACACTTTCACGTTTTTTAAAATTGTTTTAAAATATGAAATTCATAAACTCTTTCAAACTTTAATTGTGTAAAACACAACTGTTCGTCGCCATTATACAATAAAGTCCACGTCCAAATCAATAAATGTGCCTCATATTTCACACATTTACAACATTTTAACAACGGTAGGAGTCATGTTGGTGTCATATCATATCTTACCCCTGTCTATATTACACAAAGCTATTTTAACGGAACATTAACCTGACATCTCTTTATTCATTAAAACTACTGCAGATAAATGTTATTGTAATCGTGCCATGATCAAATTCATCACATTCTATTAAAGTATTGCATTTTTCTAAAATCACAGATGCACCTTTCTTTTGAACGTTAGTATATGTTTACAGCGCATCCTCAACTTCACCGGCTGGGATCCTGACTCGGCGGATGCGAAGCGAGCCTACGAGGTCCATGATGCTTTCTTTGAGGTGTTGTTCGAGAAAGCTGACGAAGATGCGAACCGTAGGAGAAGTAATTTTATTTTGTAGTCTAGCTTGCACCTTCCTGGCGAAATCTTGACGCTTCTTGTGAGTATCAATAATTGGGCAATGGGCAATGCTATCTTGACACTAGTTGTGGGTATAAATGGTTTGGCAATTGGCAATGGTATTTTGATGCCAGTTGTAAGTATAAACGGTTTGGAAATGGGCAATGACATATTGACAATTGTTGTAAGTATAAACGGTTGGGCAATGGGCAATGACATGATGACGCTTGTTGTGGGTATGGACGGTTGGGCAATGGGCAATGAAATATTGACGCTTGTTGTAAGGATAAACGGTTGGGCAATGGGCAATGACATATTGACGCTTGTTGTGAGTATAAACAGTTGGACAATGGTACTTCAGTCTGATAGAAATCGACTTCTCCGTGGAATAAAAATTGCAAAATAGTGCATCTACCGGGATACGAACTCGTATCGTTCAGAGGTTTCCTCGCCAAACCGTTTTGACGCTATTAAAGTAGTCATTCACAGAACGTCCAACACGAGTTTCGGTACGAGCAAGTAACCCCCAAAAGCCATACTTTCGTCTGTTTTCATAACATGAAGAACGTGTTAAAGAACGATTCCAAATCTTTCAAAACGGTGACCGTAAGAAACATCATGATGTGATTGGTCAGCAATCTGACTGGGTTTTGTCTGAACTAAACTGGTACAGAACACGCGCCTATACTACGGGAGATAAATCTACAGAACCTGTTCGTATCCTGGTAGAATCATTATTTTTCAAATGTTATTCTTCGGAACAAGGTCGATTTTTAATCAGACTGAAAGGTACTTGTACTTTTGATATTATCTTTGAAGAATCTTATAGGATGGAATTCCCGGTTCTTCGATTCCTATTAATTCTATATTCGAAGTTATTGCACGGATATACCATTAACGTCAACGTGTTGTTCCGGTTATAATTAATTCATGTATGTCACGGTGATGTCAGGAATATAGCTAGGAAACTAATGACTTGGCCCTCTGAATAACTAAACTGTCACGAAAAGCTGTTTGTCAAATTAATAACGTCATTTTGTTGAAAATAACTAAAATATATATTATGCTTTTAAAATAAGGTGGCTCTTCGTAGAATGACAGTGTTCACTATAAATTCACATTTGTATTCAAGTCTTGAATTACAATGAAGTTGTACTCCTGAAATAAGGTAAGGTTTGAGACGCACTTGTGAACCACTTGGTGGGATGTGCTATCAAGATTTCGCCTTCCTTTCTCCTCTGTGCTGCATGACACTCAATATAGTCTGATTAGATCTTTGGTTATGACGTCACATAGTGACCTTTGAACTTCTCCTTCATACCTTTATCACTTCTTCATAGTTCGTCTCTACAAGCCACAGCTAAAACACACAGTATGAGCCAACTCACTGTTGACATTGCCGTCGTTAAAATTGCACGAAGCGCTTGTAAAATACCTCTTAAACAATATTCCGATAAATCATAAAAAGCACCGTGTTTGTGCCGTGGCTTCTCGGTAACTCTCTTGCATGCTTGCCAATTTTCCTGGCATACAATTTCTTATGCAATATGCATGATTGATAATAAAATCACCACTATGCTTGATTTTCCCGATAAGAACAATTCGTGCCAAATGAAAGTCAGGAAGAATGGTTTTCACCGGTACACAAAGTAGTCGATTTCCTGCATGGCATCTGAATTCCCCTGAATGCTTTTTCTAGCACGTGATGCATGTATTCCACGCGCTTTTTGGACTTACGTATCAGCTTTCTCGAATGCACTTAGTGCGTGATGCAAGCTTTTCACGGGATTGAGTTTCTTAAGCATGATTTGCACGTGTATTCTGTGAACGCTATCAGCAAGTAGATTAGCATTAAGGTCCGTTCTCACGCTACGATTTGTAGTTACGATTTGTAGTAATCAACTTTAGTTTCACTGTAAGAACACCGAAGTCGTATCAACTTGCTAAATGGTGTACATACACATTGTGTCGATACTACAGAATACATGTTGTAACGTCGAATCGCATGGTCTGAACGGGCCATTAGAGGAATAGGCTATACGAGCATGTTATTTGACTGATATATCCTTTTTCTAAATGAATGGTTCTATTTGAAGGTAGAATAGCCTTTATTTTAACGATTAAAAAACATCTAAACTATTTCATTGCGACAATTACTGAGTATATGATGTCATTTGTTGTGCAGAAATAAAATCGAAAAAGGAAATCACAAATATTTAATAAGTTATATTAAATTAATTGTGAATGCCTGCACATTTTATGTCCTCCGCGTTTTCATCATTCGAAAATTCCAAATTGTAATCAATATGTAATATGCTTTATACAGTTGAAGGGGCCACTGGCCCATTATACATGTGCAGAGTAAAATGACACATTGTAATTATTAAACATAGTTATCAATATCATGACACGTTTTATAAATGCACGTGATGCACGTGATTTTACAGATGAAATCGACATGGACGAGTGGATGAACATGTGGCAGCGTCTGTTGCCCGGATGCATGGGCATGTCCAACTTCCCCGTGTGGTTGAGACTCCTCCCAATGACACTCTTCAACATGATTGATAGGAACGGTAAGTGGGCGTGGTTTATACCTTATTTGGTAAATGGGCGTGATTTATACCTTATTTGGTAAGTAGGCATGGTTTATACCGTATTTGGTAAGTGGGCGTGGTTTATATCATGTTTGGTAAGTGGGCGTGGTTTGTACCCTATTTGGTAAGCGGATATGGTTTACCTTATTTGACTGATCAACTCATAATAAATCAACGATCTAAGTTAGAATACTTGAGGATAGCTTTATTGATAGCTCTGCTACTACCATGGCACTGTAACTTATATTGAATAATACTTCAATGATTTATATTTAAGCAAACATTTGTTAATGTTTTGGTGTCAAAATGGTTGCCGGCTGTGTTAGATATGGTAAACGATTGTCCTCTCTTAGAGTGCTTTCAACCTCGCCCAGTGTTTGTGAATTTCCTTTATTCAATTTCTCAATTTTCAGAGGATGACGTCATAGACGAGGTTGAACTGGCGTTGTACTATGAGAAGATGTGTGACGTCGACCAAGACACCGCTAAAGTACAAGCGTGCAAAGCAATGGACCAGATGACAGATGTGAGTAGCGGGATAGGGCTCAGTTAGATCTGTCCGCTTCGTATCAAGAGGTCCGAGGTACAAATCCCACCAGAGTAACTTTGATGAAAACTTTTAAACGGGCATTAAGGTTTGGCTGCAGTAGAGCAATGATTTTCAGTGCAATGTCATTCAACTCTAGTCGGTTCGAAACTTTCCTAGCCTCGTCCCTGATTGGAATGAAGTTGGGGTGCATTGTTCAGATCAGAAACGCAGGGAGGTACGAGTCTTCAAAATGACCTGGGCTACCTTTCACAAAACAACATTTACTAATGTAAACCTTAACTCCCATTCTTTAACATTGTACTAAGGTTACCTAAGTGACTTATGATCGATCACTTAATTGCTTTGTGAAAGTAGGACCAGGGCTCTGTTCCATAACATATATAACAGCGAGCGCTAAATAATCGCTCATTGAGCGCTACATTAAACCTCTCTTGAACGCGATTGCTCAATGTAGCGCTGCGTAGCAAGACGAGCAAACTTCGAGTTATTTGCACTGCGTCGTTCAAGAGAGAATGAGCGCTACATTGACCGATCAATGAGCAATTTAAGCGCTCGCTGGTACTGAACATAGCCTAGGTTCCTCTGCGAACATTTCAGTGGCGGAGGTGGACGCCATTTAATGTTGATGTAGATGACACATTAAAGAGAAGGCGACTCTGTTTGAAGTTATTGGAAATACGGGAAATACGGGAAACTCACCTTGATATTACACCATCTGTTTATGCACCACTTGTGTCATCGTGGAGTCTGATTAAAATTGATCCGTTTCCGAGAAAAGAATCAAATTGTTAAGGGAGGAATCTATTCAACCTGTTCGTAGCCGTTAGAAGCAATATTATATCCCAGTCTTTTCCTCGGGAAGGCTCGCTTTAATCAGTCATATGTTTCCATCAGCTTCGAGGGGGCGGGATAGCGCAGTGGTTAGCGCGGTCGGCTTTGGATCAAGAGGTCCAGGGTTCGAATCCCGCCAGGGGCACGGCAACTTTGTCTGCAGTAGAGAACTGTTCTACACGCTGTAATGTTTGGGTGCAATGCCACACTGAATTTCAGTGCAGTACCACCCATGGTTCGCTAGTTCCAACCGATGCTCGCAGGTTTCACCGCAATGCATAGCCACATGACGTTGCGGGCTTTCTCCCTGCACTTATACTAGCAGCCGTGATATAAGTGAAATACTCTTGAAAGCGGCGTCAAACCCCAACTCACCTCACTCACTCCATCAGCTTCGACCTTGATAACGTTCCAGGCGTTATATTACCAACATATTATAGCATCTTAAAGGAACTGTAGCACATTTTTGGCATTGTTTTTCTCTGTCAAATGTTTCATTTATTACTGAAGTTTATAAATATATTGTTACGTTAGAGGGTAAAAAATCTCATAACACGACTCGATAAGACGTATCTATAGAAGACGGTTATCCGACAATTGCGTGGACCTTTCAATCATCGCGCAACATTTACAACTCTACCCTGGGTGTTTATGTATTTTGTGAACACCTTAAAATGGCCGCTCGAAGGCAAATGGACCCTCATGACTTAACCGAACCATGTTCATTCGTTTAAGATCTCTTTGTATTGATTTAGGAGTAATATTTAGTCACTGGTAACATGTATTTACATTTTTGAGGGCTCTTTATTTCAGAAAGAACGGTGTGCTACAGTGCCTTTAATTGTTGTACAAATCCAAATACTCTTCGTTTCAGCATGGCGAGTACCCTCTAGATATTGTCAGCTTCGAGCAGGTGTTCGCCAACTTCCTCATCGGAAAGACGCCATTTGGACCGGGCAGGTTCCTATTCGCTCTGTTCAGCCACCGTGACCCCTGTTTCCAGTTGATTGAACCCTTCAGGCAGGAGGAAGAGGAGTTCCGCCAGAGGAAAGGCAGTGGCGCAAAGAAAATCGTCAGGAGACCCAGACCAAAACTCATGGCACTATCTTAGAGTTTGTCAATCGTTTTTGAAACTCAGGCTCTCTAAATAAGTTGAGGTTAAAAGTATGTAATTTGTCACATTTCATGATTTTTCATGCAATTTGTTGCATGCAACTACTTTCATGTATTTTTTCGCATGAAACTTGTATCATGTAGTTGTTTGCATTCAACTAGTTTCATGGAACATTAAATTTGTCTACGAACAAAGCATCAGGCTCTCTTACGTTTATCCGAGTTTACACCATACAATTTGTCTGATGCTGATAGTTTCATGAAACATGGTGCTTCCTGTGGCAATCTGTATTTACACTATGCAATAACTCGAATAGGATTGTTTCCATGAAAACGTTCCTTTTCGGGATTCAATCGCCTTCAGATATGGTGCATAATAATTTTTATTGATAATTAATTGATTTCTAGATTTTGATGTCGATAGGTGAACTGATGACTCGATAGTTTAAGGAAAGTGAGATAATGAACATATCCCAACAAACTTTCAACCTGTATAAAATGTTATTGGTTGTGAACATATTAATCAGATTTTAACAACTAACCCCTTCTTTAAGAATCGGGGAGAACCCTTTTTGATAAAAAATATCATTTCTATTCATTTAAAACCTGTTGGTCAATATATAGATAATTACCAGAGGAAGTTGTCATATTAATTTTACGAAACGAGTGTAAATGTTTGTATTGCCCGAGCGAGAGCGAGGGTTATACATACATTTGCACGAGTTTCGTAAAAGTCATATGGCACACTTTCGAGTGTTATAATTTCTTTATAACCCATTTTATTTCATTTGATTCGCATCCAAAACGTCAGAAAACGGCCTACTTATCTAGCTACAGTGACGTCACGAACAGTCGTTTTATGACGTCACAGACGACAAAATACGGAATGTCGGAGGGAAACAATAGTTGCTAGGCAAACGTGATATGTGCACATGTGCTCATATCAATAATGTTAACTCGGTTATTTTCAACCATATGGGTATATACCCGTAATATATTGTACTGATACACCAAACATAGCATTATCTGTTAACCTTTCACAATGGATATGATTACTCGTATTATCATGGTATCCTTTGTTAAATTAATAAACACTAAAGAAGAAATATTTTCATATCGAATCAAGGAAAATTCAAATGAGGAAAGCTTAAGATTAAACCTTCTTCTTGAAATAGGTTTTGAATTAACTTGATATCCACGCAATTTGACTGTGAGATGAGAAATTAAGAATAACATTAATTATTATCATGGTTTCCTTATACGAGACAATCTATTATTGTCATAATCTATATATTAAAATGGACGATTTCTACTTCTAAATCCATTATTTTTTCCATATTTACTACCTGAGAGTTAGACAATCTTCCGATTGTGAACTTTATGTGTTTATATAGATATATATCCACCATGTTGTTATGAATTTATGTCTAATATATATTTTATACAGTTTAATAAAGATATATAAAAAGCATATATGTTTCTTTTTCTTATTTATATACTTTTGATGTAACCTTTATAAATCACTTATCACAAATAATTTTAATTATTAAGTAAGCATACTTCCCCAGCGATCTGATTGGTCGAGGGGCGATCACGTTACCGTCGACAGAAAGATATGTTGACTCCAGCCCGACATCATCCTTGGTCAATATTGTTTTCTCGGGTCCATATAAACAGGTATTGACCTCATAATCACACCATGATAATGTGATCATTATACTCCCGCTACGAAGTAAGCGGGGGTATATAGCGGTCATTCCGTCCGTCCGTCCGGTCAATTTTCTCAAAAACCGTCAACGGTACATCAACCAAACTTTGTACAGTTGTTAACCATGTTCTTCCCATCGCGCACAGACAATTTTCAGTTTTCCGAGATTAATTTTTTTTGTCATTTCCATGAACGTCACTTTTTGGACTTAGTTTTATTGTGTTCAATCCGGACAGGTTTTCTCGGAAAGTATTAAATATAGGTGAATGACATTTTGGTTGTGAGTACTCATGACCATACTCTTTATCGAGTTCGAAAACCAGTTCTGAAATATTATTTTTTACGGAGTTATGGCCCTTGAATCCGAAATTGAACTTAGTACCAAAAAAGCTGCGATGCGCTAATGTAAACAATTAAGTTACCTGAAAACAATTACAACTGGGTTAATAATTTTTTTTTAATATAACAAAGCCAGTTTCCAAAAATATTTTGGACAATATTATCATGCTTGACATTTATAATGCTCAATTGACGGATAGCGGATGGCGGGGGTATGTTAGCCATGCTTACTTTTTTCTTGTTTAAAAAACACTCAAGTTGTTAGCTCGACGATATTGACGTGAACGATGATAATCATCATTCAAACTTTCCTCAGAAACTCCGAACTTCACCGGAAACACTGCAGTTACCTTTGCTCCGTATTGTACTGATTGGTTCGGCAGCAGTAGGTGTACTGGAGGACATGAACAGTGCATTAAAGTAACTAAAGTATATGTGTGTCTGTAACATACGGTGTATCCCTGACGTGAAACATCGTGATGATTATCAACCTATACAGCTACTAGCTGTATAACAAGATATGGAGGTTTCGGGTTCGAGACGAGCTATTGGAAAAAAAACATTTTCAGATTGATGTTTGAATTAACTCAATAAAGTTAAACATAACAAACATTAACTTTCATCTTAAACTTAACATCTCGGTATTAAATATAGATATTTGAAGAGGGGCATTGTTAGATAATTGCCCGAGGGTAGAGAGGGAATTACGTTACAATTCCGGGAATTATGTGATGATCCCCGGGATAATACATCCAAATAGGAATTATTGAGTATAATGTTATCGGCAGTATAGTGGTGTGACGTCACTGGAGGTTTGTAACCAAAGGTAACACCCCAAGTTTAACAACTCATGTCTCAGATTATTCAACAATGAAATGGGCCACCCTTACGGCGCGCCGCGCTCGTTGTTGCTGAACCTCACTGATATCGGTCCGCTGAGCTATGCACAGGACCACGGCCAACACGTATCTTAATTTTGCTTTGCACAGTAAAATTGAAAAAGCTACAGCTGACACATGTGCTATCTGTCTCAGTCGGAGACCGGGAACATGTTTCACGTAATCGCCGAGCTTGGAGATGATAAAACTCGTTATTCAGACATGAGATCAGATAACTCTGGTAATCTTCCATGTTTAAACAATGAATGTATGTTTTATGTTAATGAAATCCTATCATTACAAATATGGTATTTGATGTGAATCATGGAACAGGAGTGTAACAGAGATATGTCATTCAGAGATCGTCTCGATATGGCGGGATAATTTTCAAGTCGTCGGAAATACATACTGTTAGAATCAGAGTGTCCGCTCAATAGTTTCAGAATATGTCTGTATGTCTCTCTGTATGTCTCTCCTCTCTCTCTCTCTCTCTCTCTCTCTCTCTCTCTCTCTCTCTCTCTCTCTCTCTCTCTCTCTCTCTCTCTCTCTCTCTCTCTCTCTCTCTCTCTCTCATATATATATATATAGATAGACAAAGATATCATTTGAATATTTTAATGATGACTGGTTGATATAATGGGTTTTTTTAAATCATCATTAAATGATATCTACAGCAAGTGTCGTCTGAAATATTTTATTTATATAAATTAGCAAATATATATATATACGAATTACTAGGAGGTCGAGTTTAGAAGTAATCTTCCGTCACAACCATTGGTTAATTTAACTTACCGTAGCTCGATGCCTTTTTCCTGACACGATTGCAGACAATTCAGTTCTCTAAACGTTCATCACCTAGTTCCCTGAGGCACAGCACAGCAAAAGTCTTAAATTGATTATTGATGGGTTTTAACATTGAAGTCTTAAAATTACCTATAGGACTGTTGCAACCACAGTGACGTGTATCGCTTAGAAAAAAAAGCATTAGAAATATAATATGTCTTTTGACCCTACCCTATCGCTTTAATAGATTTTAAGGGGACTCTACTCTAAAAAAATCATCAATACTCAATGGGATGTTAGGATATTACATGAGTGTCTATGTCATACCATAATTACGACACGAGTGTTCGAATACTCATGTATTTGATGATGTTGATAAGACCGAAGTCAGGGTCTCTAGGTTATGTTATTGCCCATATCGTGCCATGTTCACGAGGGGTACCTTTATATTAGAATATCCCTCGCTCTCGCTCGCGAGATAACATGTAATCACTCAAGTTTTTATATAGTATGATATGGGTATCAATATAGTTGAGCATCCCAGTGGTACAAAATGTATTTATTGCCAGTTTCATTCCTCAATATACTATATGTGATTGTAACATTTTAACTAAACCCGCATGCAAAAAAACGTTGCCAAACACAATGCAATATTTTTTAACACACGAGCGATATATACGTTTTTAACTAATTTACATCATATCTTCAGAAGGCAACTAAACTAAATTTGAACTTTCAAAACAACATCTGTTCTTAATTCTGAGAAACACACGTTTTAAGATTTGGTCGTTTTTGAATCTCCTTAACTTGACGAGATAGGAGAGTTAGACATTCTTTGTTTTTTGACGTCCTACAGCAAAGATGAGTCAACAATTGAAGTCCAAGCAGATTATGTATGTCGATTTCATGATTTATCAATACAATTTCTACAGTTTTGTACATTTTAAACTTAAATGCCAAACATTCTGGCCAAAAAGCACTTTTAAAAAGCGATGTTAGCACCCCAAGTGTATTTTAACTGACATAAAAATAAAAGTATCATAGTCTGAAATATAAAATTTTGAGTAAGTAAACATGTGTCTATCGAATACACTTATCATCTACTTTCTCAGACAGAAGGTTTTCGTTTCATACTCTCTTAAAATGTGAAGACGTTTCTTTTGCACATAAGTATATGTCTACATCGCCATGTTTTACAACCAAGCATTAACACAGTTGAAAGTGCAGTTTAGTATTTAGATGTATATAGGATAAATGATAACCGCTCCCGGTAGTCAAAGCCGTGGAGGTTGAATGACCATATGACTCGTTTGACATGTAAATCAACCCTATATGTGTCTTGATCGCAGACGTGAAACATCACGACCTAATAACCCACTGTGGTTTGTAAAATTGCAAATAAACGCTCCAAAATCCTATCCAGCACTGTAAATATCAGAAGCGACCAAAGCGTCCATTGCTTCCTGAAAGTTAGCCATAAAGACGCGAAGGGTCAACTCGTTTGACATTGAAATGAACTACCCTGGTGTCTTTGGGGTCAAACTAATATATATTTCTGTTGATGTAGGTTATCAAAGCATTGTCATCGCGAACTATTCAGAAGGATTACAAATATCAATGACTATGGCATTCCGAAACCTGAATAGCAAGTCATTGATATAATTACCGTATTTCCTCCACGTGTCTATATTTTCAGACCTCCTTCAGACCCTGACGTATATTCGGGACCCGGCGTGTATTAAATGTTTGGCATTATACATCATCAAACTTAAGCCCCAGTCACACTTACGTTAGTCTGTACTTAAACCTAGTTATCCAGTCGAAGATTACGCATGTGGTATTTTGCATACCAAGATTTCACGCACAAAAGCGAGAGAAGGAAACGTGTACCCTGCAGTTGGGGCATGACATACCTAGGTTGCTTGCATTTTCGACTGTGCCCAAACCACAATATTTAGGATTTGACAACGATGGATACAAACAGGTCGGACCATTATGATGGTCATGACCAACGAACAAAACTTACATCGCCGCACTTAACACATGCGTAAACATTTCGTCACTGTCACGTCATAAACAGCTTTGGTCTAACATCTGTGGCCAGCAGAAGTACAGGCACTGGACGTGGTTACAGTACCACCGGCCCTTCTGCAGGATGTCGCGATGTCATAGTAACCCCAATACACACAGGATGACAGGAGACTTCTTTTTGCGAATAATGTCATTATCTTGCAAGATTGTCCGACTTATCACTCTTGGAGAACTTGTTGAACCATCTGCATTGACAAATAAGGAGGGAAATCCGCTATCGCATTCGAGACATCCTGACATACGTCATTTGGCGGCTAGTAAACCCTGTTCATCGTCTTGTTATAGAGTTTAATCGGAGCAGTGGAATATAAATACGTTTTCCTGTTGTTTTAAGAAACCTGTTTGTTCTGCAAATTGACATTTACCCCCAGTTTCATGCGTAAACTGTACATTGCACTTTTGTTGAATTTCGAACAACCTGATTAAATGTATCGTCTGTCAAATGTGATTTATCTGATATTTCAGTTGATAACGTTGATTACACCAAAGTTTAATGTTGGTATAGTTTCTTTTGCCCATGAGTTTATATTACAATAGCATTGGAGGGGTCAACACACATCATATCGTATATATTATCCAGGATAAAAAAAATCCCACCTTAATGTGACATATTAAAACCACTATCGACCACATTTATTACTTTGGCAGTCCACGGGTTAAACGTCAAAATAATGGTTCTATACTTGTCTCAAACTCACGGATATTAATTATCTTTATTGTCCTCAAGACGGTGTACATTGGAAATTCATTTATGCATTTTGAACCCGGGAGCCACAATGTAAGGTCTGTTTAAGCATTGCTTTATCCTTTAACTGTTTAGTGTCAAACAAGGAACGAATAACTCCCATGTTAACGTAATCTTGGTGAGCCGCGACCCAGACTCGATGCCCGGAAATGCTGAAGAACAGACACTAAGTGACAAATGTCACATTCGTTTCGACGTCAAAGCAAATTCACATTTAGACCAGACATATTTAAGTGACAACCCAAAAGTTTTCATCCGACATATTCTTTCGTGTTGCATCAACAGTTCAATGTGGCATTATCCTTTCGATAGTTGAAAAGAGGAGAAGAAGAAACTAGGAAAGCTAATTGTATTTACATTATTCATACAAGATGGAGATAATAGAAAATACAGAAGTGAAGCAGTAGAATAATTGCAATAATTCCAAAATATAATACATTATTGAAGGCGCTGTCATTTATTGTTAAAATTTATGCAATATATTTTGACGTTAGAGGGTAAAACATTTCATTACACGACCAGATAAGCCATATCCATAGCAAACGTGTATCCGTATTCGAAGTAAATGGTGCGTTCCATAGTGTGAGAGGTAGAAGTTAAGGTCTCGTAATAGTTTGAGATTTCAAACAGCGAGATGGTTGACCATTCAATCATTCTGCCATATTCAAAACTCGACTCTGGGTGTTTGGGTACCTACCTTCGGCCATTTTAATGTGCACACCGTAAAATGGCTCCTCGCGTGGCTTTTCCGAACCATGTCCATTCGTTTTAGACCTTACTTACTTACTGGGGGTATAATTTAACGATTGGTAACACTGTTTTTACCTTTTGTGAGATCACTCTCTTTTGGTAAGGAGGGCGTGCTACAGCGCCTTTAAATGTCAGTTTGAATAATTAAAAATATTTAGATTTACGTGAACAGTCAGATCTACATTGCCATGTAATTATAACTCACAGTTTATGTTCATATTGGTAACATATTGTGCAAAGTCCCGTTCTGACGTTACGACTTGTTGCACCAACTTCAGGTTGTTGAATGAATGAAGATACAGCTCATTGGAAATCACAAGTTGTAACTACAAGTCGTACCGTTATCACAGGCCTTAAAGTAGACATACTGTAAATAATTTACTTTCAAATATACTGACGAATAAAAGAAACGTTATCAAATCTACATCTGAGTGAAAAATAAACCAAATACCTCTGCCTCGATTTTGAATGTCTTTGTTGGGTACATTTTTTGTAATGATGTATCTGCAATATCATAGATCCGAGTATGATATTTTTATTTTATCTTAATCAAAATGCACTTGAAGTGCTGACATTGCTATTTCAACAAAAATAAAATTCGCCGGAAAGGTTGGCATTTGAAATTTATACAATGTAGGAATGTAATAACAACAGATGTTGTCGAAATATATAACCTTTTTGGGCTTAAATTAATGGATCACAGCTGTTAGCTGTCATAAAACAAGTGAAAAAGCTATTTTTGACTCTCCTATCTCAACAAGTTAAAGATATTTCTAAACGATAATTTCATCAAACATAAGGTAGTAATCGTCAAGCATCAAGCATCAATCGTCAAGCATCGAGTCTAAAGAATCAATCGTCAAGCATGAATTGTTTTGCATTAATCGTCAAGAATCTAACATCAAACCTCAAACAGCCAACAACAAACATCAAGCAACAAGCATTAATCATTAAGCAACAAGCATTAAACATAAAACATCAATCATCAAGTATCAATTATAAAGTATCAATCGTCAAGCTTCAAGTGTCAAACATTAATCGTCAAGCATTAATTATCAATCATCAAGTAAAAGCATCAAACATAAAAAACAAACAGCAAGCAACCAGCATTGAGCATCAAGCATTTAACATAAAGCATCAAGCGTCAAACGTTAAGTGTCCAACATCAAGCATCAAATATCAAGTATTAAGTATCAATCGTCAAGCATCAAGCATTACATATCAATCGTCAAGCATCAAGCATTAAATATCAAGTATGAAGTATCAATCGTCAAGCATCAAACATCAAGCGTCCAGCATTAAACATCAAGCATAAAGTGTCAAACATCAAGCAGTTTGGACTGCCCCATGTTGCTGTAGCTTACTGAGTCAGCATGATGGATTTAAGTGCCTCGAAACTCATAGATATAATATTGGAAAACACGGGTCCCAGATGTACTCTGATTGACAGTAAAATGAACCCCCTTAACGCCAAGCATGAACAACGTAGACCACACATACTTCTCTGGCAGTTGAAAGGTTAAACTGTGATAAACCACCTCATGTTCTTTTAAATTTCATTATACATCTAGACTCGTGATTATTTCTATACAAATGCTCTAATTGGAGTGATGACGTGTCTACAATTTAATGTGCCAACTGCTAGACCAAGAATCACTCCCCAGCGTGCATTCAACATGGACAGACGAGTGTTTATTCTGGGGTTGTTCAGGCTTCTGCAAACTGGTACTGTTGTTTTCATCTTACGAATCATGTTTGTATACTTTGTTACAAATATCTTATCATCAAAGCCCATGTTACATTTCCGACAACAAAGAATCAACATGATTGTCGATTATAATTTAGTGCAATTGTCAGATTAATACTGGAAAATGAATTTGAAAATTATCGCAAAGGAAAGACATTTGCATTTTCCTCTCCCAAAGTATGCTTGCGTCAATTTGTTATGCTGTTATATTATATACAACTTTATTGAGAGATACGCTTTTCAAGTTTGGATTTGGATATATTTGGGTCGCTCAGTATGTAACTAATTTCGATGTTTTTGTGAGAGAATTTACACAACGGGTTAAATATATTTATTCCCAAATGTGGAAACATGAACTGTAAACATTGAGCGAAACAAGATTGTATCTTCATATCAAGGAAACCCTTTGTATAGAGAAATATTTAACTAATATTGATGTAAATAAAAACAGAATTGCACTTACACGCTTTCGTCTCGATTCACATATGCTTATGGTTGAAAAGGGAAGATGGAGTGTGCCTAAAATCCCTTTTGGTGATAGATTATGTCCCTTTTGTAAGAACGAAATAGAAGATGAATATGATTTACTCTTGATCAGTCCAAAATATTTAGATATACGTAGATAACATTTGAGTATTGTTCTACTGCAAAGTATAGGTATGTTTAATTTTATTAGATTGTTAAAATGAGAAAGTATAATGAAGTGTTTAATGCTGCGAAGTGTATTTATCATATCTTAAAAGAAAGAAAGAAAGTTGACTTTTTGTGTGTTTGATTACTTATATCCTCACTCTTGGGCAATAATATCAATACTATGATTACTACTATGTCTTTATTGTCTAGATATGTACCTCGCCATGTGCAGAGGCAATTTTAAGAGTGATCTGTTTGGTTTTTGACCTAATAAACTCTTGAACTCTTGGACTGAACTCTACATTATTTTATGTACTTCAAACTGAAACTTTTTCGATTGTAGGCCAATTCCTTTGTACGTAGAAATTTCTGATGACTGGTCCATTGCAGAACTATTGGTATACCAGTTTAGTCACGGCTAGTGGCTTGGTTTTATGCTACCTCCCCCGTTTGTCTTTTGTGATTTAAAGGGGCAGTAGCACGTTGATGAAATGTATTTGAAAAATAATGTCACCAATAGTAAAACACCCTTCTCTCTTCGGAAAATCAAGTTAAAAATGAATTTACATGGTTCGCTAAAGCCATGGGAATCGTTTTTGTAATTCGAAATAATAAAATGTGTTCACAATAAAATCAGCGCCATGCAATACGAAACACCGTTATAACCATTACGGATAAGTGGTTTGTGTAATTAGATGTTTTACCCTCTAAAGTTAATTTAAATGACAAACTATCATAATAAATGGGAAATTACAAAAATAACAAAATAACGTGCTACAGCCCCTTTAAAATAAAGTATGAAAAAACCATTCCCATGGCTTTACTGAGCTATGTGCACTCATTTTTAACTTGATTTTTCGAATAGGGAAGGGTGTTTTACACTTGGTGAATTTATTTTTCAAATTCATTTCATCCACTTATTTGTGCGAAAAAACGTGCTACTGCCCCTTTAAATCGTGTTGAAATATCGCCAACAAAGTATCAGTAGCAAGTGTACCTTGACGCGTCGGCCCTTCTCCTTATGCCTCCAGTGAGTTTACGAATTCCCTGGAAAGGCTGCTGCTGCCACTCAAGATGCAATGCAGCCTCCAAATCAGTAACATATTGTAGATAAGACGTCCAATAAAGTTACCTTTCATGTTCCGAGGGTTTCAAATCTGGACTCATAGCAGGCCAGGGAAGTTGGGTGATGGGATTGTTCTGAATATACATATATGTATGTATGTATGTATATATATATATATATATATATATATATATATATATATATATATATATATATATATATATATATATATATATATATATATATATATATATATATATATACCGAATTTCCTCTAATACAACCCCGGGGTTCTATTTCATTCAGCAACCCCTTACCCCCCGGGTTCTATTAGATACCCGGGTTTTATTGGAGGCCGGGTTATATTTCTTCAGACATGAATTGACGTTTATAATCTTCTTGGGGTCAATTATTGTAAAAAGAAAATTAACTGAACAAGACGGATATTTGTTATCATGGACATGTTATGCTGAATCGTACATGGTCACACCAATATTTCTCCTCAAAACGAGTGTATAACTATTTTATATTGCAACACGGGGTATTCAGTTGTTACGTAAAAGCCGGGTTCTAATAAAGACCCGGGTTCTATTGGAGACCCGTGTTGTATTTACCTCAGCACCCCTTACCCCCCGGGTTGTATTGGAGGCCCGGGTTCTAATAGAGGTCCGGGTTCTATTAGAGGAAATACGGTATATATATATATATATATATATATATATATATATATATATATATATATATATATATATATATATATATATATATATATATATATATATATATATATAAATATATGCATGGGATCGATGAGACCGAGCGTTGTCATCCATGAATAAATGACGAGTTGCTTTTAAAGTGACAGTGACAAGATCCAGCCTAGAAAGGTCATTTTCAGACCATAACTGGGGATGGATGTTATTTGGCACAGTATTTATTTGGGGCCACTGTTGTTCCTTATATACGTCGACCAACTTCCTTTAGTTATAAGGACCTTTGGAGTAGACCCGTTCTCCAATGCAGTCGACATCAAATAATAAAGCCTACATTCTTCTTCTTCACTACCCACTGATCTGCAGACAGTTGACACTTGTGTCACTGATGTGAAACAGTGGATGACAGCTAGAATGTTGAATCTGAATGACGGTAAGACTGAGATAACCATATGCGGTAGTCGAAAACACATCAGGGAGGCTGCTGTTAGGTGTGTCCATGTTGGATCAGCTGTCAATCAGACGTCTGCTTGTGTAAAGGATCTTGGGATTTTCATAGACAATGAGCTCTCTTTAGACAAGTAAATGCTATTTGTAATATTCGCAAATACATCACAATGGAGTGTGCACACAGGCTCGTCCAGGCCCTGGAGATATCATGGATGTATCATTGCAATAGTGTACTTTTTGGTCGAAAATTTAACATCTCACGCAACTCCAAAAACTCCATAACTGTTCTGCCCGTCCAAATTTGACTACATTTCACTAACTTTTAAATCACTACATTGGCTCCCAGTATCGCATAGATCTTGTGTACAAATGTTTAAAAGGACTTGCTCCAGACTATCTATCCACCCTTCTGTCTGTCTACACTCCTCCTCGTGCCCTTTGATCACAGTCCCAGCATCTGCTGACGGTTCCTCGCTTTAGACTAGCATCACAAGGGAGAAGATCTTTCGAATTTGCAGCGGCTCACCTGTGGGATCCACTCCCCACATAAATCAAACTGGCTACCTCCCTAGACTCTTTTAAATCTTACCTAAAGACATATCTATTCAACTCCGTCTTCCCTTAGCTTCCATGTACAGCTATTTATCTGTTTTCTAGCCTTGTTTAATCCCTATGTGTATATACTTTATTCATATTATTTATTCCTATTGTATATCTTACTCATGTAGCGCCATAAGTATGCATTAGTGTTTGGAATGGCGCATAATAAATATCCAATATTTATCATGGTTCTCAAAACATCTACCTTTGCCGTGTGATAGGAAGCATGCAGCTCTTTTGTCAAGGAAACTCCATTTAAAGGGGCAGGAGCACGTTTTTTGCAAATTTTACTTTTTCAAATTTCCCATTTATATAATGATAGTTTATGTCATGCATATTTACTTTAGAGGGTAAAACAACTTATAACACAAACCAAAAATCCGTAGTGGTATTACCGGCGTTGCGTATAAAGCAGAAAGTGCATGGCGGCCATTTTATTGTGAACTCATTTTATTATTTCGAACGACAAAAACGATTCCCATGGCTTTACTGAACCATGTCACTAATTGTTTAACTTGATATTCCGAAGAGAGAAGGGTGTTTTATTATTGGTGACATTGTGTTTCAAATACATTTCATCGACTTATTTGAGCGAATAAACGTGCTACTGCCCCTTTAAAATATGTACACCTAGATAAAGATACACATCATTACATGTGTCGTTTAATTAATGTTCACGTCGAATATATAATGTAAACTGCCAGGCATAAGCACGTACATGCACACTCCTCATTTGGCTTCGATTTATTCAAAGAAATTAGATTCATTTGATTATGGCACGATACAACACCACGTATCTACAGTTGTTTGAATGATTTAATTCTTGATTGGTTATTCTGTAGTTAAATTTGATTTGTTAAATGTAGATTGGGGTAAGAAATGAAATTTACACCAACATGACCCCTACCATGTTTAAAATGTTGTACATGTGTACAAAAGGAGGCACATTTATTGATTTTCACATAAAATATGTCTTATATGTCGATGAACAGTTAATGTTTGAAAAATTTCAAAATTCAAAAGTTCATTTAAAAAGAAACTGAAGAAGTATTATGTGACTAATGACTAAAGGCCTACCCTATTCAGTTTTAGAGTACAACACCAACTAAGGTGTATATTTTCTTTTGCCTGGAAGTTTATAACTACTCTGGTTTGTTGTTTAAGCCTTGAATGCTTGCGCGTGCGTTAATGAAAGACAAATTGACGGTACACATTATTTCAGCTTCCCAACAGGGTCCCCAAATCATCGCCGATATCCCGCCAGTAGTCGAACGACAGGGAGGGACAGCTCATTTTGTTTGTTCTGTGGCAAACCAGGGGGAAAATAAGGTAGGTCGGTACCTGCTGTCTACATCGTACGCATAAATAAATCTAAAAGTGAAACAATACGTTCGCTATAGCAAACCAACACATCCACATTGAAAAAAGTGAGCCATTGGCTCTGAAACGCATCAGACTTTAAAGAACAAACTAAATAAATTTCAAAATGTAAATTTTCTAGGAGTATTTATCACGGGTATAGCAAATTTGAATTACTTGAGAAAAATATGAAACTTTTATTTTTTTAAGGTTGTGACCCCTATGACCCTATATTGGTTCAAAAGGGGTCATCAAATCTACAATTTAGAATCCCCATTGGCCAAGATGTTTGCACTCAACTTTTCAGCTCTCTAGATCTTTTGGAACTGGAGAAGAAGATGAATATAGGTTTTTAAGATCGTGACCCCTGTGACCATTTTTGGGGTCACGGGGTCACCAAATGTACAATTTAGAATCCCCAATGGCCAAGGAATCTGTACACAATATTTCAGCTCTCTAGACCTTATGGAGAAGAGGATGAAAATATACACAAAGAAAAAAGTAAAGCACCCCCTGATATTTTCATATAGCTGAATGTCAGAAACAAGTAAGCTCTGCTATGACCCTAAATTAGTCTGAGATTATTTTTTTTCAGAAAGGACAGCCATTTGACAAGACAGAAACGCAACAATATGTAGCTGTTATCATTATTTAATAGCAATGACGTCATATTTACATAATGTCCACAAAAGTATAATGTCCACATTCGCATTGGTATTGTCACTTCTTAATGTTCTTTATAGACCCTAGTGTACATGTTCAATAAGAATGATCAGTATCTGGTAGGACCTCCATGTGCCCGGATGACACACTGCACCCCACGTCTCATGCCCCCAGTCAGAGGTAAATTGAGCTCCCGTTAAGTAACCCCTGATGGTGACCAACTCCAGCCTGCAATCATGAGACAGGCATCCCCATACCGTAACAGAGCCACCTCCATACGCAACAGCTGGCTGGATGTTCCTGGGGTATAAACCGTAGTCTTCTGTCTCCAAACACGTGCACGCCCATCAGTAACATGGATCAAGAATCGACTCTCGTCAGACCAATGGCCAGGTCCTCAGTTTTCAGTGTACGTGCACGTTTATGATGGTCTCACAATAAGGGACGTTTATATACCCTTCTTGCCTTTACATCTGCCGATTTGAGGCGATTTCTGACTGTTCTGGTGCTGATGTTTCCATATGGTATTTCAATAGGTTAGCTGAGGACATAACGCACGTGCTGGTTGATGCTGCACGAAATACATTCGGTGTAAAGTGGTTCAGTAAAGAATGCCGTGACATCCGACAACTATTTCGAAAATCTAAACGCCGTTACAAAAAAGTTCGATATCAAGTGAACCTTGCGATTTTCGTCATCATGGCAAGTTATATAAAAAGTGCATAAATAAACATGTAAGAAAACATAGGCACGAAAAAAGCAAGATGCTGCGCAATAAATTCAAGCACTCCCCGAAAGATTTCTGGAAAACTCTTAATTCTCATGCAAATAATGATAATTCTCAAACCCCAAAACTAGAAAAATTTCATGACTTTTTCAAATCTTTAAACGATTCATATCGTGGCGTCAATGATGATATTGAGGATGATCTCAACCCAGAGTCGTATGATAACTCTATGCTTAATAAAGATATAACGTTAGAAGAAATACATTCAGCTATTTCGCGGCTTAGGCGTAATTAATCTGCAGGTCTTGATCTAATCGAAAATGACTATTTGATTGATTCGATTGATATACTTGGCAACTTTTATGTTTCGTTTTTTAATCTTATTTTGTCGTCTGGTGTCATACCTGACTCCTGGCTGACTGGAGTGATTCGACCAATATATAAGAAAAAAGGCGACTCCCTTGATCCGAATTCCTACCGGCCCATTACCATTCTTAGCTGTTTAAGAAAGTTATTCACTTGTTCAAGACTAAATAGTTATCTTGAAGTCAATAACATCCTTAGCCCATCACAGGCAGGCTTCAGAGAAAACATGTCAACGCTTGATAACTTATTTATATTAGATATGCTTAACCATAATTTCAAAACTTGTAAACGAAAACTGTTTTGTGCTTTTATAGATTTTACAAAAGCCTTTGATAGTGTATGGAGAGTAGGTCTTTGGCACAA
Organism: Gibbula magus; assembly: GCA_936450465.1. Taxonomy (NCBI): domain Eukaryota; kingdom Metazoa; phylum Mollusca; class Gastropoda; order Trochida; family Trochidae; genus Gibbula; species Gibbula magus. The sequence goes on from OW388302.1 coordinate 17,799,068, forward strand.
GTCGTTATCATACAACATAGAGGGGAGTTTTTTTTACCTTGGTGAAAAACATATACAGCAACATCAAATCAAATTTCTTTTTTAGTTATTCAGGTGTTCGACAAGGGGAAAACCTTTCACCACTACTATTTTCCATTTTCCCAACGATTTGGATGTCTATCTTGAAAATAATGGGTGTAAGGGTGTTGATATTAATTGTGTCAGTGACAACGTGTTGTACATGTGTATTAAGTTCTTTATATTGTCATATGCAGATGATGCGATACTTCTCGGCGAAACCCCAAAAGAACTTCAGAATTCCCTTGATGTTTTTAAAACATACTGTGACACCTGGAAACATAGTGTAAACATAGCAAAAACTAAGATTATTATATTTGGAGGGAGTGTCGCAAATAAATCAAAAATATCTTTCCAGTTTGATTCTAAACCAATTGAAAATGTTGATAATTATACATATTTAGGTATCAATTTTCATCGTAATAGAAGATTCAACTTTGCAATTACTGATTTACTATCCAGCTCTAAAAAAAGCCATGTTTGCACTAATGAAGAAAGCAAGAGATCTAGTACTCGACACCATTATCAGTCTTTTCGATATATTAATACTGCCTATTGCCCTATATGGAAGTGAAATATGGGGCTACGAAAACACCGTGAATATTGAAAAATTTCACCTCAAATTTCTAAAGATTGCCTCCGGCGTAAGATTATCAACCCCTAACTTTATGGTTTATGGTGAACTGGGTCGTTTTCCTGTTAGCATTACGATAGCTAAAAGGATGATTGCATTTTGGCATAAATTGGAAACTGTACCCTTCCCAATCAAGTTATCATCACGTACATGTACATGTATCCTTCAATTGTTTAAATTAGACAATACTCTCAACATGTGCAGTAGTAACGTATGGTTATCTAACATAAAACGTATTTTAGACACTTGTGGTCTGACCTATTTATTTAATAATCCTGGTTGTGTCTGCAAACAGTGGCTAGTCTCTATGGTGGAATCTACTCTTAAAGATCACTTTATACAACAATGGAGGGTGATATTAACAAAAGTACAAAGGGAAACTATTATAAATTATTATAAGGATAAACCCATGATACCGACGATATGGTAAGGTTGTGGACCCTGATAGGAAGGAAAACCCCGAGGATGCGACCCATGAATGGGTTATCTATATTATCAAAAATATGCCAAGAATTGATAGATTATGCAATCTCTGTAGTTCACCCACGATAGCCGACGAGCACCACTACATATTCAAATGTCCATTTTTTTTTTATACAATTCGACCACTATATATTCCGCCTTACTACAGCCAATGGCCAAATCTTGTCAAATTTAAACTCTTATTCGCCGAAAACAAGTGTACAATAGTTAAGAATATGTCACGGTTTATTAGGATTATTAATACTACAATGAATAGATGATACACAGCTAAAGCATATGTTCTGTTACCAATTGATCATTACTTTTGTTTTGATGTTAATTGTATTTTCCTGTACCACCAACGGTGGTTTGGTGGAATAAAATATTGAATTGAATTGAATTGAATTGGTAACCACAGACGTTTCAGCTGAGGACTTGTCAGGAAGGGTTCTCGGCGTACATGTCGAAGAAGGTGCCGGTCGTCTCGAGGTGTAGTGACTGTAGGTCTTCCAGACCTTGGACCACTGCACTTCCTATCTGCGCATGCTTCCGGACTTAACTAACAACAGTGTAATGGTAGCCCAAATTTCGTCCTATCGCCTTAACGGACATTCCTGCAGAGTGCATACCAATAATTTGATTACTGAGATCCATTTACAATCGTCTTCGTGCCGTATTCAATAGACATGCTTGAATGGCTGTGGAAAGCTACGTTAAAAGAATTTTTTTTTTAAGAAGAAAATTAATTTATTAATGTGTTACATACCACCAAATCCAGTTGGGCCATACTGCTTTTTTTGTGAACCTCGAGCGTAGCATGTTGCACGTGTAAGCGCGACTGTCACGCATCACTGGTTGGAACGTTTCGCACAAACACGACTCTTCTCATAAATGAAAATTGTTTAACTATTTAAAATATTCTCGAGAAGATATCATCACAAATATCAGGGAGTGCTTTACTTTCTTCTTTGTGTATAAGTTTTTAAGGTCCAGACCCCTGTGTTTAGTCCTCACCCCGTCGGTCGTGAACTTCAAGTGCATTATCCACGTCAATGTGTCCTCATATCATTTTGCTCACGTGTCTTCACTGCACGGACTAAACGTACTCTTCACTTCACACTTCCCTCACGACACTGAACACAAACACATATATATACTGCGCCATGTTATCCCATTGAATAGTGAGATCGTAATCGTGAATATTTTTTCTGCTGACCATGCAGGTTATATGGATGATGCTGATGCAGGATTATATTATGGTAATTAGCGAGGATGATGTCAACACGTCATTTCTCAAGAGGTTCCAGATTGTGAAGATGACGAAAGGGAACATTTCAAACTACATGTTGAGCATTCTGAGTTTATCGGAGTTGGATACTGGAAGCTACAGGTGCGCGGTGGTCATACCTGGTCTACATCGGGAGCAGTGGCCTTACATGGATACATCTCTCGTGGTAGAAGGTGATTGTCATTAATGGCAAAGCATGCTATTTAATTTGGATAAACTTCCTTATTGTTTGTGCAAAACTTTTAACATTACATCCGCCTTCCTGCCAAGCCCTTCTTCACGCCACACCCTTTATCATGCCCAGTCTTTCTTCATGCCACGCTCTTCCTCCTGCTATAAGCCCTTCCCATCCTGTCTCGGGTAAAACGTATAAGCTGCCACTCAACTCAGTAGCAGCAGCAATACCTCATGCCACGCCCTTCCACATGCCACGCCCTTCCACATGCCACGCCCTTCCTCGTGCCATATCATTTCTCATGCTACGCCCTTTCTTCATTTTGCCTCGCCCTGTTTAATGCCCCGCCGATTCGTATGTCTCCCCCATTCTTTATGCCCCACTCTGCCTCATGCTTCCTTATACAACACCCTTTCTTCATGCCCCGCCCTTCTTCACGCCCCGCCCTTACTCATGCTACGGTCTTCTTCATGCTTCGTCCTTCCTGATGCCACACTTAATAATGCCAAGCCTTTGCTGAGACTGTATGCCCCGCCCTTCTTCACGCCCCGCCCATCTTCATGCCCCGCCCTTCTTCAAGCGTCGTCCTTCCTGATGCCACACATCCTCATGCCACACCTTTCCTGAGACTGTATGCCCCGCCCTTCCTCATGCTACGGTCTTCCTCATGCTACGTCCTTCCTAATGCTCATCCTTCCTCTCGTACGTCCTTCCTCATTCTACGTCCTTCCTCATGCCACACCTTTCCTGAGACTGTATGCCGGGCCCTTCCTCATGCTACGGCCTTCCTCATGCTACGTCCCCTTCATGCTCCGCCCTTCCTCATTCTAAGTCCTTCCTGATGCCACTGCTTTCCTGAGACTGTATGCCCCGCCCTTCATCATGCTACGTCCTTCCTCATGCTACGGCCTTCCTCATGCTACGGCCTTCCTCATGCCCCGCCCTTCATCATGCTACGTCCTTCCTCATGCTACGGTCTTCCTCATGCTACGGCCTTCCTCATGCTACGTCCCCTTCATGCTCCGCCCTTCCTCATTCTAAGTCCTTCCTGATGCCACACCTTTCCTGAGACTGTATGCCCCGCCCTTCATCATGCTACGTCCTTCCTCATGCTACGGTCTTCCTCATGCTACGGTCTTCCTCATGCTACGTCCTTCCTCATGCTACGGTCTTCCCCATGCTACGTCCTTCCCCATGCTACGGCCTTCCTCATGCTATGGCCTTCCTCATGCTATGGCCTTCCTCATGCTTCGGTCTTCCTCATGCTACGGTCTTCCTCTCGTACGTCCTTCCTCATGCTACGGTCTTCCCCATGCTACGTCCTTCCCCATGCTACGTCCTTCCTCTCGTACGTCCTTCCACATGCTACGGCCTTCCTCATGCTATGGCCTTCCTCTCGTACGTCCTTCCTCATGCCACACCTTTCCTGAGACTGTATGCCCCGCCCTTCCTCATGATACGGCCTTCCTCATGCTACGTCCTTCCTCATGCTACGTCCCCTTCATGGTCCGCCCTTCCTCATGCTACGGTCTTCCTCATGCTACGGTCTTCCTCATGCTATGGCCTTCCTCTCGTACGTCCTTCCACATGCTACGGCCTTCCTCATGCTATGGCCTTCCTCTCGTACGTCCTTCCTCATGCCACACCTTTCCTGAGACTGTATGCCCCGCCCTTCCTCATGATACGGCCTTCCTCATGCTACGTCCTTCCTCATGCTACGTCCTTCTTCATGCTACGGCCTTCCTCATGCTACGGTCTTCCTCATGCTACGATCTTCCTCATGCTACGGTCTTCCTCATGCTATGGCCTTCCTCTCGTACGTCCTTCCTCATGCCACACCTTTCCTGAGACTGTATGCCCCGCCCTTCCTCATGATACGGCCTTCCTCATGCTACGTCCTTCCTCATGCTACGTCCCCTTCATGGTCCGCCCTTCCTCATGCTACGGTCTTCCTCATGCTACGGTCTTCCTCATGCTATGGCCTTCCTCTCGTACGTCCTTCCTCATGCTACGTCCCCTTCATGGTCCGCCCTTCCTCATGCTACGGTCTTCCTCATGCTACGGTCTTCCTCATGCTATGGCCTTCCTCTCGTACGTCCTTCCACATGCTACGGCCTTCCTCATGCTATGGCCTTCCTCTCGTACGTCCTTCCTCATGCCACACCTTTCCTGAGACTGTATGCCCCGCCCTTCCTCATGATACGGCCTTCCTCATGCTACGTCCTTCCTCATGCTACGTCCTTCTTCATGCTACGGCCTTCCTCATGCTACGGTCTTCCTCATGCTACGATCTTCCTCATGCTACGGTCTTCCTCATGCTATGGCCTTCCTCTCGTACGTCCTTCCTCATGCCACACCTTTCCTGAGACTGTATGCCCCGCCCTTCCTCATGATACGGCCTTCCTCATGCTACGTCCTTCCTCATGCTACGTCCTTCTTCATGCTACGGCCTTCCTCATGCTACGGTCTTCCTCATGCTACGATCTTCCTCATGCTACGGTCTTCCTCATGCTATGGCCTTCCTCTCGTACGTCCTTCCTCATGCCACACCTTTCCTGAGACTGTATGCCCCGCCCTTCCTCATGATACGGCCTTCCTCATGCTACGTCCTTCCTCATGCTACGTCCCCTTCATGGTCCGCCCTTCCTCATGCTACGGTCTTCCTCATGCTACGGTCTTCCTCATGCTATGGCCTTCCTCTCGTACGTCCTTCCTCATGCTACGGCCTTCCTCATGCTATGGCCTTCCTCTCGTACGTCCTTCCTCATGCCACACCTTTCCTGAGACTGTATGCCCCGCCCTTCCTCATGATACGGCCTTCCTCATGCTACGTCCTTCCTCATGCTACGTCCCCTTCATGGTCCGCCCTTCCTCATGCTACGGTCTTCCTCATGCTACGGTCTTCCTCATGCTATGGCCTTCCTCTCGTACGTCCTTCCTCATGCTACGGCCTTCCTCATGCTATGGCCTTCCTCTCGTACGTCCTTCCTCATGCCACACCTTTCCTGAGACTGTATGCCCCGCCCTTCCTCATGATACGGCCTTCCTCATGCTACGTCCTTCCTCATGCTACGTCCCCTTCATGGTCCGCCCTTCCTCATGCTACGTCCTTCCTCATGCTACGGCCTTCCTCATGCTACGTCCTTCCTCATGCTACGTCCCCTTCATGCTCCGGCCTTCCTCATGCTACGGCCTTCCTCATGCTACGGCCTTCCTCATGCTACGTCCTTCCTCATGCTACGTCCCCTTCATGCTCCGCCCTTCCTCATGCTACGTCCTTCCTCATGCTACGTCCTTCCTCATGCTACGTCCTTCCTCATGCCACACTTCCTAATGCCACGCCTTTCCTGAGACTGTATATCCAAGTCCGTACATCCGAAAATGTGTACTTCATAAGGATGAGCATGTTCCAAAAACTTTTGAGTTGTGGAGCTGGACATTGACGCTTTACAAATGCTATACTTCTACCAGTATAACTGTCATATCAGGTTCAGTTGTGGATATATTTGCTGCAGTTGCCCCATACATACGCCGAGACGGTGAGGGGCTGACAGTTGTGGACGAAGGGGGGAGCACCTCTATAAGATGTTTGGGGTTCGGTACACCAAGGCCTGACATCACGTGGACACGTTTGGACGGAGGACTCCTGCCGAATGAAGAGACACAAATTATGGTAGATACAACATAAAACGAGGTCATTTAATTCCTTTACTTTTCTGAGCTTATACAGTTAATTCTCATCAGTACAATGAGATATATATTGTGTTTTCTGTGTGATATCACTGATCATCGAGTGATTGGTTAAAGGCGCCGTAGCACACCGTTCTTTCTGAAATAAAGTGATCTCGTGAAAATGAAAATAAGTGTCACCAATGGCTAAATAATACTCCTGAAACAATGAAACTTTGCAAAGTTCTAAACCGAATGTTCAAGGTTCGTTTAAGCCATGCGAGTCCAATTCCTTTTATCAACACCTTACACTGGACAGTTCCACACAAGTGTATAAGTCACACTATTTTTTCAATACGGATCACCGATTTCTATGGATACATCTTATCGGGTCGTGTTTTATCATCGAATGTAGCATTATATTGAATAAACTTGAATAACAAATAGAAAATTTGAGAAAACGTTATGTAAAAACGTGCTACAGCACCTTTAAAGGCGGTATTTTTTGTAAGTGGCGCAGCCAAGAGTAAGAGTAATAGTAATATAGGCTGTACTCTGTCACAAGATGAGAGATAAGTGATATTACACTGCACATTCTAAACATTATGTCTATTATATGCCTCTGTGGTTTGAAATGTGGGTTTTTACGTCCAAACCTGCATCAAATGAGCGACTTATGGTGAAGCCATGCCGTTGTTGCACTGCCACTTAGCGAGGCGAGGTTGAATCGTTGATTGTTGACGTGATGTCATACAATTGTGCACATGACGTAATATAAAACACGAATGATAAAAAAACCCCATCCTGCTCCATATAGGTGTTTTAATTTGCATGGCCGTGATATATCCCCTGATTGCCCGAAACGCTTACCGGCTGCCATCCTCGATAATCCAGCGCTATTGTTCCGATAAATCTACACACAAGCGCTGGAAAACAGTAAGGGTATTTATCCCTAACCTAGTTACCTCCCTTCGCAATGACTCAGCGAAACGCTTGCTTTCTAACAACCAATGAGGTCACTTGAAATCAAGGGTGAAATAACAAGCACTCTCGTGTCAGGATCTTGGCTTTCGCAGTAGCACAGCACAGCACAGGGGTTTTAATCAATTACGTCCACCCGTTTTGATGGACATGAATACACCCTTCTCACGTACAGACTTCTTAAAACTATCTTTTGAGTTTCTGTCAGGTTTTCTACGCTGAATTTGTTACAAATTTTATCGTAATCGAGTGAGTGAGCCATGTTTGTTTCTATAAACAACGGTAGTGATGCGTTTTGATTGGTCGAGTTGTTTACGCAGATAGTGTCTGCGTTTCGTTTCTGATTGGATAACATGGACCCAAGGGAGGTAACTAGGTTAGGGATAAATACCCTTACTGTTTTCCAGCGCTTGTGTGTAGATTTATCGGAACAATAGCGCTGGATTATCGAGGATGACCGGCTGCTTGGTTAGGCATACGAAACGAAAGTGTCTGATACGGTCATTTGTAGAAGGTATTCGCATAAGAACAACCTAATTGAGCAGGCTCAGTTTTCACTGTTCACTGCATTTATAAGAGATTGGCATTAATTACACTAAATACGGTTTATTTAAAAAAACATATTCCCAGTTTTTAAAAATAATTCTGTACGGGGATGTTTTAAAATACAGAAGCTTATTTCCAGGGAGAACGTCTGCAAATAAACAACGCACGTTTCGAGGACTCAGGCCTGTACCAATGTCAGGCTGATAACGGTATTAACCCCCCAGACACCCTCGTCTCAGAGTTGGCCGCGGCAACAGCGCCTAGAATTCGCGCAAAGGAAGACAGTGTGGGGCAGGTCCAAAACCGACTTTTAAAAGCAACTCTTGGCTGTATCGTGGAGGGTATGTCCTGATTATGATGATCATTATATTGATCTCTATCCGCTGATACCAACAGGCTCTTGGGTCATTGATAATAATAATAATAATAATATTAATAATAATGAGTTTTACGTCAAGTATCGTTCTCTTATATGACTTGGAATGAATCAGAACTCTACACAATTAAATTCTTAAGCTATCCAAATCAAGCATCCTCGGTTACCCATGGTTTTATATATGCTCCGTTACTCTCCACTATATCACCCATGGGAAATTTCATCAGAGAAATCTGTACTCAAATTACCCGCCCTTGGCCGGCGTGAGCCAATGACAATTCATATCACTTCGTTGCAAAGCACGCGAGGTCATTTTGTTAGCTATCCGTCACCGGTTATCTCCCTTGACCATTTGAGTATTGAGTATTTTCGTTGGTTACTGACTTCGTCACGCCGGCCAAGGGCGGGTAATTTGAGTAAATATTTTCCTAATAAGGTTTCCCATGGGTGATATAGTGGAGAGTAACGGAGCATATATAAAACCATGGGTAACCGAGGATGCCCCCTAGGTTGAATCGAGAGTTTGCTAGAGACTTATATGATTGTGACCCAAGTTTCACCTTGTCAAATTTCATTGTGTTATAGTACATGTGTAATAACAAGAGTGTAGTTGAAACCTTGTATAGTGGAGAGTAACGGAGCATATATAAAACAATGGGTAACCGAGGATGAAGTCAAGAGGCCCTCTTATTAAGAAGGTGAATAAATATAACCCAACGGCTTGTTCTGATACCTGCATTCAATTGGTCACAGACCATTCACCCGTACGAGACACAATCAGTCCTGGAAATAAACTGTGAACGAGTGCGTATCCATTAGATCGAACTTTTATCTCGAATGTCGATATGTCAATTGTAATCATCTTGCCTGCAGTGAATATTACCCATAAGGGTTAGGATACACAGGTGATTATTTTTGTGATATTCGCAGATGTGCTCTTTAGTGATTCTCAACGCTGATTGGTCAGTAGCCGGAGAATGACAAGACGATTGGTTGACGGTACTACTTTCGTGTTTCATTGATAAATAGAACGTATCGAACTCGATCACACTTCTCGATTTTAAAAATAAAATCAGATATCAAGAATATACAAATATTTAGTTTATTAAACGTTCTATATACAAACTTATAACAGGTGCATTATCTACAATGTCATTATTATTTTAATTGACAAGTTATTGACGATTATTTTTAATAATTTCAACGGCACAACGTTGTCGTGTTTTTTTAAAAACAAATATGGCTGCCAACAGAATAAAAACATTCCTGTTCCGGACACGAGAATGTTCAATCCATAAACAATTAGATCTACCTAACCATAAACGCGAAACAACATCAGAAAATATTGGACAATCTAGGCACTAATCTCGTTGTTTCAGAATCAGAATAAGCGTGCAGAATAAGATCAAACCTTTTGTTTGACATCATGGCTGCAGTTCAATTAAGAAATAGATTTCATAATGTGATTGTTCACTGGCTTATAAACGGTTTGAAAGGTGCAAGTTAAAGTGGTATAAATGCCGGAGCTTGTCAACGGCATTTATACTACAGTTAAACTTGAACGTTCAAACCGTTTATAAGCCAGTGAACAAACACATTATGAAATCTATTTCTTATAAATTCAAACTTTGTAATTTAAGCGATTTCTAATCAGTAAGTGCACGATAAAACAAATGTTTAGTATTGTCTTATATCAGGCGCTAAGCTCCGCCCACAATAACACCGCATCACTTATGTGTCACCACGCCAAACGTAGTTCACAAGAAATATGATTAAAGTATTTATTTTTTGGTTCTAACATGCTGTTCTAATCAAACTCTCAATCTAACTACAATTAGAATTCACGCTGTAAGATTTTTAAAAAGTTCACTAAAAAAAAGTGCATGTGATAGCAGTGTCATAATTGCTCAGTGATACAGTGATAAAGTAGTACCGCAGGTTATTTTTTGTAAACGTCAGGTTATAAAGGTTATCCTTTTCAGCTGTCAATCTTGTGTTTATGAGAATGTATGCAGGTCACATGACCTTATTTAATCCAATCAGCAGGGAGCATATCGCTTAAATTTCAAAGTCTGAATTTATTCACGCTTATATCGAAGGATATTTCACCATGGCGTCCCTTTGCAGTGTATCTAATTTGGCATCCATTACAATAACTATTTTTTATTTTAACTATGTTATGGGTTATCCAAACAGACTAATACTATATTATTTCTCTTCGTTTTATTGAACAACTATTTTTTATAGTCATAGACTGGATATGATCGGTGTAACATGCGCAAGAATTCAAATCAGCTGATCAATGTCACTTACAACAGTCTCAAAAACGGAACGTTTGTCATTTGTAAATGTGTATTTTAAGTGAATGTTATTGGTTATATAAAAAATAACCAACTCGGTGCGAGTGATTACGGAAAAAATGCCCTCGTCGAAATGACATCATTTCAACCTGTGCATATTTCCCATAATCACTCGTACCGAGTTGGTTATTCTCTAATATCTGAATACAATTAAAATAATAATAATAACTCTTTATTGTCCTCAATACAAAGTACAACGAACATTCATTTTGTGCTTTCCGCTTTGATACACTGGCATGGAACCAGGTAAGACACTGATGATCATCTCACTATTGCTACATGATTTTGCATGGTTATGACGTCATGGACTGTATCTAAGCAAAACTTGAAACACCTGAATTTTATAGTTCTTAGAACTTATTGACAACCCCTTTGACCGACGTTTATAACAATTATAACAAGACCTGAGTGCTCAGTCGGCAAGTTTTTTTAATTGGTTAATGTTCGCATGCGCCATGATGTCAGTTGGAGATTTCCCTAGATGTAGATTTGAATATGTGCACTTATATTCATGTTATTCACAAAATGAATTCAATTTCCTTTCCAGGCTACCCTTCACCTCAGGTAGAATGGTCACGGGTGTATTTTGAAAATTTAAAACCGATATCTGGGGACGATAAGTTCATCCTAGACAGACAGACACTCGGGGGCCGCTTCTTGAGGACAAAGAAGAGACTTTACACTCTGACAATAAACAACGTTCAGGCAAATGACTACGGGGACTACATGTGCAAAGCAACCAACGACCTGGGCTCGGCCGAGGCTGTCATAACTGTGTTTGGTAAACATTTAAAGTGACAGTTCTTCCTGAGTAAAGAAAATACCATGAAATAATCTGTTTTCACTGAACTTCACTGGGAATCAATTTACATCTAGTTCGGATCGGATCGGATCAAGAGGTCCGGGGTTCGAATACCGCCAGGGGCACGGCAACTTTGTATGCGGTAGAGAACTGTTCTACAAGCAGTAAGGTTTTGGTGCAATGCTACACTGAATGTCAGTGTAGTACCACCCATGGTTCGCTAGTTCAAGCCGCTGCTCGCAGGTTTCACCGCAGTGCATAGCCACATGTCGTTGCGGACTTTCTCCCTGCCATAATACTAGCAGCCGCGATATAAGTGAAATACTCTTGAAAGCGGCGTTAAACCCGAACTCACTCACTCACTCAATTTACATCTAAACAATAATGGATTCAATAAGAATTATCTGGTGCCTTGTCATCTCGCAGTATAGAAACACATCTCATATATTGATTGCAAATGTGCCACACATATACACTCTGTTGACTGGAGACATAGTGATTAGTGTAACTAAGATGGCAATACAATGAAATATCAACAATCGTTAATACCGTGCTAATATTTACACGTTTTTATATTTCAGACCCAGAAGAAATCACGGTCAGCTCGTAAGCTGGGGATTCTGCCGCTGTTGACATGGTTGCAGAACAAGAACAACCCACTTTGATACGGAAAACCATAGAGAGCTTCTATCCAGAGTTTTGCATTGAGTTTAACTGTAAAACAGTTCTTTCAATTAAAATTGTTAGTACGACATGTTCGTGTTTCATTTCGTCCGAGTTTTAAACTGAGTGCTAAGAGAGTCAGCTGCATGTAATAAATGGAGATTATTAACCAAGCGTGTTTCTGTATCAGTGTCATGTTTGGGAACACACAATGTCTTGCGGTTTAATGGACAAACCGAAAAACGCACACAACCTTTGGTGCTAACGAGAGGCGTTCAATAAAGATTTCTCCTGATAGACTTCTACTTTACTGAAAAAAACGAAACTTTGTATAGTTGTTAGTCTTTCTCTACAAAGGCATCACACAGTGTGACGCATTTCTCCCAGCGCTTGATGCAGCCTTCTAGGCCTTTCTTGTAAGAGGCATCAGATCTTGTCAAAAGCCAGGACTTGACCTCATTAATGAGGGTTTCATCATCAGGGAAACGATTGCCTTTCAAAAGTGACTTCATGTTTGAGAAGAGGAAGAAATCAGATGGTGCAAGGTCAGGAGAATACATGGGTGAGGAAGTATTTCATAGCCACAGGTCTGCGCATGTGAGTTGTGGACAGGAGCATTGTCCTGAAGCAGGCGGACACTTTTAGTGAGCATGGGCTATGTAGCTCATCAGGTTTTATATTGTTTAATGTTGCAGACTGAAATAGATTGTTCTCAATATAATGCACAACTCCTGAAAAATTGCAGACTTGACATTGTCAGTACATAACAAAAACATGACTCGACTCGGGGAAGTCGGGATAAAATGTACAAAAAAAGATGGGTTGTGGCGGTTCTTGAGGAGAAGTTGAATGAGTAAAAATTTTACGGATGAGCTAAAAATCCATCATGATTACACCATGCTGATCCCAAAAGACAGTGAGCATAACCTTGCCTGCCGAGGGCTGGACCGGGCTTGACCCGTGCCTTTTGAGGGGGTGGTGACTGACGATACTTCCACTGCATTGACTGGATTTTACTTTCATGATCATATTGATGGACCCATGTTTCATACTGTGTGATTAGTCTGTTGAAAAGGTTGTCCTGGTTTTCTTGGCACATTGCTAAAAGAGCTTTTGAGCAGTCGACTCGTTTTTGTTTTTGGAAGGGTGTTAGCAGTCGGGGTATCCACCGAGCTGACAACAAGAATAAAAATAGAGCCACTGGCTCTGTAGCTCACCAGGCTTTATACACATTAACTATAATTAAACATGTCAACTTCTAGGTGAGAGATACTACAAATAGGAAGCACTTAAAATGGAGAAGAGGAAATAGGTCTTAATGTCCTTACCCCTCTGACCTATCTTTGAGGCCAGAGATAAAATCCCCTGCAAATAAAGACACATTTGAAGATCTAATTGATTACTGTGGTTTCCTTTAAATTACCTCCCTTTGAAGAGCACATACAATCTCAAGATGAAAGTAGCTTTACAATACAATTTAGAATCCGGATAAACCAAGGAGTCTATACATGCAATTTCAAGTCTCTAGGTTCAGTGGTGTGGTGAGGTGTAATGTGTTGTTCTGTGGTGAGGTGTGGTGAGATTAGGTGAAATGTGGTGTGGTGAGGTGAGGTGTGGTGTGGTGAGGTGGTAAGTGTGTTGAGTGGTGTGGTGAGGTGTGGTGAGGTGTAATGTGTTGTGCTATGGTGAGATAAAGTGAGGTGTAATGTGGTGTTCTGTGGTTAGGTGAGGTGAGGTGTGGTGTGGTGTAGTGTGGTGAGGTGAGGTGTGGTGAGGTGAGGTGTGGTGAGGTTAGGTGTGGTGAGGTGAGGTGTGGTGTGATGTGGTGTGGTGAGGTGTAATGTTGTTTGCTGAGGTATGGTGAGGTGTAATGTTGTATCGTGTGGTAGGGTGTAATGTGGTTTGCTGTGGTGAGGTGAGGTGTAATGTTGTATGGTGTGGTGAGGTGTAATGTGTTGTGAAGTGAGTTGTGGTGTGGTGAGGTGTGGTGAGTTTCTGGTGTGGTGAGTTTCTGGTGTGGTGGGGTATGTCAAGGTGATATGAAGTTACAAGTTTTTGCTTTTAAAGCCTTTTTTCACATATATCAGATAGTTTTATTGCAAAGATATGTTCTACAACAACATTTTAACTATGCATTGCGATGACCAACTGGAATTACTGAGGAATGTCAACATAAAAACAGCAACAAATGATATAGACATTTAGTATTTTTATTAATTATTTACACATAATGCATATGCTTGTGCCTTCAGCAGGAATATAACTACCTGGTACATTGTAATTATCAAATCCTAGCATATGAAAGACAATCTTTATGTAGAATTGTAACTAGATATGTCAGTGACCCAGCCTCAACTCAAGCTCAAATACTTTCTAAATCATTGAGACACTAGTTACTGTACAACTATTTTCATCCAACTTTTAGATTTAATAACAAGACTTTTGATAAGACTTTTGGAGTCTTGTGCAGTAAATGATTTGAAAGTAAGAAAAAAGCTTCCCACTCCAGCAAGGCAGACAAGAATGCTTCACCCAGCAGCACTGTTGTCCCCTTGTGTGGCAAGTTTCCTGACTACCATACATACACAACATTTACAAATATTTAATTACATGTCTCATATAAATCCAGTCACCAGTGCTGATTCTAGGAATTTAAAAAAGGGGGCCCAATGCCCCATCACATTTCAAAATAGGGGGCCTCCACTAACTTACAGGGGGTAAATGAAACAAAAAAGAAATTGTAAAGATTGCCTTTACGGTAACTTCGGGAATCTCCATAGGTGATCCGATTGTCGGGAAATACGATTTTCATTAATTTGTGAATGAACATTCAAATGGCATTTCAAAATGATAACAAAATATCCATCAATTCATGATTATCATACAAATCAATTTCGATTTGACAGTCATATACAGTCGCAAATGTCTAAAATGCAGTTAAAACTTTGCTATCCACTGATCGACTTTAACTCGTGCAACACGAGGCAAGCGTGCTACGTTAGTGAAGGTTAAAATAGATATAGGCCTAGGTCACCATAAGTTTTCAAACGTAAACAGAGCATTATTCACTCGAGCAGCCGACAAGAATTTAAGTGCATGCGAGGCTTATGCTAATGTTTAGCGACCTGTGATTGGTTGAACACTGTTGAAGTGCAGCTCCGCAGAAAGGTGTTTTATAAGGCCTGCTGTGATTGGTCTAAAATAAGATTGTTTACGTCGACACACAGACACTCGCGATGTTTCATTCATTCATTCAAAGTATCCTTTCAAGTTTAATCTACTAAACGTCTATTATTCAGCAAGATATACCGCGGACAGAAATGTATTTTGAGGCCTTTATTTATATTTTGCGGCCTTGGTGATGCACTGTTTTCTGAACTGGGGGCATTTTAATAAAAATAGAGCCATGGGCTCTGTAGCTCATCAGGATTTGCTTTATTATCTAAGGTTGAATATCTAAGTTATCTCAAGTAATACATTGTTAACAAGCAAAAAATAGGTTTTTAGATCATGACCCGTGACCTGTATTTAGAGTCACAGGGTCACCAATCCTACAATTAAGAATCACCTTTGACTAAAGAGTCTCTACACAACTTTTCAGCTCTCAAGACCTTTTGGAACTGGAGAAGAAGAGGAAAATAGGTTTTTTGGGTTGTGACCTCTGTGACCCCATTTGGGGTCATGGGGTCACGAAATCTACAATTTAGAATCCCCATTGGCCAAGGAGTATGCACACAACTTTTCAGCTCTCTAGACCTTTTGGAACTGGAGAAGAAGATGAAAATAGGTTTTTAAGGATGTGACCCCTGTGACCCCATTTGGGGTCACGGTGTCACGAAATCTACAATTTAGAATCCCCATTGGCCAAGGAGTCTGCACACAACTTTTCAGCTCTCTAGAACTTTTAGAACTGGAGAAGAAGATGAAAATAGGTTTTTGGGGTTGTGACCTCTGTGACCCCATTTGGGGTCACAGGGTCACGAAATCTACAATTTAGAATCCCCATTGGCCAAGGAGTATGCACACAACTTTTCAGCTCTCTAGACCTTTTGGAACTTGAGAAGAAGATGATAATAGGTTTCTAAGGATGTGACCCCTGTAACCCCATTTGGGGTCATGGGGTCACGAAATCTACAATTTAGAATCCCCATTGGCCAAGGAGTCTGCACACAACTTTTCAGCTCTCTAGACCTTTTGGAACTGGAGAAGAAGATGAAAATAGGTTTTTAAGGATGTGACCCCTGTGACCCCATTTGGGGTCATGGGGTCACGAAATCTACAATTTAGAATCCCCATTGGCCAAGGAGTCTGCACATAAAATTTCAGCTCTGTGGAGTCATTGGTTCTGGAGAAGAAGTCGAAAAAGCGAAAAGTTTACGGATGGACGGACGGACGGACGGACGCCGGACACCATGCCATGCCATAAGCCCATCGGGCCTTTCAGGCCTGATGAGCTAAAAATAGCGGGATTCCCGCAAGGCCGCGCTCTAGAATCAACACTGAGTCACTATATTCTCCAATTCTATTAACTGAACAACAAAATAAAGAATACAAACGATTTCATCATTATTCTAAAAAAACCAATATCATTCAATTCAATATTACCGGTATTTACAATATCATTGTTTCAAATAATAAATTTTAGAGTTAAGTAAAGGTTCAATCTCTTTAATCAGATCAAAGATAGCGCTCATACCTCCCTGTGTTCCTGATCTGAGTAATGCACACAGAGGTCATCTCATGCGACCTTTTACTCCAGCCAATCAGCAGGCCTGTAGCAATTCCTGCCCCCCACCCCTTTAATTGGTGCTACGGGCCTGATCAGTGTCGAGGCTAGAAAGCCATTGGACAGCATGAGTTGACATACCAAACGCCACATTCAATGCCAAATCTAAGAAGGTCTCTGATTGGCTGAATTTATTGAAGGTGAAAGGTCACAGTGAAGGTCACCTGAGATGACCTCTGTGGAGTAGTTCTACGTTACGGGAGTTACGTTGGATCTGATGTATACGAGATTGGTAGAAGTCGATACCTTCAACTTAGTATTCACTGCATGAATGAGCAGAAGCTTTGACAAGGTATAAATACACTATAACTATTTAGATTATTATTTTGCTCCAATTACAGGTATATTTGTCACTGTTTAAAAAGTATCTGATTCTTCACACAGTGTAGATCAAAATTTATTGGAAGTATTGACGAGATATTAAATATTTGTGGAAAGTTTTGATGAGTTTTGTCATCTTTTATGGAATGTTGAAAGAAGAACACTCCACTATGAAGCAAGTGTGTCCATCATTGAGTCCGCTTGCTTTAGTTCTGAAAATAAACCAAATTATTTGTAATGTTCACTGTGACCATCACTATGATCAAAATACAGGTGTACAAATCTTTAAGAATATGAAATGAGACTCATTCGATAATGTGTAATTTGGTCAAGACTTGACCTTTGGTGACCTATAAATGGCTTTCAATAAATGACTATTCAGAAACGATTGCACATGCATAGATGATTGACAACAGGACAGCTTTGTTACAGGATCCAGTTCAGTCTTCCAATGTTGTGTAGCACAACTAGAGACTAGATCACGTGCAACGCAGTTATTTTAGTCCACGCTAATAACCTTTTGAGGTTTTTGTTAAAAGTTTGGCATCGGGAGAACATTCTTTGATATAGATTTTAACCAACAATAATAATGGTTGACTTCAAGCGACACAATTTTATACGTAGTTCAGCTTTTACAGTAGACTTTACTCAACATACCATTCAGCAGGACTCTGAACTTATCAGCGGAGAGGGTGAAGGCAACAGGTTCTGTTGTCTGTGTGTCCGGGTTCTTCACCTCGAGTCGCATCTGCACACTCGGCTCGTTGATGTCCTGAAAACATTCCCAATAAAAATATCCTACCCCTTCTACAATACCCTGATTCCTTGGGCCCAATAACTCTTGTTTTGCTGTAGATAGTAACTAATCAGTATGTATAGCATGCAATTTTTTCAGCCAATTTATTGAATGTATAGTCAGCCAATGAAATGTGATTTTGTTTGCGGACGATCGCTCATACTGTCTGCATTAAAAACACAACTCTTTGCAAAATATTACTCGGATTAAGTTTCCCCCAATTCTTTTAGGATTTCTATTGTGTGAGACATTTCTAAGTGCTATGAGCATGTAATTGGATGGACGACACTGCTAAATAAATTTCCATATATATTAATATATATATATACATACTGTCTACATTGTTGGAATGCATTGGCCATTATATTCATATAGTTACAGTGCCCAGTGAATCAGTGTATTGTTGTAGGGTTTAGGATACAAACACAGGATGTTAGGATTTGATGTCAGTGATTAAAAAATGATGATGAGAAATTAATTTATTTTGGTATTTTATACTATTTTTTACAGTTCACTGACAGTCTTTCGGCAAACTCAAATACTCAGAAAATACTAAGTGTTTTAGACTAGATGTTATACACAGGAACTCTATATCGTAATTAAAATGTGAGTGATTCAAAGCAAACTCAGCAAGGGCATGTATGATGTGTAATGCATTTGGGCAAACAGTCAAGGGCATGTATGATGTGTAATGCATTTGGGAAAACAGTCAAGGGCATGTATGATGTGTAATGCATTTGGGCAAACAGTCAAGGGCATGTATGATGTGTAATGCATTTGGGAAAACAGTCAAGGGCATGTATGATGTGTAATGCATTTGGGCAAACAGTCAAGGGCATGTATGATGTGTAATGCATTTGGGCAAACAGTCAAGGGCATGTATGATGTGTAATGCATTTGGGCAAACAGTCAAGGGCATGTATGATGTGTAATGCATTTTGGAAAACAGTCAAGGGCATGTATGATGTGTAATGCATTTGGGAAAACAGTCAAGGGCATGTATGATGTGTAATGCATTTGGGCAAACAGTCAAGGGCATGTATGATGTGTAATGCATTTGGGCAAACAGTCAAGGGAATGTATGATGTGTAATGCATTTGGGAAAACAGTCAAGGGCATGTATGATGTGTAATGCATTTGGGAAAACAGTCAAGGGCATGTATGATGTGTAATGCATTTGGGCAAACAGTCAAGGGCATGTATGATGTGTAATGCATTTGGGCAAACAGTCAAGGGAATGTATGATGTGTAATGCATTTGGGCAAACAGTCAAGGGCATGTATGATGTGTAATGCATTTGGGCAAACAGTCAAGGGCATGTATGATGTGTAATGCATTTGGGCAAACAGTCAAGGGCATGTATGATGTGTAATGCATTTGGGAAAACAGTCAAGGGCATGTATGATGCGTAATGCATTTGGGCAAACAGTCAAGGGCATGTATGATGTGTAACGCATTTGGGCAAACAGTCAAGGGCATGTATGATGTGTAATGCATTTGGGCAAACAGTCAAGGGCATGTATGATGTGTAATGCATTTGGGCAAACAGTCAAGGGCATGTATGATGTGTAATGCATTTGGGAAAACAGTCAAGGGCATGTATGATGCGTAATGCATTTGGGCAAACAGTCAAGGGCATGTATGATGTGTAATGCATTTGGGAAAACAGTCAAGGGCATGTATGATGTGAAATGCATTTGGGCAAACAGTCAAGGGCATGTATGATGTGTAATGCATTTGGGCAAACAGTCAAGGGAATGTATGATGTGTAATGCATTTGGGCAAACAGTCAAGGGCATGTATGATGTGTAATGCATTTGGGCAAACAGTCAAGGGCATGTATGATGTGTAATGCATTTTGGAAAACAGTCAAGGGCATGTATGATGTGTAATGCATTTGGGAAAACAGTCAAGGGCATGTATGATGTGTAATGCATTTGGGCAAACAGTCAAGGGCATGTATGATGTGTAATGCATTTGGGCAAACAGTCAAGGGAATGTATGATGTGTAATGCATTTGGGCAAACAGTCAAGGGCATGTATGATGTGTAATGCATTTGGGCAAACAGTCAAGGGCATGTATGATGTGTAATGCATTTGGGAAAACAGTCAAGGGCATGTATGATGCGTAATGCATTTGGGCAAACAGTCAAGGGCATGTATGATGCGTAATGCATTTGGGAAAACAGTCAAGGGCATGTATGATGTGTAATGCATTTGGGCAAACAGTCAAGGGCATGTATGATGTGTAATGCATTTGGGCAAACAGTCAAGGGAATGTATGATGTGTAATGCATTTGGGAAAACAGTCAAGGGAATGTATGATGTGTTATGCATTTGGGCAAACAGTCAGGTCATCTGACCCTAGTTAGATGGCATGACTATCTAGTGTTCAACAAACTGGTGAGTTAACTATCATTAGCATCTTACAGCAATCTCAGTGAAGGGCATGTATCTCTCAATCTAAATAAATTTAGTACAATGGGGAGGCGTTTTCAACAGAGATGTTTGCGGCTGACTGCGCTGAGAGAGTTATCCGGATCCACTAAAGGATGCAGGATGGCTGACTAAAAGCATGGCTAATAGTAAAAGGATTGAGGGGGATAACCATCCAACGGAGAACAAACTCAGGGGAGACAAGCATGAGTTTATTGTGACGTTTCGCCACCCGTGGGGAGCGGCTTCCTCAGACAAAAATACAGGCATGGAGTTAAAGTACTAAAATGAGGTAAAGGTTGATGATGTCACAATGGGCATTGTGATGTCATAGTCATTTGATGGAGGAGGAGGCTTAAGCGATGTGCATAGTTAAGTAAGCAGTATAATTATGAGTGAAAGAGAGTGAGGGGAAGTCGAAAGAGTGAAAAGTATGGACAACGGATGGTGGACGAAGGACAATGGACAACGGACGACGTATGCCGTACGCCGGCCCATGCCATAAGCCCATCTGGCATTTTAATACAGGCTTGATGGGCTAAAAATATGTCAATCTATTTTAATTTAGATTGTGTATCTCTCACCTTCAACTCACTGGAACTCAAGATGTAGTCCACTCTCCACTTGACGTTCTCAAGGGACGACACTGCAACCATATAGACACATGTATCATTGTCAAACAGAGAAGTATAAATCAATGTGTTTTCAATTATAAAATTATTCAATCAATTTTTATTGTTAAAGGATGAGGCAGAAGGCCAATTTATTTAGAAATATTGCAATAAAAGAAACATTATTTAGAAATATTTCATTCAACTGAACATTCTCAATCAAGGCCCTTCCTAGTATTGTTATTTGGAGATTTTCCAGCTGATTTCGGACTTGGGTTCTTGGGAACTTTTAATAATGCAGAAAAAGTGGATATTGTTTTTAGGTCAATCCAAAATTAAAGGGAGGGAGGTCTAAAGGATCTAACAATCCAACAATTCCCTTCATAGGGACGTCAATCATGTATGCGACCTCATTCAGTACTACCTTGTTTACTGCATAGTGTATATTGTGTCGAGATACAAACAATTCAGCTGCTGAATCACCATGTGTCACACCATTCTAAGTGAAAAATAGAGACGATTTTATGGATATGCAATTTCTTTATTCTTTGAAAGCAACGTTTCGACATAGGTTCTGAGGTCGTCGTCAAGCAAGTGGTACACAAGTGGGGAAACAGCTGGGTTATACACATGAATTGTTTTAACAAGAGATTGGAGATGAGTTGTTTATACAATAAATAGAGTTATTGGACAAAGGTTGAAAGCTAATTGAGTGGAAGCCAGTTACGTGATGTACAGAGACTGCATGAAGGATTAGGGAGGTGATTGGAAGCCAGGTGAATGTTTATACAATAGAAGAGATTGATGTACATGGAATAGGTGAGTTGATACAACAGATGAGATTAATTTATATGGTAAAGTAAAATTGATACAGCAGATGAGATTGATGTACATGACGAGGAGGTGGTGATTACAAAGTGAAAATGGAAAGAACAGTATCATAGATTTTGAAATGGACATATTGACTGCATTTACAACAGTGATTACTTTAGCAAATGGTGATAGGCTCTGGGGATGAAGTATCCTTCATCTCTGTTGAGAGAGGGGCCTATCTTCTTGATGTGGATGGCTTCAAGTAATTTTCGGGCTTTGTAATTCGTCTGGTTTCTTTCCATAATATAGTTGTATATCCATAAAATTGTCTCATTCTTCATAACACCAACTTCTAGAATGCCAATCAAACAAACAATTCTAAGTGGCCAATTTACAGGAATCACATCTCAGGGCTGAGTCACCGACTAATGAGCTACCCGAGAATATATACTCACATCTCAAGCTCTGATCACGAAGTCGTGTCTGCAGTTTACTCAGACCATCACTGTATGATTTGGTCAAGGAGCCTGCATGCTCTGTAACGCAAGATAATCAAACTGAGAAACTAACAAAACATTGTTGATCAGTCTAATGATAAATTATTTATTACTTATGTAGTATATCACCTTCTCATAATGCCACACATCTGCTTTACTTCACGCACTTTTAATTTACCCCAAGAGATTTCGGGTACATTTCACAGGTTTAAATATGGCCGCCGAGGGATGTCACATTACACCCTCTCATTTATATAGTCTATTCAAGATACTCTCTAAACCCCGCCATGTGGTCATACTGCACGTGATAACCTCTATTCCAAAGGCTATAACATCAATACATTACAACTTTGTGGATATTCTATCAATACACATAAATATGTTTCATTATTAATAAGTTGTATAAATACAAATACAGTGTTTTTTCTTATATCATGCACTGCACTAAAACAAGATGGCAGATACTTTAAAACTTGACTGCAATATGTAAACAGTATTGAGGGTTTTCAAAAATTGTGGGTCAAACTATGATGAGATTGACCAGCTTATCACTGGATTTTGTGTGCACTAAATTGGTAAAGAACACATGCCAATACATAGAGAATCTCGCCCAAGTGTCTCCTGATATCAAATATATCAACACGAGTTGATAAAAGTTACAAATATCCGAGGCTTGCCAAGGATATTTTTACTTTTATCAACGAGTGTTGATATATTTGATATCAGAAGACATGCGGGTGAGATTCTATTCATCATTCAAAATCATTCTTCATTAGTTTCTAATGAAAAATTATAATTTCTGAACACAAAACTGCCATTTGGCTTCCAGTGCTGTGATGTCATAGCATTTTGACGTCATCATGATTATGATGTCATAGCATTGTGATGTCATTACTTGATGATGCAAAATCATTTTGATGTCATGTAAGCTGACGTAACAGGGCATTGTTCAAAATCTACTGTCAAAACGATCTCCTAGGAGATATCGCTTGATCTCATACAAGTGATATCTCCTGTGGAACCCAATTTTGGATGATAAAGCGAGTTATTAGACCTTGTGGCAAGAAATCTATAGAATGAGTTTGTACTGCAGTAGATGCACTATTTTGCAGAGTTTTTCTTTGGAACAGTGTCAGTTTTAATCAGAGATACTAACATCCTGTGTGGTCTAATGATGTCGTTAGAGACTGGAGGAAATCTAACAAAATTACAAGTATTTTATATATTTATGAATGATACCTACCTCTAAACTTATCTGCATTTTCCTTGTTTGTTTACAAACATCAACAACAATAAAAAAAACTTAAACACAGTCTATACTAGACCTGTCAATCTTTTGAGTCTACACACTTCGCTCGTGCCGGCACGTGCACTTCGTGACCCATAATCCAACAGCTCTATCCCATCACTTTTCCTTGAATCAAGTCACACGATAGGCTGATAACCGTCCTGTGGGGAGGTCCGGGCGGGTTCCAAACTATAAGTTTAGAGGTAGGTATCATTCATAAATATACAAAATACTTGTAATTTTGTTAGATTTCTTTCATTCACTACCTCTAAACTTATCTGCAGAATCCCACAGATCGGCGGAGGGTAGGTAATCAGCGAGTGATTCAGCAGACTCAAAAGAGAAACGGCCTAAACCAAAGACAGAGGTCGCTAGAACGAAGTTCCTGCTAAACCAAGTAATGGTAGGCTGGCCTAAGCAGTCGTGGATTTATAACCGTTAACTGCTGTCGGCCAACATAGGATTTCTCAGCGAGAAGGAGGAACTCCGTCCTTACAACCTCTTTTTAAAAAAGAGTTGTAATTACCTATGTTACTGCTTGTCGGTCTGGACTGCCCCCGCTGCCACAAAGGGTCCCAGTTGATGTAGCCCCTGGAGATCCGTCTGGACATCCCTCAGGTAGTACGTGGAGAACGTCGTCGAAGAAGCCCAGTATCCCGCAGCGATGACGTCTTCGACCTAAGCAGAGTGCCACAGCGGAGCTGACGTAGCCCAGGCTCTGATTTCGTGAGCAGACACCTTACCATAAATCGGCGGAGAAGTCGCAGATTTATGGTAAGCTGCCTTAATCGTCTTTTTCAGCCAAGCTGAAACCGTGTTCTTCGTAATATCCTTATCTGAAGAAGGGAGACAAGGCAGGAAAAGCCTGTGTCTACCTCTTCTAAAGGATTTCGTCCTGCTCAGGTATTCTCTAAGAGAACGGACAGGGCAGAGAAGAAGGTCCTTTTCCATGCCGTCTGATAAAGCAGCGGACAGAGCCGGAACAGAAAAACATCTTCTTCCCAACGGGCCAGCTACCGTCTTCTGATTCTTAGCTACAAAGCCTGGTAAAGTAGACAAGGAAACCGACTGCCAGTTCTTAGAGTGCGTCATAGTAGCGTGGTCTAGCGCATGCAATTCAGATACCCTACTTGCCGAGGCCAGCGCCAACAGGAAAGCTGTCTTCCAAGATAAAAACGGTAAGGAAACGTCCTTAATGGGTTCAAACGGTTCCGCAAGCAGGGCAGACAGAACCACTGAAAGGTTCCATTTCAGCTGAAACTTGGGAGTCTTCAGATCTTCAAGCTGGAACGACCTGGACAAGCGATGAATGGCTTGGTCATTCGACAAATCGACCCCTTGCAAAGCCAAGGCAGAAGTTAACGCCGATTTGTAACCATCAATTGTCCCAGCTTTCAGCTTCTTGACCCTCCTTAGAAAGAGCAAGAACTCAGCGACGAGTGGAATGGAGATGACAGCATCAGGCTGGAATTGCTGCTTCCACTCGGTGAATTTACTGTATCTACAATCATAGAGGGCGGAAGTAGAAGATCTGAGGCCTCCCTTGACTGCTTCCGCAACTTCTTGGGAGAAACCACTTCTCCTGAGGTTACTCTGGATAACCTCCAAGCGTGTAGATGTAGTGACTCTGGGTTTCGATGGAATCTGTCGGACCTTGGCTGTTTCAGTAAGGTCGGAAACACTGGCAGCTCTACCGCCGGATGTGTTGACGCCATCAACAGATCTGGATACCAAGGACGATTGGGCCACGCTGGAGCAATCAGAATGATGATGCAGCTGTGACGTCTCGCCTTCTCCAAAACTGCTGGAACCAGCGCCGGTGGAGGAAAGGCGTAAGCGAGAAGACCGTCCCAGCTGATCGACATTGCGTCTACGGCGAAGGCCTGTGGATCCGGAACTGGACTGACGTAAACTGGGAGCTGAGTGTTGAGACTGGTCGCAAACAGATCTATCATCGGAGTTTCCCATAACTGAGACACCATCTTGAAGGAGGTGGGATGAAGAGTCCACTCTGTCGACTGAATCTGATTCGGACGCGACAAGCTGTCTGCCAGCACATTCAGATGCCCTGGAATGTGTCTGGCCCTGATCTGACAGCTGTGCTGGTCGATCCAATCGAACAGTTGAAGACAAATCTGCAACATTCCCTTTGACCTTGTTCCTCCTTGTCGATTTATGTATGACACCACTGTTGTGTTGTCTGAGGCTATCATCAGTCTTTTGCCTACTAGCTGATCCTGCCAAATCGCCAAGGCTTTCAGAATGGCCAACATCTCCAGCTGATTGATGTGAAGATGGACTTCGTCTAGAGACCAAGCTCCCTGCACCATCTGATCCTTGAAGTGTGCACCCCAGCCCACGTTTGACGCGTCCGTCACCAGTAGAACGTCCTGAACGAAGGGAACCAACTGAACTCCCTGCAGAACGTTCTGGTCTAGAAGCCACCAATGAAGCGTGCACAGTATCTCTTGCGGAGGACAGCACACGGTCGAAAGCTCGAGCGATCTCACGGAGTTGATCCAACACTGAAAGTGACGGAGTCTCAGTCTCCCCCTGTTGGTTAAATCCTGCATGCTTGTGAGCCTGCCCAACAGGGACATCCACTGCCTTAGGGTCTGAGGAGACTGGGACATGGACCGAATCAAATTCCGTGCGACCTCTACTCTGTCCTCTGGAGGTAGAACCTTCGAGATCTCTGTGTTGAAGATGGCTCCTATGTACTTCACTCTCTGGGACGGGATGAAGTCTGACTTCTCCGGGTGCACAATGAACCCGAGGTGTTCCAACGTAAAAACGGCAAGATCTCTGTTGGACTCCAGACAGTGATGAAGCCGGTCCGGTAGAAGGAAATCGTCCAGATATCCGTGGATCCTGATGGACCTGGAGTGGAGGAAACTCAGCACCGGTGCAGTGATTCTCGTGAACAGCCACGGAGCTATCGATATCCCGAACGGAAGAACCCTGAACTGGAATAGCCTGCCATTGACCGCAAAACGAAGATATTTCTGTGACGCTGGATGAATCGGGACATGGAGATACGCATCTCTGAGATCTAACGAGACCATCCAGTCCCCTGGACGTAGAGCCAGCTTCAGCGCCGATATCGATTCCATCCGGAAGTGAGGAGGTCTGCGCAGGAAATTCCGGTTCAGATTCTTCAGGTCTATTATCATCCGAAGCTCGTCCGTGTCCTTCTTGGGCACCAGGAATATGGGCGAGTAAAAGCCCCTGGTGACAGTGTGTGGGTCCAACTCCACGACTGCGTTCTTGACTAATAACTTCTGAATTGCCTCCTCTGCTGCCACCAGAGGAGGACCTGCCAGGAAGAAACGAGGACCCTCTGGCCAAAAGGTAGTCGGAGAAAGAACATCGAATGTCAAACGGTAGCCCTGACGAATTACTGACAAGATCCAGAGGTCGTCTGAAACAATTGGCCAATTGTCAGCAAATTGTTGCAGGCGACCCCCCACCTGACCAGGAACAACTTCCAACGGAAAAATCGGGGGGCACGCAAGATTCGTTATCTGAGGAGAAGAGATAGAAGGCTGGTCAAAAACGCTGTTGGCCTCTGCCACGGCCTCGGCCGGCACCCTTGCTAGGAGTCACGGGCTTCTGATACTGCCTGTCTTGGTTGCGCTTGGGAGTAGAGTAGTTCTGGTTCTGGTACTTCCCGCATACTGTTTACGAGATGGAGTCGAGGGCTTGTTCTTAGGCGACTGACGAGTGCGACGAGGAGACACCGACAAGGCAAGGTTATGAAGATCTTCATTCCTCTTTCTTTCCAGTTCTTTGTCCCTCTGGGCAAGAGCTTCTCCTACAGCATCACCAAACAGAGTTCCCGAAAACAAAGGAGCAGAATACAACTTGTCCTTCATCTTCATCTCCGTAGCCTGAGGCAGTTGTTTTACATATGCTGACCGGCGCAAAAGAGTGAGCTGAGCCTCCATCCATAGAAGATGACGATCTAGGTCCAGCACCGCATCCCCTAGGGAGTCGAAAAAGGAGTTAGCCGTCGACAAGGCCGAAAAGGGAATAGAAGTAGATCCCTTCGGGTCTGCGTCTTCTGGGATGTTGGGTAGAAGTCTGGCCGCCGTGGCTGCAAACCAAACCAATGAATAGAGGTTGAGGTCTGCATCGCTTTGTGAATTGAGGTCTCCACCTCCTTAAGTCTGGAATCGCTGACCCGGATCTGCTCAGACGGTGTGCCTTTTCCCATCAAATAGCGAAAGTTGTCGTCCAAGGGGGTCTCCTCTGGCTTGGTAAACTTGGCGTCATGTACTTTATACGGAAACCCCCTGTAGAAAGATGACCTGGAGGGCTGCTTATCAAAACCAAGCTGGCCCACCCTCTGGGAAAGTTGAGTCGCAAGTTGAGCCGTCGAGTCTGGAGGTGGAAGCGAATTCGTAGTAACAGGCGCTGGTTTCTGGGAGGCCCTGCTGATGTCATTATGAATCGGGGCCGACGGCGCGGGTGAACGTGTCAAGTCCGGGAAGTGTCGATAGACCTCATCAATTTTGTCGTACCACGACAAACCCGGAAAAGCAGGCTCTGTCTCCTTGACCTCCTTCCTAGCCTTCTTAGTAGTAGGCGCCCCGGAGCCGTAGTAGGAGAGTTCAGGTGGATCTGCGGACCTCCGTTTCTCCCCCGCCCCCGTCGGAGGTAGCGTCTCTTTAGCCTGACCCCGTGATGACTGTAGCCTCCGGTTCCTGTTCTGGTTATCCTGGGTGGAAGACGAGGACGATGACTTCTCGTATTCCACTATGGATAGTTGATGCCCGTCCCGTGGATGGTTCCCGTCGGATGACGTCACAGACGAGGAGGACGCGGACGAGGATGAGTTCTTTCCCGTGGATAGCCTCTTCCCCGCGGCCCCGTCTGTCGGAAGATGGATAGGAGTCATCCTGGAGCCCGGGAGTCCCGTAACGGTGGACGTGGTAGTCGCCGTCACCGTGCGCACCTGGGCCGTCGAGGACGAGGTAACGGCCGCCGACGACTTCTGTACCGCATCCGCATTCTTGGTAGTTAGCCTGTGGACCTTCTTGGCTAGCCTGGGGTCCCTGGAGGCCGGTGTCTGCTTGGCCGATTCGATGGCCGACGGAGCCAGGAGGGAGATCGTGTCTTCGTTCTTCTCTTCAGCCCCCCTCGTATCAGTTATGTGGGAGACTAAGTCTCGCCCTGACCGAGGGGTGACCCTTTGTCCGTCCTGACAGGCTCCGCCGGAGAGATCGGGAATCTTCATAAGCCTGGTCATCAACGGCATCATCGACTCCGCCATCTTCTTGAACTTGGCTAGGTCCGTAGCCAAGTCCGACGTAGATGTAGCAGACAACGTAGAGGACTTCGAAGAGGCTTTCAGCAAACTTCTTTCCCTGGCCGCAACATAGGCCTGGAACATGGTGTTGTCTAGATCAGCACAGAACTCGCATCTTTCTTCCAGAAGACACGCCGAACCATAACATCGAGGACAGCATGGATGAGGGTCTGAGGCCGACATGAACTTATTGCAGCCCTCGCAACGTTTGGAGTTGTTCATCATGTAACTGTGAAAAGTTAAGGAAAATATTAACACACAGTCGACACAAGACAAACGTGAATAAACAGGTATTACACGATATGTATATGAAAATATACAAATCACATAATAGAATATATAAGCCATAAAGCAACATATATAATATTCCATACACTATATGAATATAGAGTATAAATACAAAACCCACAAGTAGATTTTTCCAAGAAAACAACTCGCGCAAATAAGGAATGAAACTTCCATAAGCAGAAATAAACAATAATATACAATTTCTGCATATAAAACTTAACATATTCCAAATCCATACAATTTGGACAACATGTCTTAAGTATTGAATTAAATATACATGATATAAGTAATCAATACAAAGGAAAACTCGAGCGTAACTTACATACGCAAAGAGAAACAACGCAAAATAAATAATGAAGCGTCGTAAAATAACCACTATACCACTGCCAGTCACAACTGTACACGCTATCAAGCGAGACAGCAATAAGACAGTAAACACACAACTCATTGATCAAACGAAAGTGGGCGGGGCTACCAAACCCCAAACACTCCATGAAATCGACAAAGGCAATAATTCAGAGCATAATACATATTTAGCAGAGTAAACATCGCTAAATAATGAAAATTATGAATACGAAACCTTAAACAAAGCATAGAAAAAATATTATAATTTTTTTCTTGTGCCGTGTGCAAAAGCGAAAGGTCGCCATTTTGGACAAGTGCCACGTATACCAACACGCGACAAAAGTCGAAATAACATGAAATTTTTACAAAAGTTACATGTAAAAGAAGGGTATGATAAACATAACAATACCAGGATACAGAATAATGAAGATATCTTCAGAAAAGGTAAGATTTCTCTCTGGTAGCGAATCACACGTCTTACGTGTGACCAACAACAAGGAAAAGTGATGGGATAGAGCTGTTGGATTATGGGTCACGAAGTGCACGTGCCGGCACGAGCGAAGTGTGTAGACTCAAAAGATTGACAGGTCTAGTATAGACTGTGTTTAAGTTTTTTTTATTGTTGTTGATGTTTGTAAACAAACAAGGAAAATGCAGATAAGTTTAGAGGTAGTGAATGAAAGAAATCTAACCTTTAGGGAGACCAAGCTGTTGCAGCTCATTGGAGAGAGTGTCGCCGTCAACGCTGTACTTCGCTGCACTCGTCAGGATGAAGGTCAGGGCAGCGATACTCGCTTTAACATCACCCGTCTCTGAATTGATGAAATTTAAATTGATGGAATTGTTTCAAAAATATATAGAGGTTATCATGAGAGTGTGTTTTGGGATGGTCAATATCCTGCATTAGGAATAAACATTGTATTTTGCGAGCCTTGGAAATAATTTTCAATGTTTAAATAAGATTCAAAATACGTTTTTCAAATGATAAATATTTAACGTAAGTACTGAGAATTCAAACTCACTGTCACTTTCATGTAATCAATACTGTGGGCGAGTTTAACGAAGCGACGAGAGTAGTTTCCCTTTTGCTTGGTACCAAATGGTGACTCGCATATAAACTGAATGTTAAGCAGCTAATTCTAAATAACCCTTGAAACAAATCACATTATGGAACAGTGAAGATTAGTGTTTGGTAAATGAATATGTGACTCAAACTGCCCTTGTTACCAGTGAGTATAATATTTATAAAGTGTTTGCTCGTTAGATTTCAACTCCCAATTAACCCTTAACATGCGAGCGACGGAATTATCCGGGCGGGCTATAAGCGATTCGTAGGTACCTCAATACGGATCCCGGTTACAAGACTTAGAATAATTCACGGCTGTCTAAGTACTGTCCTATACCCCATACCGGGTCACGAGTCGATTGTGTCCGCGACCCGACCCATGAGAATGACTGTATTTACGCTCCGAGACCCGACATGAGAATGAAGCTTTGTTCAGTGTGTGGTCGGAATATCAAGCAAAATTCACACCAATTTGCGTGTGCATTGTTGACCCGTAACGCATCGATAATTAGCTTTACAAAAGGCCAATTATGTCGGACTTAGCCCCCGAAGCATTAATTCGCTTGAGGCTATTTTCACCCACGTGTTTGTATTGCCTCGGGTTTGCCTCGCCCGAGACTGCTATCTGCCTCGCATCTCGCGAGACGGGGAAAAAAATCGCTAACTCGCCTTACTCCCGCACTTCATATCATGTGAGCGAATTGTTTGTTTTCAAAAAAAAATACGGCAAAATAAAGGGGAAACAATGGACTACATTCCCATATAAAATTAGAAAATCTCAAAAAAATAATAAAGACACAGCAAGCGCCGTGAAAAAGGTCATGTTTACACTTCATAAATTTTTAAACAATCGGCGATTTTCACAACTTCTAAAACATTTATCAAGGCTAAAATACTGAATGCATTTTCATAATTTTTATATCACAATAAACCGAAAAGAATAATCTTTTATTCTATATAAAATGCGCAGATTTATTCACAGAAATAAAGATACAATTTTACCTTTCTGAGAGGCATGTGAAACCAAACGGCACACAAACTAATCAACATATTTTCATCAGTTATGGTTCGAGGTTAGCGTTTATTTGAAAAGTCAAACAACATAACCATATTTGGGTTGACATGTGCTTATTTGTCAACTGGTTCGAGATTATGATTTCTTGGAAAAGTGCGATGAACGACCGTTTGCAATGCCGCATACATGTTGTAAGTATTGACGATTTAATAGGTGGGAATAAAGACAAACTTTACATAGCTATAGAATTATAACCAAAGGTCGCATTCTAATAATTTTTATATCATTGTGAAGCTAGACATCTTGTCTTCATTTCCGTATATAAATGGATTTTTTTTCGTTTCGTATTTATGATGTTACGAGGCCCGAATAAAAGACAATCTTTCGAAAGTAATAGAATAAAAACGGAAAAACATAGAAAATTCATTCAAAGTTTCGAGTGTGAATTAGCCATTTGTGTACGGGTGTCGCTACTTGAATTTGTATTGAACGCCCGTATATAGTCCTTATTCGCCATGTAGATGCGGTATATTTTGTAAAAACGATACCGGAATCGCCGCCTGGAAATTCCGCCAGCAGAGCTAGTTAGTGCCAAAGCCCAAACTACTGCTGCGAGCTGCGAGCCTGTAAATTCCGCCACAGGGGCTAAAAATGGTAAAATATATATACGCAACGTAAGGGTTAACATGATCATAAAATTTTTTGCCACACTTTACATTGCACAATGTTTGTTTTGTCATTTCTCAAATTAATGTACATGAAATCAAGCATGTATAATTACAGGAAGCTGTTACGCTGTTACAAATGTTATGGCAATTTAGGTTATTACAGGCAGTCGCACTGTTAACTCTTTGATATCATTTTGAAAAGAAGTTCTGTCACTTGACCTCTTTAATAAGCATCTTTATCCAAATATGATCCCAAATCGAAAATATCTATTGCCTTTATCCTGCCGAGAACAGCATCCATTGTGTGATAAATTTGAATATCACGATTAAATTAAAACTCTTGTAAACATGATTAATAAAAAAATTAATTTAGTAGTGTAATCAATCTTTACTTGAAAAAGTTCCTATGATAAGTAATGAATATTGCTTGAAAGTAGCAAAATATAAATTTTATCACAATAATTATTTAGAATTTGTTCATTGTGGAGATGAGGAGGCGAACCATCCAAACAAAAACACAAATTGGTACATCATAATTTAAAGTTTTTTAATAATAACATTGATCTCTTCATTAAATCTAAAACATCGTTGAATATCTTAAATTTTAGTCTTGTAATCCAACTGTATTTGAAGAGTAAGCTCCAGTGATAAGTAACATTTTGGATGAAGCAAAATCTTTATTACATTAATTATAATTTTTTTAACCCTTAACATGCGGGCGACGGAATTATCCGGGAGGCTCATAGAGAAAAATGTTAGAACCCTTGGCGAGACCCGTACGTTGGACTTAGTGCATTTACCGGGTCAGTAATAATTCTATTTGCCCCCCAGGCGAAATGCGAGACGAAGTGTGTCCGTATATCGCCACATGAAAACTTGTTTACATACATCTCGCAGATAGCCACGATAACAAGTCTGTGTGAATGTCCGGTCGAAATATCAAGTAAAATTCACACCAAATTGCGTGTGCATTGTTGACCCGTAACGCATTGATAATTAGCTTTACAAAAGGCCAATTTTGTCGGGCTTAGCCCCCGAAGCATTAATTCGCTTGAGGCTATTTTCACCCACGTGTTTGTATTGCCTCGGGTTTGCCTCGCCCGAGACTGCTATCTGCCTCGCATCTCGCGAGACGGGGGAAAAAATTGCTAACTCGCCTTACTACCGCACTTCATATCATGTGAGCGAATAGTTTGTTTTCAAAAAAAAATACGGCAAAATAAAGGGGAAACAATGGACTACATTCCCATATAAAATAAGAAAATCTCAAAAAAATAATAAAGACACAGCAAGCGCCGTGAAAAAGGTCATGTTTACACTTCATAAATTTTGAAACAATCGGCGATTTTCACAACTTCTAAAACATTTATCACGGCTAAAATACTGAATGCATTTTCATAATTTTTATATCACAATAAACCGAAAAGAATAATCTTTTATTCTATATAAAATGCGCAGATTTATTCACAGAAATAAAGATACAATTTTACCTTTCTGAGAGGCATGTGAAACCAAACGGCACACAAACTAATCAACATATTTTCATCAGTTATGGTTCGAGGTTAGCGTTTATTTGAAAAGTCAAACAACATAACCATATTTGGGTTTACATGTGCTTATTTGTCAACTGGTTCGAGATTATGATTTCTTGGAAAAGTGCGATGAACGACCGTTTGCAATGCCGCATACATGTTGTAAGTATTGACGATTTTATAGGTGGAAATAAAGACAAGCTTTACATAGCTATAGAATTATAACCAAAGGTCGCATTCTAATAATTTTTATATCATTGTGAAGCTAGACATCTTGTCTTCAATTCCGTATATAAATGGAATTTTTTTCGTTTCGTATTTATGATGTTACGAGGCCCGAATTAAAGACAATCTTTCGAAAGTAATAGAATAAAAACGAAAAAACATAGAAAATTCATTCAAAGTTTCGGGTGTGAATTAGCCATTTGTGTACGGGTGTCGCTACTTGAATTTGTATTGAACGCCCGTATATAGTCCTTATTCGCCATGTAGATGCGGTATATTTCGTAAAAACGGTACCGGAATCGCCGCCTGGAAATTCCGCCAGCAGAGCTCGTTAGTGAATAAGCTCAAACTACTGCTGCGAGCTGCGAGCCTGTAAATTCCGCCACAGGGGCTAAAAATGGTAAAATATATATACGCAACGTAAGGGTTAATATTGAAGAATTTTTTTTAAATGCTTGGAGTACTACTTTATCAAGCTTCCTTAGAGAATTGTGGCTACTCTGACCTATCCAGTGTCCTTTTAGTTTAAATCCTTGGATGAAAGGCGTTGAAGCATGTTTTTTGCATATTATGTTTTCTCAAATTTGCCTTTTATTATTAAAGTTTATACAATATATTGGTACTTTAATGGATACAACATCTCATTACATGCACAAAAAGCTGTATCAATAGATAATGGCTATTCAAAAAAGCTGTATCAATAGATAATGGCTATCCAAATGGTGCGGCACATAAAGCAACTAGGTGTGGAACTCTTCAGTGTGAAAGGTATATTTGTAGGTCTCATGAGAATTTGATAGTTCAGGCAGCAAGATGGTTTACCATTTGATCGTTGTACCATATTTAAAACTCTGAATGTCCAGGTATCAGTCAGAACACTTGAACGACCGTCGAGCGGCCATTTTAAAGTGAACACATTAAAATGGCAGCTCGATGGGAAATGGCTTAATCGAACCATGTACATCCGTTTTAGAACTCTTTTTATTCATTTAGAAGTATCATTTAGCCATTGGCAACACTTATTTATATTTTTGTGAGAGCACTTTATTTAAGTAAGAAAATTGTGCTACAGCGCATTTAAATAGTGAATTCCTGACAGACAATTAATTACAAAAATTCAAAACTGAATGACTGCAACTGATATCTATGATCGACTAGTTTGTTCAGAAACATCTTACCAAACTTTGCATCTGCAGTAAGCTTGTACACTTTGTCATACTGAAAAGAAATAATATGTATGTAATAATAGCACAATCAGAGAATAAGTAAGAGTGAAAGTAATCATTGCATCATCTTTAATATTTTCAAATGGATTTTGCAGATAATCGGAAAATCTGCAAACTTGAAATGTATCAAATTGAACTTACATCAATGCCTTCTCCTAATAAATCTTTTATAACCTGGACACAGAGTAACTTCATCTTCACAGAAGTCTGAAAATAAGAAATATAACACCATTGTCAATTAATAATTTTGTAATTGATTAGTGTGAATATCGAATGAATAGTGTGAATAATGAATGAATAGCATAAATATAGAATGAAAGCATGAATAGTATGAATATCGAATGAATAGCATATATGAATATCGAATGAATAGCATATATGAATATTGAATGAAAAGCTTGAATATCGAATGAATAGCGTGAATATCGAATGAATAGCATGAATATCGAATGAATAGCATGCATATCGAATGAATAGCATATATGAATATCGAAT
Organism: Gibbula magus; assembly: GCA_936450465.1. NCBI lineage: Eukaryota > Metazoa > Mollusca > Gastropoda > Trochida > Trochidae > Gibbula > Gibbula magus. The sequence continues at coordinate 17,834,800 of OW388302.1, forward strand.
GAATAGCATATATGCATCAAATGAAAAGCTTGAATATCGAATGAATAGTGTGAATATCGAATGAATAGCATGCATATCGAATGAAAAGCATGAATATCGATGAAGACAAATCTAGAGGAAACTTACTATTTTGGACAATATACTGATTTCAGCAAGTACCCAATCTGGGCAGTCTAACTCTCCACAAAACCTGAACCTCTGCAAATTAAAAACAAAGTCTTAGATAAACAAAGAATGTTTATGCTTCATAGACAACTATATTTAAGAATGTTCATCAGCAAATTGGTTATCCTGTTTCTTACAAGTAACATTTGGATCCAATTAGTTTGAAGATTGGTGCTGTATCAATATTATGATAATGATTTTTTATAAAAACATCTATAGACCTTATACTAAATCACTAATAACATAAATGTGAATAAAATAATCAAATAGGGATAGTTCAGCAATATTGAATGAGGATTTAGAACTGTTTATTGGGGATTTAACTTACATTAATTTCATAAGTCCACATATAATCATATCTAAAATTTTCATTTTCAATATTTACACTTCACTGCCTTGGTCATGTGATGTGATAAATGTTTCAACTCATGTGTGTACATCATTGATTAAAGTCAGAATCTGACATATTTTGTATAATACAAGACAATACATGACTCAATTACTTCGACTTACCATTATTGATGAACAGCTAACGGTAAACTGTAAAACTTCCTATTTTTCTGCAAGCACTAGCAGACAACTCCCACCATCTTGATCAGCTAAAATCCGGAAACGAAATGTTTTGTTTATCTTTAAAGAAGTGAATAAAAATAAAATAACAAAGATGTAATATTTTCATTTTAAAAAGTGTTATTCGTTAAGCCTCATTGTCGACTCTTTGGAAGCATTATTAAAGGGTGTGTTTAATTTGATTATTTCATAGCAATGCGCCTGGTTATTTTGATTCCGGTTGCAAAATAGTGGGGAGATAATCATCCGGTTCCGGTTGATTTCACATTTGTTGTGTTCTGAAAGAAAGTCAACTACCTATATTTTATCATCCTTTATGATGATGTTATCAGTGTAATATACGGAAAGTAAGTTAAGAATTTGAACTGGCTATTGTTAACATTGTTGTTGTGAATCAACTTTAAGAAGTGTGAATTTAATTAAGGTTAGGAAGGTTATTATATCGCCTAAATTTAAAAGGAGGGTTCTATCGGGGTATTTTTTGTGGAAACGAAATTCGAGAGGATATTCCTGTTTACACAAGTTATAAATACATTATTAAAACACAGTCAAATTGAAAGATAGTAATAAAGGTAATATTTGGATGAATTTATATTTCACAATTTGATAAACACAAGCGCACATTTGTTGAAGAATAAAACACTACGAACTGAAGCCATTCATTGGCACTGCGAGTGGGGAAAACTTTGCTACAGCATAACAGCAAAGTGTTTATTAGTTTTATGACATGTTATGTGTTGCTATGTCAATACTCTATCAGTGTATGTCTTTAGTTATTAAAAAAATGCAAAATTAGGTACAATATAGCTACTGGCTGGCGACCAATTATCGCCGCATAGCAATTATCGCCAAGACATAGCTACAGCGCTTGCGCAGACAACTTTATCCTATGGTTCCCTATTATTTCACACATTAAGATATCACCAAACTGATAACTAACAAAAGTTCAATTCAACTTAAGTATTTAGCTATGTAGCTGTGTTGGCGATAATTGGTCGCCAGCCAGTAGCGTGTTTTCAAATGCACGCAACGCAAAAAAATATGAGGTGGCGACAGAACCATCCCTTTAAAGTATTGAAAATAAAGTTATCCAAACAGTGGTTACTGGTTATCTTCTTGGGCCATAACATGCAAAAAATTTCCCTTCTAGATCTGCCATTTGGGATCATGACGAGAAGTAAGCCCAGGAGAAATGGTTATAATACTTTTACTTTATGTCTGTGAAAGTAATACATTAATGTAATATTATCTGATAACAGAAATAGAGATATAGTGGACCTTACAACTAATTTCTTATTGTCACAGATTGCGATGTTGCGCACCAGTCTTCAAGTTGTGCGTGAGGCGGGGCAGTTGTTGAGGCCAGTCGTGAGAGGATCTCCTTGTTACAATGTCGAACAGACAAGGGTAAGGGTTGAAGCTGTCAATAATAATGAAACAAAGACTATTTCTGGTTAGTCATATATTTCAACCAATAAAAGGGCTACCAGTTGAACTGATAGACAAAAGAGATGTTTCGAATGGGGTATTTTTGGGTTAAAATCAAGATTCAAAAGTATACTGCTATACATATAAATAAATATATATATATATTTATGTATATATATGGTAAATACATTGACTTATAAAAAAAATATATTTACCGTAGTTATGAATGTCAGCGTTCTTTGAGGCAAAAGAACACACAAGGGTCCAAAGAGAAATTTCCCATCCATTTGCCAGAATCAATTCGTAACGACTCCTTGCCAACCCAATCATACGTGTCAGGAAGACTTCAGGAATGTTACCACAAAAAGTCCAACTACACCTTTAGGGAAACCCTTGTTGAAAGATATCACAGTAGCTTGTTGCCATTATTTCATGAGATTTTTACAAATTACATCAACAATACTTCGGAGGGAATTCTGAAATCTCAAAGTAATAAACTGTCATTTAGTTTATGTTTATTGTTTTCGTTTGTTTCTTGTTTCAGACCACAATAATTGTGGAGCGAATGTTTCCTCCCAATCTAGGCAAAATTGGCATGATGCCGAAGATGAAGAAAAAGCAGCATGTTTTGAAATATGTTGAGAATACAAACAGTAGGCCAGCTCCTCCCATATCCTGTATCCTCCTGAAGGATGTCAAAGGTGAGATGTCAAAGGTCAACAGTTTGTTTTAATGTTTGATGAACTCATAGCGGCAGTTGATGGATGCAGGATTGGATACATGTGTTTTTAATCCAAGCAAGAGATTCTATATAACTTGGTGATAAGACCCTCTAACCCTTTTGTAAATTACATTTAATTAGGTTTTGAGCGCCTTCATCTATATTCTTAAGAGCGCTGAAACGACAGGGGCGGGATAGCGCAGTGGTTAGCGCGTTCGACTTCGGATCAAGAGGTCCGGGGTTCGAATCCTGCCATGCGTACGGCAACTTCGTCTGCTGTAGAGAACTGCAGTAAGGTTTGGGTGCAATGCTAAACTGAATTTCAGCATTGAACCACCCATGGTTCGCTAGTTCCAGCCGATGCCCGCAGGTTTCATCGCAAAACATAGCCACAGTCATGGCGTTGCAACTCACCTCACCTCACCTGAAACGAGACTTCTCCTTGATGATGTGGCCCTCTGGTCTGTGTTTGGTGACAATGCCCAATGCTTCCTCTTTTATCTACTAAAGTCTACCTGTAATAAGCCTATCCTTCTGAATCCTTTAGTGGATCCATGTAACTATCGACCTCAACCTCTTCACGTAACCCTGCGGAAAATTTTGAGAAAGGGTAGATCCTATTTCAAACAAAAATGCAAGTGAAAATTAATTAGTAATTAAATAATCTATTTAGAAGTTTTCTTTAATTTGATTTACAGTTTTTATGATAACCTTGTTTCAGGAATTGGAGTGAAAGGGCAAGTAGTTGAAGTAAAGAGGAGTTTATTCAGGAATGATCTTTATCCATCGAAAAAGGCCATCTACGCATCTCCTGAAAATCTGGCGGAACTTGACGATCAAAAAGATGTAAGAGTCATGAATTTGAATTTGCATATTTTCAACAAAAAATGTATTCAAGAGATATTTAAAGTTTCAATGTTGACTAAGTTTACCAAAGTAAATATTACGACTGATTGTTAAATATTTTATCATAATAACAGATGAGCGGTTATAACGTGCCAATGTCCAGATGAAAATGTCTGCCCAAGGTGTTGATAGCATTATTACCCTGATTTACGGACATGTGTCATTCATTTTGTATCCTCACCCCCCTGAGAAATATACAACTGCTGATAAAGGTTTTCATTTACATTGCCTTCGTTTTCAAACCAAGTATCCAATTGTAGTTGTATGTGAACAGAGACATATATATAGTCATATAAAGTCCTGTGCCTAGGTGCCGAAGCGGCGTTAAACAATAACTCTCTCACTCACTCCTGTGCCTAAGGGCACTCCACAAGTCTGACATCTCGTGTGGGCAGGGAATCAACCTTTCAAACTCTCAGTTTAAACCAGCCATGAGCTGCACCCGTTGTTGTTGAACTTCACTGAAAGCATTAACTGAACAATACACAGGAATGTGTGCAACCACAACATTATGAGGACAAGTTAAATCTTTATTCTATCTAGGAGAGTCTCACCTCATTCTCAAGATATCGGGCAGAGATTCTAATGTCGTCGTTAGCAAGAATCTATATTTTAGCAACGCCTACATAAAATAAAGAGGTTGTTATCCCTAACATTGTCCCACAGGCGCCAGACCCTAAATATACACCTACGTATATCTACCTACCTATGTAACATATAAAGAAGGTATGACACTGTCCGCCATTTTGAATCCTGGCATAGGACCGGAAATGTAAACTTGGATCAGTCTACGAATGTTACAAGGCGTATTCGAGTCAGCAAACCAGTTCCGGTCCTATGCCAGGTTCAAAATGGCGGACAGTGTCATACCTTCTTTATATGTTACATAGGTAGGTAGATATATATATTATATATATATATACGTAGGTCTATATTTAGGGTCTGGCGCCTGTGCATTGCCCTTATTCTTCCTCATCAACTTCTAGAATGAAAATCAAAGAAGTCATAAACAAAATTTCCCAGTATTGTTCAAATAATGATTTCACATCTTATGACCATCTGTTATTAATGTTGAGACCAAAATACTGATGCTTATGTCTTATAAAGATTTTTATTCAATTGTCATGGAATTTCAATGACCTGTTTCTTATTCAGGGCACAGAGGATGGTCCTTCTATGACAGCATATGGGCAACTGGTATGTTTCATATTTTCACACAAACCTTTCAAAACCCACTCCTCCCAAAATCAGTTAGTGGTTTTAACATTAATTTGCTTAACATATCAAAGTTGACTTATTTTAAAGAGATATTCAGTCCCTCCGGGAGTCTGAGATGCAAGAATAAATTGCCTGAATAAACTAATGATGCTTTTTGATAATGAGGATTTGCAACTGCTAACCTCAACCAAATCCTTCTCGTCATCCCAAAACATTTTGTTTTCTTATAAATACTTGTACTCTTCGGTCTTGTGCCCTCATAGTTTATAATTTCACCAACTTTTACACATTGTCAGCCATGATTTGCTAGATGTGCCTTTTATGGATTTGCTCTGTAAATGATATATTGCATTTTTCATGGAATCATGTAAACAGTGACTCAATGAAGGAAATCAAGGAATCATTAATTTTAATCTGGAACACATCTTCAAAACTACTTATTGGCCACATGAACCTTGATTGACATGTTATCATGAATCCCAGATCTGCCTATTGTGAATCATCTTCACAACGTCACAGGCGTAGCGAAAAGATTTCCATATATTCTCCTTCCGCCCTTGACCTCAACCCTCGCATTTTCAGTGCTAAGATATTAACGTACTGCAGGCTAATTGGATAAGCCAATCAGAAGACGGTTGTATTGCCTCTGTGACTGTGGCGATTGTCGCTTATTTTGAATTGGTTCCGAATGTAAACGGCTATTTCATTGGCTGTATGTTAGCAGATGGTAAGGGACATAATAACTCGCTGATTCGTTTCACCACTTCTGGCTAGGTTGAAGGCAAGGTTAAAAATGGAGAGATCTTGATTCATTTTCACCTTGCCATGGGAAGATGATTGTGAGCTAAATCTGTACACTTTACATTTGGTTCAATATTGCGGTACAGAACCCTGTCAATAGTAATTTTTTTTTACTTTTTATGTTAGTTCAGAAGCCAGAATGCAACAAACTAAATTCACAACAAACAAACAAAATTTCCTGAAATAAAATTATATGAAAGTGAGAATGAAAAAAGTTTTAAAATGTTAATAAAATTTATGAAATCAATAACATAAGATATGATATGCAGTACAAACCAAAAATACACTTTGATGATCAGTGCACCGAAAAGAATAAATGTGGTTTAACTAATAAAATAGTGAAGAGTTTCACCCCTGAGATTAATCCTGTTTATATGAGCTGTTGTTCTTCTCTTGTTCACACTTCAATTATGAGTTATCAAGAAATGGTATATTCATATTGCAGACCCTGCAACAGCTGGAGAAATGTCACCTGAGGATTCCGATGAACGGGGAGAAAAGCTGGATTCTGAACAAAACCAATGTGAAAGTCGCTCTGAGGAAGATCGTGAGTCACTCGTTCTGACAATATTCCTTTACCTTTACCTTTATAGGTTTTCAAAAGTAAGGGGCAGATAACTGTAATTTTTAGCCTCAGAAAACATTGGACATAGAAAATGTCACTCGTTCTGTTGAGATGGAGTGTAGGGGTGAGATTATAGACTATTTGGAATAGTAACACATATTTAAGAGAGTTTGTGCTTTATTTATATAAATAATTGTATAAATTTTGTTTGTATAACTCTTCATTCCAAAAACAAAAAAAATCGCGTCATCCCATCATTTTTGTCAGCCTGTAAAGACCAGAAAGCTTTTTTTTTTTAGGCCTTACTACAAATTATCTCGAAGAATACGATAAGAAATTTTGCAAATCAGCTTCCTGGATATTTATTCATGTGTGACATAGATTTACAAAGCTCTAAAAAGAATATAGTTCAGTATTAAATTGTTGTTAATTGTTGTTAATTGTTGTGATAAACATTTTCTGTTGATTTTGTTTTTGATGCCGATTTTCCAACATTGGATGTTTATCTCCTATATATCCTAGAACAAATGTACGCATTTCTCCAAATGATAATCCATCATTCATTGTTATGTGTATTTTGTTGTTACTATGGTTACAGGGTATTGAGTTACAAGAAGGTTGCCTGACAATGCCTAGAGAGGCAATCACCGAACCTCAAGAGATAAAGTTTGGGATAACGGTGAGTGGAGCGTTATTCTATGGTAACAAAACTGCCCAGTGATAAGTGCTTCTTTGAATGTCCATTGACTGTTCATTGACTGTTCATTGAATGTTCATCCCTGCAACTTATATCACAGCTGGGCGAATTGCAACAAATTATCACAGAACTCTTGAAAAAACCATTTGGCAATAAATTTGAACATTATCAATACTTATCAAGCATCAAAAACTAAGCTTTATATATATTTTCATATCTTGTTCATATAAGAACATCATTAAAACCTGGGTATCAATATTTGAAGTAAAATTGACTTTCTTTTTTAAAAAAATCTTCATAATCGACAGTTCATTATGTGATTTCATCCTTTCACATTTCAGATAAATCAGACAGCTACAGTTCATGTGAAGGCTACTGTATTTAATGTGTATAACGATCCTAGTACAAATATTGAAGTAGATTTACCCAAAGTTTGGTCCAGAAGTCCAAGGAAAGATGAAAAGCCTGAAAGCTAGTCTACTTTGTTGGTGTGAAAGTGTGTGCTCTGTAGATGGAAGTAGTGGAAATAAACTGGTAAATATGTATATGAGTGGGTTTCTGTAGCTGTTGGAAGTAATGCTGCTTGAATTTTTTAGCTCATCAGGCCTGAAAGGCCCGATGGGCTTATGGCATGGCATGGTGTCCGGCGTCCGGCCATCCGTCAGTCCATCCGTCCGTAAAGTTTTGCTTTTTCAACTTCTTCTCCAGAACCAATGACTCCACAGAGCTGAAATTGTATGTGCAGACTCCTTGGCCAATGGGGATTCTAAATTGTAGATTGTGTGACCCCGTGACCCCAAATGGGGTCACAGTGGTCATGATCTAAGATCCTATCTTTAAATAAATATTCAACTTTAGATAGTAAATCAATGAAATCCTGATGAGCTACAGAGCCCATGGCTCTATTTTTTAAAATGTCCAGTAAAACTCTGGGATAAAGAAAAGAAGAATATGGAAAGAACATATTTTAGACAGACAGATTTGCTCCTCATCCACACATGGGCTACACTTGATTTGTTCCAAATTGGCAGGCAGCCAGTGTTGAGCTGCTGAATTTGAATTTTTAAATAATTTTTACTCATTGAAAGGTATACAGAATTGGAGACAGAGATAATGAATTAAATAAATGAAAATTAAGAGGACAGTTATTGACAATTTCTTCTCCATATATTATCTCAAATGATATAAAACTATTGATATTTAAAAAAGAAAAAAACACTCAATTTATTTAAAATTTTTATTTTTAAATTCACTTAATATTGTAAACAATCATAAATCAATTAAGTACATCGACCTACTCATTAATTGCCTAGTTTGCTGTCCTGTAGATGTAAACAAATATTTCAAGATATATCCTAACTTCCCTCAGGTCCATCCTCGGTTACCCATGGTTTTATATATGCTCCTTTACTCTCCACTATATCACCCATGGGAAACCTTATCAGAAGAATCTGTACTCAAATTACTCGCCTTTGGTTGGCGTGACAAGGTCAGTAACCAAAGACAATGCTCAAGTCGGAGTAGATGACTAACACAATGAATTGAGTACAGATTCTTCTGATAAGGTTTCCCATGGGTGATATAGTGGAGAGTAACGGAGCATATATAAAACCATGGGTAACCGAGGATGGCTCAGGTCATACCTTGCACCAATCTCTATTACTGGCTATTTCAAACCTTGCTAAGCTTACTGTGTAGCAGCATGCACTGTTAAGTTCAGGGGCAGCATGCTGCTACACTGTCACAGAAAAGTTAAGGAAATACAGCAAGGCTTGAATTAGCCAGTGATTGAGACTTGAATGATTTACAAGGGAAGAAGGATTTAACCATGTTTTGTAATCAATACAAGTCGGAGACAACAGAAAATAGGTCACTCAATTACCGGGGTAAGTTATTTATCAAATGCTTGGTGTCATTGGGATGTATGTATACAGACATTGCAAACAAATATATACAACTACTGCAATCATATATAAAGACAACAAAAAGTAATTTAAAAGTAGGTGATTAAAAAAAAGTGTAAAATATATTTGTACATAAATATTTAAAAAGTAGTACAATTACTATTTACAATCTTGAAATAAAGAAAACTCCTTAAAATTATACAAGTAGTTATTGCATAAACTTCCTTCAGAGATATTGAAAAAAACATTCTGTTTTAAATCTAGAAAGTCATAACCATCAATAAAATTTACATACAAATAGAACATTTACTTTTTAAGAGAGTTCCAAGTACAGTAAATGACCATTGAACCACAGTCAAAACAGGAGTGAACAGCATCGGAATATCACTTGTCAAACACAAATTGTTACTTCAAACGTATTTCTCAATGTAGTAAAAACTATGCATTACTTTCATCCAAATATTCATATGAACAACACAGAAACTCAACATATTCTAAATACTGTTGCTTGTGTAATGAAACACAATGAAACAAATTAAAATATGAACAACTTGCCACGGCTTAGCCGCTATTTATCAAAAATCAACACGTGACTAAAGTTATTCTTCTCTCATCGTTATTAAATCCATCACACAAATAATCTACCTGGTCTGTTAGTAAGTGGCTTTATGTTACCAAACAAACTTGATTTGAAGGGGTAAAACAAAATGTGGTAGTACGTAAATTACATTTAAATACAAAAATATTTTTTAAATAAGACATAAAATACATGTTTTTTAAAATCTTTACAGAAATCAATACAATGGAAACATTATTAAATAAACCTTTATTTGCCCGGTTTCCCCTGTGTTTGTTTGATGGTCTCAAAGCCACGCACAAGATCCAGCACGGAGCTGCCGGAGATAACGATTGGTTCTGCTGGTTCAGGGGGCGTGTCATCAACATCAACATGGTTCAACTTCCTCTCTGGAGACAGATTGGTACGGAAAAAAGTTAATGCGGGTTATTCCAATATTGTCTATTTACACTACGCCCAAATAGAATCTCTTTAACCAGGCGAGATAGGGAGATTGAAATATGAATTTCTGGCTTCTTTTATGACATCATACAGCATCGGTGCCTCATTGATTTAAAGCCCAAGAAGATACAATATGCCGTAATCATCTTATACCTAAATAATTTCCACATTTCATAACATGTAAAAAAGCACCTTCGAAATAGGACTCCATTTGTGTTTGAACTGATATACTCTCATGAATGAAATTGTATGTATATCCTCATCACAAATATTCACAATTCAAAAGGGAATATTTTGTGTTTGACTCTGTTGAAAATAACATATACTTTCTTTTGCCTGTGAGTGTATGTACATGTAAAAACAGGTACAAACGAAGTAAGATTCTGTTTGAATTGAAAATCTGGAAGTCACATATCTGTATCATATCTTGTAGCCAAGAAAGGGTCGACGCCCCAAAAGAAACTCCTGGATTCAACCCTGCATCTCAACATGTTTAACCCTAGCAACAGTATTTCCATTATTAACAGACGCCAGGTCTCGAATAGACGCCTGGGATATGACCGTTTGAAAGAAATATATGCCGAGCTTCGAAAAGACGGGCTTCGAAAAGACATCGGATCTCGATTAGACGCCAGGGGATAAGATGAGCCTTTTTTAAAGAAAAATGCAATTTATATATGTTCATGTCTGGCCTTTAAAGAAACATTGATCCCGTTCAATAATTAATAAATATTCTCCAAAACAAATTCGTATTCGATAAACTTGTCATGATTGCATTTCTATATTCAATTCAATTCAATTCATTTTTATTTCGGTTTTGTAGGCCATTGGCCCATGTACAATCAGAAGACATTATTCAGTATATGAGAGTAGCTAATAAACAAAATAAACTATAGTTACATTATTACAGGTTTCACAACACATTTCCTAAAAGCAAGAGCTTCCCTAATATATTTGGAGCAGAGAGAATGACTACACTTGCTGCTTATCAGCTTATATTATTTAGTTGACATGTTACCATTTCTATATGCGTGTTAGTTGATTTCTTTGCCAAAACATTAATAGACGCCGGTCTCGACACAGAGTCGCGATTAGAAGCCACGGTTGAAGGAGGTCTGAAAAAATAGACACCGGGGTATATTTTAGAGGAAATACGGTATAAGTGTGAAACTATGACCTAGAAACTTACGTCTTTCCAATTCGCACACAACAGAAGCCAGAGTTGGTTTAGTTGACCGACCCCTAGAGCCCTTGTAGCCGACACTCCACAGGCGCTTGATTCTTAGTTTCTCTGTGGACATGATCACACATTGTTACCCATTAGATAAACATAGCAAATGGCATAAGTGCAATGTCAAAATAATATATGACTATGTGCGAAGTGCGAATATAGCTTGTTAGCTCACCAAGCAAACAGATGCAAGATGGGTTTATAAATGACAATGGGAGTTGTCCATAAAGTTTAAACAAATTCTTCTCTGAAACCAATGGACATAGGAAACGCAAGTTTTCAAAATGCATTTCCTACAATAAGTCTCAATGACTTATGGTTTGTTGATTTGGTCTTGATACCCCCTCAAATATGGGCGTGACAGAATGTCCACCTTCAAGCCTTCTTGACATCTCTCCAGAAGGGAGAAACGATAGTTCAAATTGTGGATGTAGACTAAGATCAACAACATAGTATCATTAGACCAACTATTGGAGCTGGGAGATTACATAATGTATGGACTTTTGTGTGGGCTCTTAACATTCCATCCTGACGTCATATGAATTATGATGACATTGCTTACGGACTGATCAAAGGGAACATCCTTCAACCACTTTCAGGAATTTTACTCTACTCAATCTGGGATCCATATAATTTAGACTTTAACGTTGGTTCCAGTTCAAGCTTGCTTACAGAACACATTTTAAGAAGCTCCCATAAAAGACAGAATTGATAAAAGTGATGGAAACGCTTTAAAGGTATGAACTCCTACCTCTCTCTGCAAGGGGGATGCAGTACTCCTCTCTGGATGCATCCTCGCCAGTTGGGTTGTCATCACCGTCTGTGTGAACAGGCGTGTTGTCATCATCTAGAACATCACGTCATTACACAGTGAGCGAAGATTACAGTCTATGGTATTTGGCCGCGTAGATATATGATGCATTTACGTAAGTATGACAAACGAGGAAACTCAGGAAAATGTATTTTTGAGAATATTGTTGTTTGACAAACAACGTTGTAGAAACTATCATAGATACCATGCATTGTAAAGGACACATCGAAACATGTCGTAACCATTCATTCATTGTTATTCTGGAAGTAGAGGTGATGAAGAATTGATACAATTGAAGGATATACAACTTATAGTTTGCAGGGGAAGTTTTGACATAGATTCAAATACGAAACGTCGCCTCCAAAGAATAAAGAAGTTGAATATCAATACAATTATCTCAATTCCTTATGTTGAAATCCCTCTACTACACTTATAGTCAGATAAAGACATCGCATATCCACAGATTAAACCATGCGTCGTTATACAATGCTAAGAAATGTGATGGTCTTCATTTAGCAGCAACCAGCTTCCGTATACCAGGAAATAGTGAACCAGGAGATAGTGATCGCATGGACATAGTGAACCAGGAAATAGTGATCGCATGGACATAGTGAACCAGAAGATAGTGATCGCATGGACATAGTGAACCAGGAGATAGTGATCGCAAGGACATAGTGTAATCAAATGAGATAGCATTGATAGACATGTACAGAAGAATATGCATGGAAAGATTTGACACAAAGCTAAAACTGAAGCACTTTTGGAGGTCAAAATGGTAACTAGTCAGTCTAATTAAAATCGACCTTGTTCCGAGGAATAAAATTTGCATAATAATATATCTACCGGGATACGAACAGGTTCTGTAGATTCCTCGCCACAAGGTCTGAGAACATCCCGTATATGCGTGTGTTCCGAACCAGTTTAGCGAAGCCAAAGTCCAGTCAAATAGCTGACCAATCACATCATAGTTTTTAAACGGTCGCTGTTTTGAAAGCATTTGGAACAGACAAAAGGATAGCTGTTTGGAGTTATCTGCCCCTAACTTCTCGCATTGAAAGCAATTGTTGGGCATCTTTTGATTGGCTACCTGAATTGCGCTCGAACACGCTATTCTACGGACTGTTTCCAGACGGTTTGGCGTGGAAATCTCCGAACGATATGAGTTCGTATCACGGTAGATGCACTATTTTGCACATACCGTCGGTTTTAATCAGACTGGGTAACTAGACTCCATCGTGTATCTCATCCGGTATATATTTTCAAATAAGTTGATAATAAAATAGATTCCGTGTCAGTCACCTCCTTCGTCAGTCGATATGAAGTACTCTTCTTTCCCGCCAACACTAGTTTCTAGAGGACGTCTGACGTTATTTCCGGTTGCCACAGGGGCATATGTATTTGAGTGACCCGAAATGTGTTTTGAAAACTTTTGAAATGGAGTAATATAATATTTGACTTTGTTGTCAGTTATACAGTTAAGCATAGCTCCAAGATTACAGTATAGTAATGCTGTGATGAGTTAGATGAGTTTAAAATGAGGATAGACCGTTCCCATGCTCTTGCCACATAGATTCGTTACTCAGATCATTTCTGTCATAAACTTCTGTTATATTAAAGCTATTTTTTCGGCTAGAAAGGTTCACCTGAGTAAAGATCTAAACTATCATCTAAAATATCATTATCAATGTGAAGATATCAATCTCACCACTTCCGCCAGAAGCATTTTCTACGGTATGCTGTATATCACTCCTTTCTATCAGAGATGTGGATTCCGTTGACTGGCCTGAAACATATTGTTAAATTTAAGTATGTGTGGGAATGGTTGCAGATGTAGCTTGCGTCCCTCATCAACTAAGAAAAACATGTACGCACACATAAGGAGAACTGGCTCAAGAGAGCTCCAATCTTGTGTACAGACTCATTGGCCGTTTGGGATCATCAGTTGTAGATTAATTTGGTGACACTGTGGCCCAAACACGGCCACATGTGCCACGACTTTAAAACATAAAATAAATTGTAAATTTGATGACACTGCAGCCGCAATTACAGGACCGCAGAGGCCAAGACCTTAACGCCTATTTTCGTTTGCTTTACAAGAAGTAAACCCTTATAACAAAAATGTTGTGTGCAGACACCTTTACCACTATACACTGTAGATTTGTACTTCCAGCTGCTTAATTGGGTACCCGAATACGGGAACCATTGTCGCATAAAGCGTTGAGTAGGTCCCCACAGCTGAAAGTAATAGGCCTATCCTTCAGGGTAAGAGCATCCTCGGTTACCCATGGTTTTATATATGCTCCGTTACTCTCCACTATATCACCATAGGAAAATATCACCTTTTGCACTACAGACAAATACTTCTTCTATAACAGTAATACACGTTTTGTAAATTTGATAATAAACCTACCTCTTTTAGCAGCATTTGTTGAATAATCTTCTTTATCGCCTCCAGAAAATCCTTGTGGAAATCTTACAGCACCACCGGATGTCAAAGATACCGAATCCGTCGGGTGAACTAAAACGTGGACAGAAAGTAAAGCAATATTTACATATGTAGATAATGTCCCTTACACGATGTAATTGAGTATTGTACATTAAGCATCAATGAGTTGAGAGATTATTGTGGTGGTCATATGCTCACCCATACACTGTCAACGTTTCCAATGCTGTAAAACTTGACTACATGTATTTAAACAAATATCCAACAGGACAAGCAGTAAAATGACATTTGCTCAATGCTGAGGTTCTGAATGAATACATATTGTGTACAGATGTAAATTCAATAATTTAACCTGATTTGACTTCTCTGTCAATTTGAAAACGTCTCACTTTTGACTGTGTTTATTGAAAAACAATTCTTGACGTGTAAGTGGCATTGCCATGATAGATTGTATTCAGCACACAATGTCATAACAGCTCACAACCATGAGACACGCTATAATCACCTGAGGAAGTGTTCTTCGATAGGGTGGGAGTTTGCCTCGCTTTCGATTCTAAGTATCCATCCTCTGCTTCCTTATAAGGCAAGTACCACTCGCGTCTGTGGTTCACTGTTGCTGGACATCAGATGCAATATAACACAAGATATAGCATAGGCTCTTACATTGTCAATAAACGTAAATTAAGGATACTGTGTGTCCCTGAGTAATATTATTTTGACTGATGTATTTCCTGACTTAGAGCAAGGTCAATCAGAGAGTGACATCTACGATTCCCTACGAGGGAAAAATCATCTTTAAACCTTACAATGCCTACCAACTGCCAAAAGACGATGTGACGTGGTGACAATTTTCATGACAAAATGATATATTTCACTATTATATCATACAAATAATTCATCCAAAATATTTTTCAATTTTCACTTATAGATAAAAAAAATAGAGAGTTAAAACAAAACATGCATATACAGTTGAAGAAAAGTTTACTATCCTCAAAGTTAGATTTTAATCGAATTTCCATATTAGTAATAACTAAGATCTTCAAACATCAAAGTATATAGCCCTCACCTCGTTGTAATCTTGGAAGAATAATTTCAATCCTGTCCACTTTGGGTCCCTTGATGGCTTTTGGAGCCAGCTCCTCTGGAAGTTCAACCTTTTCAACTGTTCTGAGATCCTTGAGGTCTTCTTTCAGAGCAGCTGTGTCTCCAGACACCAGGTGCTGATCCACAGCTTCCCTTCCATCCAAAAGATGATCCCCAACTTCCGTTTTCCTTCCCATTTCCTTCTGTAACGCAAAACGGTCTTCTGATTCCTCTGGATTATCCAGTTTCAGAATGTGTAATCCTTCGGATGCCTGCGAGTTTCCTATTGTTATATAAGACAGTCCACTCGCTGCTTCATTGGAGCTGCTCCCCTCTTCATAAGGGTACGAGGGTTGCCTGTTGTGACTCGGGAAGGTTGGTCTGATGGTGAAGGTTGTATCTGGACTGTCCATGTACATCGTGGGGTCGCTGTGGGTTTGCTGTGAACGCAAAAGAGCTTCTTCAATCATTGACTCGGTTCTTTCAGAAGCTTGGAGGTCTACATGTAACCCTGGTTTTTCTCTCTTTGAAGACGGTGTTATGTCCTCAGATGATGGTTGGATCTTCAGAGATTGTTCATTAGTTTCTATTTGAAGAGGGTTTCTTGGTTGCAGTGTTGTTGTAGTATCAATCCCCATGTTTGCAACTTGGGTTCCCCCTTCAGATGACATGAATGATGTTATTCCCTCTGCTGGTCTGACTTCGGATCCTTCCCCTTGAAGACCTGGATAAAAAATGGCAGATCCATCCTCTCCTTGGTGTATGTATTTCCCCTCGGTTCTTCTCAGAGGCGAAGGTTGCTCCGATATCAAGACCTTTGTATTGTGAAGATGATCTGTGTATACTGGATTCATAGTCTGCCCTTCCAGAATTTCCACAGTATTGGGATCCTGATCTGATTTCTCGATGTCGTTCATTCTTCTCTGCATGCCATCTTCACTATCGCTGTCTGAATCACCTGGTTCTGAATCAATGCTTCCCTGCTCCTGATCCACAAATCTTACTCGTTGCTTCTTCTTTCTTCTTACAGACCTGGGCACTGTAGTTTCAGCAGTATCTGGCTCCTGTATAACACTGCTTGGGTCCGTCAGTTTGAGAACAGAACGTAGGCTTTTCACCCTCTTGTGAGCTTGTTTGGAACCCCTTTTCTGTGTATCATCATCAGACAGAGATGTATCATCAGTATCACCACTATCATATCTGTTAGAATTGCTACTGGTTCGCCTGTGCAGCTGTTTCCTCCTATCCTTTGACCTGTCCATAACATTTTTATCTGTTTTAGCTTTTGGACTCTGCGGATTCGATGCAGTTTTGTCTCCTTTTTTCTGTGGCTTATCTCTAGATTTTTCAGGTGGTTTTGTAACCGATTGTGAAGGTGGCTTGAGTTTGGCTTTTCCAGGAGGATCTGTGTTAGATTGTTTCAATTTTGAGCTCATGCCCTCTCTTCCTGTTTTCTTCTTTGAAGGATCAGGTTTTAGTTTAGACGCATCTTTGTTCATAACTTTTCTCTCTCTTGTTTGGAACGAAAATGGCTTTGTTTCAGTGGTTTTGGGTGTTGCTCTATCTACTTGACTCAGTGAAGATTCAGCAGATTCACCTTTCAGCTTTGCTTTACTCTTTGGAGCATCCTTCACAATTGATACCACCCTTTGGGCATTCCTTGTCTTTTTCCATTGCTTCTTAGCCTGACCTGGTGTCAACGAACTTTTGCTGGCTACAGTTTCGGTGGCTGCATCTCCAGGTTGGTTCAAGCTCTTCCTTGCACTCCGGGACGCAGAAAAGCTGAATGGTTTCACCTGTGTTTGCTGAGATGATTTGACTTTCTTTGACTGATTTGGTGCAGATTTGGTTCTCTGTAGTTTTTCATGTTTCTCCTTTTCAGATATCTGACGTGTTTTGGTTACAGAACTCTCGTCTTCTGACAATGCCTCTGGGTAGGGTTCGTCCTGATCAAGTTTTATTGTTGGACTATCTGTTGACTCGTTTTCATGTCCATCAATATTTGTGGTTGATTTTAATTTCATAGTTTGAGAGGGCAAGATGTCCTTAAAAGTTTCTCGAGATCCTCTAATGATTTCGAGTGATCCATTTCCTTCTCCATCGGAGTACATTGCTTCAATATCAAGCTCTGTTGAAGGGTGCTGGTGATCAACGAATGTTTTTGGATTTTCTTCGATGCTATTGGTTTCAGGGTCCATTGAACCTTCTCTGAAATCTGATGATTGATTAGAGTCGGTATCTACTTTTGCAACAAATCTAATTGGAGTTGTATCCATAGACTCATTTTGCGATGTCACCAGCTCCTCCTGCGCAAAAGGCACCTCCTTTGAATTCGGGAATTCAGGATTCTTGTTTGTTGAAATCCTTGAACCCTTTGGATGTTCATCTTCAAACCGTGGATTTTCAAGCACTTGTGTTGTCTCTATTACAGATACCAGTGACTCAGGTTTAAACATCATATCAGTGGATGATGATTGTATTTCTTTAGCTGTAAGAGTGGAATCGGAATTGGCTATAGACATTATGTTTTCTTTTGTTTCAATTGAAGATAGTTTTTTCTCATCATTATCAGCAGAAATAACTTTGACTGGCGGTGTAATCTGAAGAATCTCTTGAGAGGGTGTCAACTTCTCAAATTCTGTTGGTCTTTCAAACTGTCCTCTTTCTAAACTATCTGGAGCCATCAATATGCTTCTTTTATCAGTAAATGATAACTGCTTTTCACCATTGCTGTCAGGCATCCTTTCTGCATACTGCATCCGAAGCAACTGTTGTTCAGACGACCGTTTAGCAACATCAGCAGGTCGTTCAAATGTTTCGTCTAGTTTATGTTCTTTGTCACCTGAAAGCAATTTTCTGTCGCTGGTATCGGCTGAAGAAGATGGCGTTGCATGGTCATTTGCATTTAAGCCTGGCATATCTAGCTTAGTGGACCTCAGCAAAGCTGATTCTGATTGAATAAAGTCACCAGATTCATCTCTTGGTCGTCCTTCTGAAAAAGTTGCTTGAGTCATTGGTGGCATGGTTTGACTCCTGTTATCTGATGAAGGGGGTTGTGGTAGTCTACCGTCTATTGGATTAACAGTCTTAGATTCTCTATCCTTTTTCAATGACGGTCGTCCAAAAATAAGGTCTTTAAGTTTACTGGTCATAGATTTATCTTCAGTGTCAGGTGCTCTACCTGTTGCATCTATTACCTGTCCCTTGCCATCTTCTATGGAATCCAATTCAGGAGCTGACTTGAGTGAAACCTTGTCCCCAGGTGTAATTGATACTGTTGGTTCACCAATGAAGTCTATTTGTTTGTAACTTACATCTATCACTTCACCTTGATTTTCAGGATTTAAGGTTTTAACTCTTGAATCACTTTCTGTTGACTGCCCTTTAGAATCCATTGGAGGCGCTGACTTAAAAAAAGTCGTGTCTGTTGTTATTATTCTTTCAGAATCACCTCTAGGTATATTTGATATTGTAGGTGCAACATTGTTGTCTCTCAACCTGCTATTCCCGTCAGACGTTCTATTTTGAATTCTAGGGTTCACTGTACCCACACATGACTCACTTGTTGGTGAGTGATCTCGTATTGCTTCTTTGACATCTTGCCTTGGAGCTGATTTCAATGCAATATCTGCTCCAGAGACATCATATTTTTCAGGTCCACAAATGATCTCTCTAAGATCACCCTCCATGACAACTGTGTGTCCTTCAAAATCCAATGTTCTGTTTCTAGAATGACTTTGCACTTGCTCTCCTTTTCCACCTTGAGGTGTTGACTTCAAAGAAATTGTGTCACTGGAAATATTAGGCGTTGTTGAGTCACCAATAAAGTTTCTTAGTTTGCGGCTGGCATCCACTGTTTCATCTTCAGTTTTAGAAACCATTGTTATTTCGCTTTCCAATGGTCGTTCTGTCACATCTACTTTGGAACCCATTGCAGGTACAGACTTTAACGAAACTGTCTCTCCAGACACAGGTCCGCAATTGACATCTCTCAGCTTGTCACTCGTGTCCAAGGTTGTTTCCCCTGAAATTGCTCCATCTCCAGACAACTTCCTTAATCTTGCAACATTCCCACTAGCTTTAGATTCCAGTGACTCGTTTCCTGCTGTCATGTTTGAAGATGCTGGTTCTCTTAGTTTTCCACTCGTGTCTACTGTTTCATATTTCGATTTAAGGCCCAATACGTCATCTTTTGCCATAGTTTGACGTGACTGTTCATCTCTGACTTGTGTACTAGATCGGCCTGCAGATCGTTCTACAAAGTTTATTGTTTCAGGAGCTTGACTCCCTGATGCAAAAGAACCCTTTTCATTATCAGGTGCTGAAGAACTAGAACCCTCTATGGTTCCGGGTGATGATGAACTATACATGCCATCTCTGTTTGATGAGGATTTCAGTTTTATTATCGGTGATGGAACTTGTTCTCCATTTAATGCTCTTTTGCTGTCAATTATTTGTCTTGACCTACGGCTCGTTGGTGATACTTCACTTTCACCCTTGTTACCAAATAGGTCCAAGAAGGAAGGGTCAAGTTTACCAACGTTAACCTCAGTAGGTGATGCTTCATCAGCAGCCTTGTCCATGGACAGTTTCCTTCGAGGTACATTGTCACAAGGACCGGACATGTCTCTACCTATATTACTGAAAGGATCCAAATGTGCAGCATCAAGTTTTCCAATTATATTTTCAGTGGTTGCCAGTTTTATATCATGTTCATCACAGTCCAATGCTTTTTCTGGTGAAACAAGTTTTGACCCTCCTTTTTCATTTTCTAAATTTTGTGCAAATGCCTGTTGTTGCTGTGACTCAGTCTTGTTGTAAAAGGGGTCCACATATGCAGGATCTAGTTTTCTAATTGTATTTTCAGTGGCTGTCAGTTTTTCATAATTTTCGTCACAGTCCAATGCTTTTTCAGGTGAAGCAAGTTTTGACGCTCCTCGTTCATTTGCTGAATTGTGTGCATTTGGTCTTGTTTTTTGCTCAAACATCATTTTGCTATTGAAAGGATCCAAATGTGTAGCATCAAGTTTTCCAATTATATTTTCCGTGGTTGCCAGTTTTGCATCATTTTCGTCACAGTCCAATGATTTTTCAGGTGAAGCAAGTTTTGACCCTCCTCGTTCATCTGCTGAGGCAAGTGCATTTGGTCTTGTTTTTTGCTCGGACATCATTTTACTTTTGAAAGGATCCAAATATCCAGGATCAGGTTTCTCAATTGTATTTTCAGTGTTTGCCAGTTTTGGATCATTTACGTCACAATCTCGTGGCTCATCAGGAGGTGCAAGTTTTGAAAGTTCTCGAGAATTATCTAATTCTTGTGTTGATGCTTGTTCATGCACTGACTTCCTTTTACTTTTGAAAGGATTCAAATATGTGGCAAGTTTTCCAAAAACATGTCCTGGGGTTGCCAGCTTTGCATCATCTACCTTATCATCTAAAGTCCCTTCAAGGGGAACACGTTTTGGAAGGTCTTGTTCACAAACTGATTCATATCCAGAGGATTGTTCTCCCACATCTGTTTGTGTGGGAACATTCTCCTCATTTGCAATCTTATTAGTGTCCAAGAACAATTTTGGTCTTTCAATTTCTGGTACTAACATTATTTCACCTGCTGACGATGTGACTGGTCCCTCGACCAGCTGAAGTGATCTGCCACTGAGTGAAAAATGTTCTGCTGAGGGTTGACGCTTTTCATAGTCATGTTCAGACTTACTCATATCATCATCACCAGGTCGACTGCAAGCTGTTAGTGGAGGTTGACTTTGGATTGATTCAGTTTCATCTTCAGTTTGGCTCTCATCTGCATCTTTGAAATGACTTGGAATATAAGCAGCTGCTTTCTTTGTATAAAACGTTGCTGTCATTGGTTCGTCAATAATCTGTCTCTGGTCTACTCCCTGTTTCTCCCCGGCATTTGGTTTATCATTAAGGCCATCATTAAATATTGTATTTGGAGCATATTTCATGGAATGTGTTTCAGCAGACATTGTCTCCTCAACAACCTTGGTTCGTCCAGCTGGTGCAGCTTGTGTAGCACTGGGCTGATTTCCTGTGTTCGATTCCTGTAAACTGATGTCTTTCACCGGAGTTTGATTTAAAGGGAAACCATCGCTGGTTTTGCTTTTTCTTTCTTCCTTTTTTTGATTTCCAAAAGGACCTGTCTTACTGGAACGCCTCCGGGCGGTATTTGGACTAAGCCAACAGTCAACCTTTGGTTGTTGAAGATACGGGGTCATCATAGATGAGGGCAACTTCTTAACGTTGATATTTGAACCTGCTTTATCATCTTCTTTGTTCTTGAATGGATCAATCATTGACCTGTCGAGTTTGTTGACATTAATTGCGCTTGAAGATGATTTGTCCTGGCTTTTAAGAAATGCCTCTGTCATGGAAGGGTCCAGTTTGTTAACAGTTCTTCCTGTTTCTGTATCTGTCATACTTTCAGCGTCTGAGGGACTTTCTTCTTTGGAGGCGGAATCAAGGGCTGGTGAACTATGTTGTGACACAACAGAGGAGTCACTTTCAGCCAGAGTCACTGATTTTGTCGGAGCACCATCCAAAGTTAAAGTTTCTGCTTTACCTTCCCTGTTGTCAGATGTAGGGATTGGCCTGGTGTTTTCAGTATTTGCTTCAGTGGATGATTTTTGAGTTTGTTGATCGTCTACTGCTTGATTACTGGCAATAACTTTCCCAGATCCCATAGACTGTTTCCTTCTGTGTCCTTTAACGGTAGCAGGTTCATCTGTTCCCTTGTTGCCGAACATCTCAATGTAAGAAGGATCAAGTTTACCGACATTTACTTCTTTCGTCTTTTCTTGATCATCATCATCCAAAAATGCTAGATTATTTGCAAACGCTGTGGACTGCTTCCTTCGGGGAACATCTTCACGAGGAAGAGGGGTTTCTGGCTGTTTGGAATTGAAGGCTTCTAGGAAGGAAGAATCGAGTTTCCCAACATTGACTTTAGCGGTAGACGTCTTGACGTCTTCTTCATCCTCAAATGATTCCTCAGGTTTTGAATCATGATCATATGGTTCAACTGGCACTGAGACATCCACACTGTTGTAACTCTCGACACTGATCTGTTTAGCTGGTAGTAGAGGGGGCATGGCAGGAGCTGGTTTAGTTCTGACCCCCGAGTCCCAGGGCCAGGTCAGCATAAATATCCGTATCATCGTGGAGATTCTGTAACGTAGAGGACCAGTAAAGCATATTGAATCCAACGTTTCGAATAATTCAAAGTGTTATAATAATTTCTTCAATTATAGTGTACCTGAACCTCACCCTCTTGTGACTGAACAAACATATTGAGAGGGGCTGTCTAATTAGAGAGACTTTCTGACGTTCATCTTACGCAATTGTGCCGAATTGTGTCGGAATGGAGGTATGCCGGATTGGAAATGTATTAAATTGGAGATGTGCTGGTTTACAAGGAGGTTCGGAATGAAGGTTTGCCGGTTTGGAGGGTTGTGTCTGATTAGGACTGTAATGGATTAGAGGGGTGTGTTGGTTGTGTTGGTATTCGGGTTGGAGGTGTGTTGGTTGTGGGTGTGTCGGTTTGGAGGTGTGCCGGTTTAATCGATGTATTATTGGATTGGAGGTGTGTTGGTTGTGTGGGTATGTCGGGTTGGAGGTGTGTTGGTTGTGTTGGTGTGTCGGGTTGGAGGTGTGTTGGTTGTGTTGGTATGTCGGGTTGGAGGTGTGTTGGTTATGTGGGTGTGTCGGTTTGGAAGTGTGCCGGTGTAATCGATGTATTATTGGATTGGAGGTGTGTTGGATGTGTTAGTATGTCGGGTTGGAGGTGTGCTGGTTGTGTGGCTATGTCGGGTTGGAGGTGTGTTGGTTGTGTGGCTATGTCGGGTTTGAGGTGTGTTGGTTGTGTGGGTATGTCGGGTTTGAGGTGTGTTGGTTGTGTGGGTATGTCGGGTTGGAGGTGTGTTGGTTGTGTGGGTATGTAGGTTGGAGGTGTGTTGGTTGTGGGGGTATGTCGGTTTGGAGGTGTGCCGGTTTAATCGATGTATTATTGGATTGGAGGTGTGTTGGTTGTGTGGGTATGTCGGGTTTGAGGTGTGTTGGTTGTGTGGGTATGTCGGGTTTGAGGTGTGTTGGTTGTGGGGGTGTGTCTGGTTGGAGGCGTGTTGGTTGTGTGGGTATGTCGGGTTGGAGGTGTGTTGGTTGTGTGGGTATGTCGGGTTTGAGGTGTGTTGGTTGTGTGGGTATGTCGGGTTGGAGGTGTGTTGGTTGTGTGGGTATGTAGGTTGGAGGTGTGTTGGTTGTGTGGGTATGTCGGTTTGGAGGTGTGCCGGTTTAATCGATGTATTATTGGATTGGAGGTGTGTTGGTTGTGTTGGTATGTCGGGTTGGAGGTGTGCTGGTTGTGGGGGTGTGTCTGGTTGGAGGCGTGTTGGTTGTGTGGCTATGTCGGGTTGGAGGTGTGTTGGTTGTGTGGGTATGTCGGGTTTGAGGTGTGTTGGTTGTGTGGGTATGTCGGGTTGGAGGTGTGTTGGTTGTGTGGATATGTCGGGTTGGAGGTGTGTTGGTTGTGTGGGTATGTAGGTTGGAGGTGTGTTGGTTGTGTGGGTATGTCGGTTTGGAGGTGTGCCGGTTTAATCGATGTATTATTGGATTGGAGGTGTGTTGGTTGTGTTGGTATGTCGGGTTGGAGGTGTGTTGGTTGTGTTGGTATGTCGGTTGGAGGTGTGTTGGTTGTGTGAGTGTGTCGGGTTGGAGGTGTGTTGGTTGTGTGGGTGTGTCGTGTTGGAGGTGTGTTGGTTGTGTGGGTATGTCGGGTTGGAGGTGTGTTGGTTGTGTGGGTATGTCGGGTTGGAGGTGTGTTGGTTGTGTGGGTATGTCGGTTGGAGGTGTGTTGGTTGTGTGGGTATGTCGGTTGGAGGTGTGTTGGTTGTGTGGGTATGTCGGTTTGGAGGTGTGCCGGTTTAATCGATGTATTATTGGATTGGAGGTGTGTTGGTTGTGTGGGTATGTCGGGTTTGAGGTGTGTTGGTTGTGTGGGTATGTCGGGTTTGAGGTGTGTTGGTTGTGTTGATATGTCGGGTTGGAGGTGTGTTGGTTGTGTTGGTATGTCGGGTTGGAGGTGTGTTGGTTGTGTGGGTATGTCGGGTTGGAGGTGTGATGGTTATGTGGGGATGTCGGATTGGAGGTGTGTTGGTTGTGTGAGTGTGTCGGGTTGGAGGTGTGTTGGTTGTGTGGGTGTGTCGTGTTGGAGGTGTGTTGGTTGTGTGGGTATGTCGGGTTGGAGGTGTGTTGGTTGTGTGGGTATGTCGGGTTGGAGGTGTGTTGGTTGTGTGGATATGTCGGTTCAGAGGTGTGCTGGTTGTGTGGGTATGTCGGGTTGGAGGTGTGATGGTTATGTGGGGATGTCGGATTGGAGGTGTGTTGGTTGTGTGGGTGTGTCGGGTTGGAGGTGTGTTGGTTGTGTTGGTATGTCGGTTGGAGGTGTGTTGGTTGTGTGGGTATGTCGGTTTGGAGGTGTGCAGGTTTAGTCGATGTATTATTGGATTGGAGGTGTGTTGGTTGTGTTGGTATGTCGGGTTGGAGGTGTGTTGGTTGTGTTGGTATGTCGGGTTGGAGGTGTGTTGGTTGTGTGGGTATGTCGGGTTGGAGGTGTGTTGGTTGTGTGAGTGTGTCGGGCTGGAGGTTCGATGGTTGTGTGGGTATGTCGGGTTGGAGGTGTGACGGTTGTGCGGGTATCTTGCATTGGAGGTGTGTTGGTTGTGTGGGTATGTCGGGTTGGAGGTGTGACGGTTGTTTGGATATGTCGGGTTGGAGGTGTGCTGGTTGTGTGGGTATGTCGGGTTGAAGCTGTGCTGGTTGTGTGGGTATGTCGGGTTGGAGGTGTTTTGTTTGTGTGGGTACGTCGGGTTGGAGGTGTGTTGGTTGTGTGAGTGTGTCGGGTTGGAGGTTCGATGGTTGTGTTGGTATGTCGGTTGGAGGTGTGTTGGTTGTGTTGGTGTGTCGGGTTGGAGGTGTGTTGATTGTGTGGGTATGTCGGGTTGGAGGTGTGTTGGTTGTGTGGGTATGTCGGGTTGGAGGTGTGACGGTTGTGTGGGTATGTCGGGTTGGAGGTGTGTTGGTTGTGTGGGTATGTCGGGTTGGAGGTGTGATGGTTGTGTGGGTATGTCGGGTTGGAGGTGTGCTGGTTTAATCGATGTATTATTGGATTGGAGGTGTGTTGGTTGTGTTGATATGTCGGGTTGGAGGTGTGTTGGTTGTGTTTGTATGTCGGGTTGGAGGTGTGTTGGTTGTGTGGGTATGTCGGGTTGGAGGTGTGCTGGTTGTGTGGGTATGTCGGGTTGGAGGTGTGTTGGTTGTGTGGGTATGTCGGGTTGGAGGTGTGTTGGTTGTGTGAGTGTGTCGGGCTGGAGGTTCGATGGTTGTGTTGGTATGTTGGTTGGAGGTGTGTTGGTTGTGTTGGTGTGTCGGGTTGGAGGTGTGTTGATTGTGTGGGTATGTCGGGTTGGAGGTGTGTTGGTTGTGTGGGTATGTCGGGTTGGAGGTGTGACGGTTGTGTGGGTATGTCGGGTTGGAGGTGTGACGGTTGTGCGGGTATCTCGCATTGGAGGTGTGTTGGTTGTGTGGGTATGTCGGGTTGGAGGTGTGACGGTTGTGTGGGTATGTCGGGTTGGAGGTGTGTTGGTTGTGTTGGTGTGTCGGTTTGGAGGTGTGTTGGTTGTGTGGGTATGTCGGGTTGGAGGTGTGACGGTTGTGTGGGTATGTCGGGTTGGAGGTGTGTTGGTTGTGTGGGTATGTCGGGTTGGAGGTGTGATGGTTGTGTGGGTATGTCGGGTTGGAGGTGTGACGGTTGTGCGGGTATCTCGGATTGGAGGTGTGTTGGTTGTGTGGGTATGTCGGTTGGAGGTGTGACGGTTGTGTGGGTATGTCGGGTTGGAGGTGTGATGGTTGTGTGGGTATGTCGGGTTGGAGGTGTGTTGGTTGTGTGGGTATGTCGGGTTGGAGGTGTGCTAGTTGTGTGGGTATGTCGGGTTGGAGGTGTGTTGGTTTTGTGGGTATGTCGGGTTGGAGGTGTGACGGTTATGTGGGTATCTCGGATTGGAGGTGTGTTGGTTGTGTTGGTTGTGTGGGTATGTCGGCTGGAGGTGTGACGGTTGTGTGGGTATGTCGGGTTGGAGGTGTGTTGGTTGTGTGGGTATGTCGGGTTGGAGGTGTGACGGTTGTGTGGGTATGTCGGGTTGGAGGTGTGTTGGTTGTGTGGGTATGTCGGGTTGGAGGTGTGTTGGTTGTGTGGGTATGTCGGGTTGGAGGTGTGTTGGTTGTGTGGGTATGTCGGGTTGGAGGTGTGTTGGTTGTGTGGGTATGTCGGGTTGGAGGTGTGTTGGTTGTGTGGGTATGTCGGGGTGGAGGTGTGTTGGTTGTGTGGGTATGTCGGGTTGGAGGTGTGACGGTTTAGAGAGAACTCAACCAGGAAAGCGAGTTTACCAGTGTTTGATAATTATAAAGATGTGACCAACTTACTTGCATCCATTTGCTACATCAGCGAAAACGATTGAGACTATCTTGCAAGTTTCTGAGAATCATATACAATCTTACAAAAGCCAAGGACGTTTCGTCCTTGACTAGAATAATTGAAAAGAAACATCGCCATGACAAAATATTGTCTTGTTCTAAAGGTTTAGAAGGTTTTGCAACCAGTTTAGAATGTTTGCGAAAAGTTTAGAATTTTTATGAACAGTTTAGAATGTTTGTGAACAGTTTTGAATATTTAACAAACAGTTTAGAATCTTTAACAAACAGTTTAGAATATTTAATAAACAGTTTAGATTATTTTTAAGGTCAGCTTTCAGGAAACGTTTTTTTAAAAAGAAAATTGTCTGTCGGCTGATTATCTTTAAATTATTTTCACGCCATCCCTTATGTTTTTTCACGAAAGTGTTCAACTTATATTGATTTCACCATCTTAAAGCTTAATAAATAATATCTTTAGACATGAAATTGGAATGTAGAAAAAAAGAAAATATAAGTGATCAAAATTTAACCAAATGATAATATGATAAACTTCCTTTCGTTCATAGTGATTAACATCAGAGGAAAATTTAAAAACTTCTTCAAACTTGTTTAAAATTAATCTCAAACAGTCCCCACAAAGTGATTCAAAAGAACGGAAACAGAACATCGTTACCTACCTGTGTATGATCAAAATATACAAATGACTAACTTTATGTCATTCCACGCATGGCAGGAAGTAATTAATAGACTCTGCATAAACATATCAATCAATACAGTCTATTGTGAGCGATACGATATTCAAACGCCCATAAAACATGCAACAAATGTTACCTGTATAACTGAAGTATAAAATCTATAATTTACCTGTAGTTCCACGTCTTTGTGCATTGTTAACCCCCCTGCTTCCATCATCAGCGATGTGGACAATGCGTGCATCCATGTCCTTGATAAATATCTGTTAAAATATTGTGTTTATGTTTTCTTTTTTTTTTTATCAAGTATATTAATCCGGCCACATTCATGTTATTGTATACATTATTTTTCTGGACATAACCTCAACAAATTTACTAGGTATAATATAATTTAAGTATAATATAAATTTGAGTAAATTCGACAGAGCATCCGCTCACAAACGGAGGCCCCGCCCATGGTGTCAATAGCTCCAAAATAATTTCCGAACTTATCTGAAATGTAGATGGAGCTAAACTGTTTTGTTTTAAGTACAGTACCTGGCGTGGCTTTGAATATTTTGCAAAACAAAATGATAATAAGCTTATGTAATAGGGCGGATCCGGAGGGGGAGAGTGAGGAAAAGGGGGGGGGGGGGTGTTGGGTATATAAGTGTGGTAATATGTATTTTAAATTCGAATAGGGCGGGATCCGGAGGGGGGTAGGGGGGTAGGGGGAGGGGGGTGTATGTGTGTAAAAATGGGAGGGGGGCAAGGGAAACACGGTGTCAATGTCGGGGATGGGAAACACAGGGTAATTGTGAACAACCTTGTGCGGACGTGGCTTACAGTGGGTTAACTTGTCCTTGATTAAAGCGATTGTGTGATCAATGTTCAAAGGCAATTCCGTGACTGTAACACCTGTGTAAGTAGCTGGTCAGAGTGACAGGAACCTTTATAAATAGTAATAAAGTCAATTGTCGGCATATACAGTAAACATCTATTCTAGCACAATTATGAAAGTTGAGCGAATGCTTTTTTCATATACATGTACAAATGTATTATTCAAACATGATAAGACAAGTCATGTTGTGGCTATTTAGTTTTCAAACTCATCCACTAAGAACTACCTGTAGACGTTAATTTCTTATTGTTGATACATTGAAGAAAAAGGAGAAGAATGGTGACACCTGAATAATGTATTTCGAATAAGATTTGAATATTGCACGATAGTCAGGTAATGTGTAAAAAGGTGTTGATGTCATTGCGAAACGGTCAAAGGAAATAGACCGCCCATGGGGAAGGGTGTTTGTTTAATTAACAGATAAATAACCATATATTTAATGGGTTTTGTATGTCACCAGATGAAACAAACATGATCGCATTGATGGTTAATTATAAGTGATTGTTTGATTTGAAATTTCAAATCATATCATACATATACCATTCAGGTGTAGTGTTATCCCTTTAACATTCACGACTAAGCATCAATGTTATAAACAGAGGCACAAAAGAAACTTTTCACCCTATTGTTTCACTCATATAGTAAAAATAACGAAACAAATTGAGATGATAGAACCGGGATATTATTTAATGTTCAATGTTTACTGATTCGGCAAACAATCATACTCGTTTTTTTTTCAAACACTGAAAGGACCAAGGGGTATAAATTCATTTTTACACCAACATGACCCCTACCATGTTTATAATGTTGTAAATGTGTACAGAATGAGGCACATTTATTGATTTTCACTTAACAGATGTCATATATGTCGATGAACAGTTGTGTTTTATCAAAAGTAATTTGGGAAGATTTCATGAATTTAGAATTTCGTTTTTTCCCCAAAAAATTAAAACAACAAAGAATTATTCCTTGGCTGATGACTAAATGCCTGCACTTTTCACTTTTAGAGTACGACTTCGAAAACATAAGATATTTGTAATTGAAAATCGAACATATGATAAAACCAACTGAGGTGTAAAGTTTCTTTTGTACCTCAGTTTACATGTACTCAAATAAGCACAGAATTTATATTCAGTATAGTTCACATAATAATACCTTCGGTTGGTGTTAGGACAAAAACCATCCAAGGAAAAATGCCACCACGGACAAATGCCCAAGTGTTTTAAATGAGAGAAAACAACAGTAAAACATTATAATAACTCAGTGATGTATTTGCATAATTCACACGTTAATCACTGGTGACATAAGTATGAAAGTAATCATCTTTTCCGTTTTTATGTCAGTGATATTTTTATGATATTAGGCACAAGTAGCTTCCACAAGTTCTATTTGATATGCGGTTCGAAACATATTTTGAAAATTATGTAACTAATCTATAACAGAAAAATATCTTGATATTCCAATGCCAAGATGTAACCAAGTCGTCCCAATCTGAAAAGAAGCACACCGAACACACCTGTTCCATGTGTACGGACAGCTGTACTGATTATTTTCATCAAGTTCTTTTTTAATCAAACTAATTTTTTTCAATAAACTAATTTGGTTCAGTCTTCTTTATCAAAGTCATTCTTTCATCAGTCATCAGTCAGTTATTTTCGTCAACGTCATTTATTTCACATTTATTGTTATCAAAGTTAGTTTTATTATCAAAGTCATTTCTTTCACCAAAGCCATTTTCTTCATCAAAGTCATTTCTTCATCAGTCATTTCTTCATCAAGGTCATTTCTTTCACCAAAGTCAGTTATTTTCATCAAAGTTAGTTTTATTATCAAAGTCTTTTCTTTCACCAAAGTCATTTCTTCATCAGTCATTTTTTCATCCAGGTCATTTCTTTCACCAAAGTCATTTTCTTCATCAAAGCCTTTTTTTCATCAGTCATTTCTTCATCAAGGTCATTTCTTTCACCAAAGTCAGTTATTTTCATCAAAGTTAGTTTTATTATCAAAGTCTTTTCTTTCACCAAAGTCATTTTCTTCATCAGTCATTTTTTCATCAAGGTCTTTTCTTTCACCAAAGTCATTTTCTTCATCAAAGCCATTTTCTTCATCAGTCGTTTTTATCTCACCGGTATGTAATACCGTTGGATATAGTCATCACACCCGTCCGTCTGTCCGTCCGTCCGTAATCATTTCGTTTCCGGAGTACAGCTCCAAAACCGTTCATCATATCTTCCTGAAACTTTGCATGTGTATTACCCACTAACTGAAGTGTTGCCTTTTGATATTTTCAGATTTCTGAAATTTTTTATTTTTTTTTCGTTTCCATAGAAACTTGTTGAATTTGTACTTTGTTCAGAGACAGATTCGTTTCCGGAGCACAGCTCCAAAACTGTTCATCATATCTTCCTGAAACTTTGCATGTGTATTACCCACTAACTGAAGTGGTGCCTTTTGATATTTTCAGATTTTTTCTGAATTTTTTTTTTCTGTTTCCATAGAAACATGAGAGGGATGTTGGTTGTTGTTGATTTTCACTGCTTTTGGAGCAGAAGTCTAAAACCCTTAACATACCTGAAACTTAGCATCTGTAATACACTAACTGAAGTACGGTAGTAGATACACAAGTATCTGTCAAAGATGTGTTTTACAAATTTTGTGGAACCGGTGGGATATGTCATCTTCTGATGACTCTTGTTTCATCAAGGTCATTTCTTTCAACCAAAGTCAGTTATTTTCATCAAAGTTAGTTTTATTATCAAAGTCATTTCTTTCACCAAAGCCTATTTCTTCATCAAAGCCGTTTTCTTCATCAGTCATTTTTTCATCAAAATCATGTTTTCATCAAAGTCAGTTATTTTCATCAAAGTAAGTTTTATTATCAAAGCCATTTCTTTCAGCAAAGTCATTTTCTTCATCAAAGTAATAATTCTTCATCAGTCATTTTTTTTATTATCAAAATCGTCCGGGTGGGTTTTGTCTTTCACCAATCGGTGGTGCTATTAATTTGTACAATGTGACATTGTAAGTATATATTTTTTGGTACGTTTATTGTTACAAGCTTGTAGATTTCCTCGTGTTGCACTATAAAGGTATGTCATTTGGCGCGGTTCTTTCTTGTAGATTGCAGAACTTGCAAAGTTTGTATTATCGAGCTGACTGCCGATGTCCTCGTGCTGCACGTGCGGTTTCAACTGTCACAAGCGTTTCAAACAATTCGCGATCATTGTTTCTCAGTGAGCCGTTATATTAACACAGTTTTGTCATTGAAATGTCTTTGATGTGGAATGTCGTCTTCCTGAAGAGAAGGTTATTATTTCAGATCAACGCCGTATAAATATCCTTGACGAAGAGGGGAATGATCGTTTTGATTAACAACTAAGACCTACATCGTTCATTGCAATCAAATCCATAGAATTTGCC
Organism: Gibbula magus; assembly: GCA_936450465.1. Classification (NCBI taxonomy): domain Eukaryota; kingdom Metazoa; phylum Mollusca; class Gastropoda; order Trochida; family Trochidae; genus Gibbula; species Gibbula magus. Next base: position 17,866,837 of record OW388302.1, read on the forward strand.
ATTTTTCAAAGTGACTCGATCGTAGATCTTGAATGACAGAAGAAAGGTAGAATAGATTTTGTTTGTTTGAACATATTATTTTTATATAAAAGAAGTAAAAATAAACCTTGTTCATATTTAATTTAAAGTTGAAAACCAAAATATCAAATTCATTCTGTTAAATATCTTAACACCACTTATAAGCATCATTTTCATGTTTTTAAAAAGAAGCAATTAGTTTACAGTTAGTTTTGTAGAATTGCAAATGTTACAAATGAAATTGTTTGGAATATTGCAAAAGTTACTTAAGTACATTTTTAGATATATATGTCTACCATACTTTTATCTAAAACGGGCATTATATATTTCACATAAGTACTATAAAGAATATATAAAGAGTCAAATAAAACATTGATTCATTGTTGTTTTGTAGAACATTCTTCATTCTGGAGGACTCTCAGTTAAAGGTCGATTAAATTGCCCCTGCCAATTCGGGATTCATTAAAAGGTGATTTCAATTTTACAAATACCCGACTTTAAATTTTTTAAATCGCCCCGTAAATTACTTATACCGTAAATCCTTGAATAATCGCCTGCCTTGAATAATTGCCTGCCTTGAATAATTGCCTGCCTTGAATAATTGCCTGCCTTGAATAATCGCCTGCCTTGAATAATTGCCTGCCTTGAATAATCGCCTGCCTTGAATAAGTGCCTGCCTTGAATAATTGCCTGCCTTGAATAATTGCCTGCCTTGAATAATTGCCTGCCTTGAATAATCGCCTGCCTTGAATAAGTGCCTGCCTTGAATAATTGCCTGCCTTGAACATTCGCATGCCTGCAAGGCCAGATAGGCGGCATCGACCGTCGTCCGTCGTCCGTCGTCCGTAAACTTTCCACATGTTCGACTTCTCCTCAAGAACGGCTTCCCCCTCAAAGCTAAAATTTTGTGGATATTTACCTTGCACCTATATGATTAATAGTACATTTAGTCGTGACCCCAACTCAAATATGGGCGTGGCAGGTAGTTTTCGGAAAACCTAACGACTTCTTCTCCGAAACCAGTTGGCATAGGAAGCTGAAATTTTCTGTACTAGTTACTTCTCTACATTTTACCTTTCTCCCCTCATTGACCCCACATCTCTAACCCAGGCAAGCCTGGACTGCGTATCGGCAGCTGGGGTCCCCAAACAGGGAGAATCTATGATATCGTTTTTCGGTTGTGTCACTGCACAAGCAGAGCTGAGCAGTAATGAGTGAGAGGTTGATCAGCTCATCTGGGAGGAGGCTTAATTGGACTTGAAGACTGAGGGTTTGTGTATTAATTATCTACAGTAGGGCCTACACCTTTAAGTGAAGTTACTTTTAAACAACATAAATTTTATTTATCCTGATTTAGGGAATATGTCTACATGCACCATTTGAATGGGTAAAGGTACCTTCCCTTCAAAATCATTGCAGGAATTGTGATACTTGGACAACCAATTTCCTCCAAATTTAATCATGTTGTGCATTGACACAGAACGAGTTTGGTGACCATGGGATTTATCTACTATTGCTTTGTATTGAGAACAGTTTTTTTTCTACATCAAACAATATCCCCCCCCCCCCCCCCCCCGGTGAGCCGATTTAAAATTATGTTTTTTACATATATAAAGGCCTTTTATGGCTTCGAAAAAAATAATCACCTTGCTTCGTCGAATGATCGCTTACCTTGAATAATAAACAATATCATTTTTATTAAACAAATATCCGAAAACAATGCCATTTTATTGTGAACACATTTTATTATTTCGAATGACTAAAACGATTCCCATGACTTTACGAAACCATGTACACTCATTTTTAACTTGATTTTCCGAAGAGGGAAGGGTGTTTTACTATTGGTGACATTATCTTTCAAATTCATTTCATCGACTTATTTGAGCGAAAAATCGTGCTACTGCCCCTTTAATTACTGGCCGAGTGTTCTTCCGATGATCAACAGCTAGGCCTAGCTACTCCTTTGAGGGGATAGGTGTCAAGCTCCTCACAGCGCAAGGAAACAGAGCCGAGTCCCTTATTACAAAGGGAAGTAATTCTAAATGCATAACATCCAGAGAATGGCGTCGTGTTGCTAGCGAAACGGAGATGTCTTACTCCTTTTTATTTGTGGTGATTACGTTAATAATAAGTTGTTGTGTATTTGTTCTAAATCATTTAAAGGTGATGAGCAAAATTAAATTCTAGGAGACATACGCATACTGTTGTAAGACGATTTTTGAAAGTTTGATTTGAATAAGATGACACTAGTGATCTGACAGGGAAGATTTCAGTCGTGACTTTATTTGAGTTTTGTTTTATAGATCTAACTTTAAAAAATGTCAGGTGTTGTTTAGTTTTGTTTATTTTTTATAATATTTAAAAACTAAATATTAAACATGCCTTGCAGATGTTCAAGCACCTCTTATAATTCATCGCAGCTGGAAATTTTGAACTGAAGTGTAACCAATGTGGTCAAATATACATATTTCTCATATCAAGCAAAACCCTCAAGCCCTGAAAATTTGCTACATAATTACTGTCCTTTTTCCTTTCGACTGAACAATCTTCTTTAATCTTGGACGATGTAATGCTCGCTGTGACTCCCATTGTAGGGTAGCTTGACCGAGGCGAGCACGATCGTCTACTTTAATCTCTGTCCGACTAATCTGTCTTGTAAGACATATATGTGCCTGATGCAGCACTGTCTTCTAAACAGAGAGACCATTAATGTTCACTTTGAAAAAACTTCTCTGATTTACCAATTACGAAAAAATACAAAATACACTCCATTTGTAATGAGTTTATGTTGAAAGAAATAACTTGAGTCTTGATGGGTTGTTTCCAGGATGTCTAAGCTATGGGGTGCGGATCCAGTAACCATGGAAAGCTAGTGGATGTGCAATATGATGATCATGCTGTCAATCAAACAGTAACTCAGCCCCCTCCTCAGCCGTTACCCCCGGCAACCAAGACTGTTGAAACTCAAACTACTGTCTCTCAACAAAGATTAGGTTTGTTACACTTAAATTTCTGATGAGCACTATCCTTAACTTGCTGCTATTAATTTTGCTGTTTAAGAGTTATGCCAAAACTGCTTATGTACGAGGGGATATCAAAAAGTTTGAATTGAGACTAAAAAGTTACTGAACAATCAGGAAAAAATCTTTGCTGTAACTCAGTGATCCTTATCTAGTACACGTACCATTAACTATTAACTTCACTATATTCAGTGTTGTGCCAGTTGATCTTTCACACAAGTACCCCAAGGTGTGGACAAGCTTGAGGCGTGCAGTGTAATTAAGTTCTTGCATTTGAAGGGTTGCAGTGCATGACAATTTCTCGATGAGATGAGATGTGAGTTGTGAGATGGAAAAGGAATTTCCAAACAGGTCACATGTCACTGATAGATGAGCCAAAAAGTGGACGCCCCTCACTTACTGATGATTTGGCCATCATGAAGAAAGACGACGCACTGGTTCAGACACTTCACAGTGTAACTATGGACAAATGCTGGGTCTATCTATATGATCATGAGATGTGAGTAAAGAGTGGAGACATCTCACACTACCACCTCCGACATAGGTCAAGGTGTAGAAGTCTGCAGTGAAGGTACTGGTGTTTTTTTTTAAGGATTGTTACAACTGCAACCTTTTAGGCAAGTTACAAGATGCCATCAAACAGAAACACCACGGTATTCTCACCAGAGGAGTATGCTGAAACCAGCCTACCAACGGTTTTCCGAGGAATAAAAATTGCAAAATAGTGCATCTACCTGGATACGAACTCATATCGTTCAGGGGTTTCCACGCCAAACCGTCTGATAACAGCCCGTAGACTTCTGTGTTCTGACGCAATCAGTTTACCAATCACAAGACGTCCAACAAAAGCTTTCAGTGCGAGAAGCTAGGGGCAGATAACTCCCAACATCTATCCTTTCGTCTGTTCCGCATGGTTTCAAAACAGAGACAGTTTAAAAACTACGTTGTGATTGGTCAGATATTTGACTGGGCTTTGGCTGTGCTAAACTGGTTTGGAACATTCACCTATATGGGATGTTCTCAGACCTTGTGGAGAGGAATCTACAGAACCTGTTCGTATCCAGTAGATGCATAATTTTGCAAATTTTATTCTTCGGAACAAGGTCTATTTTAATCAGACTGTGTTTGTGATAAATTAGAACTTTTTGATATCCCCTCGTAAGGGCTATGTATAACCTACCAATATTCTATTGATGTGTAAGTACTTTAAACAATTGACTTGTTTATTTGCAAACTTTTAGATACTGATAATGAACATCAAAGTACTGACTTCAGCTTGCCGATTTGAATGCTAGACCAAGAATTCCATTGTTATAAGTTTATTGATATGCTGTTAATTGACCACTCCAATTCCACTAAGCAAAGCTTGACTGTAAGTGCAAAACCTTTAAAAACAAGTGCAACTCTATACCTGGGAATGTAAGTGCTGGGTATAGCTGATTTTAGTGCAACACTTGACCTTCAATGTAAGTGACACATTAACCTGTATACGCTTATTAAAGAGCTACACCCAGGCCTCAAAGTAAAAGATTTGTTCAAGGAGTGGACACGCTCCTAACACATTTTTCTAAGGAGCAAAAGAAATTTGCAAGGAGCACATGTTTATAAAATAATATTTGCAAAAATTAACTATAAATTAATGAATAAAAGCAGCAGAAAACTGTAAGCTAGCTAATATACAATAACCATTTTGAAGCAATTGTGATGGATAATGGTTAATTTGGTGAAGAAACAGAATTTGTTAACCAAACCAAAATTTTGCCAAGAAGCATTTGTGCTCCTAACTCAAAATTACAAGGAGCAAACTGAAAAAATAGCGAGCAAATGCTCCCAAATTGGTTGCTATTTTGAGGCCTGACACCAAACCTCATTATTAAAGTGATAAACTGAACCTGGGGCCTTATTCTCGAAACGTTGTAGCCTTTAGAATTCTTAACTTTGATTGTAGCCCATGTGTTAAGCATAGGCCATAAGGGCTACTAATTTCTTTTAGAGGCATTTTAGAAGCTGGTATGATGAATGAGAACAAGTTCTATGGATAGTCAACTTCTTTATTGATATGAGTGCGACGTTTCGATGCACATACCATTATCAAGCAAGTGATAGGCATTAATTATCATGACAATCAGGAGAATATATACAATTTTGGTAATTATGTTTTTACATGTGATTGGATTGATGTAACTAGTGGTTTAACTAATGATAGGTACATAGTTGTAACAACCTTCTTAAGGAGGTAGAGTAAGAAATTAGGTTGATATACATTGATATGAAAAGATTATATTTGCACTTAACTTGCCTCTGTGTTTATTTCAAGAATTCATTGTTTTGGTTGTATTTATTTTTCAGGCCAGAATAAAAGCTCAAATGCAAAGAATCCAACAGAAAAAATAAAATCTCAACAATCTGTAACCAAATCAAAAGAAACTCTTTCTCAGGAAAAGGCAACTCCAGAAAAGAAGATGTCAAGTGAAAAGAAGACAACTCCAACAAATTCAAATTTAGAAAAGACGACTCCAACAAATTCATATCAAGAAAAGACAACTCCACCAAATTCAAATCAAGACAAGACAACTCCAACAAACTCAAATCAAGGAAAGACAACTCCAACAAACTCAAATCCAGGAAAGACAACTCCAACAAACTCAAATCAAGACAAGACAACTCCAACAAACTCAAATCCAGGAAAGACAACTCCAACAAACTCAAATCCAGGAAAGGATGAAAGCCAAACAGTGCCCTCTAAGGTGAAAGAAGTAAGTAATAAGACTCCTTCGAATGCAACAGGAAGTAAAACAAAATCAAGCAAAGGACCAGAGCATAGTGTTACTGTTGAGAGTTATCTTCCCTTGGAACCAGAATCACAAAGAAAGTTTGATACGGTCCTGAGGAGTGCGTGTCTACTTGTTAAATCTGACAGTGTGAAGAAAGTCGTTGACAAAAATGTCACAAGACTTCAACTACACCAAGCTCTGCCGCACACCTACTCCCTGTACAACCTTGTAAGGAGTCTTGAGAATCTTCAGGTAAACACAGTTTGATTATTTAATGTAAACAAATATTAACAAAAATGTCTCCAGGAATCAGTATTTGACATCATTTATTTCTTGTCATAGTTGGAACCCTGAAGCTAAGTGCTACTGTTACTTCAGGGAATCTCCACTGCAGAACATTTATTAGATAATATGCAATGCCAAATTACAGCTTACAACCAGGCAACCCGTAAAAGGGCGTTCCGACTGTTTGTAGTTCATGTTCAAATAAATAAATAGCAAATGCTTTACATGGACCTGATTGGCTGAACACTTTCACAGAAATTCAGTTCATACGAGCATAAACTTAATTTAATGACGTCACATCACGTTTAGCCCTGCCCCAATGACGTGGGGTTCATGGCTAGTTGCTTTGTGGATTTTCATTGGCTGATGAACGATTTGTATCGATAATCCAATAACGTTTTGATATATCTTCTCTCTTTGAGCTTTTAATTCCAGTACGTTAATATTTGATGAAAATTTGTATATTTGGAGCAATGAAACTTTTTCAAGACATCAGGTATGAGTATATTTATTCATAAGAATTGACTTCCAAATTGTTTAAGTTCATGGAGGTATAAACGTTGTGTACAAACTTGGCGTATATTTGCACAGCACTTTTTAAGTATATACTTCCATGAACTTAATAAATTTTAAAGTCAATTCTTAAATAGCTATTATTTGAATGAATTTAGTAGATGCTGACAATATTCACTTTTCTTGAATGTTGATGACCCAGTGACTGGCTGAAATCCTTTGTCCTGATGTTTCTGATGATTCAGTACTTCTCAACATTGGACTTGATTTGAAGTACATGTACTCTAGTACTCTAGTACCTGTCCAGTTGCAGATCAAGATGAGAGGGAAGGGGGAATCCCCCCACCCCCCTCCAGGCCTCAAAATAGCAACCAATTTAGGAGCATTTGCTCCCTAATTTTCAGATTGCTCCCTGTAATTTTGAGTTGGCAACATTTGGGGTCCAATTAAAAAATTATGTTTTGTAAACCAGCTTATAGTTTTATGCTTATATTCATTACTTTATAGGTAATTTTAACAATCTCATTTTATATGTGCTCCTTGCAATTTTCTTTTGCTCCTAAGAATAAAATGTTAGGAGCTCCTTGAAATTTTTTTTACTTTGAGACCTGCCCTCCCTTCTTTTAACATCTTTGACTTCTCAACCTTCTCTGTGTGACCTTGCTGCAGGTTCTTGACCTCTCCAACAACAGCCTAGGACCGCAGGCCTTCCGGTGTGTGTGTCTGGCCGTGTGTTCTAACTCTTCGGTTCTCAGTCTCAACCTGGCCGGCAACAAGTCCGACACGGATAGCGCTGTGAGTCATTATCTTTATCTCCTGTCTTATTTCAGTCTTCTCTGTAATCAGTGCTTCATAACCAGTGGATTGAAAGGACCCAGTCCGAATGTGTTAACCTGTTATGTCATAGCATGAAAGTGAAGAAAAATGTCGAAAAGTAACAAAAGTGATTGGCAACATGTCAGGTCGGGTAGATATATGCTTTAACAATATGTTATCTTTTTTACTACACACATTGAAAATTAGAACATTGAACTGTATTTTGTTAAATGTACATCCATTGTGTTGTTTGGGGTCACATATGCTAAACTTAATAAATTGTGTTATCTTATCGGGAAGTACTGACTGTTGCCTAAAATTGCCATTTTGATCTTAGTCGATTCAGTATATTGACGATATGAAGGTAAAAGTAGTGATTTTTGATCGAAAACCGGACAATGTACCGCATGTGGCGCGCGCCAATGAGTCAAATGTTATTTTTTAATCTTATGTATAACAGACAAACTAATAAATGTGGGTTGATCATGTTTAATAGGTCACATAACTACTGTGCATGTAACCTGGACGTGTAGTTTTGGTTTTTGCACATGCATAATGATGTTACTCCATTTAATTGGAAACTAGTAATTATGATATATTTGGTGATTGGGGATGAATATGCAAGCCGAGTGAATTAATGTGCACTGTTAACTGCACATATGGTGAGTTGGAAAGTATTAAAGCCTAATAAAATGTTATGAAACACAATGGATGCACCTTTAATAATACCAAAAATAACATATATCAGCTGGTGTGGACATGATATATGTATAGACTTGAGTACATATTATATTTCTGTGATAGTTGTCAAAACAATAAAATTTAGAGTTTAGATAGTTCTAATTTGGCATTTAGTAAACTGAAAACCAAATTATAGATTTTAATTGCAGATATCAAAAACTAGATGTATATAATAAATAAATGCATGATTTGCCTTAAAAATCCATTGTGTCACTACAGTGCTGTTTCATGTAAGCAGCGGTTGTAAAGTGATCACAGTGATGTTGTGACACACATGCTATTTGTAGGTAACTGATTTCACATTTCTCAAAACCATGTTGGTTATTGTATTTTGACTGTTAAAGGGGCAGTAGCACGTTGTTTTCGCTCAAATAAGTTGATGAAATGTATTTGAAAAATAATGTCACCAATAGTAAAACAACCTTCTCTTTTCGGAAAATAAAGTTGAAAATGAGTGTATATATGGTTCGGTAAAGCCATGGGAATCATTTTTGTATTTCGAAATAATAAACGGTGTTCACAATAAAATGGCCGCAATGGAATTTTGGCTTTATATGCAACATCATTATTACCACTACGGATTACTAGTTTGTGTAATAAGATGTTTTACCCTCTTAAGCTAATTTAAATGACATAAACTTTCATTATAAATGGGAAATTGGAAAAAATGAATTTTGCAAAAAACGTGCTACTGCCCCTTTCACATTTTTAACCTGCTGCAGAATGTAGAGATGAAGCATGTTGAGATCTGTCTGACAGGAGTGTGTGGGGAGGATGTTGAGTGAGAACAGGTCCCTGGTGTACCTAGATGTCTCCAGCAACAGTCTGGGCAAGGACTACTTCTCTCGCTGTGTGGGGCCCGCCCTCAGGACCAACAACACCTTACAGACACTGAGGTAGGACTTGACAAATCTTTTACATGTCAATAAGTCATTGGCTTACAGCAGCTTGTTTTACTAAGTCACAGAGCTTTATCTTCAAGTCAAGCCATTATTGATACCTGATTGTCTAAAAAAGGATTCAAGTCATTGACTTTTGGTATTTTGGTGAATGTTTGGGCAAGTCAAAGTTAGAAATGAAAATGAGCAAAGAGACAAGTGCTGAATCAAGATGCATTCGAAGATCTGCCAATTTATAAATAAATTTTGTTACTTCAACTATAATCTTCAATTGATGTTCAGAAAAGTTCCTAGATTTCCCAAAGCTAACTTTGTGCTTAGATAGTCTTGAGTATCATACATTAAAATTGATATTATGATTGTTTAAGTGCTACCAAGAAACTATAGTTCTCAAATTGACTGTAGGATCTTAAAACTTAAGATTATGGTGTAATTCCTCATACATTTCCTGTGCCTCCCACCCAGGGCCCAGAGTATAGGATCTACAGACATGAGGGTACTGCTGGAGAGTTTGCCCCACAACTCCACCCTGACTCATATAGACCTGGGGAGCAACAGTCTCTCCGACAGGAACAGTCTTGGCAAAGCTTTCTCTACCTGGATACAGGTAACATCGTTGGTCTCAGTCTCTGTGACATCATCGTTAGTCTCCGTCTCTGTGACATCATCGTTAGTCTAGTCTCTGTGACATCATCCTTAGTCTCAGTCTCTGTGACATCACCGTTAGTCTCAGTCTCTGTGACATCATCATTGGTCTCAGTCTCTGTGACATCATCGTTAGTCTCAGTCTCTGTGACATCAGTGTTAGTCTCAGTCTCTGTGACATCATCGTTAGTATCAGTCTCTATGACATCATCATTGGTCTCAGTCTCTGTGACATCATCGTTAGTCTCAGTCTCTGTGACATCATCGTTAGTCTCAGTCTCTGTGACATCATCGTTAGTCTCAGTCTCTGTGACATCATCGTTAGTTTCAGTCTGTGTGACATCATCGTTAGTCTCAGTCTCTGTGACATCATCGTTAGTATCAGTCTCTGTGACATCATCATTGGTCTCAGTCTCTGTGACATCATCGTTAGTCTCAGTCTCTGTGACATCATCGTTAGTCTCAGTCTCTGTGACATCATCGTTAGTCTCAGTCTCTGTGACATCATCGTTAGTCTCAGTCTCTGTGACATCATCGTTAGTTTCAGTCTGTGTGACATCATCGTTAGTCTCAGTCTCTGTGACATCGTTAGTCTAGTCTCTGTGACATCATCGTTAGTCTAGTCTCTGTGAAATCATCGTTAGTCTCAGTCTCTGTGACATCATTGTTAGTCTAGTCTCTGTGACATCATCGTTAGTCTGAATCTCTGTGACATCATCGTTAGTCTCAGTCTCTGTGACATCAGTGTTAGTCTCAGTCTCTGTGACATCATCGTTAGTATCAGTCTCTGCGACATCATCATTGGTCTCAGTCTCTGTGACATCATCGTTAGTCTCAGTCTCTGTGACATCATCGTTAGTCTCAGTCTCTGTGACATCATCGTTAGTCTCAGTCTCTGTGACATCGTTAGTCTAGTCTCTGTGACATCATCGTTAGTCTAGTCTCTGTGAAATCATCGTTAGTCTCAGTCTCTGTGACATCATTGTTAGTCTAGTCTCTGTGACATCATCGTTAGTCTGAATCTCTGTGACATCAACGTGAGTCTCAGTCTCGACTAAAGTGAGGTGGAAGTAGTTTATAACTATACTTTTCCAAGTTTATGAGCTGATACACCTACAGATTGACTCGGGAGTCTTCATCTGTGCAAGCACTGTCGAAAATGGCCTCTTGTTGATCTGTATGAGGTCATACACTCAGAAAAGGATAGGTGTAAGTATCACTAGTCTCTGTCAGACTGTGACATGACATGGAGGAGATAATCATCAGAAACCCTCCTTCAAAATATGCTATATCTGTAATCATTATACCCCTGCTACGACATAGTCGAGGTTATATAGTGCTCTGCGTGTCCGTGCTGGTGCTGTTGTGCCTTTTAGGGGACTCGATCAACTCCAAGGTCCAAATAATTTTTTTAATTTTCACCAGAAATAGTCTGATTTTTGGACTTTGTCTCGTTTCCGGAGCATATCTTCAAAAGTATTTGACTTTGAAACTTCAAATTTGGTTTGGAAATAACGTTCATGGTGCTGCTGTGTCCTTTAGAGGTCCCAAGGTCCAAATAATTTTAGAAATTTTGTCATTTGTGTAGTTTCTGGAGCATAACTAAAAAACTATATAACTTGAAAACATAAATACAATGTTTTCTACATTATGATATTGTTGTGCGTTTCATTGGTTTAAAATCCACAGTTCAAATAATTTAAAAAGATATTTTCATTAAAAACAATCATTGTTATTCATTGACATGATTGCAGGGATAAATTTACCTGCGAGTCCTGCTTCATTTACTCACAAAATTTGAAAAGGACTTATAGAAATTTAAACTGCGAGTCCCTGAGATTCAAGGTTTTTATTTATACTAATAGGATTACTATGGAGGGACTCTCTTTTATATTCTGGGACTCATAAAAACTTGTGATAGTGAGTCCCTGTACTCTAAAAGTCATATTTGTAGATTAATCACTGTGATTGACTAGATTATATCTTCCAATTTATTTATTCTGTATGAAGGCGACCAAACTACAGGCGGGGGTATGTGAGCTGTGCTCACTTTTGCCTTGTTTTTTCCTGCACTTGTTATCATTTTCTCATCATTTTCATTAGCTTCTAAATCTGGAGTGGTGAAGTGAAACAGTTTTTTTAATTAGCAGCTCTGTTATCAGTTTTTGTGCAGTTTCCGTCGCCGCCATTGCCGCCGCCGGCGCGTTTTGTATTGGCTATAACTTTTTTCCTAGAACTCATATACATAACTTCTTACTTATACCCCTGGGAATTTTTTTTGACATGATCACATTCAAGGTCAAAGGTCAAGGTCACGAGTTCTGAAATTCCTAAAATAATCCTTGTAAACATGATTACTTGAAAAAAATTGTGCTATCAGGCTCTTCTTTAGTGTATATCAACTATGGAGAAAGGCAAAGATTTGGAAAGGTTTTCGTTAACATTCGTCAAAGGTCAAGGTCACAGCGAGGTAACAACTTAAGCATGCATTTGCGAACATGCCTTATTTCAACTATTAACACTTTGAATTATTACATCATTGTTACAGACAATGAAAAGTTGTCATTGACTGTGTGACCTTGAACATCAAAGGTCAAGGTTACGAGATATGGTGATGCTGACCAGTTCTGAAATCACTAAGTAACTTTTTTCCATGAAGATATTAACACCTCATATAGATAGCTTCTTTCTTATTAACCTGGTGAATGATGTTCACATTCAAGGTCAAAGGTCAAGGTCATGAGTTCTGAAATCACTACAAAAATCCTTGTAAACATGATAACTTTTTTTGTGCTATCAGGCTCTTATTTTGTATATATGAACTATGGAGAAAGACCAAGATTTGAAAAGTTTTCGCTAAAATCTGTCAACGGTCAAGGTCATAGCTAGGTCACAACTTGAACATGCTTTTGTGAATATGCCGTATTTGAACTATGAACACTTTGAGTCATTGCATGATTGTTATACGCGATGAAAAGTGATCATTGATGGTGTGACCTTGAAGGTTAAAGGTCAAAGTCATGAGATAATGGTTAAGGCCACGTTAATCCTTTGATAAAATTTTGAAATAAGAAATAGGTTTTAAGAACAAACTTGTGAAAAGTGACCCCAGTGATGATTAGTAATTACTCGAATAATGAACATTTTTTGTTAAAAAGATATCCGATTTTATTGATGCTGACGAGAAGGCGGAACAGGGAAAGGCGAGACCCTAAGTTTCGGAGCTGCTCTGCTTTTGCAGTGTCCCGCAAACGCTCATCTAGTATTTAACGTATTTCTGAATTTTTTCATAGCAGCAAATTTCATTTTCTTACGCGTAAAGTATTCTTCATAAAATTGTAATTTGCATTCAAAAATACAAAAATACTGTATGAGCTGATTAAAATTCAAATCTGACTTGGATTTCCACTTTCTTGTAATAAAACTATTTTGTTGTGTTTGCAGAAAGCAGATTGTCGTCTGAGCTCTCTGTCACTAGCGAGCTGTGATATGAGTCCGGACTCTCTCTCCCTGTTGTGTGACGCTCTCACAGCCAACACAACTCTCATAGAACTCAACCTAAACGGCAATCAGGTGAGAATCCTTGCGTTGTAATGGGACTATCATTGTCAACTGGTGTATTGAATAAGAGCCAAACTCTTGGTCCAAGCTGCTAGACTGTCTTCAGGATCCATTACGCTTACATCCTAAAAAGAACTATGTTGAAGGTGGCGCATTACGCCATGTTTAGAAGAGGGCTTGGTAGGGATAAAAGCATGTGGATTCACTAAAGGATACACACACAGAACCAAAGTGAAGTTTGGGATAAGTTAAAAAGAGTTTCATGTTTCGGGGGTAAGACCCTTTCGTTAGACCCCTACCCAGACAGTCTGATGAAGGGGGTCTAACGACAGGGGTCGTAACACAATATTTTGGTCTTTCTGCGGATATCCCCATGCGTTGATAGCGGCTATATCCTTTTTTTTAACATTATTAAAAGCTTAGTGATCCTCTGAAAAAACAAAAAGAGAGCATGGCTCACTAAAACCCCTGACCATGCATGCCTAATTGACTCTTTCAGCAGATGTTAGTATTCAGGTAAATTTAAATCTCAGAAAACGCACTGAAATACTAAAATTCACTTTTAAGCTCATCAGGCCTGAAAGGCCCGATGGGCCTATGGCATGACATGGCGTCCGACGTCTGTCCGTCCATCCATCCGTCCGTAAACTTTTCGCTTTTTCGACTTCTTCTCCAGAACCAATGACTATAGAGAGCTGAAATTTTATGTGCAGACTTCTTGGCTAATGGGGATTCTCAATTGTCAAATGGGGTCACACGGGTCACAACCTTAAAAACCTATTTTCATCTTCTTCTCCAGTTCCAAAGGGTCTAGAGAGCTGAAAAGTTGTGTGCAGACTCCTTGTCCAATGGAGATTCTAAATTATAGATTGTAGAATTCATGCGCGCCATTTACAAGTATACCAGTTTAATATGTTCCATTGAACGGTGCCAACCAATATCTATCTCTTTGTCTGCTACATATAAGTTTTCAAAATTACGTTTGAACTATTGACGCGCGCCAGGCGTGGAACATTGTCCGGTTTTCGGTCATAATCAAGACTAAACATCTTAATAATGTAACTATACTGCACAGATTGGCACTAAAATGGTAATTTTCGACAACAGTCATTACTTCTCAATAAAATAACACCCTTGGTAAATTTTGACCTATGTAACTGCAATAACATACAGAGTGGCCCTTTAACCTCTTACTTTCGCTAAATGGTAATGGATAACACCTGAATACGAGGGCGTTCTAGCAGAGAGAGGCCTTTGCCCTGACACGCACTTTCAGGTCTTCCTGTAGGCAAAGGCCTTTCTTTGTTTGAACACCCGAGGATGAGGGTGTTATCTATTTTATAAACCGAAAAAAAGACTAATGTGAGTGCAATTGTCTAAATGTTTTAACTGCAGTAGGCCTAAAATAAAGCGCACATAAATATCATCAAAGTTCTCGTAGAACTCAGTAGAATACCATTCATAGGATTGGCAAGGCTCTGCTCCTTCACTCAGGGATGTTCTCCTGGAAAAAAAACTAAGTTCAAAGAGTGTTAAATAGGCCTTGGCTTGAGGTATATAATGAAGGATAAGGGTATTTCAAGCCCCTATGACTTGAATTTCTATTACATTTAATTGCATTCAATGCGGCCACAATGTTTCAAGAAGCAAGATGATGTTATTTCAATAAGCACACCCTTTCTACAAAATTTTAAGATCCCAGTCACTAAATATGTTGAATACGGTAAGTTCAAAATACAGCAATTTGTGAAAAAAATTTCAAAAAATCGATAGTGATTAAGCTTTCCTAATAGTGTAGAAGATTAATGCAAAATATGAAAAAATTGGATGATGAATAAAAGGTGGGAACAACATGTTTTAAGGCCGATTGTATTACTGTATAACCACACAACCAGATAGAGAAAGGTAATGAATGTCATTATCATATGAAGATTCTCTTGTTTCAGTTCGGGAGTCAGAATCTACTCTTCAAGTTCATTCTATCATGTTGTCATGGAAACGTCAGAAACCTGCACATGAATGATGCCAAAGTGAAAGATCAGTCCATTTCTCAGGAAGGTACATTCTTCCTTTACTTAACTTGCTTACCTACTTTATGTTATGGCAAATAATGTCCCTCGTATACATTCTCTCAAAAAATGGACAACAAACCTAATTTAAATTGTTTTTAGTTGTCAACTCGCTCTCAGGCAGATTTAAATGAGCCCTATACGAAGTAACAGAAGTTGCAAAATGTTACCTCGACTAGATTACAAACTCTTTCAATGGTTGCTGCTCCACAGTCTGATGATGTTGCATTCAGATATATGTTCTGTCACTAGTTTAGTCAGCCAATCAACAGTCATCGTTATGAAAATCAAGGGCAAGTAAATCCCATGAACCATCCTTTGGTCTGTGTCTTTAGCATTCAAAATGTATGTACGAATTATTCCGAGTTTACAGGATGAGATTGTATGCTGGTAGTGGTAATGTTTTGTAGCTTTCTTTCCTCAGAACTCTGTTGATTTTGATTAAAAACAATCTCAATAGTTTGTCTTCCATTTTTTCAGAACATGAGTATATGAGGGAAAACAGTCTGATTAAAATAGAAAGTTTTCTGAGAAATTTGGAAAAAGGTACATTTATCGGGATACAAACTCATGTTGTTCAGAGGTTTCCTCGCAAAACCGACTGATAACAACCTGTATACGCTTGCACCGTTCTGACGTAATCACAAGACCGCCAACAAAAGCTTTTGGTGCGAGAAGCTAGGGACAGATAACTCCAAACAGCTATCCTTTCGTCTGTTCCAAATGCTTTCAAAATGGCGGCCATTGAAATACTATGATGTGATGAGTCAGCTATTTTACTGGGGCTTGTCTGCGCTAAGGGACTGGTAATTTATTATAGGGGGGAGGGGCCGGTGATTTTAGGGGGTGGGTCACACAAAAAATATGACAGCCTTTGGGGGTGGGTTATAAAATATTAAGACAGCCATTAAAATTATGACTAACATCATTGGGGGGTCATGAAAAATCATGACACATGTTAGGGGTGGGTCACTTTTTTTCTGACAAACATAAGGAAAATTTTACCGGCCCACCCCCCTCTATAATAAATGACCGGTCCCTAAACTGGTACGGTATACGCCCCTATACGGGGTGTCCTCAGCGAGGAATCTTTAGACCCAGTTTGTATCCTGATATGAATAATTTTGCAGATTAGAGGTAGAGGGAATATTATGTGAAATATTTTTTAATGTAAGATGCGAAGTAGGGGAATGAATTCATACACTGAAACAGCAGGATGTATTTCAACATTTCAACGTTATTTAATTTCCAGATATCCCAGCATTCCCAGAAAGTGCTCAAAGCCTTCGCGTCCTCAGTCTCAATTCCAGTAACATCTCAGACTCTCTCTTTGTGGAGTTAAACAAGTGGACCAAAGGGGGACAACTCTCACTAGCAGATCTTGACATCACCAACAACGCTTCCCTGACAACTAGTTGTATTGATGACATTATCAATATTACCTCTGGTGAGCTTGCGATAAATAGAGATTAATTTCACACAGGAGCAGAAGGGTAGACTGACAGTTGCACACATCGCAAAAAGAATGATGTATTCGTTGTACATGTTGAAATTTATCCAATATGTGATGAACTAGCTTATTAGATAGTAATGTAGTAATTGCTGATGTCAACATCTGCAATCATCATTGCCATCAGTTTGTAGAATGAGTCTTTAGTTGATGAACCCATTGTGACTTGGAACAACCACTTGGGGCAGGGTGAGATGAAAGTGTTCCTACTGGCTTCGGCTATCCCTTTAGCTCAACTAGTAGAGCTCAGGACAGGTCCAGGGTTCAATCTCACTGTAGGTGATCTCACAATCACTTCTGCTACACACTACACTCTACACTACAAGTGTCACACTGTTTAGCCATGGTTATCGGTCAAATCACACGCTAGTAGCTTACAAAATCAACGGTAATCATAACTTGGTACAAACAAATAAATGCCACTGATTGTTAACTGAAAATAGTCGTTTCTGTAATAATAGACCAAGACAACTTTCATTTCTAATATCAAGATCAAAAGAAACAACAATAGGTAAAATATATTGCATGAAATATTATTAGCAGCTCCGACTAAGTCGGAGCTGCTATCAGTTTTTGCGCAGTTTCCGTCGCCGCCGCACGCGCGTTTTGTATTCGCTATAACTTTTTTCCTAGAAGGTTTTGAGAACTCATATACATAACTTCTTACTTATGCCCCTGGGGAATTTTTTTGACATGTTCATATTCAAGGTCAAAGGTCAAGGTCACGAGTTCTGAAATCGCTTAAAAAATCCTTGTAAACACGATAACTTGAAAACTATTTGTACTATCAGGCTCTTATTTGGTGTACATCAACTATGGAGAAAGGCCAAAATTTGAAAAGGTTTTCGCTAACATCCGTCATAGGTCAAGGTCACAGCCAGGACACGCCTTAAGCATGCTTTTGCGAAAATGTCTTACTTCAATTATTAACACTTTGAATCATTACATGATCTTTATACACAATGAAAAGTGATCACTGATTGTGTGACCTTGAATTTAAAAGGTCAAGGTCACGAAACATGTTCAAGGTCACCAGTTCTGAAATCACTAAATAACCTTTTCCCAAGAAGGAATTAACACCTCATATACATAGCTTCTTTCTTATAAACCTGGTGGATGATTTGTACATGTTCACATTCAAGGTGAAAGGTCAAGGTCACAAGTTCTGAAATCGCTAAAAAAAATCCTTGTAAACACGATAACTTGACAAATATTTGTGCTACCAGGCTCTTATTTGGTGTACATCAACTATGGAGAAAGGCCAAGATTTGAAAAGGTTTTCGCTTACATCCGTCAAAGGTCAAGGTCACAGCGAGGGCACGACTTAAGCATGCTTTTGCAAAAATGTCTTATTTCAACTATTAACACTTTGAATCATTACATGATTGTTATACATAATGAAAAGTGATCACTGATTGTGTGACCTTGAATTTAAAAGGTCAAGGTCACGAGATAGGGTCAAGGTCACCAGTTCTGAAATCACTTAATAACTTTTTTCCATGAAGGTATCAACACCTCATATATATAGCTTCTTTCTTGTACACCTGGGGGAATATTTTGACATGCTCACATTCAAGGTCAAAGGTCAAGGTCATGAGTTCTGAAATCACTACAAAAATCCTTGTAAACACGATAACTTCAACAACTTCTGTGCTATCAGGCCCTAACTTGGTATATATCAACTATGGAGAAAGACCAAGATTTGAAAACGTTTTTGCTAAAATCTGTTAAAGGTCAAGGTCACAGCAAGGTCACAACTTAAGCGTGCTATTGTGAATATGCCTTATGTTAACAATGAACACTTTTGAGTCATTGCATGATTGTTATACACAATGAAAAGTAATCATTGATGGTGTGACCTTGAAGGTCAAAGTTCAAGGTCATGAGATATTGGTTAAGGCCATGTTAATCTTTTGATCCAATTTTGAAATCAGAAATAGGTTTTAAGAACAAAGTTGTGAAAAGTGACCCCAGTGATGATTCAACTTGTTAGAATAACTTGAATAATGAAAAACATTTTGTCAAAAAAAATTCCCATTTTATTTATGCTGAGGAGAAGGCGGAACAGGGAAAGGCGAGACCCAAAGTTTCGGAGCTGCTCTGCTTTTGCGGTGTCCCGCAAACGCTCTTCTAGTTTTTTATTACTTTTACTTTTTCATCTCAACTCATGCTTTATCATTTGTTAATTGTTATTATTTATCATTAATATAGACGACTCAGGAAGGAGCAGTTTACAGAGACTTACATATGGTATGAACAATGCTGAATCTCTTGCCAAGAACCTCAACATGAGTAGTCTCCCTTGCTTGACCTACTTGAACCTGCGGAAAGCCAAACTGAGCGCGCCCGGATTGACGGACATCCTGTCTGTGTGTCTAGCTGTAGGTTCCGAGCTCACTTCACTCAATTTGGACGGATTAAAGCTGGCTGGGACGGACGCTGTGAAGGAGTTAGCTGGTGTGTACAAATGAGTGATATATTCTTTAAAAAAAGTAATTTTCAAAACTTTTTATACTTTTGACAACTCAAACTATATGTAGATAAGGGATTTTGATGACAACCTGATGAAAATAGATATCCTCATCACAAACCGGTTCATTTAGTGAAAAAAGGCTCTGTAACATAATTTCTTCAGTTGTACCGCCCCCAAAATATCAGAGATAAGATTGAGGAATGGTTATGCCAAAGGCAGTGTAAGTAATCTTGAAATGTAGTCATCACAAAAAGTTAATTTTGTTAATTTGAAGAAAACATTAAATAAACATTAAAAAGTTTGCAGAGAGCATAGGTTACTGTGGGCTGTTAGGCAGTGTTATTCATACACTGCAATAGTGACTGCAGGACAGATGAATAAAAGTACTTGTTGCTTGGTTCCCATTCAGAGGATTCTTTGGTTACTCCGCTACATCCTGCTTTATCAGGGTATATGTATCTACAAGGCTGCTTCAATCACCTGATCAAGAGGTTCGGGGTTCGAATCCCGCCAGGGGCACGGCAACTTTGTCTGCAGTTGAGAACTGTTCTACACGCAGTAAGTTTGGGTGCAATGCTACACTGAATTTCAGCGTAGTACCACCCATGGTTCGCTAGTTCCAGTCGATGCTCGCATGTTTCACCGCAATGCATAGCCACATGGCGTTGCGGGCTTTCTCCCTGCCATAATACTAGCAGCCGCGATATAAGTGAAATATTCTTGAAAGCGGCGTTAAACCCCAACTCACCTCACCTCAATCACCTGATCACGAAACTCATTGCTATACATAGAATTATTTTGTCAACCGATGTTGTGATTTGAAATTTGCTGGTCACTCATGATCATCGGTGCTCTCATCCTGGAAGTTAAAGTCATATTACTGATCTGTTATTTATAGGGTGGTACAAGTCACAAGCTGCTCAGGCAATCAGGGTTAGCCTTGTGGATACACTGATAGAGCTGGATGAGACATTATGAAACCCACACCTGCGAAACCAGTACTATTCTGTGATTGCCTATCTTTTGTCCATGGTCGATCCATAATTTCCCTCAAATATTGAATCTTGTAGTTTGGTCACTCCGAAAATCATGAATTAATTCAACAGCTATAAGCAACTGTGCTGTGTTTTTTTCTCCATTATAGCCAAGATTCAAGGATCCAAAGTTACAACACTTAGCCTTGGAGGATGTTCATTGGCTGACGGTGACCTTTCACCTCTGTGTGCCATCATCCAGCAGGGTCACCCACTGCACATGTTGAAGCTGTCAGCCAATAGGATCACAGATGTAGGACTGGAGGGCGTGGCTAAATCTCTCGTCTCTCAGAAGACACACCCACTTGGAGTGTTAGATCTTTCCAACAATACGGTAGTACTTGCTTCAATTTATGTCTTTGCTTATTATAATGCAGAATTTGGGAATCGAAAAACATAAAATGAAAATTAATCCCTCCCTTTAGGGTATTTCTTAGTGTAGAGCCATGTTATATCCTTTATATATTTTTTTTCCCCCACAGATTGGAAATGAGGGAGCAATGACATTGAGCCAAATTTATACCAACAAAGGTCACAAGCCTTCCCTCCATAGCATCAACCTGACTGGAAACATCATAGGTACATGCTGATACGTTAGACCTGTGTATCTGAGCTTTAAAGGGATGGTTCTGTCGTCATATTGGATTTTTTTGCATTGCGTGAAATGAAAACAAGCTATATTGTACCTAATTTTACAACTTTGTAATAACTAAAGACATAGAGTATTCATACAGTAACACATATAATGTCATAAAACTAATAAACAATTTGCCGTTATGCTGTAGCGAACTTTTCCCCACTCGCAGCGCCGATGAATGGCTTCAGTTATCATTGTTTTATTTTTCTACAAATGTGCGCTTGTGTTTATCAAGTTGTGAAATATAAAGTCATCAAAATATTACCTTCATTACTATCTTTAAATTTGACTATGTTTTAATCATGTATTGATAACATATATGTGTAAACAGGAATATCCTCTTGAATTTCGTTTCCACAAAAAATACCCCGATAGAACCCTCCTTTTAATCAGTTCTATAGACAGTGTGTTTGACTATAAATATGAACCCATATAATCTTGAGATGTTGATATGAGTTAATTGAGAAGTTTATTTCTAAAGATTGTTGAATCAGTTTTGCAGAACTTCTGCAGTGTGAATCTTAAATATGATTGTGAGGTTCAATTATTATTTGTATGTTTCATGTCTGGTGTTTTTATACTAATAAAACCAGGCATCAAAGTGATGATTAACAATTGTTTTGCCAACAATGAGTCTAACTTGTGATGTCTGAATATCTTGAAAACTATAGGAAACTAGCCAACCCCAGGGGTAAATTCATCAATTTAAATTTCAAATGATATAAAAACCTCAAAATGTTACCAACCCAGACCAAAGGTTTCTAGATTATGAGATGTTTTGGCAAGGTCTGTTTATACACAACTATCGTCAACACTATTAACACACATCATAAACACACAAATCTTATGATATAAAACTTAAACAATATCTGCATAACTAACGCTCTGGACGGTTGGTTCCAGGCAAGAAAGGAGTTATCTCCCTTGTCTCAGTGACTGGAGGCAAGTCTCCACTGAAAACTCTGTACCTGAGTGATCAGAGAAATGCTTTGACTGAGGCGGAGATGGACGAGGTTTATGCTCAGGTTGCGTCTTCTCTCGGTAAGTCTTAACCAAACCCTAATTACTGATTACTAAAATGCACTCTTTAAGTCTGACAGACATCATAATTATTTTGTGAGCTTGACCCCTGTTGCCAAATTCAAGTGCCATTTCAGTCTTATAATGTCGAGTGCCAGCCAAGGATGCTAAACTCACATATTTAGCTCATCTAAAGTTCCAGTTCCAAAAGGTCTAGAGAGCAGAAAAGATGTGTGCAGACTCCTTGGCTAATGGGGATTCTAAATTGTAGATTTCGTGACCCCATGACCCAAATGGTCACAACCTTGAGGGGCTTTCTCCCTGCAATAATACTGGCAGCCGTGATATGAGTGAAATAGTCTTGAAAGCGGCGTTAAACCCCAGCTCAACCCCCACCCTGAACCTTTCAGTGATAAGCCAAGGCTCTACCAACTGAGCTACATCCCCAATTGTCTTTTGATATAATTTTTATCAACGTGACAGGATTGAGTAACTAATACCCGCAGCTTGCTGAAACAAAAATTATTCTTCATTAGTTAGTCAGAAAAACAATGAATATCCAACACAAAACTGCAATTTGACTTCTTGAGTAGTGATCTTGATGAGGTCCTAGTTTTGAAGTCTTCAACTTAGTGATGTCATAGTATTGTGAAGTCTTCAACTTAGTGATGTCATAGTATTGTCACGTGAATCTCAGTAATATTATGCATTATGGGATCGAATTGGTAATTAAATGTTAGTGACATTTGTAATGTAGATATCACTTGCGTAAGATCGCTATTGTGGAACCGAACTTTCGATAAAATATAAGATAGATAGTTGCATTCGTAAAAGTTTCTAAATGGCCCTACATCATGTTGTGGTTTGTTTCAGCATGAAATGTTGTTTACACGTGAATTGCTAATAGACATATAGAAACTCTTGAGAACATGAAAAACCTTATATTATAGGATTCAAAGTGACTAAAACAGGAGATGAAATTCAGGCCAACAGCAGTGATCTCCCCTTGCTACCTGAAGATTTCCTCATTAACCTGAGTAAGCTGGGCGGACAACCAGGTGGGCAGGATTTATAACATGTTTAAAAATAATTGAACAGTTTCTTGGTTTCTTAATCAGGCCTACCAAGAAAAATGGAATTGCATAAAAAAGCATCTAAATGTAAACATTTTCAAACACCGGATCTGCAACACTGTGCGACTGTGTATGCAGTGTCAAATTCCAAAATGGCTGATGAAATTTTGACTGAGATTTCACAGGTATTAATTTTCTAAACAAATCTAATTGATAACAAAAAAGTGATGACATGCCAAAGTCATGTACTATCTTACTGCTTGTCTCTGTCAGTGTTTTAGATTGATAGTTATTTATTTGAAGTTTTGTGTTCCCTTGTGCGATTTTAGTTTAATTCTGTAATGAAGTTGTAATTTTGTATTTGGGTATTTTAAGAGGAACCATTTTTTCCAACTACATCACTGTATTTCTCTCTAAATCACATTTCACCACTTGTGTTCAGATGCTAGGTTTGAGATACTGAAATATTAATTATGAACTCTCTGCAGGGTCACTTGGAAGAATGCTCCACTCTAAAGCCATTGTGACAGACACAAGCCAGGATCTTCTAACTGGTCTGACATTGTCGGGAGTTCTGGATATTGTAGCAGGATTGCAAAAACAGGGTAGGTGGTTATCGCGTTAACATTTTTAGAATTTCACATTTATATAAATTGCATTTGGCTTGAATTGTGAAATGAATATTTTTGTTATTAAGAATCAGATATCCCACCACAGAAACATATAATAAGCAGAGTAGTTCATGTTTTCAGTGGAATATTCATTCACTTCCCACAGAGGTTACTCCACTCTGTTCTCACATCCTAAAAAATAAAAAAAATAATAACACTTTATTGTCCTCATAACAATGAACTCGGAAACTCGAAAACTCGATTTGTGCCAGTGGCACCCAGCAGCCACTGTACAGCGCCAGTTCAAGCGTTGTTATATCCTTATAATGCTGAGCGTCAAGCAAGGAAGCAACAACTCTCATCTTTGAACGTCTTTTGGTATGACGCGGCTGGGAATCGAACCCCGACCTACCGGGTGAAGAGCAGACGCTCTACCAACTGAGCTACATCCTCTATTATTCACAAATAATCCCCTGGCAATAAACAACATATGTTCTCGTCTCGCAGATGAAGTAACTTTGATCATTTCAACAGTTACTGAATGCTCAGTTTGAAACAACGACACTGATTGCACAACTAACTTCTGATACAACCAATCAGGACTCTCTATTCTGGAAAGTTCTCTATATGCAACAGAGGTTAGGATGGGAGTAACCGTTTTGTGTAGAGAATATGTTATATCATGAATATCGATATTTTCTCTTGCCGATAATGGCTTCCGAAGCGGTATTAGACCAGTCTGATTAAAACAACGGTTTTCCGTGGAACAAAAATTGCAAAATAGTGCATCTACCTGGATACGAACTCATATCAGGTTCCACGCCAAACCGTCTGAGAACAGCCCGTAGACTCGCGTGTTCGAGCGCAATTCAGGTAGCCAATCAAAAGACGCCCAACAAAAGCTTTCGGTGCGAGAAGCTAGGGGCAGATAACTCCAAACAGCTCTCCTTTGGTCTGTTCCAATTGCTTTCAAAACGGTGACCGTTTAAAAACTACGTTGTGATTGGTCAACTATTTGACTGGGCTTTGGCTGTGCTAAACTGGTTCGGAACACACGCCTATACGGGATGTTCTCAGACCTTGTGGAGAGGAATCTACAGAACCTGTTCGTATCCAGTAGATGCATAATTTTGCAAATTTTATACCTCGGAACAAGGTTGATTTTAATCAGACTGGGTGTTAAACAATAACTCATTCACTCACTTGATATTTTCACCATTGACGCATGTGATGAAAGGTGCTTTACCCCATCAGAAGATGTGAGATGAATGATTACACTGAAAACATAAGAAAGTCTTAAGAAAACATAACTTATAAGATATATCTCTCTCTAGAAAGTATATAAAGTGTTCATCATCGGACAGTAAGCTGTGGAAATTAGTCTGCTGCACCTGTAATACACAACTCCTCTCAAATAGACTTGAAATGATGCTTGCATTAACGATACGAGACCCTCCTCCCCCCCAGGTGCGGAGTGTGTCCTGTCCAGCCAGGTGTGGCAGCATATCACAGGTGCACACAGGGACAAGGAGGTCCCGTCATGGCTACAGGTACAATACTATTGCATTTATTGCGTGTATCACAGTTCAATAAACATGTCATGAGGGTTTGTCTCGAAGCAAAACACATGCCGGCGCCCCTCAATTCTTTTCATGTTGCGATTAGTATTTTAGTTATCCGGTTTCATTTGTTGAGTAATTTGCTTCCAGGGACCATGAGAAGTTGTTTAATTAAGCGGTTTATTTTGCTTATCAGCTAGATACTTAAAGGTCCATCCATTGTGTTTCATAAAATTTTATTTGGCTTTAATACGTTCCAACTCACCACATGTGCTGTCTACAATACAAATAAATTCACTCAGCTTGCATATGTATCCCCAATCGCCAAATATATCATAATTACTAGTTTCCAATTAAACTTGAGTAACATCATTATGCATGTGCAGAATCCGAAACTGCACGTCCCATTTACATGCACAGGAGTTATGTGACCTATTAAACATTATCAACTCAAATTTGTCTTTTAATCTGTTATAAATAAGATTCCAAAATTACGTTTGACTGATTGACGCGCGCCACATGCTGTGCATTGTCCGGTTTTCGATAAAAAATCATTACTTTTACCTTCATATCGTCAATATGCTATGTCTACTATCATCAAAATGGTAGTTTTTGGTAACAGTCGGTACTTCTCGATAAAGTAACACCATTTATGACGTTTCGAATATGTGACCCCCAACAACACAATGGATGTACCTTTAACCGGACTAAAATAGTGATAATCACTGAAGGAATTTGCCAGGACCAATGAAAAATGTTTACTTAACAGGGTCTTTACTTAGGCGGTTTCCACTGTACATGAAAGAATGCAAATTTTGTGGAAAGCGATATTCCACTTTCAAACTAATATAGTTGTTTCACCCCTATCCAATACTTGTGTAATAATCTGTAACCCTCCCAGCTCCCGGATCACAGAGAGAGGGGCATCTACTTGTGTAACCTCCCCGGCAACGCGTCCGTACAGAAGCTGGAGGGTATGTTGGAGATGGAGGCTGACTGCAGTGTGGACGAAGTCGTACTGATGAAGGTTTGTGTGGCATAGAGCGGATTTTGTATAGGAGTGGCCATATGTAGCTAATCAGGGCCTTGCTGGGCTGATGGCATTGGCTGGCGTCGTCTATTGTTCGTCCTTTGTCCATTAATGTTTCACAGTTTCAAATCCTCCTCCACTGCCCTCCAAAGAGAATCATTTGGTCCTTAACCCTCTTCAAGTATTGGCTTGGAAGGCATTTCCCCAAAAACGACTTCATCTCCAAAATCAGTTGACACAGGATATACAATTTTCAGAATATCATCTTTTTTATATGGAGACTAAAGTTTGCTCATTTGGTCTTGATCCCCTTCAAATATTGGCTTGGCGGAGTGTCCACCTTAAATCTTAATGTCTTATCCTCAAGAACCAGTAATACTAGGAAGCTCAAATTTTGGGAATAGGATCTTTGTGAGATGGAGTCTTCAATTATGAATCATTGAAAGATTGACCAGCCTCAGCCTCAGAGATGAGATCTTGTATTTCCTGACCAAACAATCCCTGTCAATATATAGTTGTCATAACCACAGATTTCCTTCAAACATACAGTCAAACCACGATAGTCCGACCACCGATAATCCGAATCTCGCAGTGTCCGAACGGTAGCAAACTGTAACCAAACTAATCTCTATATAAACTCATCAAATGTTGATTCATTAATCCGTTGATTCCGTTTCCGAATCCAAACGCCAATTAGCCGTAACGGATTAGTTAATTACAACTAGTTCTGCTTCATTAATTCGGTGACAAGCGATCATCACACTGATTGTCAGTAGTTTGTGACTGTTATATATTGAAATTTCTCATTTTGTGTGATAGTTATAAATATCCAGTGTGTCAAAGTCATTTGATATTCTATATACGTTCTCGTCTGTAGATTCAAAAGTAATCAACTCAACTTGTATGGTTCATTTCATTAGTCCGAACATTTCACTATCCGAACCTTTTTGATGGAAAACGCAAGCGTTCGGATTATTGAGGCCTGACTGTATTTCATTCATGAGAAAAGGATTGGTTAAAAGTTATACAACTTAGGACACCCTCTCCTATGGACAAGAAAATATTCTATCAATTACTGCATTTGCTTAATTGAATAAATACATCAAAATCTGCTTTCCAACAGAGGCAGGTTACATCAATTGCCTGAAAACTTAACAGAAGAAAATGACGTCATTGGTTAAAGGGAGGGTTCTTTTGGTGTTTTTAGATCTTTCCATTTATTGATTGTTTATTGGGTTGTGAAGACTGGTGAAATGAAAGGAGATGCTTGGTTGTTGTCATAGTTACCTTCATGAGGATTATGAAGCTGAGGCTGTGCTTAGGTTGGATATGAAATAAAGTTGTGCTTAGATTTTAATTGATGCTATGCTGAAGTTTGATATGTCATGAAGCTATTCTTAAGTTGGATATATAATGAAGCTGTAAGGAGGGTTCTATCGGGGTATTTTTTGTGGAAACGAAATTCGGGAGGATTTTCCTGTTTACACATATATGTTACTAATGCATGATACAGTGAAATTGAAATATACTTATGAAGGTAACACTTTGATGACTTTATATTTCACATGATAAACACAAGTGCACATTTGTTGAAAATAAAAACAATGAGAACTGAAGCCATTCATCGGCGCTGCAAGTGGGGAAAACTTTGCTACAGTATAACAGCAAAGTGTTTATTAGTTTTAAAATATGTTATGTGTAACTATGTGTATGTCTTTAGTTATTAAAAAGTTGTAAAATTAGGTACAATATAGCATGTTTTCATTTCACATAGTGCAAATTATTCAAATTATTCTTTAAGTTGGATGTGAAATGAAGTTGTGCTTAAGTTGCATTGAAATTGAAAGCTTTGCTTAGATTATAAGGATGATAAGTTTCTTTTGAAGATAAACCACAAAGCCAGTGTAATTCTCTATTCATTCAGGACCCTGTAACTCGGTCTAACAGTGGCGTGGCCTGGGTTCTACTGTGTGATACAGACTCCGTGAAGAAAGCCATTGACTTCTATCTGCAGGGAGAGGTGAGTACTGTACCATATATACTATCTGCAGGCAACTAGTTATTACTTTTGTATGCAATGAACCTCTCTTGAACCCAAGTAAATGATTACTCATAGCAGGATTTGTGTCAAGGTAAGCATGCACAAAATTAAAAAAAATTAAAAAAAAAATTGAAACCAACCTTAAATCTGTGGTGCACCCCCCCTTTTTGCCCCATTTACAACGTAGATTCCCAATAAGTTTTGGTAACTAAGCATTTGTACTCTGTAGACGTTAAAGAATCCCCCCCCACTGAAGGCATTTTGAAGTCTGGGAAAGTGTTTCCAAAAAAGCTGTATCCGCCCCTGTATGTGAATGGTAAAGTTCCTGTTGACCGGCAGAAGAACCTAAACTTCTATTAAAAAGTCAATGAATTTGAGGTTACTTACAATCCTTTATACCTTTCAAAGTGGTGTGCAATTCGTGATATTCTGTTTGTGGTTATGTTTTCACTATACATGTGGTAAATATATAAATAGAGAATATTGTCCAATTGTCTTCTGATATCAAATATATCAACACCAGTTGATAAAAGTAAAAAAAAAAGAAAAGATATATTTACTTTCAGGGTTTGATTTCGTTTTTTTCTATTCACTGCACCTTGTGCAACTTGCCATTTAAGAGTGACTGCACCACAATAAAACTCACTGCACCAGTTTTGTCATAGAAAACCAGAGACCAAATTCTAAAAACAAAGTCACATGATGGTACTTTAAAACAGGGATGCAAATTCAAATTTGTGCCAGTCGGACATTTCATCTTTGACGAACCCGGAAGTAAAATGGGTTTTTTTTTATGAATAAAGTATGAGAAAGAATTACCATTTGTTGGTTCTTCATTTCATTGCATACTATTAAACATAACACGGTAGCAATTAACTATAACTATTAATTTATCAATAACATGCATAAAATGGTTCATAATTTAAAATCAATGTTTACCAACTACGATAAAAAATACCGACAGTGTGTGAGCGAGTTTACACAAGCATGTTTACAAGCGAATTTGTGTCAAGATAGACAAGAAATTTCAAATAATTTAATTGCAAATAGTTCATCAAAAGTTCAAATCATGGACCAAATGATATGTATCTTCTAAATAAGCATTTTAAAAGGAACTCGTTTTCAATAGCGATATTACGTAAACTAAACTCGGCAGAGCACGTGGTCCAACTAATTTTCATACGGCTATTTCCTGTTCAATATGTAGTTACGAATTTGAACTTATTCTAATAAGATAATTTTTTAGCTCATCAGGCCTGAAAGGCCCGATGGGCTTATGGCATGGCATGGTGTCCGGCGTCCGTCCATCCGTCTGTCCGTCAATCCGTCCGTCCATCCGTAAACTTTTCGCTTTTTCGACTTCTTCTCCAGAACCAATGACTCCACAGAGCTGAAATTTTATGTGCAGACTCCTTGGCCAATGGGGATTCTAAATTGTAGATTTCGTGACCCCATGACCCCAAATGGGGTCACAGGGGTCACATCCATAAAAACCTATTTTCATCTTCTTCTCCAGTTCCAAAAGGTCTAGAGAGCTGAAAAATTGTGTGCAGACTCCTTGGCCCATGGGGATTCTAAATTGTAGATTTCGTGACCCCATGACCCCAAATGGGGTCACAGGGGTCACACCCTTAAAAACCTATTTTCATCTTCTTCTCCAGTTCCAAAAGGTCTAGAGAGCTGAAAAATTGTGTGCAGACTCCTTGGCCCATGGGGATTCTAAATTGTAGATCTCGTGACACCATGACCCCAAATGGGGTCACAGGGGTCACATCCTTAGAAACCTATTTTCATCTTCTTCTCCAGTTCCAAAAGTTGTAGAGAGCTGAAAAGTTGTGTGCAGACTCCTTGGGTAATGGGGATTCTAAATTGTAGATTTCGTGACCCCATGACCCCAAATGGGGTCACAGGGGTCACATCCTTAAAAACCTATTTTCATCTTCTTCTCCAGTTCCAAAAGTTCTTGAGAGCTGAAAAGTTGTGTGCAGACTCCTTGGGTAATGGGGATTCTAAATTGTAGATTTCGTGACCCCGTGACCTCAAATGGGGTCACAGGGGTCACATCCTTAAAAACCTATTTTCATCTTCTTCTCCAGTTCCAAAAGGTCTAGAGAGCTGAAAAGTTGTGTGCAGACTCCTTGGCTAATGGGGATTCTAAATTGTAGATTAATGACCCCATGACCCCAAATGGGGTTACAGGGGTCACAACCTTAAAAACCTATTTTCATCTTCTTCTCCAGTTTCAAAAGTTCTAGAGAGCTGAAAAATTGTGTGCAGACTCCTTGGGTAATGGGGATTCTAAATTGTAGATTTCGTGACCCCGTGACCTCAAATGGGGTCTCAGGGGTCACATCTTTAAAAACCTATTATCATCTTCTTCTCAAGTTCCAAAAGGTCTAGAGAGCTGAAAAGTTTTGTGCAGACTCCTTGGCCAATGGGGATTCTAAATTGTAGATTTCGTGACCCCGTGACCCCAAATGGGGTCACAGAGGTCACAACCCCAAAAACCTATTTTCATCTTCTTCTCCAGTTCCAAACGGTCTAGAGAGCTGAAAAGTTGTGTAGACACTCTTTGGTCAAAGGTGATTCTTAATTGTAGGATTGGTGACCCTGTGACTCCAAATACAGGTCACAGGGGTCATGATCTAAAAACCTATTTTTTGCTTGTTAACAATGTATTACTTGAGATAACTTAGATATTCAACCTTAGATAATAAATCAAATCCTGATGAGCTACAGAGCCCATGGCTCTATTTTCTAATTTTTATATTTTATTTGGAGACATATTTCGCAATTGTAAATGAATAATTGTAAAATAAGAAGAAATAATGTAAACGCAAGAGAAATTGGAGTTTTTAAATAGCATACCTCTTTATAACGTGTGTCATCATGTAAATATGATCGAGTGTTCGTAGCGTCATACAAACGGTGTTTGACTACATAACGTCTCGTGAAATAATGTTGCTGATTATTCGTTTTTGATAGGTTTATTTATTTTGAATTTGTATAATAGCTTTACCATACATCGATATTGATCATACTATCATACTTTGTTACAGTTTGTTACCTATGTTTTATGGCTGAGATATTATTGAATTTATCGAGATGCAGCTTTTCAAAGTAGCAAAAATTTAGTCTGTAACAAATTCATGAATCATCGGTACGGTGAAGCCACACGGTCATGCAATGTTTATCTTTGACAAAAATTGTTTACAATGCGATGTTAATGAAATCTTTTTCGTAAATAATGTTGTGAAATGGGTCACATCTTTCAGTCACTAAATGACACTGAGAATATCAATTAAATATCAAACGGTAAGTGTTGTTTCTGCAGACAATTATAATTTGGCCAACTGTAGTCGAGTGAAGATGATGATTGATGTCGTGCCTCGTGCTGTGAAGAATAAATGTGACTTCTTGACTTGATCAACGTATTTCACTTTCATAAACAATTATGACCTACACAAACAAGTTTAAAGTTTTGAGGCATAAGAATTAGCACATATTTGCTGAAAAAAACTCACTGCACGCCGTGCAGTCGTATGACAAACCTAGGCTGCACAGTACAAAATTAGGCTGTTTCGGTGCAGTTTGATTAACGTAAAATCGAACCCTGACTTTTATCAACTAGTGTAGATATAAATATATGATATCAGAAGACATGAAAGGAACATTATTTATTATCCAAAATCATTCTTCCTTACGTTTCAATGAAAATTGTACATCTCTGACCAGAGCACTGCCATTTGATTTGCAATGTCGTAGCATTGTGACATCATCATGTTCATGACATTACAGAATTGCGATGCATCATGTTTATGCCTTCATAGAATTGTGATGTCATCATGTTTATGACATCATAGAATTATGATGTCATCATGTTTATGACTTCATCGAATTGTCATTACTCGATGATGTAAAAGCAGTGTGATGTAATATTGTTGACAGTGGTACGGCATTGTGCAGAATTTACTGTCAAAACAATATCTCTTGGGAGATATCACTTGATCTCAAACAAGCTATACATCGTCAGGAACGCAGTTTTGTATGATAAAGTATAATGTTCTTTTCCCCATGTTCACTCCATAGGCTAAAGTTTTTGGACAACCGTTCTCAATATCCCGGATAATAGTCAGAATAGATGACGAGAAGAACTCAGAACTCGAAGCTAAAGCCAGGTATGTCAATTCTTCTGATTGAGATGAGAAAACAAGATTTTCTTGGTAACAACTTCTTTACTGTGAACATACATGTTTCGGAGTATATGGTTGCTCCCACAACCGTTGTACTGTGATACGTACAAAATATTGTCTTTTCATTGGACTGAATTACAGAGAGACTTTCCTTTTTAGCTCACCAGGCCTGGGCTTTGTGCATGCTTCTTTACGAGAACCAATGGATTGAGAGTAGTCTCCTTAGACAATGGGGATTATAAATTGTAGAATTGGTGAATCTGTGGCGGGGGGGGGGGGGGGGGGGGGGGGGAGATACCGTCAAAACATCAGATAACAACTGTTGTGAAGGTTGACACATTTTAATGTGACGTTTCGGGGGCTTTTCGACCCCCTTCATCAGACTTATCTCTCCTGTACTATTAGGTATCATTTATTTGACCCACGTTTAACAGCTTACAGTCCTCTCTCCCGCAATAGTAAGGTTAACGCCTCCCCATTGCCTTGTTGTTATCTGTACAATAAAATGCCTTAGAAAGTGGCAATCTTTCGTACAGACTATTTGGACAATGTGGTTGATAAATATGAGATTTGTTGATCCTATGGCGATGGCGACATAAAGCCCTACATAGCTGAAATCTTGTGTGATAACATTTTGGACATTGTGCATTATAAATTGTTGATTTGTTAATTCTCTGACAACTGTTTCTGAAAAATTTCAATTTTGAACCATTTTCAACTTTTTATCCCACCGATATGTAATACCGTGGGATATAGTCGTCACCCTGGCTGTCCGTCTGTCCGTAATCATTTCGTTTCCGGAGCAGAACTCGAAAACCATTTCTCACATCTTTCTGAAACTTCACATATGTATTACACATTTACTGGAGTGGTGCCTTTTGATATTTTCAGATTTTTAATTTTTTTAATTTTTTTTCGTTTCCATGGAAACGTGTTTAAATTGAACTCTGTTCAGGGATATGTTCGTTTCCGGAGCAGAACTCAAAAACCACTCATCATATCTTTCTGAAACTTTGCACATGCTTTACCTATTTACTGGAGTGGTGCCTTTTGATATTTTCAGGTTTTTGAGTTTTATTTTTTTTTCTTTTCCATCGAAACGTGTCGAAAATGCAGGGTTAGGTTTGTTGCCGCAGCAGAACTAAAAAAACGTTCATGATATCTTTCTGAAACTTCCCATGTGTATGACCCATCTACTGAAGTGGTGCCTTTTAATATTTTGAGATTTCTGAAAATTTAATTTGTTTCTGTTTCCATAGAAACATGTTGAATTTGGATTTTGATCAGAAACAGGTTCATTTCCGGAGCACAGATCCAAAACTCTTCATCATATCTTCCTGAAACTTTGCATGTGTATTACCCAGAAACTGAAGTGGTACCTTTTGATATTTTCTGATTTCTGAAATGGTTTTTTTTACTGTTTCATAGAAATGTGTTTGATTTGGACTTTGTTCAGAAATAGGTCTGCTCAGGAGCAGAACTCCAAAACCCTTTATCATATCTGAACTCAGCATTTTAATTACCCACTAACTGAAGTAGTAGATATACAATTATCTGTCAAAGATGTGTTTTACAAATGTGGGACCAGTGGGATAAGTCATCTTCTGATGACTTTTGTAATTACATTGGTTATAATGGCATTTAATGAACAGTAATAGCATTCATGCAAAACCTGTTTCTACAAACTTGTCCAAATGTCCATGTCCATTTAAATGACTTAATATTTCAACATGCTTCATTTCATTGCAGACAAGACATGGATGCACGCACAAAAGCTCGACAAAGCGAGGACGCGGCTCACCGAGCCCTGATACAGCAGAATACAGAGGAGTCGTGGAAGAGACATGCCTACCGTCTGGCTCACCCCGCATACGCTGACGGCAGGATCTGGTAGTGACTACATCAACTGGGCAGCAGTCTTTGAGAGAACTTGTTTGAGAACTAACATTATAATTCAAAGTTTGAATTGTAAAATATCATATACACGTAGTGAGTTGTTTTTGAGAACATGTTTAAGGACCTGACAATATCATTCTTACATTATAATTCAAACTTTGAATTTCAAAGTATTAAGTGTCAAATATTATATAGTCAGCTGTCTTTGAGAGAACTTGTTTCAGGACCTGACAATATCCTTCTTACATTACTCTTC
Source organism: Gibbula magus (assembly GCA_936450465.1). NCBI lineage: Eukaryota > Metazoa > Mollusca > Gastropoda > Trochida > Trochidae > Gibbula > Gibbula magus. Next base: position 17,901,511 of record OW388302.1, read on the forward strand.
ACTGTATTTAGTGTTAATCCAACAAAATGTCCATTGACCTGTTAGACTTCATCCTAGATACCGTTCCACTAACCAATCTTAGCCCTAAGCCAATCCGCTATCTTTGGGTAAAATTGATCTTAGGGCTAAGATCAGTTAGTGGAACGGTACCCATGTTTTGTTTTAGAATTAACATTTATTACAAGAAGTAGACATTCGACTAAATATTCTCCAAGGATCAAAATTAAATTTCAAGGAGCACAATGAAATGAGATAGGAAAATGTACCTATGTTATTGACTATATTCAACAAAATATCCAAGCAGGCTAAGATTTCTTAAAAGTATTTCGATTCCTTGTCATCCACATTGCACTCAGTTCACCAAGCTGTTTAAATGAGCTGTTTAACACTTGAAAGCTTGATAAAACATGCCAAAGGGTGTTTATGAGATTTAAAACCCGCAACCCGAGGGTTAAAGCCTACAAACCGACCCCATTGTTAAATTTTATGTTTAATCTATTCTAATTGATAGTGGAAAAAAGTAAAGGAGTCGTCTTTAAAATATTCCCCTTTGGTGAAAGGCAGTAGGGTATAAAGGGAACTTGGGAAACAACCTCATCAGCCTAGTCCCTGTAGCACAGTGGTATCATGCCGCGCTTGGTATGCAGGAGTATGGAGGTTTCGGGTTCGAGACAGGTAATTGCCAAAAACATTTGGAGATTAATGTTTGAATTAACAGTTGTTTTCTGATAGAGTTAGACACAGCATACACTAAATTTCATGTTAAACTTAACATTTCAGTATTAAATATAGATATTTGAAGAGGAGCATTATTAAGATAATTGCCCTTGGTAGAGGGAAATCACATTACGGGATAATACATCAACATAGGAATTATTGAGTATAATGTTATAGGCAGTATAGTGTTGTGACGTCACTGGAGGTTTGTAAGGACCTATATGGTCAGCTCGAAAGTATAATTCTTTCAGGGTAATAATACAAATTGTACACTCTGTGCATGTTCATGGATGGAAATAGAGCTATACAATGGAATATTATTATTATTATTATTAGTGTCTGTTAGAGTCAACTCAACCAGTGAGCATTACCATATTTTGTATACTATTAAAAAAAGAATTATTTATTTTATTTAAAAGTATATTCTGTGATAAAACTGTTGACTGTGATAGCGAGGGTAGTTTGTTCATGTGTTAACAATATTATTCTTGAATTGTTAAACATATCTGTACCCTGTTTTGTTTGTTGAATAAAATTACACTTGTTTGAAATTTCTAAATTGTTTTGTTACACAGAGTGAAAAGGCTTGTCCTTTCCAATATGTAAATTATGTTATTTCATGAGGGTTTTGTGTGACAAAAACAAGGGGTGAGGCGTGGGGTTGAATGGGGTTGGAGGGGGGGGGGGGGTTAGGAAGTATGAGAGGGGTATGCAACAAGACACTGAAATTCAGACTCAACGTGTCATACCAGGTACCCAGGTTGTTGCTTGGTGGACAGAAAGAAGCACATCTCGTAGGAAATCCCTTTCCCAAGATGACGCAAGTCTTTAACTTCATTCCTCAATAATGGGAGGGCAAGAAACACTTTGAGAACAAGATGTTTGCCATTTAAGGTTGAAACAAGTGTTGAATATGGATCTCCAAGTAATTAAAGACATTGTCAACATACATTGCTTTCGCTGACTTTAACTTGGTAATGCATGGTAATTATTTATATAGACCCTACCCTTTAACAGAGGCAGATAGATACATCTGGTTGTCGTCGGCATATTGGTACTGGTTTACCCCATGCTTTGAGGCAATAGCACTGAGCGGTAAGGTGTAGAGGGTGGCTAGTACCGGACCCAAGACTGACCCTTGGGGCACACCTCGTTGAAGAAGCTCTGGCGATGATGTTTCTCCTTCAACCAGAATACGCTGAGTTCTGTCAGAGAGGTATGAAGTGAACCAGGTTAGGACTGTTCCTTTGATGCCGAGATCGTATCGTTTTCTATGATAAAAGACCCCATGAGGTTTTTTGGACAGCTAAATAATAAAGGTTCAAAAGATTTCAGAATTCCTAAGAGGTATCCAAGGACAAACATCGCTTTGTCAATACTAACTTTCAATTGGAATTTTAAACATCAAGGGTATTGTTATGGCTCAATTTACATCCACAAATGCATGCTCAAGGCGCTACCAGCATTATTACCCTGGTCTGACCAAAGCTGACATACATATATACATATAAGTATTGTCAGTCTAGAGAGAAATAATTATGTAGACGAGTATCGTTTGTTTCCAAATAACGACAAAAGTATGTTAACTTTTGATCGATAAGGATTGTTATTGCCTGCATATGGAGAAATGATTGGTTTGGCATATGTGTTACATTTTCCGAGATATTCAGCTTTAAATTACAACTTTAAATTTCAACTTTATATGCAAAAAACCTTTGATCTTGAACTGAAAATCAAGGTAATAAAACTCATTGGAATAATTTTCTCACTGTCTTGCAAAATAGACAAGAATCCAGTAATTAGTTCTTTGAGTTATTGCACTTGTTACGTCGTAACTTATATTCCCGGCTAATCGAGGCTGGGAGAGGATACAGCACAGTCTGTAGAGCAGCCAGCAAACATTATCTATTGTTTCCCAGATTCTAAAATGTTGTGATTATCCGTAGAGACTACAGTACTCTCCATATTATAACTGAATTAGAGTATCTTTATGGGCAGAACAAAGGTATGCAATTTTCCTTCTGGAACAGATAGCAAAGTCCGTTTTTCCTTTGGTGACAAGACATTTGTCAGCATTGGTGGTCTGTAACAAACAAAACACAGGTGAAATATTATCATTCTACCAACTGAGAAAAGATCAACTAGCGGTACGATTCTGTACCGTTGTTTTCTACCAAAGTCATTGGTTGCAACACCAATACTTCGTACCAAAGCTGTTGGTTTGAACACACAAGGTTTGGGCAAGAGTGTTTGGTTACAACAGGTTTCATGACTAGAAGATAAACTTAATGTGTTTAGAAACAAAAAAAATGTTGAATTGAGTCCACTGAAGTTTACATTTGACATATTGAGTATAAATTCTTCGCTTCATACAAGAGATACATTTATTCCACGACCGGGAGTGTATCACTTACCCTTTAACCTCCCCATATCGAGATATAAGATGACCCTGACACCAGTAGATATCAAAACAGAGAGCGGTGTATGTGACTGGCTTGGTTGTCTCCAGGTCGTCGCTGTGGTTGTATCTCACTAGGTGGTGGTCATCCATACACACGTATATGTACAGGTCTGAAAGAAACAACAAATACATCCTTTATCGTCACGAGTCCCCCCCATACACACGTTTATGTACAGGTTTGAAAGAAACAACGAATACATCCTTTATCGTCACGAGTCACCCATACACACGTATATGTACAGGTTTGAAATAATCAACGAATTAATCCTTTATCATCACGAGTCCCCCCATACACACGTTGGGAGCGGCCTTAATATAAGCTCTTCGGAGCTTGTTGGCCAAACCCTTCATGTTTTTCATGAATAAAATATGTTTAAATCATACACACGTTTATGTACAGGTTTGAAAATCACAACGAATTAATCCTTTATCATCACGAGTCACCCATACACACGTATATGTACAGGTCTGAAAGAAACAACAAATTAATCCTTTATCATCACGAGTCACCCATACACACGTATAAGTACAGGTCTGAAAGAAACAACGAATAAATCCTTTATCATCACGAGTCACCCATACACATGTATATGTACAGGTTTGAAAGAAACAACGAATTAATCCTTTATCATCACTAGTCACCCATACGTACGTTTATGTACAGGTTTGAAAGAAACAACGAATAAATCCTTTATCATTACGGGTCACCCATACACATGTATATGTACAGGTTTGAAAGAAACAACGAATTAATCCTTTATCATCACGAGTTACCCATACACACGTATATATACAGGTTTGAAATAATCAACGAATTAATCCTTTATCATCACGAGTCCCCCCATACACACGTATATGTACAGGTTTGAAATAAACAACGAATTAATCCTTTATCATCACGAGTCACCCATACACACGTATATGTACAGGTTTGAAATAATCAACGAATTAATCCTTCATCATCACGAGTCACCCATACACACGTTTATGTACAGGTTTGAAAGAAACAACGAATTAATCCTTTATCATCACGAGTCACCCATACACACGTATATGTACAGGTTTGAAAGAAACAACGAATAAATCCTTTATCATCACGAGTCACCCATACACATGTATATGTACAGGTTTAAAAGAAACAACGAATTAATCCTTTATCATCACTAGTCACCCATACGTACGTTTATGTACAGGTTTGAAAGAAACAACGAATAAATCCTTTATCATTACGGGTCACCCATACACATGTATATGTACAGGTTTGAAAGAAACAACGAATTAATCCTTTATCATCACTAGTCACCCATACGTACGTTTATGTACAGGTTTGAAAGAAACAACGAATAAATCCTTTATCATTACGGGTCACCCATACACATGTATATGTACAGGTTTGAAAGAAACAACGAATTAATCCTTTATCATCACTAGTCACCCATACGTACGTTTATGTACAGGTTTGAAAGAAACAACGAATAAATCCTTTATCATTACGGGTCACCCATACACATGTATATGTACAGGTTTGAAAGAAACAACGAATTAATCCTTTATCATCACTAGTCACCCATACGTACGTTTATGTACAGGTTTGAAAGAAACAACGAATAAATCCTTTATCATTACGGGTCACCCATACACATGTATATGTACAGGTTTGAAAGAAACAACGAATTAATCCTTTATCATCACTAGTCACCCATACGTACGTTTATGTACAGGTTTGAAAGAAACAACGAATAAATCCTTTATCATTACGGGTCACCCATACACATGTATATGTACAGGTTTGAAAGAAACAACGAATTAATCCTTTATCATCACTAGTCACCCATACGTACGTTTATGTACAGGTTTGAAAGAAACAACGAATAAATCCTTTATCATTACGGGTCACCCATACACATGTATATGTACAGGTTTGAAAGAAACAACGAATTAATCCTTTATCATCACTAGTCACCCATATGTAAGTTTATGTACAGGTTTGAAAGAAACAACGAATAAATCCTTTATCATTACGGGTCACCCATACACATGTATATGTACAGGTTTGAAAGAAACAACGAATTAATCCTTTATCATCACTAGTCACCCATACGTACGTTTATGTACAGGTTTGAAAGAAACAACGAATAAATCCTTTATCATTACGGGTCACCCATACACATGTATATGTACAGGTTTGAAAGAAACAACGAATTAATCCTTTATCATCACGAGTCACCCATACACACGTATATATACAGGTTTGAAATAATCAACGAATTAATCCTTTATCATCACGAGTCCCCCCATACACACGTATATGTACAGGTTTGAAATAAACAACGAATTAATCCTTTATCATCACGAGTCACCTATACACACGTATATGTACAGGTTTGAAAAAATGAACGAATTAATCCTTTATCATCACGAGTCACCCATACACACGTTTATGTACAGGTTTGAAAGAAACAACGAATTAATCCTTTATCATCACTAGTCACCCATACGTACGTTTATGTACAGGTTTGAAAGAAACAACGAATAAATCCTTTATCATTACGGGTCACCCATACACATGTATATGTACAGGTTTGAAAGAAACAACGAATTAATCCTTTATCATCACTAGTCACCCATACGTACGTTTATGTACAGGTTTGAAAGAAACAACGAATAAATCCTTTATCATTACGGGTCACCCATACACATGTATATGTACAGGTTTGAAAGAAACAACGAATTAATCCTTTATCATCACTAGTCACCCATACGTACGTTTATGTACAGGTTTGAAAGAAACAACGAATAAATCCTTTATCATTACGGGTCACCCATACACATGTATATGTACAGGTTTGAAAGAAACAACGAATTAATCCTTTATCATCACTAGTCACCCATACGTACGTTTATGTACAGGTTTGAAAGAAACAACGAATAAATCCTTTATCATTACGGGTCACCCATACACATGTATATGTACAGGTTTGAAAGAAACAACGAATTAATCCTTTATCATAACTAGTCACCCATACGTACGTTTATGTACAGGTTTGAAAGAAACAACGAATAAATCCTTTCTCATTACGGGTCACCCATACACATGTATATGTACAGGTTTGAAAGAAACAACGAATTAATCCTTTATCATCACTAGTCACCCATACGTACGTTTATGTACAGGTTTGAAAGAAACAACGAATAAATCCTTTATCATTACGGGTCACCCATACACATGTATATGTACAGGTTTGAAAGAAACAGCGAATTAATCCTTTATCATCACTAGTCACCCATACACACGTATATGTACAAGTTTGAAAGAAACAACGAATTAATCCTTTATCATCACTAGTCACCCATACGTACGTTTATGTACAGGTTTGAAAGAAACAACGAATAAATCCTTTATCATTACGGGTCACCCATACACATGTATATGTACAGGTTTGAAAGAAACAACGAATTAATCCTTTATCATCACTAGTCACCCATACGTACGTTTATGTACAGGTTTGAAAGAAACAACGAATAAATCCTTTATCATTACGGGTCACCCATACACATGTATATGTACAGGTTTGAAAGAAACAACGAATTAATCCTTTATCATCACTAGTCACCCATACGTACGTTTATGTACAGGTTTGAAAGAAACAACGAATAAATCCTTTATCATTACGGGTCACCCATACACATGTATATGTACAGGTTTGAAAGAAACAACGAATTAATCCTTTATCATCACTAGTCACCCATACGTACGTTTATGTACAGGTTTGAAAGAAACAACGAATAAATTCTTTATCATTACGGGTCACCCATACACATGTATATGTACAGGTTTGAAAGAAACAACGAATTAATCCTTTATCATCACTAGTCACCCATACGTACGTTTATGTACAGGTTTGAAAGAAACAACGAATAAATCCTTTATCATTACCGGTCACCCATACACATGTATATGTACAGGTTTGAAAGAAACAACGAATTAATCCTTTATCATCACTAGTCACCCATACGTACGTTTATGTACAGGTTTGAAAGAAACAACGAATAAATCCTTTATCATTACGGGTCACCCATACACATGTATATGTACAGGTTTGAAAGAAACAACGAATTAATCCTTTATCATCACTAGTCACCCATACGTACGTTTATGTACAGGTTTGAAAGAAACAACGAATAGATCCTTTATCATTACGGGTCACCCATACACATGTATATGTACAGGTTTGAAAGAAACAACGAATTAATCCTTTATCATCACTAGTCACCCATACGTACGTTTATGTACAGGTTTGAAAGAAACAACGAATAAATCCTTTATCATTACGGGTCACCCATACACATGTATATGTACAGGTTTGAAAGAAACAACGAATTAATCCTTTATCATCACTAGTCACCCATACGTACGTTTATGTACAGGTTTGAAAGAAACAACGAATAAATCCTTTATCATTACGGGTCACCCATACATATGTATATGTACAGGTTTGAAAGAAACAACGAATTAATCCTGTTTCATCACTAGTCACCCATACGTACGTTTATGTACAGGTTTGAAAGAAACAACGAATAAATCCTTTATCATTACGGGTCACCCATACACATGTATATGTACAGGTTTGAAAGAAACAACGAATTAATCCTTTATCATCACTAGTCACCCATACGTACGTTTATGTACAGGTTTGAAAGAAACAACGAATAAATCCTTTATCATTACGGGTCACCCATACACATGTATATGTACAGGTTTGAAAGAAACAACGAATTAATCCTTTATCATCACTAGTCACCCATACGTACGTTTATGTACAGGTTTGAAAGAAACAACGAATAAATCCTTTATCATTACGGGTCACCCATACACATGTATATGTACAGGTTTGAAAGAAACAACGAATAAATCCTTTATCATTACGGGTCACCCATACACATGTATATGTACAGGTTTGAAAGAAACAACGAATAAATCCTTTATCATTACGGGTCACCCATTCACATGTATATGCACAGGTTTGAAAGAAACAACGAATAAATTCTTTATCATTACGGGTCATCCATACACACGTATATGTACAGGTCTGAAAGAAACAACGACTTAATCCTTTATCATCACGAGTCACCCATACACATGTATATGTACAGGTCTGAAAGAAACAACGAATAAATCCTTTATCATCACGAGTCACCCATACACACGTATATGTACAGGTCTTAAAGAAACAACGAATAAATCCATTATCATCACGAGTCACCCATACACACGTATATGTACAGGTCTGAAAGAAACAACGAATAAATCCTTTATCATCACGAGTCACCCATACACACGTATATGTACAGGTCTGAAAGAAACAACGAATAAATCCTTTATCATCACGAGTCACCCATACACATGTATATGTATAGGTTTGAAAGAAACAACGAATTAATCCTTTATCATCACTAGTCACCCATACGTACGTTTATGTACAGGTTTGAAAGAAACAACGAATAAATCCTTTACCATCACGAGTCACCCATACACATGTATATGTACAGGTCTGAAAGAAACAACGAATAAATCCTTTACCATCACGAGTCACCCATACACACGTATATGTACAGGTCTGAAAGAAACAACGAATAAATCCTTTATCATCACGAGTCACCCATACACACGTATATGTACAGGTCTGAAAGAAACAACGAATAAATCCTTTATAATCACGAGTCACCCATACACATGTATATGTACAGGTTTGAAAGAAACAACGAATTAATCCTTTATCATCACTAGTCACCCATACGTACGTTTATGTACAGGTTTGAAAGAAACAACGAATAAATCCTTTACCATCACGAGTCACCCATACACACGTATATGTACAGGTCTGAAAGAAACAACGAATAAATCCTTCACCATCACGAGTCACCCATACACACGTATATGTACAGGTCTGAAAGAAACAACGAATAAATCCTTTATCATCACGAGTCACCCATACACATGTATATGTACAGGTCTGAAAGAAACAACAAATAAATCCTTTATCATCACGAGTCACCCATACACACGTATATGTACAGGTCTGAAAGAAACAACGAATAAATCCTTTATCATTACGGGTCACCGATACACACGTATATGTACAGGTCTGAAAGAAACAACGAATTAATCCTTTAGCATCACGAGTCAACCATACACACGTATATGTACAGGTCTGAAAGAAACAACGAATTAATCCTTTAGCATCACGAGTCACCCATACACATGTATATGTACAGGTCTGAAAGAAACAACGAATAAATCCTTTATCATCACGAGTCACCCATACACACGTATATGTACAGGTCTGAAAGAAACAACAAATAAATCCTTTATCATCACGAGTCACCCATACACACGTATATGTACAGGTCTGAAAGAAACAACGAATAAATCCTTTATCATCACGAGTCACCCATACACACGTATATGTACAGGTCTGAAAGAAACAACGAATAAATCCTTTATCATCACGAGTCACCCATACACACGTATATGTACAGGTCTGAAAGAAACAACAAATAAATCCTTTATCATCACGAGTCACCCATACACACGTATATGTACAGATCTGAAAGAAACAACGAATAAATCCTTTATCATCACGAGTCACCCATACACACGTATATGTACAGGTCTGAAAGAAACAACGAATAAATCCTTTATCATCACGAGTCACCCATACACACGTATATGTACAGGTCTGAAAGAAACAACGAATAAATCCTTTACCATCACGAGTCACCCATACACATGTATATGTACAGGTCTGAAAGAAACAACAAATAAATCCTTTACCATCACGAGTCACCCATACACACGTATATGTACAGGTCTGAACGAAACAACAAATAAATCCTTTACCATCACGAGTCACCCATACACACGTATATGTACAGGTCTGAAAGAAACATCGAATAAATCCTTTATCATCACGAGTCACCCATACACACGTATATGTACAGGTCTGAAAGAAACAACGAATAAATCCTTTATCATCACGAGTCACCCATACACACGTATATGTACAGGTCTGAAAGAAACAACGAATAAATCCTTTACCATCACGAGTCACCCATACACATGTATATGTACAGGTCTGAAAGAAACAACAAATAAATCCTTTACCATCACGAGTCACCCATACACACGTATATGTACAGGTCTGAACGAAACAACAAATAAATCCTTTACCATCACGAGTCACCCATACACACGTATATGTACAGGTCTGAAAGAAACAACGAATAAATCCTTTATCATCACGAGTCACCCATACACATGTATATGTACAGGTTTGAAAGAAACAACGACTAAATCCTTTATCATTACGGGTCACCCATACACATGTATATGTACAGGTTTGAAAGAAACAACGAATTAATCCTTTATCATCACTAGTCACCCATACGTACGTTTATGTACAGGTTTGAAAGAAACAACGAATAAATCCTTTATCATTACGGGTCACCCAGAGCTTCCTGCTCCAATACTTAACATTGATCCACAATTGATATCTCGGGTGTGAAATCAAGTTCTATCAATTATAAGATAATTAGTTGCGTTTGTAATATTTCCGGGATTCATTGCTATTCAACACCCACAAATTTAGTTTAAAACCGACGGCGTTAGCTGGATGTTTTAAACGCTGAAATTTATTTATCGATATTGTAACATGACCATAGTTATCAGGCGTTTTGAAACGAACTCTCTTTTTGCGTACCTATCTCTGAGTGGAAAGGCCTTTGCGACTGTTCCATTTTTGTAAGAGGTGTGGTCAGGTCAAAACAAATGTAAATACTCGGCGTTATATTACATTAGCAACAATTTACACATTAGCTCAAACAGTGTCACTCAACTATGTTCACTTCAAAGTATTCACGTATCCTTTTAGATGGCGATAAACATTTATCTACGACATCAACACAGTAAAATACATAGGAACAAAAATCTTAAACTTGCCCTAACCCATTGTGACAATGATGCTGGCATTGTGACGTCAAAACGGTTGATCACTATGACGTCATGCCATGGCAACGGCATTCGGTAAACACAACCGCATGGAAGAAGGCGTCAAGCTTGGAAAATTCTTACTAGTTGAAAACATTTTAGTTACTTGAAATTAATTAATATTGAGAGTTATTTGTTACCTATACTGCTATACACAAGTTAGAAAATGACAATGTCACCTTTCAAATTTGAGTAAGGGGCAGATATTAAGAGAAATAGAAAAATAAAATTTTGAGTCGGGCCGATCTTGTGAACATGATGTATATGTTCGCGGTGATTCGCCCCAAGTAATTTGCGGGTATTCATTGTCATTCAACATAGGCAAATCAACCAATCAGAATCAAGGATACACTGAGATCATGTTACAATAATACATAACAACTATCAATGCTAAACAGGGAGTTAGTCATTTGCAATTTACAGTCTTCTCAATAGACAGATGTTGGTGTCTTCCAAAATTGGACTGTTGTGAATATTTTGCATTTAGTGATATCAAAAATATCAACGTATTTGAAGTGTGCAAAAACCGTAATTCATAAATGTTTGAATATATATGATATGTGATACTTAGTTTCAACCTAACCTCTGTTTCCAGTATCATAAAATAATGTTGTCATCCAATTGATGACGTCACAATGACTTTTCCTCAATGAAATCAAGTCCAGATGAGATGGCCTCAAGAAACCAAATGTTGTTTCTATTAAATTCTGAGTTTCAGCAATAATGATATCCTCAGCAGATGAAGGTAGATCAACGTCTGATGATGTTGTTTGCTCAACCAGACGACTTTGACAAGACACTTACTGTAGTTTGGAGGATATGGACGCTTGTTAAGACTGCACACTGACACAATATCTCGATACAATAGGGCACGACCTGTTATGTTGGGTATTCTGAGACTGGTCACGTGACCCTTTTTAGACGATGACCAATTCTACTTCTACGTCAGAGCACATGAACGTCAATGACGTCAATTGTTAAGTGACGTTTTTAGATCCCAGTGCTTTTTTGTCAATTTAAGTTTGTTATTCATGAAATCTGTTTACATTCACATTAAACAGAAATGAATACTCTGAGAAATATTAAACATATTTTTAAAAGGTCATTTTGTTCTTTCGTTTCTTTTCAAATTGGTGGTGTATATACTTTTGGAAGAAAGTGTTGTTGCCATTTAAGGAGCTTATTCAACACGTCTGTACCAGGTACTCACTTGTATTGCCTGGTGAACAAAGGTATACATTGGATAAATGTACTTGCCCAAGGCAACGTTATAGGTCACTCACCTATCTTAGTGGGGAAAGCTAATCGTCCCTTCAAACTCTCAGATCCGGCTATGAAGCAGCTCATCCATATGGCGAGCCGTGCTCACTGTTGCTGCACCTCACTGATAGTGGCCATCTGAGCAATGCATAGGACCACGTGCCACCAAAATAGTTAACCTGCATTTGTATTAATTTACTATAGCATATAAGGTACATTGACTATGTTTGTATCGTACGTACCAGTCACAACGAAATCTTTAATTTCCTGCACAAGGTGGTCCTTCACATCTTCTCCGTGGTAATTGACGCTGAATATCCCGTAGGGGTGATCATGGTAGTAGTAGAGGCGTCTGAAACATTATACATGTATTTAGTCCGTAGATGGCTGGTTCAACTCTGGAACCTACAAGGTACTGCCGCAACATGTGCCTTGTAACAATTGTACAGTCATACTAGAAATTGTATAAACCGTATTCTCAAATAGGGAGGTACCTTTGGCTTCTTTACATAATTATGTCTACGCACAGTAAAGTTTGGTTTCATTTCAGATTGAAATTCACAATATCAGCTCACACTTGCAGGTTCCATTATTTAAAACGCATTGCCAAGATGGTGTTTAAGCTTTCTCCCTCAATGATGGCATCCTCGGTTACCCAGGGTTTTATATATGCTCCGTTATTTATTTTAACTTTTGATCACTAAAGTAGAAGGAAGTCTGTAATATATTAAACTCTTAAGAGCCAATAAAATGCTTTTCGTGGCATGCATTAAGAAAGTGAAGAGCACATAAAATCACCCAACATTGAACAACATATCTGCTCACTTGACACTGCGATGAAGACAGAAGTACCCCCCTGCTTTAAGTTCGTGTAGTGTGGTGGGTGGAAAGGTGGTCCTGTATATATACGAGTAGGTTTTCTTGATAAAAACGAAGCCAGCTCTGAGGTCGGATTCGACAAGTTCCAGTCGTTTATACCTGGAAAATAGAGTTCGTTCTAACACTAAGATAGTTATATCCACTACATATATCTAGTTTAAAATATATCTTAATCCTGGGATGGTAATTTCGATCTACAGAATTGTCAATTGAAAACTTATCTAGACAATGTAATTCTTTTTATCAAATTCCTGTTATTAAATTCAACTTTTATCATCTTCATTGAATCAAGTTCACACTGTTCAATCAGCGTATTTTAACTAGCAGTTTGTTCCTTCAATTCCCTGTTTATTTTAGTCTAGATAGTTGAAAGTGTGTCTTAACCCAGAAATGGTCATTTTGATCTACAGAATTGTCAACCTGAAAACTTATCCAGACAACTTAATTCAAATGTATCTTATATCATCTCCATTACATTAGGGTATATGCCCCAACCCCCTGATTATTTTGGCCTTGTATTCCCAAGCGAGGATACTCATTGTTATATATGCATTTCCTCAGGCAATGAATATCATGATTTGAAGGTTCACAGTTACTCATCTGTCTTCTAATCAGGCCAGATTCAATGTTGCTCTATCTAAATTATATTTTATTGACTGGTTATTTATGGCAATATACTTGTACGAGGCACATTTTTCGAAGACAATTAGTGGGTTTGAAAGAGTGTTCTAAATACAAGATGCTTAAAGCGTTACCTGTCAGGGAGCTCAACGTCGTACATGCTGTGGAGATGTATTGTGTCGTCTATTGTTAAGTTTCCTACTTTATCTTGGTTCTTGTTGATAAAGATGTATGTTCTCGAGCCCGGGTCATACCCGACCCACTGGAGTTTCAATGATTGGTTTCTCGTGTCAAGTAACTTCAGTGACGGTCTTTGTAGTCGAACCATGGTGAAGAGAGTGGTTTTGTCATAGTACAAGATCACTGAAATTAATGAAGTGGGCTTAACATATCGTGATGTAAATCAAACGCGAGTCACGGCCGGGAGGCTGACATATTGAGCTTTTCCTACTTGGTTTGTGTCTGTGCAATCGTTTGTCATGCGTAATACTTATCGAGGACTTCTCCAATTTCATGTCGTCAGCTCTTAAATTTAATCATAGTGAAAAGCGATTCACCTTTCATGACTTCATCTTTGAGATGAGATCTTTCTAATTTCCATATAGCATGTTGAGTATGTCATGAGTCTAATTTTTCATCATGAATCTAAAGCTAAGTGCCTGTATTCAAAATTTAAAGAAGAAACGTTGATTCAACCTATCTGTTTCCAAAAAGAGCACAACACTTTGCCCTGAACTAAAATAGTTGAAGCTTGTCGAATGACCATACCAAGGATCTTTGAATGGTGACCTTCCAGCAGGGTCCAGGTACTGAGGAGTACTGAGGAGTACTGAGGAGTAATGAGGAGTACCGAGGAGTAATGAGGAGTACCGAGGAGTACCGAGGAGTACTGAGGAGTAATGAGGAGTACCGATGAGTACTGAGGAGTACTGAGGAGTACCGATGAGTACCGAGGAGTACCGAAGAGTACCGAGGAGTACTGGGGAGTACTGAGGAGTACTGAGGAGTACTGAGGAGTACTGAGGAGTACTGAGGAGTAATGAGGAGTACCGAGGAGTACCGAGGAGTACCGAGGAGTACTGATGAGTACCGATGAGTACTGAGGAGTACCGATGAGTACTGGGGAATACTGGGGAGTACTGAGGAGTACTGATGAGTACTGAGGAGTACTGATGAGTACTGAGGAGTACTGAAGAGAACTGATGAGTACAGAGGAGTACTGAAGGGTACTGAGTAGTACTGAGGAGTACTGAGGAGCATGAGGAGTACTGAAGAGTACTGAAGTGTACTGAAGAGTACTGAATAGTACTGAGGAGTACTGAGGAGTACTGAGGAGTACCAAATGTTTGCAAATGTCACATATCGAATGTTGTGAAACACTAAAGCCGACTGGTGACATTGACATTGGTAAATTGGAATTCAATACTGAATGGAGAGGCCATCATTATTATTTACCGACCTCTTGAATTTCAGAATTAATTTATCTTAAATCAGTGTAGCACGCCATTCCTACTGAAAATAAGTGATCTTAAGAAACGGTAAATAAGTTTTAAAAATGGCTCAATAATACTCCTGAATCTATAAAAAGAGTTCCAAAACGGAGGTTCATGATTCGCTTAATTTAATGGACAGCTTCTCTCAACAGCCCAAAACCGCTATTTTCAAGTGATCACCTCAACTCCGAGTTCCCAATCAGTTCCGTGATTTGAAGAGCGTAGGTCAAAAGAGATGTGTCATGTTACACAATTGCACAGCAGATTTTAGAAGAGTCAAATCGAACCATCGACTCAGACCAGTGATTCGGTCAACTATACTGTAATGGAGTTGGTCCGAGCCAATTACAAAATGTGACTAACAGATTACTTTACCGGACTTCTATTACCTAAATAATGCCTTTCCATAACATTCTTGAAACGTTATTGTCGTTTAGTACGGTTAACTGTCATTCGACGCATTGACAATACTAAAAAAAGCTTATAATCATAATTCCATAGCTAATAGTCCAATCAGAATGTTCCTTACACACTGTCATCTGCTAATAGTCCAATCAGAATTTCCTGGTATTCTCTCAGTTGCTAATAATTTACTAAAATGAGAATGTTCCTTACATAATTCAATCTGCTAATAGTTCCTTAGAATGTTGCTTACATAATCCCATCTGTTAATAGTTCCTTAGAATGTAGCTTACATAATCCCATCTGCTAATAGTTCCTTAGAATGTTTCTTACATAATCCCATCTGTTAATAGTTCCTTAGAATCTTCCTTACATACTCCAATCTGCTAGAAGTCCAATCAAAATGTCCTTTACACCCTCCGATCTGATAATAGTTCATTCAGAATGGATCTGAATCTACCATTCGGAATTAAACATAACTGACGCAACTATCGACGGTTAGATTAAATGGCTAAGTTGAAACATCATTCTATTGAGTCTTGATAAGTTTATAAACAACATGAATCCAAGCTTTGGGACATAAAAAAGAACAGTCTTACTTATGAGACATTACAGTATGCCACTTAATATCATATATTCACATTAAAATACCAATACCTATAAAACATCTACACATAAACACGCCCTCATGCACGTCAAATAGTTGCCTAGTGTCTACTCACTGACTCCTGTAGCAAACTGCTCGTGTATTTGTCCTGTAGCCGTACACGTCATCTTCTTGTCTCCTTGGTCCCATTTGTCTCCTACAGGTACAGCATCCTTGTTCTTGAGACAGTATGCTGAAATATACCATACATAGAACATAAAATGAACGTATGTGTCTCTCGATTAGATATCTAATGAGCGAAAGCGAGTCCGACACTGGTTCGTCAAATGACGTACTGGATCAACGTTCTGCGCCTACATTTACAAAGCTATTTTAATGCTAAAATGTATGTGTCATATAATGTACATCAATAGTAGTTGTCGATAGGATACTCGTGCTTGTTTGGTGCGTAGATCATAAGAAGTTGAGAATGATGACAGAGCAGTTTTTATCAGTGTCAAAGGTTTAATCTTTATTTTATGTTAATATTAACAATACTATATATGAGAAATTTAAACATAAGAGATATATACATAACAATGATGGAAACATTACAGGCTGGTTCGTTAACATGAGACATAAGAGATATACAATAACGATTTTTAAATAATGTGTAAGGCTGCAGTCTGACCAGCCGACAGCCACAGTCAGTCAAATTACTATGAACATGAAAAAAAGATATGTTTGAGACGCCCCCTTACAGCCTCGAAGGCCTTCACACTGTAACATTGAACTTTAGATGCCTCAAAACATGACTGTCCGCTTTCCGCGTATAACGATGTCATTGGGCCTTTTGAAGACACCAAGAGAGATGAAATATTTCCACACAGCCCAGATTATATACTCACCAACAATACAAGCAGAACCCTTGCGTTTCGTCTCAACTCGTATTTTCGTATCTTGACATGGGGCACGGATCCGCTGCTTAAGAATATAAACAAAGTTATTGTATGAATAATTAATTCATATTTTGAAATATATATTTTGTATCTATAAATATTTACCCCATGTAAGAACCACGTGAACATATCAAACATTCTCATGGGCAATAAACTGTTGGAGAAACAAGTAATTGTCACAAACGTGACCATGTCTCCCGCGGCAATTAAGAAATGAGCTAAAAGGATGAACACACAGCTAATGTCAAGGTCACCCGAATCGACTATAGTGTCTGCGTATTCCCCAAATGAAGACTGGTTCCAAATTTGAAGACAATATGTGCAGAAGTTCATGAAATATCGTGCTAACAACATTTTAAAAAAATGGTCTTAGTGACTTTGAAAATAAGGTCAAGGTCACGTAAATCGACTGGTGTCTCTATTCCCCAAATAAAAACTGGTACCAAATTTGAAGACTCCAGGTGCGGTGGTTCATGATGTATCGTGCTACAAACATTTGACAAACAATAAAAGTCTCGTAGTGACCTTGAAATAAAGTCAAGGTCACTTAAATGGACTGGTGTCTGCGCATTCCACAAATGAAGACTGGTACCAAATTTGAAGACTCTAGGTGCAGCGGTTGAAACGGAACGGATGTACGGACGTTCGAACGGACGTACGGAGCTGAATACTATATCCTCCGCTCCACGCCGGGAACAATGAAACCAACCTCACCACAGTACAGTAGGCAATCTATTGATAACTTAATTCTTCAAATTATAATTATTGAAGGATCTGATGCATCGAGTATTGAGCTTGAAAACATGGGCACTATTAGCAATTTATTTTAAGCAATTTCACAAACAAATTTCAAGCGACTTTTTAAAATCAGTTTTCTGTGCTAGTCAATGCCTCAGTTTGCTAATATGTTAATATTCTAATATGCTAATATGCTTATATGCTTATATGCTTATATCCTAATATGCTAATATGTTAAGCTTTGAAAAATCATATTTTTGTAATACCCGATGGAATTGTATGGCTTATTTTAAAGAAATGTGTATTGGCTTTGATGTGATGTTTAATATTGAATGACGCAATTCTGAAATATAATTTCAAACGGTTAGATGAAGAAATCAAAGTTTACCTGCCACAAAGGTAGAATCCAACAATTTCCTTATAGTCCTATTTATAGCAAAAATTAGTTCTTGAAAGGCAGATGACATGAAATGGACAAGTCCCTCACTAAAGGGACTGGGTTTTCATATACATGTGATCATCGCAAAAACGTTGAAAGTTTCATTCACTCATTTTCAACGAATGGGGAAAAACGAAATTATGGGAGAGTTGTTTCTGTTTTTCGTTCTGCTTATTCCTTGGCTAGTGTTATGATTAGTAAGTTCACCAGGGGAACCCAAAAAAAAATGAGAACAAACAAGTATTATACTATTCAATTGTATATTGAATAAAATACTCAACAGAATATATTAAAAGTCAACAATTAAATTCAATCAGGCATTAATGTAGAAACATCCAATAGATATAGCATTCCAGCCCCTTCCTTAGCATACTAAAAACTAGTTTTTGAAAGTTAGATGACATGAGATGGACATTGAAAACATCGGACATGTAGCTTCTGGAATGTAGCAGCTAGTTACAGAGACTGAGTGCATATCCTGCTTTACCTTGCAAACACGTTTGTGATCCCAAACCATCTCAACTCAGTAATTTGATAACAATTAAAGAAGAATACATGCTCATAACAATAGTTATTTAGCACTTACTGACGTTACATGTTTTCAAAACAACAGATCCATCTTATTATCCCTAGTTTGAAACATTCAGTGAGATAAAACCGTATAACACTTAGTCGCAGGTGCTATCGCAGTACATGCCTCCATGAATCGACCACCAGACCACGGAGGATGTGCGAGTATAGACATCTTGACAGTACCTAAATATTACCTTAACAATAACATTAAGTAGTATACCATGCTGAATTTATTCATTCAAACGGTACTCTCGACTTGGTATAGAATAGAATCGATTATATTATAAGTAATAATTGAAATATTGAAATTAAACATGTTTTTCCCCAGTACTCTTCTCTTTTGAGTGTGATAAAACTCTTTGTACACTTTCTTGTCAACAACTTAATATATTTACCTTTGGTTTCATGCTGCCTTGGGATTGTAACTTGTTCAAAGTGCATTGCAGGGTTGTCTCATTGAAGTTAAAGAAGTTACAAAACCAACTCCGTGTACACCTCTGTTTGCAGAGCTGTATTCCAAGACGGTTCGGTAAACGCAGAGAAAGGTGAACTTTTATCAGACATACATAAAACACCCCCAGTATTACATTCGTCAACATCTCGGAGACATATGAACACAGTAAAGTATTTACAAGAACAAACTTTACAGAACACGTTACTCGACTGCCTGACAAAAGTTAAAATAGATACTTGTTCCTAATAGGCTGATTAACTGAGATGCTAAAATACATGCAATAATTGTCATTAGTTATACTTTTTAACTTCTGTAAAGTAGCTCCAGGAACGTATAGTTTCACCAGAAATATGTGGGATCCCAGTGGATTACCTCGGAAAACTCCAAATTGAAAAAAATTCTTTGGTACTAGATTTTTGAGAAACTTTGAAATATGCCATGAATAATTTTGTAAAAATATGACAGAGACGATATGCATTTTAAAGTAACTTTAAGCAATTAATATAACCTTACCTGAAATCTTGATCTTTGACAATCATGGAAGCTTTCTGTTATCTAACCTGACAACATTACAGGGCAGATAAGTTCGCAAAATGGTTTATACCTATCATTAGAGTGTCTCCCAATAGATTAAATCGTCATTTATGATGCAATAATGATAACATTTGTTTATAACAGAATCTTGGTCTATTGCTCTCTCTTCTCCTTAATGTAAATGAAGATGTTTTTATCTACATGATCTACGTTGATTAGGTGTTCGTTAAAGCAAATTATAAATTGTTAAGGATTAATTTTTGGTTCAAGTTTTCAATCGATAAGTTTCTTAGAATATTTGCAACAGAAAGGATTGTATGACAATGTATTTGGAAAAAAACTGGTAAAATTGAAAAGTATTTCTTTGCACAGAACAAGACCAAAATCGGCAAAGGGTCTATACAAAACAATTCATGATTACATTTGGCCAAACGTTTGCTGATAACAGCTCTCCTTAATGTACCTTAAGAGGTCTTCATCTTCATGATCTCCCTTATATAGGTCTGTGTAGGTTTCCAACCAATGTTTTTCTTAGAACGTTTGCATATGAAACGAATGTAAGATAATGTATGTGGAGAAAACTGATCAAAATAAAATATATTACATTGAACAAGACCAATATCATCAAAGGTTCTCATCAAGAAATACATGAACAAACTCAGTTAAGTAGTGAGATAGACTGATTTATATGGCTTCTTCAAGCAAATAAAAAAAAAGTGTTATTGTCAATTAATTGATTCTAATTGATCAAGTTTCACAGAGGTGCAGTTCCTTAGTTATAACCATCGATTGCCACACAAGCTGACAATACAAAGATATCATTTTGTTTTTACAATCGATTAATTACTATCGAGGCTAAACCAATCTCAATGCATCGATATTTCGATCTATTATAACAATTTTAATGTTTATCTTCTTTATTTTCATTACTGCAGCATTTCGCTACAGACACTTTCACCATGTTTCAGCATGGACAAGTGGCAGTCTGGTATATGATCAAGGATTACTACAAACCTCACTGATCTTGGCTCAGGTTGTAATCATATGGACTTGACATGACATGACAATAGACAACCCAGTACCCGAAGAGTTATCACATTGGTGTTCATTCAGATAATTAAGGCAAAGTAACGCGGTCTTCCAAGATTCCCGACCCTTTTGTTTTTGGTAGATATAGCATGGACATCTCAAGTTCGACATCTGTTTGGTAGCACTTGTATGCTGAATTAGTATCTTATTGGTGTTAACTTTTGTATAATGAAAAGTGTATACACAATTATTAGCAATTGATAAAAATACTGAATATCAACCTGTTTGGCTACATTATCACAGAAGTGCAGTTTCTTAGTTTTAAGAAATATAATGTTATCAAGTAAGGTTTTCGTATTTGCCAAGTAAACTACAAACGTAAGATGATATGATATGCTAATATGAAATAAAGCATAGTGCCTTTTCTCTGTTGCGCATTCCAAATTAGTCGTTTGACTATCGATTGTCACACAAGCTGACAATACAACGATATCATTTTATTTTTACAATAGATTAATTACTATTGATCGATATTTCGATCTATTGTAACAATTTAAATGTTTATATTCTTTATTTTCATTATTGCAGCATTTCGGTATAGACTCTTTTACCATGTTCCAGCATGGACAGGTGGCAGTCTGGTATATGTTCAAACCTCACTGATCTTGGCTTAGGTTGTAATTATATGGACTTGACATAACATGACAATAGACAACCCAGTACCCGAAAAGTTATGATATTGGTGTTTATTCAGATATTTAAGGCACAGTAACGCGGTCTCCCAAGCTACCCGGCCCTTTTGTTTTTGTTAGATATAACATGGACATCTCAAATATTAATATTTATCACTAATTTAAACAATATAGATTTTAAAGAAATATTTGCCTGGCATAAATAAACATTTGCATTGCCAACGTAACACAATCACATTACTTACTTTACACAAAGAAGTACAAGAAGTAACCAACGAGGATCAACTTTATTAAACGTCCATATATTTAAATGCAACATCATCATCATCATCATCATCATCATCATCATCATCATATAATCTACCAAACGACTAATTTAACTATAATTAGTTTGGCCTAAGAGTAATTGAAGGGTCCGGTCTAAATCGAGCCGTAAATGCAACCAATTAATCAAGTGTAGGTTATGTCCAGTGAATCTAAAAGTGGAGAAAATTTGCCTTAATATCATATAAGAACCTTCAATAAAAGAATTTTGTTGCAGGAAGTAAACCAGCATCAAAGTCGAGGTTTTAGCGAGTTTGGTTGCAGTTCCCTATAGGAGACAAATTTTTTGGCCACTTTATTTATCATTCTGAAAGACTTGGCAAAAAAGTATTTGGTTGCAGAGAAACCAAAAACACATTTAAAAATTTATTTATATACATATCACAAACATGATTGACACCACGATGTTACGGTAAAATGGCGGCCGCTACCGAGTCCAGTTTTCGATCATGTATATAGTTGTTTTATACCTGAAATAAGGAAAGAAACTAATCTTTAATTGTTTCTAATGGTTTAACAAATTGCTTCAGACGACTTAAATATCGAAACTGCTTTTTTTCACAAAAACGGTAATCAATTGCTAACTTACCTTTTCGCTTGTTCCCCGACTGGAATGCTTTCCAAATAAGGGATGTTTTCATTTGTTAACTCGACTCCGATTGGTTGTTGCAATAAAATTCCTCAATGCTCATTGGTTGTCTGTCCTTCAAACGTTTTCGTGCACTTCCAAGTTTTTAAAAAAATTGTTTGATGTTGAATCTTCCTCTATATATGGATTAAGAAATGCTTCATCGATTTCTACAAGGTATTTTAGATTGTTGTGTAAAGAAAACATGTCTACGTAACTTCCAAAACATTCTAAGCAGAGTTTTGTCTTTGAAATGCCACAAACTGCATAATAACAGTTCAGACTCCTCTCATTGTTCAAAATGCAAAATGTCTTGATGACAAACAGGAAGACATTGCAAATGAATTGATGGACAACGAGTACATTTGTTTATTTCCAGGAAATAATGAAACTGTGCAATGTTTTTTCAAAGTGCATTACAGGTTTTATCAAAGAGTTGGGGGCAATCCCTACAGGAGAAACATTTTGAACATTGTGTATTTCATCCCCTCCAAGAATGTGTTCATGATAAACCATCAAATGTATAAGTTTAGCCCCAAAGACATAAGCACTGAAGAACTTCTGAAGAGAATTCTGAACGAAGCTGTTGGAGAAATAATGTCAAACCTTCATGTCATTCCAAATAAATTTTGCTCTTGTTGTTGGAAATAAAAATGCTTCTCAACGATCTCATACCCTTACTGCAGTCAAAAGCAGCTGGAAAACCTGCAAAATTAGGAAGAATTTGTCAACTCACCTTTTGGTGGAGACACAAAAGTCAATCTACACTTGCCTATCTTCAATATGAAAATTATGAAACAATTCAGAGAGTGTTTCTTTCCATTTTTCAAAATGTGTCTGAATTTACAAAGCCTTCAGAAAATAACTTTGAGTTGTGTGGAAGTGATTCTTTTTCATGTTTTGGCAATGTGCACACTCATTATTCCTTCTTTATTATTCGTCAGGATTTCATGCGGTATCTCGTCATCAGGCGGAAAAGGGATGGATTAGCATTTTTTGCCACATTTCACTTTTTCACAAGGAGTATTCTTTGTGGTGAAAACTTGACCCACAACTATAGTTGTTGGCTAGCTGTGCAGTGTTTAAAATATTTCAGGGGAAGACATCTTTTAATCAAAATGCCAGTAACAATTTTTGAACTGTGCGCCATTACTGCCAACATAAATAACACACTTCATTATATGAGGAACGAGAAACTTCTTAAGAGTGGTAAATATTGTCATAATTGTAAAAAGTGGATGACATGTTGTGTAGATAGCGCCAAGAGTGATGGTTACACCTTTAAATGTTCCACTTGCAGAAAAAAAGTGTCTATCAGAGAAGACAGCTTTTGGTTCGGTCAATTACTCCCTTTAAAGATGTATATCATGACCATGTTTTTGTTTACAGCTTTAGTGTGCCAGCTGGAGCTGCCCTTTCTATGCTAGGTGGTGACATTTCCAAAAAACACACTATTGTCATGGTACAACTTGTACCGAGATCTGCTGTCGAGGTACCAGGTTGAAAATAACATTAAACTTGGAGGTCCAGGTAAAATAGTTGAAATAGATGAGTCTCTATGGGGGAGAAAGAGAAAATACAACCGTGTCACAATAAGAAATGTTGGTGGGCCCTGGGTGTTTGGCATGTTAGACCGTTCCTCACAGAAGGTAGCCATATTCACGGTTGAGCGGCGCCGCCGGGAAGACTTGATCCCGTTCATAGAGAGGTTTATTCTCCCTGGTTCGGCAGTGCATAGCGATGACTGGCGTGCATATAGATGTTTGACACAGCTGGGTTATGATCACAAAACTGTGAAACATGTTGGTCACTTGTAGATCCTGTGACGGATGTGCACACAAATTGAATTGAGGGTTTTTGGGGCAATTCAAAACAGCACCTTAAGCGCATGTATGGTGTCACCAAAGGTCAGTTGCATGCTCATTTAGATGAGATAACATTTCGCTGGAACCATAAAGGTGGATGTATGTACGATGTTCTTCTACAGCTCATCAGACAGTACTATCCAGTTGAGGACATCCTGGACCCACATGTATTGGCAGCAAAACCTGAAATCAAGTACAAGGAATTGTAGACAGGGTTGTTCTATTCTTGTGATAATATACCACATCTTAATCGCAAGCACTATCTTCATCAGTCAATCTTTCAGTATTACACTTGAAGAGAATAAAATTAACATCCATGATCCAACTTAAGACTGAAAAGTTATGATATGTTTCTATCAATTCAGAAAATATGTTTCAATCTGTAAATTAAAAGTATTCAACATGACAGAAACACATTTTCATCTGTAACTTTTTTCTTTACAGTAGATAGAAACTAACTTTGATTCACTATTTTCAGTGTTAATTGTTAATGTTAATTATTGTACTTTTGGATAGTTCTGGTTATGATGATATTGACATTTGTTATCAGTTATAATTAGCTTTCATGCTTTATATAGATGAAAGCATCTTAAAGTATCAGAAATACTTTTACAAAGAGGCTTTGATGTCAAAATTCATGTTGCTCTTTTATAATTTAACAGTGATACCTAATGGATAGGAACAAATGCATGATATGAAAACATTCCCTCTATTTTAAAAATACTTTTCAGGAAAATTACTTAATCTGAACTATCTAACTATTCAAAGACAAGTAAACAATAGATACAAAGCCAAACTGTGCTAGAGATTTATCTCAATTATCTATCTCAACAAAATTCTCATTGTACTGTTGATTTGTAAGCTATATTTTTTATTCAAAATACATTTTCATAAGAACAACAAACAGCAAGAATATATAACTTTTAATAAATAGTTTCTATCTGGACTCAAGGAAACAATGTATATGAAACTCAATTACATTTAAATAAAGGGTTGCAATGTGTAATACGTACTTTACCAGTTACTGTGATATTAGGCTATATTTTTTCTTAATTTATTGCTACTCATATTTATTATTTATTACATATTACCATATTTATTCATTGATCCGTTAAATTTGTGATTTAACCTTGTTCGACTTGATGAATTTCGCCGTTGTCGTCTGCTTCCTTCAGAATCAGCAGAACTCCACGTGTTGTAATTAATTTTTGAAAAGGAAACTAATAAAATCCTTTGTTATTCTCAATTTTCCGATCTCGTTTCTTCTTTAGAAAACATGACAACAGTAAAATGACATGTCAATGGCTGCAATTAATATTCAGTAGCCTAAATTGAAATTCAAAACTTTCAAATCATTCGTTGTCTAGCTGAGATGATAACTTGTTCCTCTCAACACCTCGGCAGTTGGCAGCGTTCTTGTCAAAAGCATATGCACATTCGTGACGTATTAAAATCATTGGCCAATGAAATCGCTCGTTACAAAATGGGATCCACCTTCTGACGTCATGCACCGGATGGGGAAAGTGCGGGTATGTAAACAGGGAATTTCCGTTTTTCGGGCGGAGCTTCGAAGAAATATGCCTGCAACCAACCTGCAACCTAATTATAAGTGTCTGCAACCAAACTTTTCATGCCAAGGCTGTAATATGATAAGGTTAGGGTTGTAATAGTGATAATTCGCAACCAAAAATAATTTGGTTGCAGAACCCTATAGGGACCTGCAACCAAATTCGGAGCGTTCCATTGACCTCCGTCTTCTTAGCTTCTACAACCAAATAACATTTGGAGTCCAAACATCGATTTCCATATTTTGTAATATATAATCATCTTGGCTACCGATATCCCTTGGTTATAACCATATCTGACAATTTGGTTGCATTTACGACTCGATTTAGACCCCTCGTCATCCGGACCCTTCAATTACTCTTAGGCCATTAGTTTTCTTTATCGAAGGTAAAGTATGACAAAGGACTCTCCCGGTTACAACTTGATTAGAGACTCTTTATAGACAGAACTGAGGTACGCGAATTTCCCTTTGGAACAGTTAGCAACAGGAGGGATTGATTTGGTGACAAGACGTCTTCAAGCACTGCCTTTCTGTAACAAACAAAAAACACAAGTGATATTTGATCAAACAGAGATACGATTCAAAACTGTTCATTCACTTGATAAAACATAACTACATAACTACATAACCACAATCATTGGTTACACGACAAATGCTTTGTTACCACAGTCCTTGGTTACACGACAAATGCTTTGTAACCACAGTCCTTGGTTACAAGACAAATGCTTTGTTACCACAGTCCTTGGTTACAAGATAAATTTTGTGTTACCAGATTCATTGGTTACAACACAAATGATTTGTACCAGAATGCATGGTTGGTCACAACACAAATGGTTTTACCATTGGTTACAACGCAAGGTTTAATGATCAGATTAAAACAATAATTTCAAATTTGAATCTAGCCTAATGAAGTCTTTAAACCCCCAAGAAGAGTAGGTCCATCATACAAGAGCTACCATTATTTAAGGACAATGGTTGTATATTACTTACCTGTGATTCTTCAGATATCGAGATATAAGGTGGCCCTGGCACCAGAAGATATTATCACATTTAACGTTGTATGTGACTGCCTTGGTTGTCTCCAGGTCGTCGCTGTGGTTGTATCTCACTAGGTGGTAGTCACCCATACACACGTATATGTACAAGTCTGAAAGAAACAACGAATAAATCCTTTATCATCACGAGTAACCCATACACACGTATATGTTCAGGTCTGAAAGAAACAACGATGACTTCTTTACCATCACGAGTCACCCATACACACGTTTATGTACGGGTCTGAAAGAAACAACGAATTAATCCTTTACGATCATGAGCCACCCATACACACGTATGTGTACAGGACTGAAAGATACAAACCATTTAATTTTTTATCATCACCACTGGTCACCCAGGGCCTCCAGTTCAAATCTCTTAGGCTGCATAAAAAAGTTGAATATTCTCGCACAAATTTTTAAAAAACGACGAGGGCGCTGGGATTTTCTCTTTATTTTTTTGTTGAAAAATTGATGAGTACATATTTTCCATCAATAGTAGCATGGAAGTTGTAGAAGAATAATAACGTCCGTTCCTGCAGACCAATATATTTGATGGACAAATAAATTTGTGGGGTTAGTATAAATGATGTGGCAAATTCATAATTCCCTTTTTCAAATGACTATGAAAAGATGTCACGTGCACCAACATTGGTGATGCGCCGATGCCCGAGAAGCATTTCAATTTTGTTTAACCTTACACTTTATTATCCACATCAGATAATACAGTTATGGAATCAAGTGATACCTGTTGTATCCCAAGTATGGATCTATCCCATCTTAAGATGGGATAGCTCTCCGGGCTATCCCAACTGTGGATAAATCACTATCTCAAGTTGGGATATCCCATGATTTTGATGAAAAAAATGACTTTGGTGAGAAAACTGTTTTTGTTGAAAAAACCGACTATGATGAAAAAACCGACTTTGATGAAAAAAATCGACTTTGATGAAAAAAATGACTGATGAAAAAAATGACTTTGGTGAGAAAACTTTTTTTGATGAAAAAAATGACTTTGGTGAGAAAACTGTTTTTGATGAAAAAATAGTGTAATGTTAAAATCAGGTGTTTTAAGATCTAAGCACTTCATTTACGTTAAGAGTTGATGTATTAAAAAAAATAATGCATTTAATAGTATTTTCATGCTGAACTGTATGTTTCTGGGATCTATCCATAGTTGGGATAGCTACATTTTAGACTAGCCTGTATCAAACATCATCTATTTTAATAGTGTAATGTTAAAAGTAGGTGTTTTAACATCTACACACTTCATTTATGTTAATAGTTTATGTATTTAAGAAACATAATGCATTTAATAGAATTTCCATGCTGAACTGTGAGTTTTTGGGATCTATCCATAGTTGGGATAGTTAAATTTTAGACTAGCCGGTATCAAACTTCATCTATTTTAATAGTGTATTGTTAAAAATAGGTGTTTTAACATCAAAGCAGTCTGATTGAAACCGACGGTTTTCCGCAGAAAAAATGTGCAAAATAGTGCATCTACCGGGATACAAACTCATATCGTTTGGAGGTTTCCACGCCAAACCGTCTGGAAACAGTCCGTAGACTAGCGTGTTCGAGCGCAATTCAGGTAGCCAATCAAAAGATGCCCAACAAATGCTTTCGGTGTGAGAAGTTAGGGGCAGATAACTCCAAACAGCTATCCTTTTGTCTGTTCCAAATGCTTTCAAAACAGCCACCGTTTAAAAACTATGATGTGATTGGTCAGCTATTTGACTGGGATTTGGCTGCGCTAAACTGGTTCGGAACACACGCCTATACGGGATGTTCTCAGACCTTGTGGCGAGGAATCTACAGAACCTGTTCGTATCCCGGTAGATATATTATTTTGCAAATTTTATTCCTCGGAACAAGGTCGATTTTAATCAGACTGAACATCAAAGCACTTAATTTATTGATATAGTTTATGTCTTTAATAAAGAAAATGTTTTTAATAGCATTTCCATGCTAAACTGTGCGTTTCTGGGATCTATCCACAGTTGGGATAGCTAAACCTTAGACTAAATGGTATCAAACTTCCTTTATTTTAATAGTGTAATGTTAAAATTAGGTGTTTTAACATCAGAGCACTTCATTTATTGATATAGTTCATGTATTTAATAAAAAATAATGTCTTTAATAGTATTTCCTTGCTAAACTGTGTGTTTCAGGGATCTATCCATAGTTGGGATAGCTAAATTTTAGACTAGCCGGTATTAAACTTCATCTATTTTAATAGTGTAATGTTAAAAGTAGGTGTTTTAAGATCTAAGCACTTCATTTACGTTAAGAGTTGATGTATTAAAAAAAATAATGCATTTAATAGTATTTCCATGCTAAACTGTGTGTTTTTGGGATCTATCCATAGTTGGGATAGTTAAATTTTAGACTAGCCGGTATCAAACTTCATCTATTTTAATAGTGTAATGTTAAAAGTAGGGGTTTTAACATTTAAGCACTTCATTTATGGATATAGTTTATGTATTTAATAAAAAATAATGTCTTTAATAGTATTTCCTTGCTAAACTGTGTGTTTCAGGGATCTATCCATAGTTGGGATAGCTAAATTTTAGACTAGCCGGTATTAAACTTCATCTATTTTAATAGTGTAATGTTAAAAGTAGGTGTTTTAAGATCTAAGCACTTCATTTACGTTAAGAGTTGATGTATTAAAAAAAATAATGCATTTAATAGTATTTTCATGCTGAACTGTGTGTTTCTGGGATCTATCCACAGTTGGGATAGCTAAACCTTAGACTAAATGGTATCAAACTTCCTTTATTTTAATAGTGTAATGTTAAAATTAGGTGTTTTTACATCTAAGCACTTCATTTATGGATATAGTTTATGTATTAAATAAAACTAATAATGTTTTTAATAGCATTTCCATGCTAAACTGTGTGTTTCTGGGATCTATCCATAGTTGGGATAGCTAGACTTTAGACTAAGCGGTCACAAAATTCATCTATTTTAATAGTGTAATGTTAAAAGTAGGTGTTTTAACATCTAAAAACTTCATTAATGTTAATAGTTTATGTATTCAAGAAAAATAATGCTTTTAATAGTATTTCCATGCTAAACTGTGTGTTTTTGGGATCTATCCATAGTTGGGATAGTTAAATTTTAGACTAGCCGGTATCAAACTTCATCTATTTTAATAGTGTAATGTTAAAAGTAGGGGTTTTAACATTTAAGCACTTCATTTATGGATATAGTTTATGTATTTAATAAAAAATAATGTCTTTAATAGTATTTCCTTGCTAAACTGTGTGTTTCAGGGATCTATCCATAGTTGGGATAGCTAAATTTTAGACTAGCCGGTATTAAACTTCATCTATTTTAATAGTGTAATGTTAAAAGTAGGTGTTTTAAGATCTAAGCACTTCATTTACGTTAAGAGTTGATGTATTAAAAAAAATAATGCATTTAATAGTATTTTCATGCTGAACTGTGTGTTTCTGGGATCTATCCACAGTTGGGATAGCTAAACCTTAGACTAAATGGTATCAAACTTCCTTTATTTTAATAGTGTAATGTTAAAATTAGGTGTTTTTACATCTAAGCACTTCATTTATGGATATAGTTTATGTATTAAATAAAACTAATAATGTTTTTAATAGCATTTCCATGCTAAACTGTGTGTTTCTGGGATCTATCCATAGTTGGGATAGCTAAACTTTAGACTAAGCGGTCACAAAATTCATCTATTTTAATAGTGTAATGTTAAAAGAAGGTGTTTTAACATCTAAAAACTTCATTAATGTTAATAGTTTATGTATTCAAGAAAAATAATGCTTTTAATAGTATTTCCATGCTAAACTGTGTGTTTTTGGGATCTATCCATAGTTGGGATAGTTAAATTTTAGACTAGCCGGTATCAAACTTCATCTATTTTAATAGTGTAATGTTAAAAGTAGGGGTTTTAACATTTAAGCACTTCATTTATGGATATAGTTTATGTATTTAATAAAACTAATAATGTTTTTAATAGCATTTCCATGCTCAACTGTGTGTTTCTGGGATCTATCCATAGTTGGGATAGCTAAACTTTAGACTAGCCGGTACTTAACTGCATGTATTCTAATAATGTAATATTGAAATTAGCCTTTTTAAAGGTGAAATAGGTCCTTTATGATAATCCTCTATGTTAGTATTAAAAGCATGTTACGGTTGATGGGTTGGGGATCGATCAACAGTTGGGATTGCTAAACCGTACCCTAACAACTTTATTTCAATTTATTTCAGTAAGAATTGCATGCTACAGCGCCATTAAGTATTAGAATGTAATGTTAGAAGATGTTTTTATTACTTGTAAATACTCGATTTATCAATATCTATGTTGTAATTATGAAATATTTTATATATTTTGTCCATTTTTTTAATGATCCTTTGTATCATCATTGTATTTCGAATTTCGAATGTTTATTTTGCAACAATCATGTGTGTATTCTAAGTCTTTTTTTATTTATTATCAAATTCAATTGTCAATGGATTCATTAAAAGTAATGTTTTCATCATAGTCGTTTTTTTTCATCAAAGTTGCTTTTTTCATCAAAGTCGTTTTTTTCATCAAAGTCCTTTTTTTTCGATCAAAGTCAGATCTTCATCAAAGTCGTTTTGTCATTTAATTAATGTTTTTCATCGAAGTCCTTTTATTCCATCAAATGTATTCTTTTCACAAAATTCACTTTTTTTTTTCAAGTTTGTTTTTTTCATCAAAGTCAATGGATTCATCAAAAATCATTTTTTAATCAAGGTAGTTTTTTTCATCAAATATAAGTCTTTTTTTTCATCAAAAGTCAATTTTTTCATCAAAGTCAATTTTTTCATCAAAGTCAATTTGTCATTAAAGACAGTTTATTCATTAAAGTCATTCTATCATCAAAATAAGTTTTTTACATCAAAATAAGTTTTTACATCAAAATAAGTTTGTTCATCAAACTAAGTTTGTTTATCAAACTAAGTTTTTTCATCAAACTAATTTTTTTCATCAAAGTCGTTTTTTTCATCAAAGTATTTTTTTTCATCAAAGGCGGTTTTTTCATCAAAAAAAGTTTTCTCACCAAAGTCATTTTTTTCAACAAATTCGTTTTTTTCAACAAAGTCATTTTTTTCATCAAAGTCGTTTTTTCATCAAAGTCGTTTTTTTCATCAAAGTCGTTTTTTTCATCAAAAACAGTTTTCTCACCAAAGTCGTATTTTCATCAAATTCGTTTTTCTCAACAAAGGCATTTTTTCATCAAAGTCTCTTTTTTCCATCAAAGTCGGTTTTTTCATCATGGTCTTTTTTCATCAAGGTCTTTTTTCATCAAGGTCTTTTTTCATCAAAATCGATTTTTTCATCAAAAACAGTTTTCTCACCAAAGTCGTTTTTTTCATCAAGTCGTTTTTTTCATCAAGGTCTTTTTTCATCAAGGTCTTTTTTCATCAAAATCGATTTTTTCATCAAAAACAGTTTTCTCACCAAAGTCGTTTTTTTCATCAAGTCGTTTTTTTCATCAAGGTCTTTTTTTCATCAAAGTCGGTTTTTTCATCAAAGTAATTTTTTTCATCAAAATACATTTTTTCATCAAACTCATTTTTTTCTAAAAAGTTCAGCTATCCCATCTTAAGATGGGATATCCCAACTTGAGATAGAGTTTTATCCACAGTTGGGATAGCCCGGAGAGCTATCCCATCTTAAGATGGGATAGATCCGTACTTGGGATACAACAATACCCACAACAATACATCCGCCCTGTCGATGCAAACCAAGGAGGCCAGGGGTTGTTAATTTGGGTGGGTCCCGGAATTCGCCAGTATTCAATATTGTCCATTGAGTGGTATTATCAACTTGTTTCAAGTCTTTGAAAGCCATTGTTCATAAACTTTGGAATGTGACATGTCATATATAGTTTATAATGAAACACATTTACCAATGTTATCCCCTCAAAAGGTTGCTAATGTCATATGTTGTCATCGTAATGTTGTCATCTAATGATGACGTCATAATGATATATATGACCTCAATGAGATCAAGATTAGGTGAGATAGGATCATGAAGCCGATTGTTGTTTCTTTCAAATAAATCTTAATCTCATGTAAGATACAAGGAATTAATAAATTAATTGTAACTTTTGATAATTAATTTCCGTTAAACAGTGCTATAGACATTTGACAATAAAACATGTGAAATTCATTGCAAATACATAACACAACTAGTACACCTCTGAATAAATTAATTTACACCCTACATTTAAAATTTTTTTTTTACCAAATTTGTCTGAAAACAATTCAAAATCTGATGAAACAATTACCTAATATTCCAAATAAGAAAGTAGGCGTTTTGCTGTTGAAATATAAGTAACAGTTTCATATATTGATTTGCATTCTAGAAGATGAGGTGATGCACTAGCTAGGCAATGTTTTGAAAAACGGTTTAATGCCGTTGTGAAGCCAGTGATCAAGGAAAATAAATAACGGATACTTCAGCTACTTACAAAAATAAATGTCAGATTCGTGGTGCAAGTATCTTCGGAGAAGTAGATTGTCAAAGGTCCATGCGGTTGGACACTTTTAAAAGGTGACAAAAATTAAAATGGCGGCTAAACCACGTGACCTACGAATTCGCCATGATTTACTTTTTTGCTCTCATTGTCATTGCGCATCTTTTAAAAAAAGTTGCAAATCTCTAGCTGCATTTTGAATTTTTTTCTCATGTTAAAAATCGAAATTTAAAATCGGACTGCACCTTTAATGGGGGAAAAAAATCTAAATTCCGCTTAATGACAAAGCCAGATTTTAATTAATTCCTACAATCCCTTAAATTTTCATGAACATCGGTCAAGCCTTTATTCTGGAACGCCCCAACAAATATTGCGGAAATCATAATAATAATAATAATAATAACTAGGACTGCCGCGGCAGTACTTAGGTCTTCAAGACTTCTGCTTGACCTTGAACTCCATGCTGGACTCTCGGTTATTCATCAGTTTCTTTGCTTTAAAATGAGATATCAAACGTGTCTCTATCTGCAGTAGTTATTTTACAAAAATTCTCCAGAGAAGGTACCGCTCTGAAAACGGAAAAATCACATATTAATGGACCCCTAGATGATGTTTCTCATTATTGAGACAAAATGGTTAATATTTTCATACTGAGGTTTAACAAATTAAATGTTGTTCTTTAATTTCCACTTAAGTAGATATAATCATCATTTAGATTGCATACATAATTAATGCAGTGTCATCTTCTGAATATTCAGGAAAATACTCAAATATGCTCATTTTCGAACCCCTTGACAACGTTCGCGATTTTTTAGGCTTAACTATCAACTTCTTGAGGAAAGCAGACAACAGAAAAGTTGTTCTTCTTGAAATTGTGCATACGTTGGTTTTAGCAAAATTTCAATAGCAAACAAAGTTAAGCAGTTATGAACCTTTGAAGTTTGCTGAAAATGGCAATTTCCGAAAAAAGACAATATTCTATGATTTGTCACATATAAACTATGACAGATACATGCTTGAAAATTGATGTTCTTAATAAATGATTATTCTACTTCTAAATGAGCTATCAACCTTATTGCTATCTTAAATGGTTTACAATCTAAAATTCTTCAAAGTATATACTCCTCAAAAAGTCTCAAAATCACAACTTTCAACTTTAGTGGGATATTGTCCAAATGGTGGCAAAACTATTAACTTTATATGATATGTTATGCCATTCTTAAACTATAAACGAGAAAGAGATAGCAAAAGGTATTTTTTTATGTCCCTTTGATTGCGAGCCCTAAGAAATCTATTTTTAAAAAGTTAATTTTTCAAATGGCTGTAGTTCGTTAACCGTTGAAAATAGTCAATTTGTTTGAGGGGTTCCTTTAAACTACATTCATTCAACTTTCAAATTCCATGATGCTGTATGTATTACCATCATTGAGGAGAAGATTGTGGAAGACGCGTACCCTCAAAATCGTGAAAGTGCGCAAAATTTTCAGTTTTTTCGTAATAGCAAAAAATCTGTTATTACGGCCGTGAACCGCCTAATCGATGGGGAATGTCGTTGCCCACATTTTGGTGAAAGTTTTATGAAAATATCTTGAACAGTTTTTGAGCTATTAAGGTTTGAAGTTTCAACTTCAAGGGGAGATAACTCACGTAAGAAGTCGAATATCCAAAAAGTGGATCTTATTGCACTAAGTTGGGTTACAGGCTACCACCCATGAAAATTTCAAGCAAATCGGCCTAGCCGTTACTGAGACATCTGCTGCACAAAATTCGGTACAAAGAATAATAATAAAAAAACTCGGATAATAACAATAGATCTTCACGACATACGTTTTCACGACATACGTCTTGAAGACCTTATACTAAGGATTCGCATAAAAACAATACGTCTTCCAGACTATGTCTTGAAGACCTAATTACTGTTCAGAACACTAGGGAAATGCATTTCAGGGCTTCTATTTTTTATATATAATTTTCGTGTTCTCAAGTACACTGATTATCACTTTGGGATTTCTGTGCTCAATCGAGCTCAATCATACTGGACATGTGTAGCTTGGGTCGTTTTCATGGATTCTTCACTTCAATTTAGTTTCTGGAGCAAAGCTCAACATGCCTTTTACATTTGCTCCCAGAGCAGAACTTAAAAACAGTCAAGCTGTGATCAATACAGGTTGTGAAGTAGTCCAATATTTTTGTGTAGAATAATTTAATATTTAATATTTTGGATTAATTAAAGAATAAAACTCCATAATCATTCAAGATATTTCAGACTTTTTCCACTATATGTGGGATATAGCTTGTTAATTTTGAAATGTTAGTTGATATATGAAAGACAAAGTTACTTTAAATCCATTGCATCGAACAGATACACAAAGACAGTATTCATTATTAAAACTAAACATTTAATGTGACAACCATCTGAAAGTAAGTGATTTATATCAATGTTGATCCGTTGACATATTGAAAATGTTATCACTATCACCAGAGCATCTCATTAAACTTTAAAAACATCTCCGAAACATCTCATTAAACTTTAAAGAGTTGCATCGATCCATCTTTTCTAATCTGCAAACAGCCCGAAGACATGAAGATAGCAATAGTCTATTTATGGTTTCTTAAAAGATGGGTTCTATCGGGGTATTTTTTGTGGAAACGAAATTCGAGAGGATATAACTGTTTACACATATATGTTATTAATACATGATTAAAAGACAGTGAAATTGAAAGATAATGATGAAGGTAACATTTTGATGAGTTTGTACATGATATGATACATGATAAACAAAAGCACACTTTTGTTGAAAATAAAAACAATGAGAACTGAAGCCATACATCGGCGATGCGAGTGGGGACAACTTCGCTACATCATAACAACACATTATTTACTAGCTTTAAGATATTTTATGTGTTGCTATGTCAATACTCTACCAGTGTATGTATTTAGTTATTAAAAAGTTGTACAATTAGGTAAAATATAGCGTGTTTTCATTTCACGTAATTCAAATTACCCAAGATGGCGACAGAACCATCCCTTTAAAGATAGAGCTTTATCATCAGCTGTACGCCATCTTTTTTGCATTAGGTGAAATGAAAAACGCTGTATTATCACTAATGACATTTTTCTGAAGTAATAAAACATAAGTATTGATAGAATATTCAAGTAACCAATAATTTATCACAAAATTAATCAACAATGTCTTGTTGTGCCGTTACAAAGCTTCATTTCTCATTGTTTTAATTTTTGAGCGAATGTCCCTTAGCTTTTATCAAATTTTCAAATATAAAGTCATATATATATATATGTATTATTTTCACCTTGCAATAAGTATGTATCAATAAACAAACAGGAATGTTCTCTCGAATTTCGTTTCCACAAAAATACCAGACAGAACTCTATCTAACAGACCTGTTGAATCAAACAGGCCTGACGTGCTTTTTATTAACTCGCTATTTCAAAATCGCCAAGTGTTATAGTGAGTTAAATTAACCATCGTATGACTTGAAGTTCCACCATTGTGTTTCATAAAATTTTATTTAGCTTGCCAACATACGATATGTGATGATTTTAGGTCAAATAAGTTCACTAACCTTGAATATTCATCTCCAATCGCCAAATACATCATAATTAGTAGTTTCCAAGTAAATTCGAGTAACATCATTATTCTTGTGCAGAAACCTAAACTACAAGTCCCATTTACATGCAAATTAGTTATAAGACCTATTAATTATAAACATTATCAGCTCAAAGTTGGCTTTTTGTCTGTTGTAAATAAGTTTCCAAAATTACGTTTGACTAATTGACACGTGCCACACACGGTTCATTGTTCAGTTTTAGATTAGAAATCAATACTTTTACACTTATATTGTCGGTATACAGTGTCGATTATCATCAAAATGGTAACTCTCGGTAACAGTCAGTACTTCTCGGTAAAACAACACCATTTATAACATTTGACATATGTGACCCCAACAACACAATGGATGTTCCTTTAAAGGGAATACAAAATCAGATCTTGTGTAACAAGTCACAGACATCGAATTTCATTAAATTGATGTAATTGGTAATAAAAACTACTACTTGTAGACAGTGAAGTAACTCGTTAGCAGACACTCTAATTAGCTTAGTGAGATTAAGATGAGATTCCTTTTTATCCTCGACGCAGTGTTCCTTTAATGGGGTCTATTTTAATATAAAATATATTCGGGTTCAAACAGACCCTACAAAAATAAAGATAATTATTTTCATCTAATTTTCCTGGCCGGGATCATTTAAAAATATTTATATACTTCCAACAAATACAGCTGAGTCAACTGTTAATATTTCTGTGAAGTTGTGAACCTTTGGTTCCATTTGTGTCAGAAATTCTGTACAGTACTTAGTGTTACTTTTACTCCGTGAGTCGTAAGGGGGTTACATTAATTTTGACCGTTCATTTTGTTGTTTCGGGAATATGTACAGCACTTGAGTTCAATGAGCCAGCGCTTGTACATTGTGTAAACGTAAACTCGCACGGGTGAAGAGTTACTGATGCAGATAATATATACAAACTATTGGGACGGAAGATAACTTGGAAGTAGGCTACACTAGCGTTGGAGCAATTCATATAACGCATAATGCACTCTACACATACGCCTCCTGTTTGGTTAACTGATGGTACGGTCAGTGCTGGTGATAGTGGCCTTACTCGGTGTGTCCCGAAAAAGTACAAGAATTTGTATTATTGAAGGTAGGATTATCCCAAATATAACCATGTTACCTCGTATGTCAGGTCAGGTCAGTTGATACTTAGGCCAACAACGTGTCACAACAGAGAATACATACATATACATTCACAGGCAGTCGACAGTTAGAAAATCTATGTCAGCATTTTGTCCGTTGATGTTTTCTTTAGGATTACTACAGTATGTGATTAACAGTTTTTCAAAAGAGATTTGGCACATTAAGAAATTCAATAAGATTTACTGCAGACGGTTAATTTTTCTATGCTTTTTGCCGAATGTATGTATTGTTCCTTTTACTGTCTGTTTACTCATGATCATTTAAATCAGTATCCACATGCGTTCTTCTAAACTTTCTAAGTTTTTGCATATTTTGGTAAGCCCTATCAGACAAAACAGGTTGTTTGGATCTCTATGCGGTATTCGTCACTTCATTAACTGAGCAGAATTCTGGATTAACTCGTTCAGTGAGCAGTAGTAATAGTAGTACCAGTTTCATGGTAGATTCGGTGCAACGGTTCAACGGTCATTAATTTATGCAGCGTAGCTCATTAATAGGCCAATAAGCATGACGTCAAAGCTCGGAATGCTCGAGCAATCATTGGAGAGTCATGTGCACTGATGCTTATTGTTCTAGTAGGCTTCATTAAAGTATGATATGTATAAACATTTATATTCTGTTATAATAAAATATACTTTTAAAAACATATCCCCCGAAAGAAATATGGAAAGCAGTGTTTAATTACTAATTACTGATAAAAGAACCACGCCGACTGTTGCCTGTGGCGATATGCATATTTCCCCGGGAGACTTCGGCGGGGTTGGGCTGTGAGGTCAGAGATGCTCTATGGCCGCCGTGTTCCAACAGACTGAATGAGAAAATATATAACTGTGGAGGAAGAATTGGTTGAATACGTAGAATTCGAGACAGTTTCTGACTTGATTTGTATATTGTGTAGCTTGGGATGAAGTAATTCATTAAATTTTGGAATAAAGTTTCATTTTTTAAAATTTCCAAGCGAAGACGGATGAAACGTGGTGAAAGGTGTAAGGTGTTGGGTGTTCCTCCGCTTCCATGACATCTTCTCGTTCAATACAAACGATCCAAATGCACAAGTATGATGTTCTATATATGTACAACTCCGGGGTCATACAACGATAATAAAGGTCATATTTGATAACAATTTGAAAATAAATTATTTATATCCATATAGATCCTGCATTGACATATTGAATAACGCAATCGGTATCACTGCATAATCAGCTAAACATCTTGATAAACTTTAGCGATGTGCATCGATTCATGTCATGAAACCTGAAAATAGTCTGAAGATATGAAGATACCAATCATTTGTACACCGTTTCGTAACAGATACCAGGTAAATGAAACACGTTAGCGAGTACATTTGAAACTAAGCTTTCAGGAAAACTTATTTGAAAATCCAGAACACAAAAGATTCCTGCTGATTGCATACTTTTAGACTGGACCTTTTATATTTTCAAAAAAACTTACCTGACTTCTTTCGCGTTCAATACCAAACAGCTGTGCATTGTTTAAAACACATTCAACACAAAAAGTACAATATTTTTTGAAGCAGGTACTATATGAACCAGTGAGATTGAAGATAGCACAGAAGGAGCGCTGGGACAGTTCTCTTGAAGCATAATGAACTCGACATTCATATTAGCTATACTTCTCCTGAACATGTCCGTCCACGGGAACTTCAACCAATGGTATTACTCTTGTGAGACACAATGTGACTGTCAACAGTGCGTGTACTCAACCCTGAACATCAGTTATCCTGACAGACAAAGCACCGATAACGGTTCCCGGGATGATTCTGGACTGAAAACATGCTGCAACAAGGTGGCCAAACCGGGTGAGTACCTCGATATTGTGGTTGTGAAGTGATTGTCGATATTTAGACATGAATGTTCTACACATAGTATGATATTGACATGAATCCTCCATGTATTATCAACAATGTGACATTGAGGAGTAGGTACATAAACCAACTCTAAATATACTGACTGCCTATCATCTGTTGTATATATGGGGGTTGTGGAAATTTTCCGCCATTTTGTTTTTTCAAATAGCCTTGACATGACCTTTAAGTGACCTTTAATTAAGGTACGAGGTTTCAGGTGACCTTTAGGTCATCTGTACCCTCACACATGACATGTAGGTGACCTTTGATTAATGGGGTTCACAAAGCTTGATATGATAATATCAAGTGAAGGACAATAATCAAGTCTATCATTTGCCAAACTGAATGAATTTAGCTACTTACAAACCCGTGGGGAGGGCAACACTGATACACTGAATACTCAGTAGCCATTTCCTTAATTTCATAATGCGTTCTTATGCGCCCAGATAAGAAGAATGTGGCACACAATTCATATAAATGAGAATACTTATAATACCCTAGACTTCGCACAAGTTTGCTTAAAGTCTAAATACCATTTTCTGAAAATGTCATTTACAAGTGATTAGCGATATGACTTAAAAAAAAATACATTTAGTTTGTAACAAAAATTCACCAATTTATTAAGTATTGAAACTGAGGCTCCTATTCATTATGTAATAAATGTTGATATTTCCAGAATGCAATTAAGAATTAAAACAATATAATGCAAAGGTCTATGATATTTATAACGAA
Organism: Gibbula magus; assembly: GCA_936450465.1. Lineage (NCBI taxonomy): Eukaryota > Metazoa > Mollusca > Gastropoda > Trochida > Trochidae > Gibbula > Gibbula magus. Next base: position 17,942,677 of record OW388302.1, read on the forward strand.
TGTGGATTATTGTGTAACCAATTTTGATAAAAAAAATAATTGATGACTTGGCAATGTCTTATAATTAGCAAGGGTCATGACCTAAACATTTTTTTTCATTTTCTTCTACAGCCCCAGGCCATTATTGCAATAGCTGACAGTGGTGAATTGTATGCAAAGAATTGTATATTCATTATTATATAATGTGTGTACAATATTAAACAAGAGAATTAGTGAGCACAGCTCACTCATGATACCCCCGCTTTTAACATTGGTAAAAAAGAAATGTTTGAAAATAGCAAAAGGGCATCAATGTTTAAACTTTTGTATGAACAGACCATTATATATAAGTATTATTAAAACAGAATAAGTATTACACTTGTAAGCATGTTTTAGAAGTAAAAGTCGAAAAATTTGAAAAATGTCATTAAATATGCAAATGAGGGTATGAAACATACAAATATGCAAATGAGGGTATGAAATATAAAAATGACAGATGTACACATCAGTGGTTTCGTTACATTTGAACAATTAGTGTCTGAGTTATGAGTGGAACAAAAAGTGTGAATGGCGAGGATGAAAAACGGAGAAAATTTGCATAAATTATGCAAATGAGGGTATGAAACATACAAAAGGCAGATGTACACATCATGGTGATTGTACATATCAAGTTTCTTAACATTTGGACAACTGCTTTCAGAGTTATGAGTGGAACAAAAAGTGTGAATGGTAAAGTCGAAAACGGAGAATATTTGTATAAATTATGCAAATGAGGGTATGAAACATACAAAAGGCAGATGTTCACATCGTGATGATTATATGTATCAAGTTACAAGACATTTGAACAATTAGTATTTGAGTTATGAGTGGAACAAAAACTGAATGGCAAAGTCGAAAAACGGAGAAAATTTGCATAAATTATGCAAATTAGAGTACGAAACATACAAAAGGCACATGTGGGGACCATAAAGTGTACATACATAAAGTTTCATAACAATTGAACAAGTAGTATTTGAGTTATGAGCGGAACCAAAAGTGTAAGCATAGACGTGCACACAAAGACGCTTAAAAGTGGAAAATCTGAAAAAATAATCATGGAATCTGAGGGAAACATAGAAAAGGCACATCTAGGGACCATAAAGTGTACATGTATAAAGTTTCATAACAATTGAACAAGTAGTATTTGAGTTATGAGCGGAACCAAAAGTGTGACCATAGACGCGTACACAAAGATGCTTAAAAGTGGAAAATCTGAAAAAATAATCATGGAATCTGAGGGAAACATAGAAAAGGCACATCTAGGGACCATAAAGTGTACATGTATAAAGTTTCATAACAATTGAACAAGTAGTATTTGAGTTATGAGCGGAACCAAAAGTGTTCCGGACGGACGGACGCAAGGACGGACGGACGCGCTGAGCGCTATATACCCCCGACTACTTCGTAGCGGGGGTATAAAAATAGTACGATCTCTCCACCACATTGTTATATGTTTGATACCAGCAATTTATTTCTAAGCTACAAAACAAACACTTGCACATATATTACACGAAAAACATCTTTGGCATTTATTATCTATGCATATATTGTCATACTAACATTTCATGACAAATAACATGTTTCTGTGCAAGTTTGTGTTGCTTGTTCAACACATATATATAGCAGATTGGCAAAGTTATGGTAACAAAATATTTTTAAACTGCTTTAAATTCGTTTCACTACCTAGATTCTTATTACTACGTTCCGTTATCTGACCATTGCTATAAAGCCCACTCCTAACATACCCCACTTATTATTTCCTGATGAGCTACAGAGGCCATGGCTCTATTTTTTGGAGAATGTCTGTTTCAAGGACACAAAGCTTGATATGATAATATCAAGTGAAGGACAATAATCAAGTCTATCATTTGCCAAACTGAATTAATTTAGCTACATACAAACCCGTGGGGAGGGCAACACTGATACACTGAATACTCAGTAGCCATTTCCTTAATTACATAATGCGTTCTTATACGCCCAGATAAGAAGAATGTGGCGCACAATTCATATAAATGAGAATACTTATAATACCCTAGACTTCGCACAAGTTTGCTTAAAGTCTAAATATCATTTTCTGAAAATGTCATTTACAAGTGATTAGCGATATGACTTTAAACAAAAATACATTTAGTTTGTTATAATAAATTTTGCTCTAAATTTGCGCTAACATTTCTAGAAAAAAAATGTCACTTTATGGGGTGGGTACGCAATTGATATGAGATAAACATGATACTGATAAAATGAATGAGATATTGTTATGGATTGTTATGAGAGTAAGGTCTAAATATTGTTAAGATATTTTTCTGACATTACAATCATTTTACATTAGACATCATCTATCATGTTTTCATTAAGATGAGAGACAAAAATGTGATCAACATATAAACCTAAAGTGGGCACATTCTGTATCTAGGAAAATGTTTTGACAGGTGACCTTTTGGCCCATCACAAACATTTTCAACTAATGTACTTAAGTATGAACATCCTGTTTTTTGGTAAAAATATTACAGACAGGCAGCTGGACTTTTGACCTGTCACATAAATAGATATTAGATAACCTAAAAGTGGGCACATCCTGTTTGTGGTAAAACTCTGACAGGCAGGTAACCTTTTCACCTGTCACAACATATATCCTAAAGTAGCCACATCCTGTATCACAAAAAGACTTAGTCAGTTGACCTTTAGACCCTATCAAAAACACCTATAATATCCCATGCTTTCCCACAATTTTCATTTGTAAATCGTGGAATTTTAAATAGTGTCGTATTAATTACCAGACTCTACATATTTTATCAATTATGTTAAATTATTTGTTTCCATATATTTTGTAATACATGGTGGTGTAAAATATTTAGTATCAAATATAATATTTATTTAATGTGTACATCACAAGTTGAAGCTACTAGCTTCTTAATGAATCTTCATCTTACAATTAAAATGTGTGAGAATGACCGGCCATCATCAATGACTTATTTGTTGAGGAGATAATGATTCAGCCGAGTGGTCACTCAAAGAGGTGATCATCCTATTCAAACCAACATTATAGTAGTCAAGTAGTTAATGAGAGCCAATTAGTAACCGGGCCATAAGCCTGTGTATGGGTGAAATGCTTGAGTGATTCTCACTGGGGGCAGTCAAGATATTTCACTGTTGATGGGGTTCTATTGCATCTAGTGGACCCTTTAAGGGATATGAGAGAGAGAGATGATGTATTATCTCTGAAAGAGTTTTCAAGTAGTGAAAGTTTGTTAGTAAGGATTGTTTCGATTTGTTTGGCAATTTAACACAGTTACATGCTGGGACAATTGGTGTATGTTTAACAGGGTAAATTTGAATACATTGAAAGTATTTTTTCAAGACAATGTGTGTATGTTATTGTAGTATTATTTTATGAAATATTGATAAATCGCATACTAACAGAGTGTATGTAAGAGTTAACACATTCATGTATTTTTAAAAATTTCTAAATAGAACAATAACTAAGTAATCATCTGTTCAGTGAGTGTGTGAATGTATCACTTATATCAGGGTTGGCTACTTTCACTACAGGAAAAAAGATCTCATCACCAAAGTGTTTATACATTGCAAAACTAAGATCTGGCACTGGACTGAAATTAAGTGTAGTATTTCATGCAAACCTTGCAGTGTGTAGAACGGTTGTTTAAACCAAGACCATTTCAAAACGTTTATGTCATGAGTATCATAAGAAAATAACAAATAATAAACTAGAATACAACATCAAACATTTTTTATTAGCCCCGTTTCAATGATCAGATTTTGGGATAAGGAGCACTCCTATAAATCTGCTTTACAATGTCTATTGGCTTTCATCTTCATCCTCTGATACTTCAGTCTCGTCATCAGATAGCATTTCGTCGTCATCATCAATTAAATCTTCTATCCAAGATTTATATTTGTACAATTTAGAAAACACAGTGTGATATATATCATTGGTGTCTTCTACTTGATTCAAAAGTCCTTGTGTCTGTGGTCCCCATTGCAAATGGTGCAGATACATAATAAACTGTGCATACATTTCTTTAAAAGCTCTCCATGTTAACTTCTTTAGTTTATCTCTATCATTTCTTCAGTGAGACCTCTTTTCAAATAAAGTTGTCTTTTCTCTTCCAAAAAGTCTTAATTTACCTCACATACACTTTTATACATTTGTCTTATTCCTTGCTCCTCAAGATCATCTGCTTTCTGTGGTTTATCAGCATTGTTTGTAACACTATCATCTTTATCATCGTCATCAGAAGCATTTTCCATTTCAGGACATTGTTTATCATGGAGATGTCTCTGCAAGTTATGGCTATTACTGAACATTTGCCCACAATAAACACAATCCTTCATTTGACATTGCTTTTTCACAGTAATGAAATCCTCTTCCAATTTTCTTTTCATTCTCCCATCAGGTAATCCAGGAGGACTCTGTCTAGAGCCTCCACTCTCTGGACACCAAGTTTTTCTGTATTGTTTCAGATCAGAATGGTCCTGAAATACTATTCCACAATCATCACAGGAAGGCATGTTTGAGAGGTAGTTTTCACAAGTCAGCACTCTATGGAGATTTCGCTCCAAATGAATCTTCTGTGGTGTGTGTTCTCTTTTAATACAGAAAGCATTAGGACAGAGCCGATCAGAGTTGAGAGTAAATGGTTTACGGTCGACAAACAAATACCCATACGGTTTTTGAGTAGCCAACTGAAATTGATCCATGAAATATTTGTAATTTCCGGGATACATTTGCCTTGCTAAAGTCATGATAGGTTGTTGATACACTGGATTGTTAAAAAGAATCAAATAGAGACAATTTCGCCGTTGCGTCGGGTCCTTATTATAGAAAAGGTTTTGATTGATGGCGATGACAGAAAGGTTGCAATGATGACTTCACTCTGTAAATAGATCTGTTATGCGTGGGTCCTTACTCGCTGAACTCATTAAATCATCAAGAACAATGGCATTCACCATAGTAGGATCAAGAAATTCATCTTTTTCAAGGCCAGAAGGAATACCTTGGACCTCCTCTCACTTTGATTTCCCCTAACCGTTTAAAATTTGCCTGTTGCCTTTTTTCCTGAGCTTGGGCTTGCTCCACGACTTGTTGTGTGGGAGAGACAAAGTTGATTTTGGGTTGCTCAGAATAAGGCATGTTCCTTGCCTGTTCTTTTTGTTTTCTTTCTTCAAAAAGTTTAGGCCACTCGGGATCGTACAGCTCCAGTGTTCTGTCCACAGACATTATACCCTGCTGTTCCCCACCTCTCATGACAAAATTATATGGTTTAAGTTTACCCTAGACTTGTAACATATAATATCGAGTCCATTTCTCAGTGTCCGGGATAAATGGTATATATTGACTCATGGTGATGCGTTCAGTTTGAATGTTCTGAAGCAAATGAGGTTAGTCATTATCTCGACCTATTAAATAATTTCTGTCAACCTATATTGAATTCCGAACCCATATCGGATTGAAATATACCTGGATGACGATCTTGTCTTTCCCATAAGTCTATCAAGGCTTTCACCACTTCTTGACCTTTGGTAGACTGCATTGGACAGACCCATAGATAGCATGAAAACAAATCGATGATGACTAACAATATCTTCAATTTGTTATTCCAGAATATTTATAAAGCATTAAAAAAAGCAGTTGTAATATTGGTTTTGAATGAATCCTTTACATTCAGTTGATTAGAGTAACATCAGTCCTTTGTCTTTTTTCCATCCGAGTTCATCTTATTATCCTTAGCACTCCTTGTGCTGGGTCTTCCTACCATTCTAAGATCAACAATCTGGGGACCATTTCCCATGTTCTACCCAGAGATCATCCGTAGACATCAATCCCTTAAGACGAACTTGACATTCGTAACATACACACAAGTCTCCTCTGTTCTGGTACACAAGTCCTGCATGAGCCAAATCTTCAGCACTCTGCTTCATTTGAATTGGCCAGTGCTTAAATGAATCTAGTCTTTCCTCAAACAAACTCCAGTCACATTTAGGTTGCAATGCAAAACACGTATTAACAGTTCAATGTCTAGACGCACACTAAGCATTCACCAGTTTATGTATTCATTGGGGTTACATTTCAAACATTGCAAATGCTCCATTTGACCCTGGTGAAAATGTTCATCTAAACCAAGGTCACCATCATCAGCTTCATCATAATCATCAGCATCATCATTAGCATTACCATTGTCATCATCATCAAATGGAGGTGACCTTCAATTGAGATACATTGGTGGTGACTCAATTGATGTATTAAACTCAGTAGCAACCTCCCATTGTACTGCTCCACTATCTGCGAGCGTTTCAACATATCCTATCGGATGATGATCAGGCTTCTTCCCCTGGACCAAGCTACCATATCCTGGAATCAGAATTCCATCTGTTGGTCAAACTTCTTGTAGTCACGCTCCATGTCTTCACGGATAAATCGTAAGTATTTTTCTTACTCCAACTCTTCTTTCTTTTCTTCCATTGGTGAGACTACTGCATATAACACCTGCTGCTTTTCATTTTCACCTTCATTGTTGTTGTTAGACTGAGTCTCCTGCTTCTTCCTGACTGGTTGAACGGATGCTGACTCATTGTCCAATAACGTTCTCTTTAATGAGCCTGACTTATTTGATTTTATGTCTTTGAGTTCTGGAACAAAGTCTGGCATCACATCACACCAATCTCTCAGTCGTTTCCACTGGTCGTGAGATAGTAGAATACCCTTTGAGGTTGGAACTAGTTTACCAGCATCATCTTGTTCCCATTGCCTAAGATCCACACCATGGTCTTCTGATGTTGCATACACATTTGCTCCAACATGCGTATAACCACCTGTCTTACTGCACTCCTCAAAGTAATAGAAAACTCCAGGAAACTCAAGCCAGTGTTTAAGAGTTAGCATAATACCACGTTTTGTAGGGTAAGACTTGCCACTAACATACACCGTTTACTTTCTGATGTCAATGTTTACAATATCGTTCCATGTCTTTGCTGTCGCAAAGACATTGTCACCAAGATCAAGATGACAATGATGGTCTTGAAGGGTAGCCAAGGTTTCATCTAGGGAATTCTTGTCTGAAGTATTCATCCTTGCAGAGTTAGTTGACAACTGTTGAAATGACTTAAAAAGATAGGCCCTTTTATAATAGATAACATGACCTAGTTTTCTACAAAGATGACCTAAAGGTCACCTGAACCCTCGTACCTTAATTAAAGGTCACTTAAAGGTCATGTCAAGACTATTTGAAAAAACAAAATGGCGGAAAAATTCCACAATCCCCATATATACACCAATCATCGCCACATTAAGAAGAGATAATTTTTTTACTAAGAGAGAGCAATGGTTCAGTATACATACTCTACAATATAATATTGGTAAATATTGAAAGAAATGTTTCATTGAAAAAAATACGAATTTTGAGGGCAAAACTTCGACAGTTTCGATTCCAGGATGAATACAAGACAGTCTGAGAGTTTGATTGGATTTAAATAAGGAAGTTATCCGGGAGAAGTAAGGCCCACTTCTAATGATAACATTTGGAAAAATGACTCACATGCAGAGAATACAAGGAAGCAGTTATTTACAAAATGTTTGTATTGATTAAAATTGAGTGGAAGTGAGAAATAATGCTCATTTGTAACAGAGGTAACATGGGGTAAATGACTTGAGTTACCTAAATAGAGAGGATAAAGGGAATCAAGTTTAAGAGTAATGCTCATTGGTTACAGAGGTAACATGGGGTAAATGACTTGAGTTACCTAAATAGAGAGGATAAAGGGAATCAAGTTTAAGAGTAATGCTCATTGGTTACAGAGGTAACATGGGGTAAATGACTTGAGTTACCTAAATAGAGAGGATAAAGGGAATCAAGTTTAAGAGTAATGCTCATTGTTTACAGAGGTAACATGGACTAAATGACTTGAGTTACCTAAATTGAGAGGATAAAGGGAATCAAGTTTAAGATATTCAACAAATGTTTGTATTAATTGCAGGAATCCTCATCAATCTAAAGAAGAAATGTAAATTGTTCTACCTCAGTTCATATGGCGTGGACGTCAAATCCAGGAGGTCGTTGGTGTTTGTTGGTTATGGGTGTGCAACACTAAACATCTACTTTCGAACTGAAGACAAAGAGACTGACGAAAACGTTTACTTCCAGTTTCCTTACTTTGACTGTGAGAAACGTCCACGCATATTCATATACAACAAGATCAAGAGAAGAACGCATCTCAGACCTAAGATAAAAGTGTATGATAAGAGCAAGACAAAATGGCTGACATGGAATAACGAGGGATTCTTTGCGTTCGGACGAGGGAAGGTTCCAGGAAGTGAGCAAGTTTTGTACATCTCTGTGGCCAAGTGGACCAAGGGGGTTAATGTGACTGATGTCGCTTTTGGGAAATTTTTGTACACCAATATGACAATAACAATTTATCCCTAGAATAGCCAGAGACTGAAATATAGAGACTGAGTGAGACATGGTACAATCCACACTGTCTCCTTTTGCTCTCTTCACTCTGTACATATCCTGTTGGTATGTTCTTTCATATGGAAGTGTTTCTATCTCCTCGCTCTATTTAGCTTTGTTATGACGTTTCTTTGCAATGTTTGAATGTTGTGATTGGGTACCTCGTAAGGATGAGCAAGCTGATTGAACTCGGTGTGCCTAATGGCTGCAAAAGTGCATACTCCAAATGGAGCTGAGATTGACAAAGAGTGTCGTTTACAGTGACATCCAATGATCGGGGGCAAACAAAGCGCCTTTGAGCAGCTAAGCCTAGCTGAATATTGGTGCTATACACATTTTTCTATGTATTTATATATGGTTATCTGCACAACTGTAGCACTCACTGCCTGTGAGAATTTGGTCTGTATTTAGTGTGTTGAGCTATTTATTTAATTTTCAATGTAGGAAAGGTTATTGCAATTAAAACCAATAATTCATAACCATGAAAACAAATGGTCTTCTATATTCCCAATCCACTAATATATTAAACCCACTGTGAATACATATTTCCGAATGATATTGACAACATGTATGATATAGAGATTTCTACCTGAGGAAGTGTGTCATATGACTTTTACGAAACGAGTGTGAATTTTTGTATTGCCCGAGCGAGATATTATACATAAATTTGTACGAGTTTCGTAAACGTCATATGGATCACTTTCGAGTGTAATAATTTCTTTATTACCCATTCTATTCCATTTGATTCAAGCTACAGTGACGTCACTAACAATCGTTTTGTGACGTCACAGACGAAATACGGCAAGCCGCGGTGAAACAATGGTTGCTAGGCAAACGTGATATGTGCACATGTGCTCATATCATCAATATTAACTCGGTTATTTTCAACCATATGGGTAATAAGTATGAATATGTACTCTTGGGAGCAATAAAAAAACTTTAAATAACCTTCCCTAAAGTGCCTAACTGTATACCTCTATGAGCGAATTGGAAAAGGAAATACACTGGCTTCAGTACTGAAATCCAGGAAAGTTAATTGAAAGAGCTATGAGGACAATGAATAGGGAGAAATATAAATCGAGATAATAAATTATCTTGAATATATTGTAATGGCCACTATACGATGACCTTTTGACTTGCTATTTTAGAAATGTAAACACATGGCTAATTTACATGCAGCTGTCTGTCAGTGAGCTTGGTAAACAAATAACAGTAAACAATTATCAGTAATCTCAAGTGAAAGTGTAAGTTTTACTTATCTTCTACTACATCTGTTCAACGCACTTTAGCATTCAGAATGTTTATAGTGTCACATCTTCTCTCTCGTCGATCTGTAAAAGTTATCGGTGGCCGCCATTTTACTTGTCAAGTTAGTGGGTTTTTTTTACCTTTTTTTATTGTCATGTTTATTCACATCAGATAATTAACTTAACAACTATAAATGTTTCTTTGCTATCTAAAGGCATCTGTAAAAAGTATACGGGGTGAAGTAGTTATTCCTGTGGTTTATTAGTTTTTGGAAACGTATTTTGGAACTAGGTTATCTTGTAATCATGCGCGAGGGCGAATGACTCACTGACTGTAAATAATTGTTTATTCCAGCGGAGCATCAAATCATAAATATATGCTCCGCATAAATTATCATTGTTTTAACTAATGCTCCGCTGATTTTAACCGGAGCAGTGCATGCTCCCCAGTATTCATTCAGTAATTGTAATAACTATACGGAAGTAAACCATAACCTTTCACTACATTGCAATTCCAATATCAATATTATTTTTGTACATTTCTTTATGAGTTCTTGGTGCATTGTTATTCTGTAAAGTGCAGTAGATAGAGAAGTTTACGATGTATTAGAGACGTTGCGGAGCATAATTTACAAATAATTTACGGAACCCTATATAAGCAGTGACGGCAGCACTGTTTGTCATTCTGCTTTTGGCTGCTACTCAAAGAGCTTCTAATAAGGGAGCTATTCCAAATTCATAAAATCCCCTTTCGATCGATTGTAAAGTTGTTAAGTACTTTGGTTCTATTTGGAAAGCATAATTAATTAATAAAGAAATAATTTGATAAGAATTATTTCTGGAATGTTCTGCTCTACATCTGCTACACAGTAATATTAACCTTTGTCACTTTAAGCCAAATATATTCAAGCCAGACATGAATTAATGATTGTTACATTTTATATTAATTGTTGAAATACATGTTTTGCTGATTGAAATAAAATCACATTAAATTTATTCAGCTTGTTCGTGGTGCATGTTCAGGTGGCTTACAATATAAACCATATGTTGCTCTTCCATCAACATATAACCGTATTTCATAATAGTGTGAAGCATTATAAAGTGCATCCCTGCCACGTCCTTATTTCTGAGAGTACATTGTTAATTTTTTCCTAATCATTTTGAAACATTAGTTGATATGCAGGAAAAGGTTAATTGAAATTTTGGCATCCAGCAATTCCTGAACGAAACAAAGCATTGCATTATTGAAAACTACAGATTTAATTTGATATAATTCTGAAAATAAGTGATTTATATCAAACTATATCCTGTTTAGACATATTGAATATTGTTATCAGCACGGAATCTCCTAGATGACTCATTAAACTAAAATGAGTTGTATCGATTCATGTTATCAAATCCGAAGCCCGAAGACATGAAGAATCAATCACCTATTAAAGGTTTTTGTAAAAGAAAGTAAATCAAATAAGTTGGCAGGTACATACAAATTGAACTTTCAGGAATTTTTTTTTTGAAAACAGAATAGAAGAGTCTAGCTTGTTACATCTACCGTGCTCTTCATTTTATAATTTATAGAATATCTACACCAGTTCTTTCGCGTTAGAGGACCAAGCATCGTTCAAACCTCCTGGACACGTACAAATGAAGAGTAAATCATGAAAGTGAGTGTTTTTTTAAATTTGACATTCAACCCAAAACATACACTCAGCCGCAAAAGAAACGTCACCTCATAAAATACAAGATAATTCAATCCACGAGTGACATAGACGGCTGTCTTCGGAAACCAACTGAACTAAATTTGACATTTTGAAGCATTATCTGTTCATATGACTAAGAAATACACATTTTAAGAAATCGTGGTTTGGAATCTCCTTAACAAGATGACAAAGGAGAGTCCAAAAGGACTTTTTTGGGTTTGTTTTATGACGTCCTGCAATAAAAACGCGTCAACAGATTTATGTCAAAGAATTTTATTTATGTTGACAACATCTCTTCTTAAATAAAATTCTACATTTTATTAATTTTTAGCTAAAAGACATTCTGGCCCAAACACGTTTTGAAGAAGCGATTTCAACACCCAATGTGTTGAAAAGACATACAAATAAAAGGATTATACTCTGATGTATGAAGTGCGGGTACCTCTTTACAACTCATGTCCCTATAAAAAGCGTTCAAAATCGACTTTCTCAGTTGTATTTCGTTTTTTACACTGTTGAAAATGTGGTGATGTTTCTTTTGCAATTGAGTGTACTAGATTTTATGGAATCAACGAGTTTCATTGTTCAACAGCCTTCCCTTTTGAAGGAGCTTTGATGACCTTTAAGGCGCTTTAATGATATGAAATATTGGCATTGAAGATAACCAAGACATAGCACTGGAACAGTTACGCTTGAAGCATAATGAACTCGACATTCATATTAGCTATACTTCTCCTGAACATGTCCGTCCACGGGAACTTCAACCAATGCTATTACTCTTGTGAGAAACAATGTGACTGTCAACAGTGCGTGTACTCAACCCTGAACATCAGTTATCCTGACAGACACAGCGACGATAATGGCTCCCGGGATGATTCCGGACTGAAAACATGCTGCAACAAAGCCAAACCAGGTGTGTACCTTTAAAGGGCTTAGATAAAAGCGTGTAGCTATAAATGTTGGTATTTCCCAAGCGTGAGCTGGTGATTGTCGATATTCAGACATGAATGTTTTACACATAGTATGATATGGACATATATGAATTATCGAATTGTTAAATTGAGGAGTGTCCCCAAACTTACTTTACATATTTTCTGACTATCGCTGCTTTTGGGAGAGAACTTTTGTATATTAGGAGTCATATGTTCATTTATACACACAAGATAACCGTACATCATGTTGGTTATAATAGTTGCAGCTAATTATGTTTTTCGTGGCAAGGATATGATGTTTGCAAGACAGTATATGACATAGGTATTAGTTGATGAAATTTGACTAATTTTGCTTCAGAAGAACGATATGTTTTAAATAGCTTTTAGAGTAATATATCTTTTCTTTCTTCTCCTTTTTTATAAAAGGGAAGTTCCAGGCAAAAGATATAACCATTATTATTCGGATATTATGATATTATTATTATTAGATGAGGTATGATAAACAGCGAGTCTCCCCTCTCCAAGACCTGGATATCGACCATGTTCTATTATCAAATTATGGTTTGATCAATCTGCTAAGAATGATTTGAAACCGTCTAACACTGACACTGTTAATATAACATTCAAAATCTACTTAATTTACTTTAAGATAGAAAACGTATTTTGAGACATTACAATACAGAATGATTGTCGAGTCAAGACATCTTTGCTTAAATAATGAAACAATAAAAATCCATCTAATGATACCATCTCATTAATAATGTTATGTCCTGTCACTTTGGGGACGAAGAACATTGCCGCTAGTTTAAACTAGATTGATGATAATAAACACAGTGGAACTCTTCAATCAAGTGATTTATTTTCTTTCTAGAGATTCATATAATTTACATGTGAAGAAAACCAAGTTGATTAAAAATAAACTCCTCTTTATTATCCACGTTTCGGTGATATCCAAAGTACCTATTTTCTCTTCATATCATCATATAAGTTATAATATTCAGTGGAAGTTGACATAGTGAATTATTAGAACCCTTGTTCAGTTTCATCCAACCTAGGAATTAGATGTGATATACGTCTTTGATCCAACGAATTGTAATTGAATGTTTTAACGTATTTATCCTATCGAATGTCTCAAATTGTTATTGCAAAAACAAGAAATGAACAAATATTTTATATGCAAAGCAACATCAAATCTGTGTCAAAATCCAAAAAATGGTTCAGGATTTAAAAGTCATGGGTCAGGTCATGTGGCAGGATACGCGGCATTTATTCCCTGTCCTTTTTATTAACCAGATTGACAGTGAAAGTGGACTTTTGTTCCCGGTCATATCGACCATTTGGGTATCAAGATTATTACACAAGGAAGGATAACATGATTTGTGTGACCTGAATAGAGGGAATAAAAGGAAGCAAGTTTAAGATATATAACAAATCAAAAGGAATCCTCATCAATCTAAAAGATATATGTCAAATGTTCTACCTCAGTCATATGGCATGGACCTCAAACCCAGGAGGTCGTTGGTGTTGGTGTTGGTGTTGGTGTTGGTGTTGGTGTTGGTGTTGGTGTTGGTGTTGGTGTTGGTGTTGGTGTTGGTTATGGGTGTGCAACTCTAAAAACATCTACTTGAAGATAAAGAGACTTATGAAAACGTTTTCTCCCACTTTCTTACTTTGACTCTGAGAAACGTCCACGAATATTCATAATGAATATTCATAGAGATTACATAACGAGTAAAAATATTCCAACGAGAGATTTTTAAATGTTGTGATTTAATAAATCACAACATTTAAAAATATTGAGTTGGAATATTTTCAATTTTCAACACTCACGAGTTATGTAATCTATTTATTACATACGAAATTCGATATTCATTTGAGACAAGCATCAGACTATGCGCGATATAACGGCGTAATAATACCAATACTGAGTAATTAATCTAGGTGGAGTCAAGCCATAAAAAAGTAAAAAATGTAGTCCCAATTTCGTTACGCTCTCACTTGCATCTACATAAAATATCGTATTAACTCAATGATTATCACAATGTTTGTCGTCATCAATATCCTGAATCAAGATATCAAGAAGCACTTTAATAGCAAACACTGACTCTGATGACCTCGACGGAGGTCGTTATTCCTTGACCGCCTGTTTTCATACAACCATCCTTGCTGAACGTTTCTACATGCAAGGGTCTTATTTTGAACTTGATACTTGATAGGTGTATATCTAGACATTGATCACATCAAAAACATTTATAAACTTTTTTATTTTACTCCTAAACACGGAATTCGTGTTGACAAAAACAAGGCCGTTGTAAACAAAAGGGAGATAACTCTTCCTGAACTAAATTGAAGCAAAATATTATTGTGATCTTATTATTAAATAGTCGAGTTTGGAACCTGAATTCTCCATTTTTAATTTTGCACATCTCTTTTTGCAATGATGCAAGTTTATTAATAGTCAAACATACGTTCAGGAAAAAGATATGAAGAACTGAAAAACTGAAGTGGCGAGTGGGTTCGGCTGTACTCGATCAGCTGATGGCCAAAGTATTATGTTATTAAGGTATTATGACGTCACTATCGTTGAATAACTTGTTTTGATTACACAACACTCGTTGAATAACTTTCAACTAGTAACATAACACTTCAAATAACCAAAATTATCTCATAACGATATTCAGAACACGTATGTAATAAATATTCATATACAACAAGGTCAAAAGAGGAAAGCATCTTAGACCTAAGATAAAAATGTACAGAGCAAGAAAAAATGGCTGACATGGAATAACGAGGGGTTCTTTGCGTTCGGAAGAAGGAATATTCCAAGAAGTGAGCAAGTTTTGTCCATCTGTGTGACCAATTGGACCAAGGGTGTTAACTGACGTTGCATTTGGAAAAGTTTTGTATAAAAATTTGACAATAACAATGTATCCATAGAGACTGAAAAAGAGATACAGAATAAAACATCGTAAATTCCCATTGTCTCATTTGACTCTCTTTTGCTCTGTACATATTCCGTTGATATATTCTTTGAAGTGCTTGATTCAGCACTGTTATGAAGTTTCTGTGCAATGTTAGAAGTAGAATAGTACGAGGGAGCAGACGCTGTATTTGTTTAATTACCTTAATCGAGTTGAAATTTACATAAATTTGCATAAACAGACATGACGTCACAGGTCAGAAAGGTCGAGGAATCATTAGGCTATCCAATGCGAGGATGCTTTTGAACCTATCAATTATCATTAGTGAAGAACAATGGTTTTTCTAACACTACCCCCCTATTATGAAAACCAGTCGAACGAGTTTGAACTTTCCCGCCAAAACTATTTGTAGGTATGACGTGTCATGAGTCATCGCAGCGCTTGTGAATGTGACTATGGTCCCATCGCCGAGTAAATACACATAACTACGATTTGACCTAGGTGTAACAAAGCTGTGTTGCTCTGTCAATAATGAAAATGCTTAAACATGGAGGTTATAGTTTGGCTATGGAATATAGCTCGCACATCTGAATATTTTATAACATTACCTCTGAAATAAGTTGTCTAGAAATATTATATTCCATCACAGAAAGACTTTAGATTAAAAAAAGCGAAATTTACTAGAAAAAATGTGTATTATTTGAGTTGAAACCTAACTACATGTTGTAAGCACTACATTAGTACAGTGACTGAGTCTAGTTTTGCTCTAGAAAGTGTTCTTGCATCATGTTTATACATAAACAATTGTTGACAGATAAAATATTATAAAAAAAAGATAATATTCATAAAGTGATTTCATTTACACACATCTTAGAGCTGGTTTTCTAGAATGATAGTATACGTTTAAAGACGTTTTATCATACCTCTATATAGCTTCATTTAAACGTGTTGAGAATCGTATTGGCTATTTTATAACAAGAACTTGGAAAGAAGTATATCTTAGAGAAAATAAGTCGTGTACTTCATCCCTGAATAATCTAGACTTGAGTGGGAACAGTAATCCCTAAATATAAACATAACCATGGTGAAGAAAAGTTAATTACGAAAAGCTCAAACATAATTTATAGCATGACTATCTCTGAAATATAATTGTCAAGTTTATGTTCAAAACGTATTTGTTGAAGACTGAAAGCTTAGCAGTTAGAAGAGAGGGGTTTGTTGGTTTAACCAAGTAACTACATCTCGGCTTGTCAATTTAATGTTTGCTTGACCAGTTTCATTCATGGCTGTATGTTTGCCACCCAGATAGGTATTTCATTTATTCAGTGAATGACTGTCAATAGGTCGCTGTTCTGCTTTTTATTGACGTAGCTTAGCTTTAAGCGAGATGCTATGAATTAATTGTAAAGCATTCATGAGTAAGTCTAGGCACTTCCATTTCGCCTTCAATATACCGCTTCGCTTTCAATAGAATATGTGTATTCGACTTACACCTTAGGTCTAAGCACTATATCGGGGTATATACCCCTCTCCATACATTATGACACCACGTCCTATACCACGTGACCAGAGGCGGGGGTGTACAAAGTCTCCTGTCGAGTTTGATACCAATACATTAAGGGTTTGATACCATGAGTCGAAAGAAGCTGAAAACGGTTGAAATGCATCGAGGCAGAAAGGTGTATACCTTCGAAGGTGTCAAGTTTTTGAAACGCTCGGATGGTTGGGGCTCTTATGGTCACTCCGAAAAATTATTAAATGGACGTTATTACGTTTCCTTGAAAAACTATGAAAAAGGGAGGACTCCTTATTTGTGGTCACAGCTTACACGACATGCCCGTTGGTTTGCTTCAAAGACCATAAGAAATCTCAAGCACTGGAAGTGTGTGGTTCGACAAGCTCAGCATCGTGAAAGACTTCACGGCTGTGGAGAGAGATTGAAGCAATCAGAACTCTACCAAAACGCAAGGGAAACTATGAGGAAAAGACGTACTTGTGCTACTTGTCAAGTTGAGGGTATGGTTGAGAGGTTTGAAAGCCATTCATGTGAATGCAGCACTTGTGAAAATTGGTTTGGATGTGGTCGAGAACCTGCTCAAATACCTATCTTTCAGTGTTTAAAGTGTGGTGATACAAGTGGGAGACGTGCGGTGAGCAGATACCAACCCTATTATCTATACAAGCACGACAAGGTCAACTGAGATCTATATAAATTGTGTGTGACATCTACTTTGAGTTCATTTCCAGCATAGTTCAACAACGGATCAGTTATCACTAGGCGCTCGCAGTTCTCAACAGATCATGGAGAGGAAACCGTATATTGCAGATCCCCAAAAGTTTATAAAGTTTTTTTGAGCGTCGACACGAGGAACAGAAAGGAGGCAAAGCTCAACCTGGTTCCCGTATCATCACCATAACTTCCCCAACGAATGCTGACGAGAACTCTCATGAAGGCCAAAAGACTAAGAGATCTCCAAAGCGAACCAAGATGATAAAACACAAAGGCGAAGACAGACCATCTCCAGAAGGGCATAATTCGGCTAAACGATCTTTTGTGGATAACCCATCCAATCATCACAGAGATTTCTTTCTAGAGTAAACAAGGCTGTGTTCAACTGAGCATGCGTCCAACTATCTACACGACGCATGCGCTTCATTTTAAACTATAACTATCCCGCCATTGGGGGATAGAATCTGTGTGTGTGTGATTCAAGATGTCCTTCCAATATACTGTCTGTCTCGGCTTGTTACCCGTTGATGTTCAAGGGGAAGATGTGAGTGGATGTTTTACCTGTGTGTACTGCCGGACAAAGTTGAAATATACATACCACCGTTTCTTGGTTCACAGCGATAAATGTAGCACGTCACATTCCCTCGTGTATTTGTAACAACCCTAAGACAGCATAAAACGCGGTCACAACAGGCTATAGGTGTTCATTTCTCTTTGACCAGAAGACAGATCACACCTATGAAAATGAAGAGAACGTCAGTGGTGAGACACAAGATTTTCAGTACCCATGATAAGGTCATAAAACCCAGGAAACCAAAGAGTACTTTGAAGAGACAAATCAAAACGAAACAGGCTAACTCTAAAGTAAGGAGTAAGCAAAGCAAACCGACTGGACTTCACATAAAACACATCTCGACCACACAAGGCGTTGTGAACAGGGCTTTAGCTGCCTTGAAACGACAGCGGATCCGGCAAGGGTATAAAAGGAAGCTTGAGAACACTAACTCCATATACATTCTAGGTCACCATGGAGTTGGTGGTGGCTACCTGTCCGGATTGTGGGAAGTCCTTTTCGAGAAAAGATGTTATGTATCGACATAGGAGGAATATACACTCGAACACAGCTACGCCGCCGCCGCCACCCTCTGTGCAGTACACTACGCCGCCGCCGCCCTCAGTGCAGTACACTACGTTGCCGCCGCCGCTGCCGCCCTCAGAGGAGTTCACGACATCCCCGGTGACTTCATCACTACAGCATCCGCACACACCTTCTCTAGAACGACCCTTCCGATTTGGGATCCCCTCCAACGGTCTGTTGGTCGGTCCGAGTGGCTCGGGCAAGACAACCTTTATGTTCAACGTGCTACGACGGGGACTGATCAAGCCCCAGCCCGACTATATCACCTGGTGTTATAATGTATGGCAACCTCTCTACGATCGTATTCTTCAAGTCTTACCCTATGTGCAGTTTGTGAAAGGACTCCCTTACAATCTCGAGGATGAACATTACTTCGATGCCCATAAGCAGAACGTGTTGATCCTGGACGACTTCCTGGCTGAAGCCAAGAATGACAAGCGAATCTCTCGTCTGTTCACTCAAACCTCACATCACAAAAATGTACTGATCTTTTTACTCCTGCAAAACCTGTTCCCCAGGGGTAAGGAATCTCGTGACATTGCTCTCAATTCTCATTATGTGACTTTATTTAATTCACCCATGGACAGACAGCAGATTAAGGTGTTTGCGAGAAGAATATTCCCCGAGGATATATCTAAATTTATGAGTCTTTACGAAACAGCGGTGGAAACAACTTATGGAAACTTAACAGTGGATCTTAAACCTGGTATGAGCGAGAAGAACAGGCTACACATGAATATCTCTGCATCTCATCCAGCCACCACCGCAACATCAACAACAGGTCATCAGCAGGGTGGGACGTTAGTTCAAGACCACCACCAACGAGAGATAAAAGCGATCCCACCAGGCTTAGACAATCAGTCAGGTCGAGACCTTCTTGCTGAACAGACGTTTCTCGACGACCCCATCGAAACAGCTTCCCCTACGAGCAGTGAAGAATCGGGGCCTTTCACTATGGCTACAGCTTGCGCCGATTGTGGTGTACTCATAGACAACATGCATGATTTACAACGTCACATCAAGTCCTGATGTCCAGCTGTTAATGACAAGGCATTGACATCTAGAAAACGAAAACGCAACATTAGAGATGAAGATTCGGATGGGGACCTTCCCGTACAGAAAGGGAGTGGTAGCGAAGATTCAAAACCAATACCTCGTCACTGGAAACCCATCAACGACATGGTAGCCGAGGAGTGGCAAAACGTGGGCTTGCAGCGTATCTGGAAGCGGGTGTATGAGCTTTATCAAGGTGACATGGCAGTCAACAGGAGGAAATATAAGCGGCTGGGTCGGACGGCAGACTGGGTAGATAGAAAATTAAAACAGCTTTGGGATACTAAATTGATGGACAGTCTCAACAGGGTCCTCGAGTTTACTCAATATTTTAAAGAAGCTCCCCTGTTTGTACCCATCCTAACCAGTCTGGATGAGATAGATCCGTCCTCAGAACAGAGCATGGTGAAGGGAAAAATCAAACGCTTCATCAATCCTAAATTGAAAGACATTCTCACTCGACTGGATAGGCCTGAATTGGACACTGACACGGAATCAGACGTGGCTACAGATGGCAGTGCTGTTGGTGATGAGGAGAGTGATCAGGACTGATTTATTACAGAAGGCGTAGACTCATCCACTGTTAGTTCAGTCTTTACCTCTGTTTAGACAGGATGTATAAACGAAGCTTGCTTCATGTGGTGAAATCACCAAACCCACTCCTAAGACAGAACCACAAGAACGATAAGAAAAAAACCTGTTTCTCTCTATGTCAAAGGGGTGATCGAGCGAGGACCGCCTGGGCGACGGACATTGGATAGGATAGAGACCAAAGGATAGATATGCAGACAATATCATATTTCCTCTATCTGTGTAAAACTCTATATTCGGAAATAGGTGTAGTCAAACGCGTTCCTGACATGTATGGACTGATTAACTTAATTGTATCATGATTTAATGACTTAATGACTTAATATTATATCATGTCTTGTGCCTAGATTGAATAAATATGTTAGAAGAATGTATGTGTTTGTTCTCAATGTGGATGATATTCAAACTCGAAACAGACAGGGAGTTATAGAACATAGGTAAAACCTAGTGAAACAAATACTACCCGTGCTTTATAGACTTACCTATTATAATTCGTATACAATCATTTCAACAGCAAACCTATGGTTGTATAAAACACAAACATTGTTGTCTGTACATAGTTATCTATACATGAAACAATCCTCACCCCCTATATAAGCATAGTTCGTGACTCGATACATCAAAACTCATGCATTTATCATGATTAGTTTTGCTAGATCCAGACCCATGAAAGCAGGTTTCATCAGAACGCATGCATGGCCATAGGGGTGTTGCGGGCTTTCCTCTTAACTTAAATGTCTTTAATTTAATTTAATTTAGGTTAATGCCTAAAACACGCTAACCCCCGTTATAGTGCATAGAGGAGAGTTGGGTCGCGATACCACGTGCGTTTGAGTGGGCCAGTGTTTATAACAGTGTTATAACGGGGATGTGAACCATAATGGGTAGATTGACAGCTCAAGTGTCAAGCTTCATTGGTCATTGTTTGCTTAACATAGGTAGGTCTTGCCTGTTAGAACTTGCCAGTTACATGTAGCTCGAACCTAGATGTTTACATCAATGAGTAATACACATGAACTCTCACCCCTATAGTACAATGCCCATATATGGATGTTTTACTATGAAAACAGCGTGTTATTAAGCCGTCAAAAACATACACCTTTCTGTCTCGGTCTGAACATGCTTGAGTTCTATGATGATAAAATAGGTTTTTGACGAGACAGCCTTCATTTCACCTAATATCAGTAATAACTACCATATCTTTAAAAGTTTACAACCTATCAAGGCAAAAACTCATATACCCGATATATATTTTTTTCTTGACTATTTTAATGAGGTTTAGTATATTCACACGATATCTGAAAGCACAGAACTATTCATTTTCACTGATATAAATATACTTGTTTTATAAACAACGTAGAAGCGCTTGCTAACATGAACTGGTTAATTATTCGCCTCCGCCTGATTACGTTTTCCAGTTCTATACGATAAAATTGGTTTACATAGATACATTTTGTTTTGTGAATAACTATAAACTACAGTTCTTATAATATTAAACATTCTAAGTTTATATTTTAAACGTTGGCGAATCTCCTTCTAGACTTCTTATACATTAAAACATAGATACGTTTTTCTGTGAATATCTGTTAAAATAGTTCAGATCTATAGTCAACTGTCATGACGACACGCTTAAAAAATGTCTCAGGTTTTTAGCTCGTCTCTGTTGACAGAATAAACACTCCATTCATATTCACTAGGTCAGAACGGGCTTAAGCGTATTTGTTCGGCGATATGGCAAACACGGGCGTTACGCGTTGTGATGGCTCATGACACGTCATACCTAAAAATAGTTTTGGCGGGAAAGTTCAAACTCGTTCGACTGGTTTTCATAATAGGGGGGTAGTGTTAGAAAAACCATTGTTCTTCACTAATGATAATTGATAGGTTCAAAAGCATCCTTGCATTGGATAGCCTAATGATTCCTCGACCTTTCTGTCCCGTGACGTCATGTCTGTTTATGCAAATTTATGCAAATTTCAACTCGATTAAGGTAATTAAGCGAATTCAGCGTCTGCTCCCTCGTACTATACTACTGTTAGAATGCTGTGACTGGTCATCTGGACAACTGTAGCACTGTCTTTGGTTATTTGGTCTGTATTGAGTGTGTTGAGAATACAATATATTTATTTCTTCAAATAAAAAATAATCAACCGTGGATCAAACATGGCCAAACCTCAAAACCTCAAACCTCACTTATCTTATGATACAATGATGATTATATATACACCAGGAACTTGACAAATACTGGTTTACAATTGCATATAGACCAACATTTTAAACCAAATCCTTGAGCGTATTTCAAATGTTGTTGTTGTTGTTGGTGTCAAGGAAACAGCAGATATGATATGTAGTTTAAGTACCTGGATTGATGTTCGTCAAGTGTCCATGAAGGAGGAGTTCTGTGGATATACAACTTATTTATTGCAGGAGTGTGACGTGTCGGTGTAGATTTTAAGAAGGTTATCAAGCAAATGGTACTTGATATGAATACAGACAGTACTTTCCAACTGCATTAAAATAGTGAAGAATATGATGCAGATGGTTGTTACATTAGTAAGTGCAGAGTGCAAAGTGCAAAGTGCAAAGTGCGTAAATATTGTTCATCTTAAGACCTCATTCGTAAAACATGATAAAAGATAAACGAGGTTGGCTCTGTTGAGTTTGCTGACGTCATGGCAGAGCATCCATGGCAGCGGCAACTTTTTTAACACGCTCCTGTGAACAGTCACATTGCTCTGTATTTCCATTGCGACTTAGACATGCATTCTATAAACGTGACTGCTAACGTTCCAATAGAGAACTGGGGGCATTATCACCCATAGGTTTCCAACTGTTCCTGTCCAATTCACAAGATGGACAAAGTTTGTAAAGTACATACCGAGCAAAGGTGAGGTCTGTCATCTGCTGCGATCAGTTCACAGAGGACTCCATTTAAAGTAGAATTAGTCCCTCAGAGACGAAAATTACATGAAAATTACTTGGCAAACAACATTAAATGCCATATGCAGGACTATGTCGTTATCAACAGAAACCTGTAATGTGGTACCATACTTTATGTTATCAAGAAGAAAAACATTTCTACAACAAATATCCAGAAGTTTTTATATATATTTTTTGTTGTATTTGCTGTTCAAAGTAACATCGTGCTTTACTATTTGAAAAAATATTAATGTCTACGTATGTGACACTTTTATTGGGTTTTTTACGAGCCGCTGATGACTATGAAATTCAAATAATGTTTTCAAGGGAGGGAACCCAATGTATCCAGGTAACTATAAAATTGGGATTGGGTTGTGGAAATAAGATTTAAGATATTTTGACGAAAGCACTTACAATATAAATGGTCACATGTCTTGAACATAATTAAACATGATTTAAATGTACAACACATTTTATTTTGGCATTACAGTTTTGACAAACATCTTCATCAGAAAATTTATAGTATAGTGATACATTTATTAAATGTAAAATTTAACTGATTTAACTAATTTAACAATGTTAATGGTGATCAAATGTAAAAGAAGTTTCATTCCAATGTCAAATAAATCATTTATTTGAAAATGAGCTGTTGCTGTGTTAATTTACGCTATTAGCAGACAAACAAGGCTTAACAGGTCACTTCCGATCGAGGATCAAGCCCTTACATTGATCCAGTTACAAAGCCCAGTATTTGATGCATCAGATGGCGCAAGAATTATAACATGAGGACACCGTAATTGACGTACCAGGGATATTTCAACATTTTGGTATTTGATTTGAACAAAATGAATTAAAAAAAAATAAATTCTATTGTCATCATCATTTCTGCACTGCTTTCACGAGTAATTTTTCGATTTTCCCTTATTCGTTTTGAAACATCAGTTGATAGCAAAGAAAAGGCAATTGAAATGTTTTGAATCCAACAGTTAAAGAACGAAACAGCAATGTTTTATTGGAAACTAAAGATGTAATTTGATAACATTCTGAAACTAATTGATTTATATCAAACAAGATAATGTTTTAACATATTGCATATCTTTATGGTTATCAACGCAGAATCACCAACATATCTTATTAAACTAAAATGATTTCCATCTTTTCATCTTATCAAACCTGAAAATACTTTGAAGGCACGAAGATACCAATCACCTATTAAAGATTTTTGTAAAAGAGACGAAGTTGTGGAGCTCCTTAAAAACTGAACTTTCAGGAAAGATTATTTAAAAATAGAATAGAAAAGTCTAGCTCATTACATACTTTTGTAGTGTTCGTTTTATAAGTTCAAGAATATTTACAACACTTTCACGTTCAAGGACCAAGCGTCTCTCCATTGTACAGGTGAAGAGTAATTTATGAAAGTGAGGTTTTCTATATTTGACATTCATCGCAAAACATTTAAAAAGTACTAGATTTTATTGACTCACTATTTCTCTTTTGAAGCAGGTAATATGTGAACCAGTGAGATTGAAGATAACACAGAAGTGGCCCTGGGACAGTTTCTCTTTAAGCATAATGAACTCGACATTCATATTAGCTATACTTCTCCTGAACATGTCCGTCCACGGGAACTTCAACCAATGGTATTACTCTTGTGAGAAACAATGTGACTGTCAACAGTGCGTGTACTTAACCCTGGACATCAGTTGTCCTGACAGTCACAGCGCCGATAATGGCTCCCAGGATGATTCCGGACTGTAAACATGCTGCAATAAGGTGACCAAACCGGGTGAGTACAAGGGCTTAGATAGTATTGAGACAGGAGCCCCTGTAACTATGGTATATCCCGAGCGTGAGCAAGTGATTGTCGATATTTAGACATGAATGTTGAACACATAGTATGATATTGACGGAGTATGATATTGACACTATCTATCATGTCTAAACGTAAAAAATAAAGGATAAGTTCAGCACATTTTAGATGTTCATCGCATCGTCTTTTAATTGAGAATGGCAGATATGTAAATATACCTAGTGAACTTAGAATTTGTAAATTTTGTAACCTAAATGTAATAGAACAAAACAAAAACAAATATCATGTCCATCCAAATTAACTTAAATTAACATTATTACTAAACACGTCAACATCCAATTATGTTCATGTAAATATTATATGCAGTTGTACATAGAACAAACGTTGTATTTTAAATGTTTGCAATGTATTTCATGTACTATAGGCCTGAGACCTCTTCAGTACCGTAATACAGTTGACATGAATATTCTATGTACTACCGAATTTGTTATATTGAGGAGTATGTCCCAAAACCTACTTTGAATATATACTACTGCCGCATTGAGTTCAGAGAACCTTTGTCTATAAGGAGTCACAGGTCAATTTATACACACAAGATAACCGTACATCATGTTGGTTATTATATTTGCAACAAATTATTTTTTTCATGGCTAAAATAATATGTTTTTCAAGACAATATATGACACAGGTATTCTTTGATGAAATTCAGCTAATTTCACTGCAGAAGGACATTATGTTTAGTTAAATTTAGGAAGAATATGATTTCTTTTTTATATATAGGGAATTTCTGGGAAAGAGGGATAACCATTATTAATGGATAAGATATCATACAAAGATAGAGGGGATCGCACCTTTTCTAAAACTTAGTAATCGACAATGTTCTGTTATCAAATTAGGAGATAAACCTACTGTTTTTTTAAGTTTTTGTGAGTCTAACGTAGATTCGCTACCGATTTTTATCATTCGGACCCGAACGCGTCAGCCAGAACCGTAAAGTGAAGATAACTGATTTAAGCATTTTTATTTCAATGACCTACCGGTAGCTTGGCCTAGAATCTTACGTCACCATGTATCCAAACGCGGTAAATCGCCGTTCACAAAAAATCGTCTTCGAACCTCCGTTCGACCATAAAATAAACCAATCAAAAACAAGGATTTTAAAATGTCATGGTAGAATTATGATTTGATCAACGAAATCTTCTAAGAATAATTCGAAACTGTCTGATATTGACACTGGCAATATATAATGCCAATCTACTAATTCTTACTCTAAGATAGAAATCTTATTTGGAGACACTTACAATACAGGATGATTATCAAGTCAGAAACATTTCCAAGCCTTCGATTAGCCCACACATTGAGATTTAAAAATGTCATATTTAAGGCACAATAATATTTATCCGTTTAAGCAACACAATATTTATGATAATAACCTTGATTTAGAAAAACAAAAAATAATATTACGAAAAATGTTCATAGAATGTAGGTGTTGAGCTATACGTTTAAAATCCATAGCTATATCTATATCTTCAGATATAACCCTGATATTTTGTTTTGATAATACAATGACATATAGAGTCGTCTCTCAGATATTGATGTTTTGCATGACATGAGACACATGGATTAACTAGAGGAAACTGGAGGCAGACATATCTAACATTACATACCTTGTCCAAAGTACAGGTCGAGGTCACCATTTGTCAAACAACATATTTACCTTTTGAGAAGAAACTTATAAAATTAAAGGGATGGGTTCTCTGGCTCATCATGTTTTAAATAATACCGGTACTGTAGATTGAAAATGTACAATTTACAATCCACAATTTATAATCATTATTGCTAAGGAATGTGTAATATTTCAGCTTTCTAAACCTTTTTGTACCGGAGAAGAAATATGATTTTAGGTTGTGACCCTAGTGACCTATATTTATATGATCTACTCTTTAAATTCCCCATTGGCCAAGGTGCCTGTAGACTGTCAGTTCTCTGGATTCGGTGCTTCTGGAGTCGAAAAGTAAAACAATTGAAAAGTTTAGGATAGAAAGATGGATGAACTGATGGGCGGTATCCGGCACAATACCATAAACGCATTTGGACTTTCAGGCCTGATTACCTAACAAGGAACTGTAAATTCCTTACAAATTATAGAAAATTTGGTCTTACAAATTATAGTCAAGATAAAACAAACTTAGGCATAATGACAAGGGATGGTGCATTGATCTGATACTTTTACATTTAGCAACAACAGTAAACTATCTACAATTCCATTTCAATAGAAATGGTGACATGTCATGAAGTCGGAAAATGGGTCAGAGCACGTGGCAGGTCACAGATCAGGAGAAGTAATTTTTTTAAGACAATGTTTATGATCTGAATGTTACAGTTTTGAAAAAATGGTGGAAACATTGTGGGGAATAAGTATTTTCAGACACATGAAAGTGACCAAATAACGGATGGATCTGCATTCCTTTTTTTATACAAAACCTGTGCTCATCGATATCATATGGCGAGGTATAAGGTATTATTCTCCATCCATCAAAAAGTATCGACTGGATTGATGGTGTATGTGAACATTTGTGCAGCTCATCGATATCATATGGCGAGGTATATAGAGATTATTACCCGAGGAAGTGTGTCATATGACTTTTACGAAACGAGTGTGAATTTTTTGTATTTCCCGAGCGAGAGCGAGGGTTATACATAGATTTGAACGAGTTTCGTAAAAGTCATATGACACACTTTCGAGTGTAATAATTTCTTTATTACCCATTTTATTCCATTTGATTCGCGTAAAAATAACCAGGAAACGACCCACTTCTCTTGCGACGGCAAGCTACAGTGACATCACGAATAATCGTTTTATGACGTCACAGACGACATAATACGGGAGGTCGCGGTGAAACAATGGTTGCTAGGCAAACGTGATATGTGCACATGTGCTCATATCAATAATATTAACTCGGTTATTTTCAACCATATGGGTAATAAAAGGTATTATTCTCCATCCATCAAAATGTATCGACTGGATTGATGGTGTATGTGAACATTTGTCCAAGATCAGGTTGATCAATCGGAGATCGAGATTCTTACATGAGGTTGGATAAAATCACTTGAGTAACTAAGATGATAGGAAGCAAATTTAAAGGAGCACTCTTTTTATTCATTCAGGAGTATTATTTATCCATAATGGTAACACTTATTTACCTTTTTGTGAGAACACTTCATTTAAGTAAAACGGTGTGTTACAGCGCCTTTAGGATTTCTAACAAATAACAACTATAAAAGAGGTTACATAGGAAAATGACATGAGTAACCTAAAGAATACAAGTTTCAGTTATCTAACGAATGTTTGTATTAATTGCAGGAATCTTCATCAATCTAAAGAAGATACGTAAAATGTACTACCTCAGTTCATATGGCGTGGACGTCAAATCCAGGAGGTCGTTGGTGTTTGTTGGTTATGGGTGTGCAACTCTAAACATCTACATGGTAACTGATGATGAGGAAACCAACGAAAGGGTCTACATCCACTTTTCTAACTTTGACTGTGAGAGGCGTCCACGCATTTTCATATACAACAAGGTCAGTAGAGGAAAGCATCTCAGACCTAAGATAAAAATGTATGAACAGAGCAAGACAAAATGGCTGACATGGAATAACGAGGGTTTCTTTGCGTTCGGACGAGGGAAGGTTCCAGAAAGTGAGCAAGTTTTGTCCATCTCTGTGGCCAAGTGGACCAAAGGAGTTAACGTGACTGATGTCGCTTTTGGGAAATTGTTGTACACCAATATGACAATAACAATTTAACGATAGAATAACACAGAATAAGAGAGGGACATAATATACTACTCATCCTACAAACAATGTTTAAATTTTCTCTCTCCACTCTAAATCTACTCCTGGAAATATTTTTTAGTCTGTGCCAACCTCCCCACTTCATCTAGCACTATTTCTATTTCATTTGTTCAAATAACAAAGGATCAAGCTTTACCAAAAGCTCATATATGATAACGATGTATCCGAGGAACTTGACAGATACGCTTTGAATCACATAATTTAAAGCATAAATTATTTGTGTACAAGTTTCTGTACCATACTCTAAAACGCAAGTTTATTGTGTAAAGATCTCTGTGCTGTTTTTTAATATCAGTCCCTATGTCAAAAAGAGTATTAAATACTTAGTCCTTTGTAGATGTCCTTCAGGATTGTCTGTTAAGTTCAGTTCTTTTATTTTAATATATATTTATACGTGGACGTTATAAGGGGGAGGGATATATTGACTTTTAACAGTATTGAGTAACAATTACAGTCACTGTTAGGTGATATGATGATTATCGCCAAGTTATGGACATCGAGTCAGTCCATGGTAGGTTATTAAAGGTGGCCTTCACACTGAACTCTTACCACAGTCTTACCCTCCTGAAGATCGGGAATAGAGCCCACAAGGACGGCGAGTTGGTATGATTGGAACCCCTAAACTAATATCTATCGAAGCAGAAAGACAGCAACCCACATCAACTCCAAGTCACAGACAAGGAACATGGTGGCCCTAAAAGTACACCTGACGAATCTGAGGCAAGAGAAACCATAACAATGCGACGCTCACAAGATTACATATCTTCTAAAGAACATAGCCACGAGTATCCTCTTCAACAGGAACTCACAGTTCCAACATGTAGACCCTATCCTCTAGATGTTAGAAACTATTAAAAAGAGCAACCAATTTCCCAAGGAGCGACACCTCATGTACTCGGTACTGTGCAATCAATACACGCCCAGAGGAAAATACATATGCGAGAAGGTGACTTTCAAAGCATCAAGCAACAAACCAACGATAGCTCATTGTCTTGCTTGGTCAGCGATCAATCACCATCAATATGCTCTTTGAGAGAGCTTGTTTTGTGATGAAACAGTTATTTGTTATTAGGGTTAGAGGGGAGAGTTGTGATGAGCGCGGGAAAGGGTAAGATTAGAACACTTTGTGTCGTTGTGTTGTTTGTTATATTGTAAATGGTGTTTACTCAACCGTGTTGAGATCACTCATTAGATAACAATAAGTTGGTTACACACATGTGTGATACCAACGCGTGTTGCGGTAACGTCATAATCGGCATGTGATGTCATAGTCGTTTTTGGTTGACGTCACAATGTTAGCCGCGTGACTGCATTAGTGGGTGACCTATTTGCAAGTATGCCTCACTAAAAAAGATTTCCTTGCATGTCAGCGCTATTTACATCATTGAGTAATATATAGAATACTAAACGACGTCCCGTTTGATAACATGTTTATGAAACTCGTGAATGGCATCGCTTTTGCTCGTTAAAATACCAAATCATTCACTCGTTTGATAAACATGTTAGCAAACGGCACATCGTTTAGTACTCTATATTTAACTCGCTATCGCTTTTGCTAAACGATGTCCTGTTTGATAACATGTTTATTAAACGACAAAAGAAACATCACTTATACTAAAATACTGCTGTTATAAAGAGTTGATTTTGAATGCCTGTGATAACAAATCTTTGTTAAAAAGTACTCAAACATTAAATACATCGGGGTCTTATACTCAATTCATATATCTATTCTGCACTCGATTTTCGACAAGGATTTTCGTCAAAATGTTCGACAATTTGAAATGTGGAAATTTAATTTTAAAAAGATGTTGCCGACATAATTAATTATTTGTACTTTCGTTGAAGTTTTGCCATTTCACCCCGACAGAAGAACATAACTGAAATTGATATGATCTTTAACCAAGATGATAGGCCCTACTGCATAAGTTAAACATTGGATTCTTGAAATCCTCAGGTTGGCTGCCCACCAATTGCAGTCTTCAGTTTGCACTTACATATATATAATATATATATATATATATATATATATATATATATATATATATATATATATATATATATATATTTTGTTGCAAAAGTAGTTTTGCTACAATATCAATATCAATTGCCAATGACAGACCATTCCATGTTGAAGTCTGAATTGTTTTCTTTTAATTGCCAAATATGTTTGCTGAGCTCTGTGGCATGCTTTTTGCTGGGGTTGTTGAATGATGATTTGTGGTTACTGTATCTGGTTTTGAATTCTGTTTCTGTGAGACCAACATATGTTTCAGTTTTGTTTTCTGTGGTGACTTTAGCCTGGTAAATAACTGATTTTTCGAGGCAATTTCCCTTGAGTGGGCATGTTGTTTTGGTGCGGCAATTGCAAGTTTTGTCGTTGGTTTTCTCTTTGGGTGTTTTGGCACTTTTATTGTGGCTGTCAATGATATTTTTTACATTTGGCATATATATATATATACATAAAAATACGTTGTATACTGTCATACACTTCTTACAACAGTACAAATTCTAAAGACCACATGACCACATTTTAGTGTCTCAAAACAATGTATGTGGTACTTTCTTGCATACCTATAAATAATAAACGTAGATAAAACATGCATGTATTTAGGAGGTAGGAGAATATATTTAAATGGACCCTGGGGAATCTTTAAAATGTCGGCAAACATTATCATAAATATTAAAGATAATTACATGTTACATTACATGTTGCCGCTGGCATTACTCAAAAATCGATCCATGAAGCGACAACTCACACTATAGGTTTAACCCCTTTGCTACCATTGGCAATACGAGGAACCATTGTAACATAGAATTGAACGTATTCTCCCCGGTAATGAAATACTTTCAGGCTATATAACAGGTTGATACACCAACGAAAGCTTTCTGGTAAAATGTTGCCTTAAGTTAACTCCATATTGACTGCTGTCAACAGAAGATGAACCAAAATATTTATTGTGACAGATTTGAATTTTCTCATGTATTAAACAAGTATGCTGTTTTACATACTAGATTTGAAGAACCAAAGAAACTATTTCAGTTAGAGATTTTTTAGATACCAATTGGAAGCTAACAGTTTTTTTAAAATGAAATTGATAATTTTCTTTAATATACTTTACAAAGTTTGAGAGAAAATATGGAACATTTTTTAAAAATCTTCCATTAGTCAGATTGATAAGAACTTTATGGTTATGTTTTATTCTGCATGTGGGATTCGAATGACGTGTTCGTTAAATTCTTTCCCGTATTCCATATTACTGCAAAATGTTTAACTTCTATCTTTAATCAGTTTGACAAGTTTTATGAATTTCTATTATATTCGTTGTGAGGGAATCGAGCGAAGCGTTTTGTTAATTCTTTTCTATAGTCACATTGTTCCAAGATGTCGACGAATTTGGTACTGGGAGTGTTTTATGTCTGTCTGATAAAAGTTCATCTTTCCTTGCGTTTACCGAACCGTCTTGGAATCGAGCTGTGCAAACAGAGGTGTACACGGATTGGGTTTTGTAACTATTTTAGGTATAATCAATCAACCCTTCAATGCAGTTTGGAAAAGTTCCCTTACAGAGGTAGCATGAACATAACGGTAAGTATATACTTACGTAGCTTTTACCTTTTTATATATTTGATGTTGATATATATCGTATATCATAATTGTAATAACACTGTTGGTCCAGGAAAACATATGGCATTTTATAACTTGACTGTGGAAGAAACTGCAGTGTAATATTTATACGCAATATTAAAGTGGCAGTAGCACGTTTTTTCGCTTAATAAGTCGATGAACTGTATTTGAAAAATAATGCCACCAATAGTAAAACACCCTTCTCTCTTCGGAAAATCAAGTTAAAAATGAGTGAAAATTGTTTCGTGCAGCCAAGGAAATCGTTTATGTCATTCGAAATAATAAAATGTGTTCACAATAAAATGGCTGCCATGCTATTTTTTCTGTATACGCATCACCGTTTTTACAACTACGGATAATTGGTTTCTGTAATAAGATGTTTTACCCTCTAAAGAAAATATTTATGACATGAACTATCATTATAAATGGGAAATTTGAAAAAAAACGTGCTACTGTCCCTTTAAACTACTATAATACTACGACAAGTACAACGTCACAATAGTATGCAGTTGTGACTGAACAATGCTTGTACAACCGTCACAACATGACAACATGAACCAGAGAAATATTAGTTTCAGCACACTGTCATCAATTTTGCTTGATTAATTTGGTAAATAATAAACAGAACACTAAACCCCTCCCATATAATACCATTTTCATTTAACTCGCTTCCGCTCGTCTAATATCAAATCATTAACCCTCTAAATAGTCAAGGTTGAATTACAACCAGGTATGGCAGTGAGATTAGATGTCAAAGAAAAGTCAGTACTTTACATTATTTGTGTTCACTAATGAATGGAGACTATTTTGAAACATTGACTATAAACAATAAATAACAATATGTATTATAGAGAGCACTAATCCATCCACATTGCGGTTGCTCAAGGCCCTATAGGATTGTTATTACCCTGGTCTAACCCAAGCTGATATATTTTTCACTGGAAGGTCACCTCCATCACATCCCTACCAGGTACCCATTTGCTGTGGCTGAACAGAAGCACATTTTGAATATAGTCACTTACCCAGGGTGACACCATAAGTCTAGCCACTCATGTCTCAATGTGAGGCAGGGAATCTACCCTGAAACTCTCATTTTTTAACCACTAATGAAGCGGGTTTCCCAACAATCCAACGAGCTGCGCCTGTTGTTGCTGAACTACACTGATATTGGTCGACTGAGCAATGGACAGGACCAAGTGTTTCATATCCATAATAAAGTCTTCATCCGTCATTAAACCTAAATTCTACAATGCCCATTCAGAGCTGCCACGCATGCTATTCTAAAATCCACAAAAATATTCTTATGTTCAAGCCTGCCAACTTCTAAAATAACTCCATCTAACTGTCTGTATCTACAAGTTAACCATTGTCCTTACATTGTAACTTACTCCCATGCTTTATTCACATAGAGTAAGCAGTCACTGAACAGGGTTTATGATTCTATACAACGAACAAGGTGATGAAGTACTTAGCCTTGGATGACTTGAACATCTTAGCGTAAATAGCTCAATAAACATCCTAAATAGCATGATTTCATACCAGGGGCAATAAATGCTCTGATAATTGACATCATACCCAGGGAAACTTTATTTTGTTTCCAAAAGGCATTACATATCCAGTTCCGCATTAAAACCAGGGAAAATAACAGCAAAACATTCGTTCTGGCAAAACCCAGGGCCGCATTATAATGTGTTTCACATTTTCCATATACTCCTTAAAGTTATCAGCAAACCTAACGGAGAATGAATGAATGAATATAATGAATTTACTTTACAAGATTTGTACACAAGCACTCAAGAGACAAGAGAATTAGTGAGCAAAGCTCACTTATGATACCCCCGCTTATACATTAACATTGGTCAAAGAGAAATGTTTGAAAATAGCAAAAGGGTATCAATGTTTAAACTTTTGTATGAAAAGACCATAACATATATTATTAAAGCAGAGTAAGTATTACACCTCTAAGCATGTTTTAGAAGTAAAAGTCAAAGTGGTTTCGTAACATTTAAACAACTAGAAGAGCGTTTGCGGGACACCGCAAAAGCAGAGCAGCTCCGAAACTTTGGGTCTCGCCTTTCCCTGTTCCGCCTTCTCCTCAGCATAAATAAAATGGGATTTTTTTTGGACCAAAATTTGTTCATTATTCAAGTTATTCTAACAAGTTGAATCATCACTTGGGTCACTTTTCACAAGTTTGTTCTTAAAACCTATTTCTGATCTCAAAATTGGATCAAAGGATTAACATGGCCTGAACCAATATCTCATGACCTTGACCTTGACCTTAGACCTTCAAGGTCACACCATCACTGATTACTTTTCATTGTGTATAACAATCATGCAATGACTCAAAGTGTTCATTGTTAACATAAGGCATATTCACAATAGCATGCTTAAGTTGTGACCTTGCTGTGACCTTGACCTTTGACAGATTTTAGCGAAAACTTTTTCAAATCTTGGTCTATCTCCATAGTTGATATATACCAAATAAGAGCCTGACAGCACAAAAACGTTTGAAGTTATCATGTTTAGAAGGATTATTGTAGTAATTAAAGCACTCATGACCTTGACCTTTGACCTTGAATGTGAACATGTCAAAATCATTTACCAGATTTATAAGAAAGAAGCTATGTATATGAGGTGTTAATACCTTCTTGGAAACAAGTAGTATTTGAGTTATGAGCGGAACCAAAAGTGTGACCATAGACGCGCACACAAAGACGCTTAAAAGTGGAAAATCTGAAAAAATAATCATGGAATCTGAGGGAAACATAGAAAAGGCACATCTAGGGACCATAAAGTGTACATGTATAAAGTTTCATAACAATTGAACAAGTAGTATTTGATTAATGAGCGGAACCAAAAGTGTAAGCATAGACGCGCACACAAAGACGCTTAAAAGTGGAAAATCTGAAAAAATAATCATGGAATCTGAGTGAAACATAGAAAAGGCACATCTAGGGACCATAAAGTGTCCATGTATAAACTTTCATAACAATTGAACAAGTAGTATTTGAGTTATGAGCGGAACCAAAAGTGTGACCATAGACGCGCACACAAAGACGCTTAAAAGTGGAAAATCTGAAAAAAATAATCATGGAATCTGAGGGAAACATAGAAAAGGCACATCTAGGGACCATGAAGTGTACATGTATAAAGTTTCATAACAATTGAACAAGTAGTATTTGAGTTATGAGCGGAACCAAAAGTGTGACCATAGACGCGCACACAAAGACGCTTAAAAGTGGAAAATCTGAAAAAATAATCATGGAATCTGAGGGAAACATAGAAAAGGCACATCTAGGGACCATAAAGTGTACATGTATAAAGTTTCATAACAATTGAACAAGTAGTATTTGAGTTATGAGCGGAACCAAAAGTGTTCCGGACGGACGGACGCAAGGACGGACGGACGCGCTGAGCGCTATATACCCCCGACTACTTCGTAGCGGGGGTATAAAAATGAATAAATATAATAGATACAAGGTTTGTACACAAGCACAATTTAAACGTTTAAACTATTTACAACATAGGTTACGATGGAAGAACCGAGTGGAGTTATCTCTGAGGTAAAATAATGAACTTATATCTGTTTAGACCAATTGGTTGCCTTTTGGATTATTAGAACCGTAGTAGATCCGTTGATGAATTACTGCCCCTGAGAAAGTTTCATATCGTGTTTTATAGTAGAGGTTGTTCGGTATCAATGGGCCACCCTGTGACTGTTGAGAGACTTGTGGTGTCACTTTGGGCAAATGACTTTGTTCAAACTGTGCCTCTGTTCACCCAGCAGTACAATTGGCTACTTGTTATACGTTGGGTTGGAGGCCTTGAAGTTCTTTAATTGGCTGCAGGTATATATCGCCCCGAGCATGCATTCAGTATGAATATATGTGCTATATAAATATCCTAATTATTATATAGTGGCCTTTCTTCAAAGACATTTTAACATGAACCGCCATTTCATCAATGGATTGACATGACTCTGAAAATGTAGAGATCCGAAACTAAATTGTATTTGTTGACCAGCATGAACACTCATGAGTTTGAAAGTCGAACTCTTTGACGTCTCCCAGCATGTATCCAAGATAAAAACAACCTGCTTTAATCTTTTGCCAACAACTGTTTGAAAAATCTACCTCTTCAACAACACGGAAGTGAACATTCAGCAGAACCACCTATAACTACAGTATCTTTAAACCAACAGATGCCTTGTCAGAGGGGTTGAGTGTTCAAGTCTGAACTGCACCGTTCCGATGCCTGTCTATGGAAGCAAGATAAGGGAAATGCCATCTCCAAAGCTGAATTTCCTGCAAGGAATGGCCTAGTTGTCTGTAACATTGAAAAATCTGGGCAGATTCTTAGTATCTGAACTTGGTGAAATCTGGAAACGTGATTGGAATTCAGACAACACTGAGTTGCATACTGCTTATAAGAACACGATGGTATTGGGTGATTTTATGTCAGAAGCAAAGAATGATATGTGGATCATCATCACGTTGCTATTGTTAAGTCTCCTCCTGAGATGCAAGGAATCTCCTGACATTGCTCTAACTTTTCATTTTGTGATATTATAAATCACACTGGTAAACTGGTCTTTATAAAAGGGCTGCCGAAACAACTTATTTTCTCTTCACAGAATAGACAGCATGTCGACCAAGATAATGTATAATAATAGTCATTTATATAGCGCATATATCATGCACATTGCATCAACATCATCATCATCATCATCATAGAAATATTTGCATAGCGCTGGTTTCCAGTCGCAACTGCTCAAAAGCGCTTAATGTTGGATAAACACTGAGGAAATCAGAGACAGTATGTATCACTCAATATGGTAGAAAGTCAGTCCTGGTTGCATACATAGGTTAAATGTAGTCTTGAAGAGATGAGTTTTCAGCATGAATTTGAATGTTGTCAAGTCGTCAACTGTGTGTAGGTGCTGGGGTAATCCATTCCATAGAGTTGGTCCTGCAATATAGAATGATCGATCACCATAGATATGTGATTTGGAGTTTGGCAACTGTAGAAGACCCTGTTCTGATGACCTCAGGGTCCTGGATGGGCTGTAGACCAGCAACATGTCAGAGAGGTACTGTGGGGCAAGGTTGTGCAAACACTTGTAGACAAAGAAGGGTGATTTTGTATCTGATTCTGTACGGAATTCGAAGCCAGTGGAGATGTTGTTGTACAGGAGAGATGTGGTCGTACTTGGAGGTGGAGGAGATGAGTCTCGCGGCGGAGTTCTGTACTCGTTGAAGTTGGCTTAGAGATGTTTGAGGCAATCCATACAGGAGTTGCAGTAATCAAGCCGTGATGTTATGTAGGCATTCACCAGGGTAGACGCAGTGGCTTCATCAAGGTACTTGCATATCCGACTGATATTGCGAAGGTGGTAGAACAAATTTCTGCAAACAGTCCTGATGTGCGATTCCATGTTCATGGATTAGTCAAAGATCAAGCCCAGATTTCTTGCTTCTTTGCATGGTGAAACTGGGTGGCCGTCGATGTGAAAATCTGGAACCCATAGCTGCCTGATTGTATGCTTAGATGTGATGACCAACAGTTCCGTTTTGTCACCGTTTAGTTTCAGGTAGTGAGAGGACATCCACTGTTTGATGTCTTGGACACATCTCTCCAATCGAGAGAAAGTCTCAGCAGTAGAAAACTGCTCTTTGGGTTTGAAGGCGATGTAAAGTTGACTGTCGTCTGCGTAAAGATGGATGGACAGACCGTGGAGTCTTGCTATTTCTCTTAGAGGAGAGATGTCGATGGTAAAGAGGATGGGACCTAATACTGACCCTTGTGGTATCCCGTAGAGTAGCTTGCTTTCTTCTGAAGAATCCTCGCCAATGACAATGTGTTGGCTGCTGTCTGAGAGATAGGAATGAAGCCATTTAAGCACTATCTCTGCTATGCCAAGTCTAGATTTCAGAGTTATCATCAGAATTCTGTGGTTGATTGTGTCAAACACTGCTGACAAATCTAGCAACACAAGTACTGCAGCACCAGACTTGTCGACAGCTTGAAGAATGTCACTCTGAACCTTCAAGAGTGCCGTGTCAGTGCTATAGAGGGCTCGATATGCTGACTGTATGGTCTCCATGTAAGAGCTGGTTGACAAATGTTCATTCAATCTCTTTGCAATAACTTGTTCCAGAAGTTTTGAAAGAAATGATAAGTTGGACACCGGACGGTAGTTCTTCAAGATGTCAGGGTTGAGATCAGGTTTCTTCCGTAATGGAGTAACAATAGCACCTTTAAAAGTTAATGGAGCAAGTCCTTCCGAAAGCGGTGAGTTGATAATGTGAGTGATAATGGGCAGCACAGTGTCACTACATTCCTTCAACACACAGGTTGGGAGCACATCTAAGGAGCATGATTTCTTTGGCCATTTTTTTATGAGCTTGTCTAGCTAAGGTTCTGTTACAGGGCGAAATGTGTCAAGTGAGTCTCTATTTGATGTAGGCTGTATATCCAGGGTTGATGGTTCGGGAGACAGAGATGATCGTCTCATGCTCAAAAAGTTGGCCAACATATTATCCCAGATCAGTGAGTACAGTACACTCCCCGAGGAGAAGAAAACCGGTTGCATGTCAGGCGCTCAAGGTTCAAATTCAGACTACTGTCGTATCATACAAGGTACCCCATTTACTACTGGGTGAACAGAGGCACACTTTGAATTAAGTCACTTACTCAGGGTAACATCACACGTTTCTCAACTCATGTCTCAGTTTATTCAGCAATGTCGGGGGTAACCCAACCATGTCCTTACATCATGACTGCCGCGTGTACCGATTGGATGTAATGATAGACAATATGAATGATATACAGCAACATATAAAATCATGATGTCACGCAAATGATAGTTGATAGACAAGAGATTGAAGTGAAGATGAAGACAAAAAAGGGGATGTCAAACGTCACTGGGGAAATCATCATGCTAAAACATGAAAGCTGAGGAATGGCAAAATGTTGATTATCAACGCATCATGTATCGCGTGTACAACATTCCATGATACCTTAAAACTAAGGAGAAAAACAGTACAGACAAAATCTAACAAAAGAATTGATGAAAATGAAACAAATGTTGGAAAATGATTTGGCCAGCAATGGCATAAAGTTCTTCCAATACTTCAAACAGGCACCTCAGTTCAAACCCACTCTAAACAGTGAGTGATATGGATTCAGCCACTGATCAATGTGACATCAAAGACAAGATGTATAATGAAAGCTATCATGAAAAACATTCCGAGATGTGTACATAAACCTGAAGAAGACACTGAGTCAATCATGACTGCTGACGATGATAATGCTCTTGATGATGATGATGATGATGATAATGATGATGATAATGATGATGATAAACCACAATAAATCGTATGAAATACAAGTTTATAATAAATAGGATACATTACTCGTTCCCCTTTCATATCAAGTTTATGTTCCTCGTGAAATAATTTTGGTTTGTATCTCGCTGAGGCTCGAGAAAAAGCAAAATTATTTCACTCGGGACATAAACTTGATATGAAAGGGGAAGCTCGTTAGATATCCTATTATTATGTCATCATTTCCTTTGAATTGTCTTTCTTTAATTTGAAAAACATAAACAGTGTCAACATTTGATAACACAAATCTGTTGTATTAATGCCAAAGAATCTTCTTTCAAAAACTAAATATTTCAAACTTCTATATTTTGGATATAACATCAACTGAAATAGTCATATATTCGTACAACATACGTAAGTTAAGTTTGCTTTTCTTTTTATAAATAGTACAGCCTATATGGACAATACACTGTTTATATCGACATCAGTGGTGAGACACATTTACAGTCACCGTTTAAACAGTTGACAACTAGCGAACTCTGCTTAAATAAGAACAATACCTATTGAATGTGCCTAACGACAATACTTTGTCAACCCAACGTCGAGATATGAACAATATCCGTTCAACCCTTATATCTGGTCATCGACGACATCAAAATGAAACTATTTAATAGTAAACCAAACAATGGTTCAGCTCAGATCAGAGATCGAGTTTTGTTTACATTAGGTAGAATGCTATTATTAAAAGATATTTTATTTTATTTAGATTGATAATCCTAAAGTAGTGCCTATATATTACCTTCTTTGGCAGAGGATTCATGGCACGTGTCTAGAAACGAAGTTACGAGTCCAGACGAAAGGCAGGGGTCCTCAGTGTATTGTAGGTGAGTATGTGTAGAGATTATTTAACCTCTCTCAGTATCATCCATGGGTCACAGATAAAACATCATCTTTTATTCATTTTTGCGTGAATCACAATTTCCCTGAAGATTGGTTGACACGTGACATCATAAGGGCTTGTAATGTTTATGTTTTATCACTGCTTTTTTCTCAAAACTTTTCTTCCACTTATGTGATTGTTTGATAGCCGATGATGCTCATCATGCGATCCTGGTCCTATCTTCGTTCCATGTAACATTGCTTTCCTATATAGCAGATCTAGATCCCAATGTTCAGTCACAAAGCTTCTGGCTTTGTGAATGAAGATTGTATCACAGAAACGCTCTGTTTGTATCCTCTTTGTATGGCGTTGGTCCACTACTGCTATTGACAAATCAGTCTAGAATTCGTTTTCGCCCACTGGGTACCAAATAATATTTTACATAAATTCTTAAATATGAATGGCCTCAATACAGAAGTTTTTATTTATTTATTTATTTATTTATTTATTTATTCATTCATCATTCATTCATTCATTCATTCATTCATTCATTCATTCATTCATTCATTCATTCATTCATTCATTCATTCATTCATTTATTTATACGTTCCTTGATTCGAGGTTCGATACCACAGCTCGATCATGTAATAGTGAAATATCATTATATTTACCTAAGCTCTTTTTGTATCTGTTTGTATGTATGGTATATATTTCAGCATACTGTCTCACCAACAAGGATGCCATACCTGTAGGAGACACATGGGACCAAGGAGACCAGAAGGTGACGTGTACGACTACAGGACAAATACACGAGCAGTTTGGGATAGGTAGGCAAACATTTGATATTGTTTCATCCGTGTTATTTCCAATTCAACATCAAACATCAAACATCAAACATCAAACATCAAACATTGGTCTGTGAACTATCCTATTTCTGAAAATGCAATTCTTACAAACGGTTGATCCCAGGGTACAGAGTTAATTATGTGATGTTTACAATAAATATAATGACCATGCATGCCCCTCGATTTTGATAAAAATGAATTATACATAAACATAAACATAAACCTGAAGAAGACACTGAGTCAATCATGACTGCTGACGATGATAATGCTCTTGATGATGATGATGATGATGATAATGATGATGATAATGATGATGATAAACCACAATAAATCGTATGAAATACAAGTTTATAATAAATAGGATACATTACTCGTTCCCCTTTCATATCAAGTTTATGTTCCTCGTGAAATAATTTTGGTTTGTATCTCGCTGAGGCTCGAGAAAAAGCAAAATTATTTCACTCGGGACATAAACTTGATATGAAAGGGGAAGCTCGTTAGATATCCTATTATTATGTCATCATTTCCTTTGAATTGTCTTTCTTTAATTTGAAAAACATAAACAGTGTCAACATTTGATAACACAAATCTGTTGTATTAATGCCAAAGAATCTTCTTTCAAAAACTAAATATTTCAAACTTCTATATTTTGGATATAACATCAACTGAAATAGTCATATATTCGTACAACATACGTAAGTTAAGTTTGCTTTTCTTTTTATAAATAGTACAGCCTATATGGACAATACACTGTTTATATCGACATCAGTGGTGAGACACATTTACAGTCACCGTTTAAACAGTTGACAACTAGCGAACTCTGCTTAAATAAGAACAATACCTATTGAATGTGCCTAACGACAATACTTTGTCAACCCAACGTCGAGATATGAACAATATCCGTTCAACCCTTATATCTGGTCATCGACGACATCAAAATGAAACTATTTAATAGTAAACCAAACAATGGTTCAGCTCAGATCAGAGATCGAGTTTTGTTTACATTAGGTAGAATGCTATTATTAAAAGATATTTTATTTTATTTAGATTGATAATCCTAAAGTAGTGCCTATATATTACCTTCTTTGGCAGAGGATTCATGGCACGTGTCTAGAAACGAAGTTACGAGTCCAGACGAAAGGCAGGGGTCCTCAGTGTATTGTAGGTGAGTATGTGTAGAGATTATTTAACCTCTCTCAGTATCATCCATGGGTCACAGATAAAACATCATCTTTTATTCATTTTTGCGTGAATCACAATTTCCCTGAAGATTGGTTGACACGTGACATCATAAGGGCTTGTAATGTTTATGTTTTATCACTGCTTTTTTCTCAAAACTTTTCTTCCACTTATGTGATTGTTTGATAGCCGATGATGCTCATCATGCGATCCTGGTCCTATCTTCGTTCCATGTAACATTGCTTTCCTATATAGCAGATCTAGATCCCAATGTTCAGTCACAAAGCTTCTGGCTTTGTGAATGAAGATTGTATCACAGAAACGCTCTGTTTGTATCCTCTTTGTATGGCGTTGGTCCACTACTGCTATTGACAAATCAGTCTAGAATTCGTTTTCGCCCACTGGGTACCAAATAATATTTTACATAAATTCTTAAATATGAATGGCCTCAATACAGAAGTTTTTATTTATTTATTTATTTATTTATTTATTTATTTATTCATTCATCATTCATTCATTCATTCATTCATTCATTCATTCATTCATTCATTCATTCATTCATTCATTCATTCATTCATTTATTTATACGTTCCTTGATTCGAGGTTCGATACCACAGCTCGATCATGTAATAGTGAAATATCATTATATTTACCTAAGCTCTTTTTGTATCTGTTTGTATGTATGGTATATATTTCAGCATACTGTCTCACCAACAAGGATGCCATACCTGTAGGAGACACATGGGACCAAGGAGACCAGAAGGTGACGTGTACGACTACAGGACAAATACACGAGCAGTTTGGGATAGGTAGGCAAACATTTGATATTGTTTCATCCGTGTTATTTCCAATTCAACATCAAACATCAAACATCAAACATCAAACATCAAACATTGGTCTGTGAACTATCCTATTTCTGAAAATGCAATTCTTACAAACGGTTGATCCCAGGGTACAGAGTTAATTATGTGATGTTTACAATAAATATAATGACCATGCATGCCCCTCGATTTTGATAAAAATGAATTATACATAAACATAAACATAAACCTGAAGAAGACACTGAGTCAATCATGACTGCTGACGATGATAATGCTCTTGATGATGATGATGATGATGATAATGATGATGATAATGATGATGA
This sequence comes from Gibbula magus, assembly GCA_936450465.1. NCBI lineage: Eukaryota > Metazoa > Mollusca > Gastropoda > Trochida > Trochidae > Gibbula > Gibbula magus. Next base: position 17,986,557 of record OW388302.1, read on the forward strand.
TAAACCACAATAAATCGTATGAAATACAAGTTTATAATAAATAGGATACATTACTCGTTCCCCTTTCATATCAAGTTTATGTTCCTCGTGAAATAATTTTGGTTTGTATCTCGCTGAGGCTCGAGAAAAAGCAAAATTATTTCACTCGGGACATAAACTTGATATGAAAGGGGAAGCTCGTTAGATATCCTATTATTATGTCATCATTTCCTTTGAATTGTCTTTCTTTAATTTGAAAAACATAAACAGTGTCAACATTTGATAACACAAATCTGTTGTATTAATGCCAAAGAATCTTCTTTCAAAAACTAAATATTTCAAACTTCTATATTTTGGATATAACATCAACTGAAATAGTCATATATTCGTACAACATACGTAAGTTAAGTTTGCTTTTCTTTTTATAAATAGTACAGCCTATATGGACAATACACTGTTTATATCGACATCAGTGGTGAGACACATTTACAGTCACCGTTTAAACAGTTGACAACTAGCGAACTCTGCTTAAATAAGAACAATACCTATTGAATGTGCCTAACGACAATACTTTGTCAACCCAACGTCGAGATATGAACAATATCCGTTCAACCCTTATATCTGGTCATCGACGACATCAAAATGAAACTATTTAATAGTAAACCAAACAATGGTTCAGCTCAGATCAGAGATCGAGTTTTGTTTACATTAGGTAGAATGCTATTATTAAAAGATATTTTATTTTATTTAGATTGATAATCCTAAAGTAGTGCCTATATATTACCTTCTTTGGCAGAGGATTCATGGCACGTGTCTAGAAACGAAGTTACGAGTCCAGACGAAAGGCAGGGGTCCTCAGTGTATTGTAGGTGAGTATGTGTAGAGATTATTTAACCTCTCTCAGTATCATCCATGGGTCACAGATAAAACATCATCTTTTATTCATTTTTGCGTGAATCACAATTTCCCTGAAGATTGGTTGACACGTGACATCATAAGGGCTTGTAATGTTTATGTTTTATCACTGCTTTTTTCTCAAAACTTTTCTTCCACTTATGTGATTGTTTGATAGCCGATGATGCTCATCATGCGATCCTGGTCCTATCTTCGTTCCATGTAACATTGCTTTCCTATATAGCAGATCTAGATCCCAATGTTCAGTCACAAAGCTTCTGGCTTTGTGAATGAAGATTGTATCACAGAAACGCTCTGTTTGTATCCTCTTTGTATGGCGTTGGTCCACTACTGCTATTGACAAATCAGTCTAGAATTCGTTTTCGCCCACTGGGTACCAAATAATATTTTACATAAATTCTTAAATATGAATGGCCTCAATACAGAAGTTTTTATTTATTTATTTATTTATTTATTTATTTATTTATTCATTCATCATTCATTCATTCATTCATTCATTCATTCATTCATTCATTCATTCATTCATTCATTCATTCATTCATTCATTCATTCATTTATTTATACGTTCCTTGATTCGAGGTTCGATACCACAGCTCGATCATGTAATAGTGAAATATCATTATATTTACCTAAGCTCTTTTTGTATCTGTTTGTATGTATGGTATATATTTCAGCATACTGTCTCACCAACAAGGATGCCATACCTGTAGGAGACACATGGGACCAAGGAGACCAGAAGGTGACGTGTACGACTACAGGACAAATACACGAGCAGTTTGGGATAGGTAGGCAAACATTTGATATTGTTTCATCCGTGTTATTTCCAATTCAACATCAAACATCAAACATCAAACATCAAACATCAAACATTGGTCTGTGAACTATCCTATTTCTGAAAATGCAATTCTTACAAACGGTTGATCCCAGGGTACAGAGTTAATTATGTGATGTTTACAATAAATATAATGACCATGCATGCCCCTCGATTTTGATAAAAATGAATTATACATAAACATAAACATAAACCTGAAGAAGACACTGAGTCAATCATGACTGCTGACGATGATAATGCTCTTGATGATGATGATGATGATGATAATGATGATGATAATGATGATGATAAACCACAATAAATCGTATGAAATACAAGTTTATAATAAATAGGATACATTACTCGTTCCCCTTTCATATCAAGTTTATGTTCCTCGTGAAATAATTTTGGTTTGTATCTCGCTGAGGCTCGAGAAAAAGCAAAATTATTTCACTCGGGACATAAACTTGATATGAAAGGGGAAGCTCGTTAGATATCCTATTATTATGTCATCATTTCCTTTGAATTGTCTTTCTTTAATTTGAAAAACATAAACAGTGTCAACATTTGATAACACAAATCTGTTGTATTAATGCCAAAGAATCTTCTTTCAAAAACTAAATATTTCAAACTTCTATATTTTGGATATAACATCAACTGAAATAGTCATATATTCGTACAACATACGTAAGTTAAGTTTGCTTTTCTTTTTATAAATAGTACAGCCTATATGGACAATACACTGTTTATATCGACATCAGTGGTGAGACACATTTACAGTCACCGTTTAAACAGTTGACAACTAGCGAACTCTGCTTAAATAAGAACAATACCTATTGAATGTGCCTAACGACAATACTTTGTCAACCCAACGTCGAGATATGAACAATATCCGTTCAACCCTTATATCTGGTCATCGACGACATCAAAATGAAACTATTTAATAGTAAACCAAACAATGGTTCAGCTCAGATCAGAGATCGAGTTTTGTTTACATTAGGTAGAATGCTATTATTAAAAGATATTTTATTTTATTTAGATTGATAATCCTAAAGTAGTGCCTATATATTACCTTCTTTGGCAGAGGATTCATGGCACGTGTCTAGAAACGAAGTTACGAGTCCAGACGAAAGGCAGGGGTCCTCAGTGTATTGTAGGTGAGTATGTGTAGAGATTATTTAACCTCTCTCAGTATCATCCATGGGTCACAGATAAAACATCATCTTTTATTCATTTTTGCGTGAATCACAATTTCCCTGAAGATTGGTTGACACGTGACATCATAAGGGCTTGTAATGTTTATGTTTTATCACTGCTTTTTTCTCAAAACTTTTCTTCCACTTATGTGATTGTTTGATAGCCGATGATGCTCATCATGCGATCCTGGTCCTATCTTCGTTCCATGTAACATTGCTTTCCTATATAGCAGATCTAGATCCCAATGTTCAGTCACAAAGCTTCTGGCTTTGTGAATGAAGATTGTATCACAGAAACGCTCTGTTTGTATCCTCTTTGTATGGCGTTGGTCCACTACTGCTATTGACAAATCAGTCTAGAATTCGTTTTCGCCCACTGGGTACCAAATAATATTTTACATAAATTCTTAAATATGAATGGCCTCAATACAGAAGTTTTTATTTATTTATTTATTTATTTATTTATTTATTTATTCATTCATCATTCATTCATTCATTCATTCATTCATTCATTCATTCATTCATTCATTCATTTATTTATACGTTCCTTGATTCGAGGTTCGATACCACAGCTCGATCATGTAATAGTGAAATATCATTATATTTACCTAAGCTCTTTTTGTATCTGTTTGTATGTATGGTATATATTTCAGCATACTGTCTCACCAACAAGGATGCCATACCTGTAGGAGACACATGGGACCAAGGAGACCAGAAGGTGACGTGTACGACTACAGGACAAATACACGAGCAGTTTGGGATAGGTAGGCAAACATTTGATATTGTTTCATCCGTGTTATTTCCAATTCAACATCAAACATCAAACATCAAACATCAAACATCAAACATTGGTCTGTGAACTATCCTATTTCTGAAAATGCAATTCTTACAAACGGTTGATCCCAGGGTACAGAGTTAATTATGTGATGTGTACAATAAATATAATGACCATGCATGCCCCTCGATTTTGATAAAAATGAATTATAGTTAAGGCTTTACGGTGTCATGGTTTGTTTTTAAAGTATTATCATATTACATCACTCAATGTGTCAACATTGTTACATGATATTTTATGACAACTTCATTCAATTTCAGTGATCCTGTACTCAGAAAATTATAACTCCACCTTCACATTAGTTCGCCTTCACAGACAGACACTAAGGTTCCTTGACAAAAGGAAGCAATCACTGAACCTCCACTGGGTCGGGTACGATCCAGGATCTGGGGTTTACATCTTCATCAACGAGGACCAATATAAAGTAGGGAACCTAACAATAGACGACAAAGTACATCTCCACAGCATGTACAGGTACAGCTATTTCATATTTAGAAATACCTAAGAATTTAAACATCTAATTAAGAGAAGTTAGATTGTCACTTCACTGAAAGTTGAATTCATTTGTTGCATTATAGTGTCCGTTAATGAGCCAATATAAGCAATCGAGATTCAGAGTTTTTTTCCAGTTAAAATGTACTAGATAAGGTATAACTTCAAATCATACTCTAAAATGAACCCGATTTTGTAGCCTCTTGGAGCAAATGGAAATTGCTGAACCAGACCTCAAAGCTGGCTACATTTTTATCATGGCTGCGAACAGGAGTGTACACAGAACAACCTTCCCACCTACAAAGCTAAAGAAACTTCAGGCATTGGGTGTTCCGCATCTTCATCGCCGTCGCAAGTGAGTAGAGACGTTGTCCCAGTTTGAGATATTATTTTGGTGTCTCTCTTTCCTGGGCGCATTGCGAATGGAAAGAATTACTTTAAAGGTTAATATGTTAAGGACAGTTTTTTACATACACATCAAAACCAATAAATTAAAGGTCGACTCTCATGCCCTATGACCACTACCGCGATTCATTAAAATGGATTTAGAACACCGTCAAAATAGGGCCGAACGAAATGAAAAGGCTACCGTGGTCACTGAAGTGTTGCCTGCCATGTGTGCCCTGCTATCATATGAACCTGTTTTAGCAACTTTAAACTGTTGATTTAACATACAAATCTTCATTCAAACAACTCAAATCTTCGATATATCGATAGCTTAAAGGCACAAGTGCACGCTGTTTGCATTCAAATAAGCTATTTTAGGTCATACGATGGCATATATACTCACTTTAGCTTCCTTTCGGTGCAATAAAATACCTATTATTCTTTTCAATTGATCTGACAACAAAGATTATATAGTCTTCTTTAAGGAGTATATATGTACTCTATCAGTTTGTAACGTGTAAGCATTGTTGTTACATTAACGATAGCGACTGCCGTTTTTGGTCTTCTGGTTCGGTGCAATTTCTTAATATTGCTGATATTGTAGTTCATGTGGATTTAATGCAACGTTGCATTAAATACTTCCGGTCTCTTAAAGTTAACTTTAAAACCTGAATTTCCGACTTGCGGAATTTGGAGTTATCGATCTTGATTAGAGTTATCCGCCGTTGGGATCAGGTATGTACACTTCCGGCTTGTAGACGTTACCGTCATGGGTCGTCCTAAAAGGAATTGTCGGAGCCTCACATCGAAGCTAGAGACATCAAAGTCGGCAAACGTAATTTCAACTCAAGTTATACCACAAATTAGTGAGTTAACAACAACGTGGACCGTTGATTTTAAAGATTTTCCCAAATTAAGCCACACGCATGTCGAGGATAACCTGCTAAGAAGCTCACATCGCACTGGTGACAGGCAGAAGATGCAATGTTATCGACAGTATGTGAGAGGGTACAACTTTTTTAAGGAAAAGTTTTTACGCAATGTAATGGTTAACACCATTGACGACAGTTAAGACATGTGCTATGTGAGGTCGAACTGTTTCCCATCAATGAAAGAAGGATCGTATAAACAGTGGATGTTGCTGGCAAGACAGCCATTCTGTGTGAATAAAGCCCATTGCACCTGTCCGGCAGGGTAAGAAATTAGTTACTTGTTTGGCATATTCCAAACTGAAACACACATTGTATTTTTTCGTGTTTGATAAGTTAAATAAAGTTCTCGTATTCATGGAAATGGGATGTGTAATTTCGAAAAATGCGAATTGTCGTACATGTGGTATTTGGAGATGAAAACGTTTTTCATTTGAACTTATGTTTTGCAAATTTAGACCTAATTAGATGCTACCTAGTCGTAATAATAGACCTAGTATTTAAGAGAAACGGAAGGATATTAATTAGTGAATGGCATTACAGGGCTCAAAGATCCCATTTTGACCTTCTTGGTTATTGAAAAGTAAAATTGCTAATTTACATTTTTTGTCGACCTTGAGTGATTTGGCTTATGAAAACGTTCAATATTTACTAGCAAAATGATAACTGTTCAAAAATGTTTTGATGGAATTCTCAAATTTCACTGGCAATGGTAATTCACAAGTTATCTTGATCCCTGCATTATGTTATTTCTGTATCAATGCAGTTGTTGTTTTCTTTAAAATTAACATAAATATTTTAGGACAAATAAATAATTGGTAATTAAATTATACAGTGTTTGCCCTGACTCGCAAAACGCGAGTATTTGACTCCCAAAATATGTTAATGACTCCCACTTTTGCCAGCTGGGAGTCATTCATGACTCTTTAATTACATTCTGTAATTACTTGATAGTTCACAGGTTGTTTTCATGCTTATTGTAAACCTGATCTAAGCCGGTCAGTTTATAAGAATATCACTATAAAACAGTAGTAACTAGTTGACGCCCAAAAATATCCTGACTCCCTCTTTCTAAGCCTAGCGCAAACACTGATATATATAAATTAATCCTCCCCATTCCCAAGGTGATCAATAAAAGCTATGAATTATTATAAAATTGTTTTTAAATGTATTGCCTAGATGCCTAATATTCGGGGTTTTCTATTTACAGACTTGGTGAAGGGTGTACCCATATAGCAGGGTTACTGTTCGCACTCGAAGATATAAGTTGCAAAAGCTCTGAGAATGCAGAAGATTCCAACATTCCATGCACATCCAAGCCATGCAAATGGAATAAACCGAAAAAGAGAAAGAAGCAAGCGACAACTGTAAACAATTTGAAATTTAAACGACTTCGTTATGGCAATGAAGAAATTGTGAAAACAAAAACCTCAAACTTCAATGATACTGAAGTGAACGGAAGAGACTTTTTAGCAACGCTTACAAGCAAGTTAGGCAATTCTAATGCAGTGTTGTTTGATATGCTCCCGACACCTGCCCAGACAGATGCTGATATTTGTCAAGTTGTCAATGTTCATCACATTGAAGAGGTTTCGACCTCCGAAGAAGTGTTGCTCACAAGTGATAAATACATCACATTAATTGAAACAGCAAAACTTGAAAGCATAGATTTGGAGAAGACATTTGATACATTTGTGAAAATTTCAGATTCCATAGTCAAAGAAGTTGAGGAGAGGACCAGAGGTCAGAGCAGTAATCAATTGTGGATCAAGCTAAGGGAGTTTCGAATTACTAGTAGTAATTTCAATGATGTCATGGTAAGGAGGGACAGTACCGATCCATCGGTTTTGATTAAAAAATAAACATGTAGTTTTGATGAACTAAACAGTGCAGCTGTGGTATGGGGTAGAAAATCAGAAACAGTGGCAAAGAAAAAGCTGGTGGCGTACAAGAAGCTCTTTCATAAGGAAAGTGTACATATATCGGAGTGTGGTATGTTTTTGTGCAAAGACATGTGTTATTTGGGAGCCAGCCCTGACGGTATCATACATTTTGATTCAGGAGAACACAGGTTGTTGGAGATTAAGTGTCCCTACAAATGGCAAGACCATACTGTGATAGACGCCTGCAGAGACAAATCATTTTGTTGTTATGTCAATATCAATAACCAACTTCACCTGAAGAAGACTCATCGATATTACACACAGATACAGGGGCAGATGGCAGTTTCTCAAATGGATTTGTGTGACTTTGTTGTGTACACAAAAAAAGACTTGAAAATCATAACCGTGTCTTATGACAGACCATTCTGGGAAAAATTACAACTGAAGCTTGAGCTTTTCTACAAACGAAATATTCTCCCCTTACTATTGCAGAAATAAACTATGGATCTCAAATAGTGACAATATAGTGTAGTGTGAATGGCCAGATGTGATATATTTTGTAAATGTTGAAAAAAAAAGCGGGAGTTACATGAATATTATCAGTAAGATTATTTGCCATTTGAGTAGAAATCAGCAAATGCCTTTATGCTGTATATTTGTAAATGTTCACGTTTTTAAAATTCATTGAGTATGTGCTTAACTCTTCAACTAGTATTATAGTCAAATCATTAATATTATTGATGAGTCCTATGTTTCATAAAGACAGCAAAATCAAACACAAACAGTATGTTTTCTGTTTATTCAGTGATGTATTTTACATCTCGTTGAAGTTTGCATTGTGTACTGTACATAATCCTGAGTATGTAAAAAAAGAGCAATCAATAAATATATCTTTGATCAAATCGTTGAACATTTTCATTAAATGTATACTTCATATATTAAATAATAAAACATATAAGGGAGACAATTTACTTGTTCAACAATATTTACCTCCCCTTAAAGTTCATTCAGTCTGACTCTCGTTCATGTTGTCATGTGTACAAATACACAAAAAGTCACGAAATGACAATAATTTATAATTGGTTTTCAATAACTCTCGTCACTGGCAACATGAATGCTAATTTTGTCAGTTCCAAACGTGATTACGAAATCTGTTATACCATTCAATTTACAAGATGTGAGAGCAGGTTTGTAAGTGCACTGCAGACAAAGAATATGGAATCTGTTACCCAACTCAATTGATTGGAGTATTCTGAAATTCTTTATTTGTTCCATCTTTCTTTCCACATAAATTCTTGCGGCGGCAATTCGCCTAGTGTTTTCGACATCAAATTTACTGAACTGGTTTGATTTTGATAAAAAAAAGGGGAACAGTACAATTTAACTCCCTTTTCTGTCAGTTCATTTCTTAAATGAGCGAAACCTTTGTCAACCATGACAGCATCACCACGCTCTAACATATCTATCAATCCACTGTTGCGGGTTATGTACACATCAGACGCCGATCATCCATACAGTTTGGAAACCAAAACAACTCCACCTGTCATACTAATGCCAACTAGAGCCTTGAAGGTATTATGGGATTTGTAGTGAATAGGTTTGACTCTTATTCTCAAGTGAAGATGGCGTTTGTATGAACAGTTCTGTGCAATCTAATATGACCCTGGTATCTTTAAAATTGCTTATGCCCTCTGGTATTTTCTGCTGCATTATCTCAAGTTTTGGAAGAAATACTAAGCGTTCTAAACATTTGTGCATGAATCCTATCCAGACAGTAAATATTCTGGATACCCTGCTTGAAGATATTTTGAATCTATATTCTAAATCCTGTAATAAAAGTCCAAGTCTGAGTCTCATTAGTACTAAGAGGAATACATCTACTTAGCTTTCGGACTGTTTGCTTCTTGGCCATTTCACTGCCCTCGATATTTATTCTATAGATATATCTGGCCGAATTGTTGAAAGGTGGGAATCTCTTGTTTCCACACACATTGTCTGAGATGCTGTTCCTATAGCCTCTTCCTTGCTGTCCGACTTGTCTGGAACCTCCGCGTACCTGCAAACGTTAAATTCATATCAAACCCTCATCTGTCATATATAATTCAGTTACATTTATATTATTTGAGAATGACATAATAGTAAGATAATATATTGTCGAATATCTTGCTCTTATGCATTTTTACCAGTAAATGAAGTTTTCCTTTAAATAAACATTTACTGATTACATTTTTCTAATTTAAGGTTTTGAATTGAGAAAGTGAAAACATACGAATGGCATTCCATGTTGTCCAAGTTAAATGGCTCAGTGGAATTGTCGATAGGGGCAACAACAGTTCTTGGCAATCCAATGCTGCTGTTTAATGAGGTCCTTACTTTAGAAGTCTTCTCTCTTTTCTGTGGCAAGAATAAAGTGGGGATATCACTTTTCCAAGATCTGCAATCTCCATCGACAAAGTGGTCGGAACAAACCTTTTTGTCAAAGCAAAATATCTTAAACAAATAACTATTTTACAAACAAACGTGATGAATCATAAAATATCTAAACATTTTTATATGGGGCTATGAAAGCCAGTGGTCAAAAGTATGTTCGCAGTGACGTAATTTCCACAGACTTACATGTTAATTAGCTATTGCAATAATAATGTTTTAAACAATTTATCAGTCTAGTAATTAGTTAATTTGAAATATGTTGGTAAAGATTTCCGAATCAATTAACAAACATTATGAACATAATTCTCGAAATTGCTATTTAACATCTAAGTCTATGGTTACTTTTGACCACTGAGTGTACTGTAGTGAAAATGCAGCAAACGGGCACCATCATCACGTTCGTGTTTTGTTTAAAATAGGTTTAAAAGTGTATTCATTGTTTTAATTTACATTTTAATTACAATTAATATAGATAACTCAGGGCTTCAGATAGTTACAGTAGTGACTAGCCAATGCTAGTGAAACCAAATTTAAAAAGACTTATCATTTTGCTAGCGAATATTCAAAGCTTTTATTAGCAAAATTACTCAGTACCAACAAAATTAAGAAATATGGCTATTGAATTGAAAATTTTAATAATCGATAACTAAGTCTGAATGTGAAAAAGTGAACTTTTAGCCCTGCTGTTTAACTGACAATGACACAAGAATCAATACCTGCGTGTATTTTGATGGCGTGAACTGCTTACGGCTGATCGCACGTATCCATGCGGATCTCAAACTCCTGTCTTTTGGTAAATGATGAAGTTTCACCTTCTTACCGAACCTTCCGATCATCCCAGCCGAGTTGCTACAGTATTTTATGGCACAATAATCACGACTCATGACGGTAACCTCTTCAAGCAGGAAGTGTGCATACCTGTTCCCAAGGGCGGATAATTCTAGTCAAGAACGGTAACTCTAGATTCCGCAAGTACCGAATACGTACATATTTTCCAAATAGCTAATATAATACATTACCTGAGGGTAGGTCGCTTGTATTATCGAGAGATCTGCATTATCCGTGCATTATTCATATTTTAAAACAATTGGCGTGACATAGTGCCTTTAAATATCCAACTAGTCGTTCCCTTTGTCTATGACGACAGGACACTGATTTACTGGAGCATTTAAATTTTGTTTCGTTGGAGGGTCGGTTCGCAGAAGGTGATTTCATATGAGCGTAACTATATTTATGATTTAAATTAACTAAGTCATATTGTTTCTTATTTATTATTTTACTTTTATGTAGTGTGGGGATTTATTTTTGTAAAACTATGACGTTGTGCCTGTTTGCAGTGATATGCTGTCACTACAGTAGGAGTTCATTTGCTTTCTTTGATTCAACTGATGTTCAATAAACATGAAACAATAACATTAATTTCTTTAGATAAAACGTGTTTATTTAATAATCATCACATTTTTTGCTCGACAATTAATCCATCTTTCACATAGATCAGATGTCAAATTTATACATATCAGAAAAATATATGATGTCACGTCAATAGAAATCATGCGATGTTATTACACAAAGTGTAATAACATGGTAGATTATTAAACCGTGATATTTTCAACGGGTGAGTAATAAAAGTTCATACAAAAAATCACTCGAATGAAACAGATGCTCCGATCAACTGATCATCGTGCAACTCGATCGATCACCAACATTTAATCGTACAAACCGGATCATCCTTCGAAGTCACCTTCCTGTCAGAGTTGCACGTTATTCATTCATTCATTGTCAATCATGAATAGACGTCACTTCCGGTACCGACCACTATGGCCTCGTTTTGGTTTTCATTATACGAGTAAAAGTGGATGACCATGATATGAAACACAATGCATTGAATTTCATTGTACCAATGTTATGGTATATTAGTTTATATTTCTTGTTTTGTTGGTTATACAAGTGCTTCCAACATAGCTGATTTTGTACTCAGTTCTTGTTCATGTGAACAAATATAATGGGGATATTTTATGAGCGTTTCATTTTATCTTATTACTAACCTGACCATGTTTTCGACGTACATTTTGAAATTATTATTTTCCCTAGTAAAACATGTTTCTTACGAAGTAAAGAAATAACTGTATTTCAGACGCCTCTACTTTCCCCGAGCCCTATCAACCGAAGGTATATTCAGCATCAATTATGACGGAGAAGACAGGAGAACCCATCTTAAGAAGAAAATTTACGAGTTCACTGTAACTGGTACGTATGGTACATGGTGTTGTGAAATGTCCATGGATGCGTGTCTGTAGCTCTTAGTCCATACAGTATAACCTGTACCTCAGCATGGTATTATGTGTACAAGTTCATAGTCAAGTTTGCGAAACCGTTACTTTAACGCGAGTCAACTTCATGAACATGAATAGAACATTACGTCAATGGAAAGGTTATGTATGTTTAAAAAAAGAATTGTTTATTCGAGCAAACTCAAACTCAAGAAATAAGGAGTGAATGCGACCGACATACATAAACATATGACCAATGTTTATGGGAAAGAAACCCCTCAATATTCTTTTCATGCAAAAGGGTCAGCTTTGTTCCAAGATGGTCACAGCTTCTTGGACGATGACCCACGGTCAGGAAAACCCGTTGAAGCCATTACAGATGATATGTTTGCACGGGAACAGGGCTTAATCATGTCCAATCGTAGAATAACGAGTGTGGCATTTCTCATGGATGTGTTTGCATCATAATTCATGAGCATTTGCACATTTTCAAGGTGCCTGCAAAATGGGTGCCATGAACCTTAAAAGCACAATATTGGCACTAGAGAGTTGAATCCAGTCTTGACCTCTTTGACATTTACAATGCTGATCCCGATAGCGTTCATGCCCGTCTTGTTACATGCAACGAAAGATGGACTCATCACTGGGATCCCTACACCAAGCAAGAATCCATGCAATGAAAGCAAATCATTCTCTGTTTACAAGATCATGGCGATCATTTTCTGGGATTCAAGGGGCGTGATACGTGATAGTCTATAAACCACCTAAACTACGAAAACAGGAGCCTAATATTCTGATCGGCAGAAGAGAAGAAGAAGAGGCACGGCATGTTGACTCCTTGAGCTCCGCTTCTTCAAAGTGCATTGACGGTCTCATAGACATATAGGCAAGTGCGTAGACGGTCTCATAGACAGATAGGCAAAGTCCATAGACGGTCTCATAGACATATAGGCAAAGTGCATTGACGGTCTCATAGACATATAGGCAAAGTGCATTGACGGTCTCATAGATATATAGGCAAATTGCATAGATGGTCTCATAAACATAAAGGCAAAGTGAATAGACGATCTCATAGACATATAGGCAAAGTGCATAGACGGTCTCATAGACATATAGGCAAAGTGTATAGACGGTCTCATAGACATATAGGCAAAGTGCATTGACGGTCTCATAGACATATTGGTAAAGTGCATAGACGGTCTCATAGACATATAGGCAAAGTACATAGACGGTCTCATAGACATATAGGCAAAGTGCATTGACGGTCTCATAGACATATAGGCAAAGTGAATAGACGATCTCATAGACATATACGCAAAGTGCATAGATGGTCTCATAAACATATAGGCAAAGTGAATAGACGATCTCATAGACACATAGGCAAAGTGAATAGACGCTGCTGCTCTTGGTGATTATGGAAGAAATATCGTTTCTGTAACATGTATAATGAAATTACTTACTTATTGGATACTAGTCGACCTCCAAAGCTAACTTACAGCATGGTACATTGACCAGACAGTGTAAACCGTACATCGTGGGTGTCACACGTTAAGGAGTTGATTTTTAAATATGGCCTCGGTGCACATGGATCATGCAAGATTTTGGAAACAAATATTTTTTATATCAGAAATACAATGTAAAGCATTGTATCATCGACGTAGATCTGATGTAACTAGCAACTCTGAATTATATTCCTATTCTACTTACAAATGTGTTTTATATGTCAAGCTGTATTTTACTGGAGTCAATTTAGAATATACAGACGAGATCTATCAATATTTAAATTCGGCTGCCACAACCTGATGATTGAACTTGGACGAAGAATTAGAATAGATGAATAACTGAGATTGTGTTTCATACTGTTGACGCTATGGAATAGATAAAGAAGCTAACGAGTCACATTCTGTTTGTTTTCAAAGGCGTTTCCCAACTACAAGAATCATATTTCCAACGTATTTGATATTTCTCCTTCCCAACGGAGCTCATTCTCAATAAAAACACAACACTTTTAGAACATTGGAACGGCCGCTCGGCGACACATGGCAGATTTATTTCCGGTGACAAAACATCATCATACAAACACATAATTCATCCACAATATAATACATCCCAAAAACGTGACACGATCATCATGATGATAGAACTAGCCCGCCACATAAACCAGAGATAACAACTCATGTATATGAGAAAAAACTCTGGAACTGTGCCCTTCCAACAAATGCTATGTTCTTACTAGGAAGTTTATAGTACACAATATGACGTCACAACATGAAAACTGCATTGCTTCAACACAGGACAGCAATGACAACAGTATTCTCAAAGCTCTGCAGCCTATACAAACATTCCAGGTAATGCAACAATCAATATCATGACACTACACACTATTCAAAATAAAACGGGTATTATAAAGACTCCACAGCCTGTTGTGAATGACATACTCACATCAAATCAGTATTATAAAGGCTCTACAGCCTGTTGTAAATGACATACTCACATCAAATCAGTATTATAAAGGCTTTACAGCCTAACCATACACGGTAGCTCACTATAGAGCAAAACAACAAAATTGATACAGAACTCACACCTGTCGTCCGAACAATCTAGTACACTCGAAACAGCAAACATTGCTCACTTAGACACCACTGTCTAATCGCACCATCACGGTACATAATCACCACCATCTGAAACACAAAACAAAACATAAGATATTTTTCATATGAAATGCAAAAATAGTCTGCGGAACTTTCAATAAAATTAAAGTTAACAGTGAAAACTCTGCCGTGTCTAGAGCGAGAGAGACGACATTCGAAAACACCTCCACTTAAATACCCTACACCACACCACCTAGCGAGCATATTATCTCCCTTGATACACTCGCAAACACCCAGGAGAAAATAGTTCCTGTCTAATTCATTACATTCAACCGAAAGAAACAATATTTCTCCTTCCCAACGGAGCTCATTCTCAATAAAAACACAACACTTTTAGAACATTGGAACGGCCGCTCGGCGACACATGGCGAGATTCAAAGAAAGTCATAGGCCTAGAGAAAGTGAAACATTTAAGCGGTTTCGAAGGTCATCTTTGATGTATCCATCTTTGGCATTTTCACTCCTCCATCTGCCATGCCTCTTAAACATTCTATCGGGGACACCATTATTGGCTGCAGCCGAAGCCCCTCCACTTCGTAGACTATGCAAACCACACATCTTGATGTTTGAAACAAATGGTTCGAACGCCTCTATAAAAATCTCTCTCAAGCGGGTGTAAGATAATGGCTGGTCAACCTTTCTTAGTCTATAACCCGAAGATGTCTTCGTTAAACTCCTGAAAATAAATTCACCAGACACAGGAGCAATTTCCGCAGCTGCCAGGTACTTCTCCAAGCACACGACTGGACACAACTTGGAATGAGTCCTACTAATCACCAGCCATGCGCCGTCCCTATAAACATCCGTCTTGGATTGCTCAATGAAAATAATCATGTGAGTGTCATAAAATACAATATCTTGTCTCGTAATATGGAGAAGTTCAGACGATCTGAGGAAGCCCGAATATGCTATAAGACACATGCATATGACTCTTATAGTACTAAGAGAAGGTGAAGCAAAAACTGAATCATACAATTTCTCCAACAAATCAATAGTTATTGGTTCTTTCTTAGAAACACACCGAGCTAACTTTCTTTTAGCTGCCTCTAAAACATTCTTTACCAGACTATTCTCCGTTTTGACTAGATAGACCTACTACAACGTGAGCATAACGAATGCTGTAAAACGCAGTTTGCACCGGGGCAAACGACTCGCTTTTCTGAATTACAGATACAAGATATATCGCACAATGCAAAGGAGACATAGGCAATTTAGTGGACATATTACAAGACTCAGCCCACCGTTTCCATGCTGCAATACCATAACGGTACTTCCGCGCAGTAGAATCTGCTCGACAGTGAGACAACAGCTCTGGCAAATCATCAGCTAATCTCCTCACATCACCTGGCAACACCTCCAACTCATCACCATAGGCACTTGACAATAAATCTGTAAACAGAAACATGAAATCAGATAATGCTGAAGTCAACAAACAGAGCCAACATATTGAAATCCAAATCGTGCTCTCCAAAAAGGCCCCCTTTAATCCTAGACGCAACATACGCTTGTTTAGATCTGGATAAGTACATCACATCCTTCACTTGGGGAATAAACTCACAATTCAGAGTAATAAGGGGCCAAAAACACGCTGAGTGCCACTCTGGCACGATGAGTGTACCCTTGGCACGACACTCTGCCAGATGCCTGAGACACCTTGGGATCAGACACACAGGAGGAACCAGCCAATTAACTACACCGCCCCAGTTAACGGTGAAACAACCAACAGCATCACATCCCGGGTTATAAAACCTGGAATTAAAGCAAGGAAGCTTGGTGTTATAATACGACGCAAATCTGTCAACACGATGGGGTCCCCATTTAGCATCTAATTGCTTGAAAATATAGTTTGGCATCGACCAATCATCATAGTCAACAATTTTACTCAGCATATCTGCTGTCTCGTTATCTGAACGAGGTATCCACTGCATATGTAAGGCTACATTGTGAGAGGAACATAACTGGAAGATATCCAACACGACTGCCTGAAGATGAGGTTTCATGCTCCCTTTCTCAACTACTGACGTGACGTTTTTGTTATCTGTAAGCCACAAAACTCTGTGAGCAGACAAACGAGGGATAAAACTTCTCAACACAAGGTGCACTGCCTGAAGTTCTCTCCATGTAGAACTTGATTCAGCTTCTTTATCTGACCACTGACCATGCGAAATAGCCTGGCCAAATTGCACACAGTATCCCCCAAACCCAGAACCACTCTCATCACTGTACACAACTCGTGTTGGAATAGACTGCGCCTTTAAGCCAGTACTCTTGTAAGCATCAATATGTGCCGCCCAAAAACTCAACTGATCAACACTCTGCGGGGAAAGCTTAACTTTACTGTTCCATGAAAACACAGAGTCTATGTCCATACTGAGTGATCTAGTCATTAGTTGAGCAACTGAACCTATCACCATCTTCATAGATACTATCTGCCCAACAACTGAAGCCAGTGATCTAACACTGTGGTACTTATGCTTATCTAGAAGCAAACATTGAAGATGAACATTCAATTTGTCAATCTTCCTCTGAGGAATAGACATTACCATGGAAACAGTGTTAATGTGGAATCCTAACCACTCTAGAGCCTGGGAGGGCGACCATAACGATTTCTCGACTTTAGGAACAAAGCCAGACCGAATCAAATCATGCTTCACTTTTTGACCTGTAGTGACAGCTTCGTCAGAAGAAGGAGCCGATAATAGACCATCATCTAAAAATGTCAGTATTTTCTTGCTCTCATATCTCCATTTCTTTACGAGCTGACGCATAACTTTCGTGAACAAATAGGGCGCGGATGTTAAACCAAACGGGAGGACCGAAAACTTGAAATAGTGTATCTGCCCTGTCGAATCTCTCCATGAAAACCCCAAATAGTCTGTATGGCTATGACAGATATCAATATGGTGGTAAGCTGAGTGTATATCTAACTTGATTAGCCAATCGTTCATGTTGATATATTCAAGTGCCACTTTCCAATCCTCATACTTGACAGACTTTTTTATCACGTAATCATTCACTCTTGATAGGTCTAAAATCAAGCGTTTTTTACCAGATGACTGAATGGCAACAGATAATGGATTCACAATGTACGGGGGAGAACCACACTCCGTTATCAATTGTTTATTCTTTAACTCAGATATGGCTTCTGTCACGAACTCCGGATGCTTAAACGCTGAACTGTTATTGCACAAATGCATACTCGGAGGTCTGGAAATAAACGGAATTTTGTAGCCATTTCGAATAATGTCAATAATATAATCAGAAGTACCGATCTCACACCAAAAGTTTAAGTTAACTTTTAGACGACCTTTGACCATAATCTCTGCCGTACCCTGTTCATATTCAAAATAGTCGCCAGTATAGAAACAATGTGGCGTATCAGCAATATCATTATCAGAGATATTTGAATCACAAAGCAACTTAACTGACAGATCTTGATCCGCACTAGGACGTGACTGTAGACGTGGCTCCTGTCCCCGCTCGTGAAGATTGGTGCTGCCCGCTCTGTAAGGACACTCTCGGATATAGTGTGAGAAGTCACAGCAGGCAAAGCACGACCCCTGTCGCTGACCTCTGACCCCACGAAAGGGCTGAATAGACTGAATTGGTTGAGTGTGCACAGAGCTGCTAATAGGAAGCACATACTGCACGGGCGACGGTGAAACTTGCGATCTTCGCACATTCTTAGATGAATAGGGACCGCTCTTGTTTTTCTTCTGCTTTAACTTCCTCAGAGCTTTAAGATCCGCTTTAGCAATCTTCTTATCATCGTCAGAGTCGTCTGCTAACTCATTGGAGACGTAGTTGCGCATGGTCTCCCAACCACCTTCAGATGAATCGGCTATTTTTATCAGCTTATTTCTCTGTCGTAGACGATCAACTTCTTCGGTAATACTAGTTGAAGCTAAAGCAAAGTCACCTGACGCTAAAGCTTGTTTAGCTGTCGTCAAACCATCTAGCACTTCAGAATTGAAAGAGAATTGTATGCGGTTACCCTCCCTAGACCAGGAATATTCTGTCTCAGCTTTCAACTTCAAATCCTTCGCGCTGTTTACGAACTCTTCCCTCAACTTGGATATCTTGTGGTCAAACGTTGACTCGATCTCTTGTTTATTGCTATCCAACTTAAGTAAGATGGCGTCCAATTTTCCCGCCGTTGAAGAGTTATCATCCATAGTAAAAGTTAACAGTGAGAACTCTGCCGTGTCTAGAGCGAGAGAGACGACATTCGAAAACCCCTCCACTTAAATACCCTACACCACACCACCTAGCGAGCATATTATCCCCCTTGATACACTCGCAAACACCCAGGAGAAAATAGTTCCTGTCTAATTCATTACATTCAACCGAAAGAAACAATATAAACATCCTACTGTAAAAATATTTCTTACTTTAATCAAACCCACATATTCTCAAACATTGATGAATTGAAAGAAATACATATTTTTCGCCTTAACTTTTCTACAAGTAGCTCCATCAATAGGTGTATTATTTTACGTCCATTGCATATTGGTTTACGTCTCTTTATATATCTTGTATGTGTTCATGTAAAACATAACGTATGTCCTTTAGATTTGTGGCCCTTGACTTGAATAAACAATTCTTTAATTTATATATAAACCATGAGCAGCTGCTGGATGAATTGACACTGAATTGACACTGCTTCAACGTTTCTCCCAGACATGCCGCTGTACCGGAAGTGGTATTGAATATACAGTCTTGCAGTTATACACAAATCCCCTGTAAACGTAAAGGCTCGCTGCCACCATAGGCAACGTTTAGGAGGAAATCGAATTTTACAATGTAGTGATAAGGACAATAGATGATGTGGACAGTTTCATTCTCGTATAATAGGTTATGTCCTTTTGCCATTTTCCATTTGTCTGGAACAACTCATAGTGGGTAGCTTCATTTTGAAGAAACTACCCCACTCCCAACCGTCCCTTGTAATGTGTGTTATTGTCCATATGTACCCTACCCACTGTCCACATTGTCCCTACCTGTGGGGTAAGTTCGTACAATGTGTAAGTCTTCAATAAACTGATACATTTATTTTACTACAGAGGATAGCACTTTTGTTCAAGGCATATACAGATATAACATTAAAGTTATTATAGATATACTCATGGTAAAAATGGTTGACACCCCTAAACAGAAACTGGATTTTATCAAATGAATTGCGTGGACAAGTAATGCTGTTCGATATTATGGTATTTTCGAAATTAAATGGCACAAACACATGATGTAAACTATAAAATACTTGTCTTGTATGTATTGTGTACGAATGAGACTCCGTTGACATTTTTTTTTGTATATTTGGGTTAGTAGAATTTTTTTTTAAATTCAACTTTTCATTATTTATTAGAACCAAAATGAGAACACTCAAACATTGTGACAATATACCAATGCCAAGATCTCAAGACGTAAGGAATGAACTTTTGATGGTTTGAAAATGTGGTTGCAGTTGCTTATAGGGACTGAAACCAAATTCAGAAATGAAACGATTTCCACGTGTACATATAATCTACAACCAAATTCAAAGTTGCATCATGCTATAATTAATTACTTCAGCTATCATTTCATCAATTTTGAAGAGTTTGGTTGCATTTTGTTGCTATTTGATACATCCGGTCAGTTGGACCCTTTAATGTATCTAAGGCCACTTGTTTCTTTCAGACCTGTACATATACGTGTGTATGTATAACATGTCCCTTGTTAGATACAACCACAGCGACGACCTGGAGACAACCGCTGCAGTAACATACACCAACACATATTGTAATGATGTCTTTTGGTGCCAGGGCCATCTCATATCTAAATATGTGGCGATGGACAGGTAACAAATACACATATGCTCTTCATATGATAGTCAAAGTTTTCCAGGGTATAGATGTTCTAGTCAGAAGCACATTTTGTAATATACTAACATTAAGTGGCAAAGTAGTTGCCTCATATCTGGGAAAACGTTTTAATCGTTCTAATCGTTCTAAACGCTTGATATGTTCCGAAACGTCGCACATTGATAATAAATAAATTGTCATCCATATGTTTTCTTCTTAACTGTCACTTCAATTTCTAAACTTCCTCTAAAAGGAACTATATGTTTTTCTCTTTTTTGTGCAGAAAGATTATGAAAAACGTTTTGACGGAAGGTATGGTCGAAACGGTTCAACTGAAAAACGTTTTGTCACCAAATAAATCCTCTATTTTGCTGGATGATCTGTTCGACACAACTCGTACCTTTGTTTTGCCCAGAAAGATTCTCTAATGGATTCTCTAATGGATTCTCTAATGGATTCTCTAATGGATTCTCTAATGGATTCTCTACTTCTACTTCTGCTTCTACTTCTACTTCTACTTCTACGTCTACTACTACTAATACTAAAACTACTACTACTACTACTACTACTACTACTACTACTACTACTACTACCACTAGTGCTACTACTAATACTACTACTGCTTCTGCTGCTGCTACTACTACTACTACTACTATTATTATTATTACTACTACTACTAACATTACTATTACTACTGCTACTACTACATACCACCACTACTGCCACTACTACTACTACAACTACAACTATGGCTACTATTACTGCTGCTAATACTACTACTACTACTACTGCTATTGCTACTACTACTACTACTATTGCTACTACTGCTACTACTACCACTACTAATGCTGCTACTATTACTACTACTACTACTTCTACTACTACTACTACATACCACTACTACTGCTACTACTACTGCTGCTACTACGACAACTACTACTACTTCTACTACTGCTGCTGTTACTACTACTTCTGCTACTACTACTACTACATACCACTACTACTGCTGCTAATACTACCGCTACTACTACTACTACGACTTCTACTGCTACTACTCTCACTACTACTACTACTGCTACTACTAATACTGCTGCTACTACAACCGCTACTACTACTAATACTACTGCTACTACCATTACTGCTGCTAGTACATACCACTACTACTGCTGCTACTACTATCACCAGCACCACTACTACTACTACTACTACTACTTATTTTACCTGTAATTTTGACAATATATCTCTGTCATATGTCTGCTATTGACACAAAACATTTGAGGTGAAATAAAACTTGAATGTGTTTTTTTAGTTGCGATTTGTGTCAAGTTGTTGAATTCGTTGAGTTTGTGTTGTTGTGTTGATAGTTATAATAATGTTGCACAACAGTAAAACAATCAAAGAAAGAATATGATTTGATCCGTGTATTGTGACACATTAAAGGGGCAGTAGCACGTTTTTTTTTATGAAATAAGTCGATGAAATGAATTTGAAAAATAATGTCACCAAGTAAAACATCCTTCTCCCTTTGGAAAGTTAAGTTAAAAATGAGTGTACATTGTTCCCTAATGCCATGGGAATCGTTTTTGTCATTCGAAGTAATAAATTGTGTTCACAATAAAATGGCTGTGATGTAATTTTTGCTTTATACGCAACAGCGTTTTTACAAGTACGGTTAATTGATTTGTTTGATACAATGTTTTACCCTCTAAGGTAAATATAATGGACATAAAAACTATCATTATAAATGGGAAATTTGCAAAAAACGTGCTACTGCCCCTTTTAGATGGACATGAAAGCAAATAATGGAATACACCAATGGTGTATTTTGCAATGATCGCACTTCTGACTTTAATGGACTATTTATTCTATTGCTATGACAGAATTCTACTACGATCTGGTCAAATGCAGGACAAAGATTCATTTGTGTGTGTCCCCAAGTCTCATTAAAATCAGACCGTAATTAGTTGCACTACGTTACACAATAAAAGTCTGACTAAGCCCAATGAAACAGTTTGTCAGATTAACCTTCGACTCGAGTTTGACCTAATCATGTCGAAACGTAATCCAACCAATCAAAATGAGCCTCTCTTACTGAAACGTGGCTGGGTTTGGATCAGTCAACTGGTATATGTGTTACGTAATGGAACTTAATAACTGTCTGATATTAATGAAATTGATGTGTCCCCCATGGTCGAGCACATATTATACACATAGTAGGGATGTGGATACCATTTCTCATGTTTCTAAAACATAGAGGCTTTGTGAACCTTGTTTTGTAGTCAGCAGCAATTAAACAACACTTTGTTTCAATCAAACTGAAGGAATCATATTGAAACAAAGTTGTCATCATATAAAAACCTCTGACACCACAATGTGTCCTCATTTAGCAACACTGTTGGGAAATATACCTACAATTGTATGCTTTATATATACAGGAAAATAAACACAGAATATGTACACAATCTAATAAAAGAATCCATAAACATATCTATCAAATCTGCCAGCAATGATATTGCTGATATGTAAACATAAGTATGTGTAAACAGTGAAGTAAGCAAACAGATACTGTACCTTATAAACTATCTGGAATTGATGTCACAGTAACTAACATGATTCTCTATACAGTCGTCACAGGTAGGAGCCAGTGTTGCTATGATGTTATGTTCTACGAATACAATTTATT
This sequence comes from Gibbula magus, assembly GCA_936450465.1. Classification (NCBI taxonomy): domain Eukaryota; kingdom Metazoa; phylum Mollusca; class Gastropoda; order Trochida; family Trochidae; genus Gibbula; species Gibbula magus. Next base: position 18,009,858 of record OW388302.1, read on the forward strand.
TTCAGGGGCTAACAATGTAGCTGTTTTTATATGTTGTGGAGAGAACACTGAATACAGGTTTCCTGTTTGTGTAATAATATAACTCTCTATCACGAGAAACATGCTTGAAATACACTGTTAAATTGATATATGCGGCATTTTTCATAAAATTGTATATGGCATTGATACGTGTCAAATTACCATACAGTAGAACATGGATATAATGAACTCCAAGGGATCAAAGAATTATGTTCGTTATATCAGATTTTCGCTTTTCACGTTTGGTATATCATGTAGGGCCTATGACGACACTTATAAATTCGTTCGCTATATCCATTTGTTCGCTATATCCGTGTTCTACTGTGTTAAATCATTTCCAGATACAAAATACATGACAATAAGTTGTTTTCGATGAAAAGGTCTTGAATAACTGCAGAAACTGAAACTACTGAAAATACTGTTGCATAAACGCATATATATATGGTAGACTCAGTTACATATGTGTTTTTATAATTAAGCAACGAGTCAACATGAAAATCATTTCCTGTTTTATTTAGTCAACTAAAACACTATCGATTAAATGTTTTAAAGCATTTACTTTAAGACAATATAAGTACAGAAATATTTTATTTTAATTTGAAATATACGACGTTTCGGAGTATAAACATGCTCACTCCTGTGGAATGTAAGAAATTAACAAAATGTGAGACATGCACTTGTGTTGGTTTGGTCTAAGTCCTCAGTTGATGATACTACTGGGGACTCTCGTAAATAGTTCATTGTATGCTAATCAAGCTAACCACTTGTCACTACCAATCAATAAAAATCTATTGTAGATTGTTTAAGCTTCCTATATATTCGCCATGTTGAAAATGCTCCGCACTGTTGAAAAGACTTGTAAACAAGTCTAAATGAGACGCATCCAGTCATCATTAAAATGATATCTACAGCAAGTGTCGTCTGAAGCATTTTATTTTTATGTATATTTACTTCATGTGAGACCTTCAGTTTTTCATATATATATATATGGTATATATATGGTATATATATATATATGTATATGTATATGTATATATATATATATATATTCAGAGTTTAGAGTAAAAGTGATATAGCCGTCTGTCCCTTTAGCAGTAATATCTTGATTTTTGATCATTTCTGATCAACTAACTGAAATATTTTAACTCTACATGCAAAAGTATTCAAACTCAAGATTCCAACACCGTTTCTGTGTTGTAGAGACATGAACTCCTCCCCAAGACGGTTGAGTCCTCTTCCTGCTGCTCGTCCTGCTTCTGTATGTTTGGTTGGCGGCAGAAGCTGATTGGTCAGTTCATAACTCGAACATTGTCTAGTCTTTGTCAGCTAACTATGTCACATACAGTGATTGTAGAACCACGGAAAGTTCTAAGGTAGAACCAACGTGGATCATCTTAAGACAAGAAAGGGTGAATTCAAGCAACAAGTCGAGAAAAATAAGTCCTGAAAGCACAAATGATGTTCACCATGAACAACATTCAGTGTATGCGCACACAAGTCCTCAATCACGTGACACTCATCACGTGACTGATTTTCTCAAACACAATGGATACAATACGCCTTCACAGTCACATGACAAATATCACGTGACCGGGAATCAGGATACAAAGGTCGGTTTACCTCCCCTTTGTATAGAAGTGAACATCTGCAAGAGACACCACAGTTCAGACGTCTACTACTACAAGAGAAGTGAGCAGTTTAAGCTCCGCCTCGAGGAGTCCATCCGGTACAGTACCAACATTACACACACAGATGATGTTGTCCCTCGTATAGCCCACTTCGTCCTGTACAGCTACAGAAACTCCACATTCCTATTCCATTACATGGTGGCAATACTCGCAGCCAACCGCATAGCCAAACCAGATAGGATCTACTTCTGGCACGATAACCTGCCAGTTGGCGATAACTAGACAGAGACCAAATTAAAGGTCGACACTTTGTTTCTAGTGCACCGAAGGAGACCAACCCAAATCAGGGGGAACACAATCATTATTCCTGAACATATCTCCGATGTTGTCCGGCTTGAGGCCTTACTAGAATACGGAGGCATGTATTTCGACAACGACGCCATTGTTGTGAACCCTGTTGACGGTCTCCTGAAGTATGACGTCACAATTGGTAATGGTTCTGAATTGGTTCTTTGCAACGGGATCCTTTTTTCAAAGCCTTGGTCAGATTTTTTCAAACTATGGCACTGAGAGTACAGAGGCTTCAACGATAGAGCATGGGGTGACCACTCGGTTATAGAGCCTTATTATCTCTCAAGGCAGTTTCCTAGTTTGATACACGTGGAACTTACGTCACTGTGCGGGCCCTTAGAATGACATAATATCCACGGGCCAGGTGTGTACCTCGACTACAAGACACGTGACTATGTTGTGCATCTCTCGATGCGACTGTGGTGGAGATCTGTGGATCGCGAAACTGTCAAATATTTGAACACGACACATATTTGAACACGACGGCGGGTAGTGTCATGAGGTATATATACCTTAATGATTCAACTCTGTGGAAGGATTCTGCTCCATTTTGATAAAAACGGAGTATTTTAACCATTATTTTTAGGAACTATTTGACTAAGTACAGAGCCGTACTTAGAAATATCATTTAATATACATTTGATATCAGAATAGACGAGGGATCTGTTTTTATTTATCATTCAAATTTCTCTTTCAACGGTTATCAACGGCTATCAGTAAAAAAGTCAATTTGTACGTCATAAAGCAACCTTAACTAATGTTAACCTTACCCCCTCATTCTTTGACATTGCACTAAGACTACCTTTGTGACTCAAAATCACCTTGTGTTTTATGAATGAGGTCCAAGGGAAGTTAAATAAATCTAAATACTAAGGTCATAACATTGTGACGTCATTAGCATTATGATGAGAGCTTCGTCGACGAGGGAATGCCACATCAATCATTTATTCCGTTTGTAAATACATGGATGGTTATGGCAATATGATGGAAGATATTTGACTCACAAGTTTGTATATGCTGGAATACAATCATGACATGTTCATCTTCAAGCTGTGCTTTACAATATGAACAAGAAGTGTCTGATTTTTTATAATATCTATAAGCATTTATACTTAAACCATGTATATTACAGCGTAATTTTGTCAGGCATCTCCGTAATCCTGCATTATTGATGGGTAAGTATTTCTTAGGAAAGTAGTCATGTTTTATCAAAAGATAAAATTAAAGAGAACTTGATATTGACATTTCATGGTTCCATTCTTAGAAGCATATATATTTACATCGTTGCTTAAAATTTTCAAGGAAATACTTTTTATTTACAATAGTCTGATTCGTCTATACATAATTAAAGCCGTATTTGCAAAGCAGTTTCCTTACTTTCAAAACCCAATTCTCATCCCCCAATTCGCAAAATCTTGTTTACAATTCATAGCCTTTTTGAGTGTATCTATATCAGGGGCGTAACTAGGAAAAAATCAGTTTCGATTGTTGTACTTAAAATGGTTTTAAAGAATCACTGCAAAATGGGTGAAAGAACAGACGAACCAAACCAGCAGGTTGAAACAAACGTTATTGCGAATATAACTAACATTATGAAACCATTTGTAATTTAACGTTGAAAAAGGAACAAGAACAAGAACAGTTATAGAATTATTTGAAACAACCAGGAAGCTATCTGATCTGTGCACTCTATGCCATCAACTTTACTTGAAGAGAAGGGCCATTTTGCAAGTTTTTCCCTCTGCAAAATCATTTACCAACTTCAATGTTGACATTGAAATCCCTGTGAATATGAAGTAGTGAAAGAGCATTAAGCCGCTCCGTTATCATTGTTGGCCTGAAATACGTTTTAACACGCTCAGCCTTTGCAGAAGACACTGGCATTGTCACAAGTGTTTTGAGGGCAACATGGATATAGATAAGATAAAGATCTTCTTTTGCGAAGTCCAGTGTTGCCAACAAACACGACGGAACATCTTGCCAACGTGATTTCCATCACCTGATTTCTACCGACTGTTGCATACTAATGTCCTCGGTCATATTATGGACTGAAGAAGGTAAAAACTCCTGAGCTTCGAATCGGCCATTTAGGCTTCAGGTGTAGACGCAATGGCATTGTCGCGCAATGTTTGACGACCGAAACACCTTTGTTTTTTGTTGTTGTATTTACTTGTCATGTTGGACGCCTCACTGAACAGCTCCATCCATACAGACTCGTCGCAAACTGCTGATGATAACAGAAGCCTCGCTTGAAGCACTGATCAGATCTATTGTCGCAGATTGCAACATGAGAGAAAGCTGAACTGTGTACTGGATGACATGTTAATTCACAACAAGGCCAATGATAAAATCAAAAGATTAAATGGAACATCTGAGGGATCTGCCCTAGAGTCGCAATCCTGTTCAAGAAAGCATCAGGATACCGATGTCTAATGATGGCTTGGACACCATTCAAATGGCCACTCATGTTTGAGGCACCGTCATAACCTTGCCCCTCATATCGACTTTCTGTACTCCATGTTTGTCTAGTTCTGATAGAAAGGATTGGGCTAGGGAGCCGCCCTTGTGCTTTCAGCCTTGGTGAAACCTAAAAATTATTCTTTGAGAGTAGTTTGACTCTGATCGTTTACAGAAATGTGTCGAAGAGATAGAATTATTTTCTTTGATTGAGGAATCTGTTGCCTCGTCAGCAATGAGTGAAAAGCATTTCTGCAAAATTACAGTTATTTACCAACTGTTTTCTCACTTGTGACGCACACATATCAAGAAGCTCATTTTGAATGGCTGGTGATAAGTATTTGTTTCTAATTGTGCTGTTGTGCAAATGCCTGTTCAATAACTCATCTGTTTTTGCACAATACTGCAAGAGAGCTACAAAATTGCTTTTCTCATCATGATGACCTCTGATTGCACACTTCTATAAACATTGCTACACTAGTCATCATCGAATGATTGGTTAAGATTGTGTTCTGCGAAGACTAATGCTATCTGACGAATGTCACCAATAAAAGACAAAAATAACAAAACCTAAAATTAATTTTTCAAAAACATGCTTGCTTGTGTAAGCACTTGCTTTTTTGTGGTACATGGTAGTTACGCCTCTGTATATTGTGGCTGGTGGAGAAGCCATATTCAAAATGCAAGTATTCTGATATTGTCATACGGACATAACAGATATTGCCCGCACTCGGCTAGGATAGCTTTTTTGGGGGATCTAGAACCAACTTGAAGAACAGTTTTACAAAAGGTTGTGTGCACCTTTTCAATAGGTTTTCGGGATTCCCAACCCCATAATTCAGCGCCGTGTAACAATATAGACTTAATTTTTCCATCAAATAGTCTGAAAGCAGCTTCAATGGGCATATTTTTAAATTCATTTATAAAACCTTTGATTGGAAATAATGCCTGTTCAGCCTGTTGGGATAAAGACTCACACGCTTTAGTAAACATGTTCCTAATTTAAAAGACAATACCTAAATGTTTATAATTAGAAGTTACTTCTATTTTGTTCACCTTAATAAACCATTTTTCATATTTCGATAGTGTCCAACCTTTTTTGAAGACAACAACTTTCGTTTTCTTAGAGTTTATTAGAGTTTATTAGTTTATTACTAAACCTCACTTCTCTCAGTGACTTACTAAAATATATATTTTCTTCTGAAGATTAACAACTGTATCTGCATATATTGCAACATCATCCGCAAATAGCAGCAACGATAGTGTTCTTAAAGATTCATCAATGAATATACCACTGGCATCGGATGTTATTATATCATTGACAAGTTCATCAATATACGTATAGGTTAATCACCCAAACAAGGTAGTTATTTAGATTAACTATGCGAGGGCGTTAGCCCGAGCAGAGTTAATCTAAATAACTATCGCAGTTTTGGGTGATTAAACGGCTTATACCACGTGGGAATATTGTTTTTACGTACGTTTAATGAATGAGATGTAAAGAAAATTATCATTACAAGTGAAAAAAAATGTTTTTTTAATTCAAATAATTGCCCTAGGGCGGTTATCAAGGTTATGTGAAATAACCCCTCTGAGAACAATAGACATAACGGACCCTAGTGGTATAAAATATAATAAGTGCCAGTGACAATATGCACCCCTGTCGCACTCCACATGATATGTGAAAAACATTAGTCATTGCCGATTTATTGTACCGTGCCGAAGCTTTTACGTTTTGATACACGTCACTGCAAGTATTGTATGTATTGTACCATGTATGTATTCTGTGGACAGAGATTTTTGGAAATCCACAAAGATACAATAACAGTTTTTTTTATGATAAAAGACCCCATGAGGTTTTTTTTAACAGTTTAATAATAAAGGTTCACAATATTTCAGAATTCCTAAGAGGAATCCAAGGACAAACATCGCTTTGTCAATACTAACTTTCAATTGGATTTTTAAACATCAAGGGTATTGTTATGGCTCAATTTACATCCACAAGTGCATGCTCAAAGCGCTACCAGCATTATTACCCTGGTCTGACCAAAGCTGACATACATATATACATATAAGTTTTGTCAGTCTAGAGAAATAATTATGAAGACGAGTGTCGTTTGTTTCCAAATAACGACAAAAGTATGTTAACTTTAGATCGATACGGATTGTTATTGCCTGCATGTGGAGAAATGATTGGGTTGGAATATATGTTACATTTTCCGAGATATTCAGCTTTAAATTTCAACTTTAAATGCAAACAACTAACGATCTTGAACTGAAAATCAAGGTAATAAAGCTCAATTGGAATCATTTTCTCACTGTCTTGCAAAATAGACAAGAATCCAGTAATTAGTTCTTTGAGTTATTGCACTTGTTCATCGTAAATTAAATTCCCAGCTTATCGAGGCTGGGAGATGATACAACACAGTATGTAGAAGCAGCCAATAAACAGTATCTATTGTTTAGCAGGTTCTAACACTGTGTCTTAATCCGTAGAGACTACACTTAATGTGTTTAGAAACAAAAAAAAATGTTGAATTGAGTCCACTGAAGTTTACATTTGACATATTGAGTATCAATTAATCGCTTCATACAAGAGATACATTTCTTCCACGACCGGGAGTGTATCACTTACCCTTTAACCTCCCCATATCGAGATATAAGATGACCCTGACACCAGTAGATATCAAAACAGAGAGTGTTGTATGTGACTGCCTTGGTTGTGTTCAGGTCGTCGCTGTGGTTGTATCTCATTAGGTGGTGGTCACCCATACACACGTTTATGAACAGGTCTGAAAGAAACAACGAATAAATCCTTTATCATCACCACCTGGTCACCCAGGGCTTCCAGTTCAATTCGTTTAGGCTGCATAAAAAAAGTTAAATCCTTTATCATCACGAGTCACCCATACACACGTATATGTACAGGTTTGAAAGAAACAACGAATTAATTCTTTACCATCACGAGTCACCCATACACACGTTTATGTACAGGTCTGAAAGAAACAACAAATAAATCCTTTATCATCATGACTCACCCATACACACGTTTATGTACAGGTCTGAAAGAAACAACAAATAATTCCTTTATCATCACGACTCACCCATACACACGTTTATGTACAGGTCTGAAAGAAACAACGAATACATCCTTTACCGTCACTAGTCACCCATACACACGTATATGTACAAGTCTGAAAGAAACAACGAATTAATCCTTTATCATGACGGGTCACCCATACACACGTTAATGTACAGGTTTGAAAGAAACAACAAATAATTCCTTTATCATCACGGGTCACCCAGAGCTTCCTGCTCCAATCCTTAACATTTGATCCGCAGTTGATATCACGGGTGTGAAATCAAGTTCTATCAATAATACATAACAACTATCAATGCTAAACAGGGAGTTAGTCATTTGCAATTTACAGTTTTCTCAATAGACAGATTTTGATGGGTTCCGAAATTTGACTGTTGTGAATATTTTGCATTTGGTGATATCAACACTATCAACGTATTTGAAGTGTGCAAAAACCGTAATTCATAAATGTTTGAATATATGATATGTGTTTCAACCTAACCTCTGTCTCCAATATCATAAAATAATGTTGTCATCCAATTGATGACGTCACAATGATATTTCCTCAATGAAATCAAGTCCAGATGAGATGGCCTCAAGAAACCAAATGTTGTTTTTATTAAATTCTGAGTTACAGCAATAATGATATCCTCAGCAGATGAAGGTTGATCAATGTCTGATGATGTTGTTTGCTCAACCAGACGACTTTGACAAGAAACTTGAGCAGAGCACATGAACGTCAATGACGTCAATTGTTAAGTGACGTTTTTACATCCCAGTGTCTTTTTGTCAATTAATTTAATTACGTTTGTTATTCATGAAATCTGTTTACATTCACATTAAACAGAAATGAATACTCTGAGAAATATTAAACATATTTTTAAATGCTCATTTTGTTCTTTCGTTTCTTTTCAAATTGGTGGTGTATATACTTTTGGAAGAAACTTTGTTGCCAATTAAGGAGCTTATTCAACACTTCTGTACCAGGTACTCACTTGTATTGCCTGATGAACAGAGGTATACATTGGATAAATGTACTTGCCCAAGGCAACGTTATAGGTCACTCACCTATCTTAGTGGGGAAAGCTAATCACCCCTTCAAACTCTCAGATCCGGCTATGAAGCAGCTCATCCATATGGCGAGCCGTGCTCACTGTTGCTGAACTTCACTGATAGTGGCCATCTGAGCAATGCATAGGACCACGTACCACCAAAATAGTTAACCTGAATTTGTATTAATTTACTATAGCATATAAGGTACATTGAATATGTTTCTATCATACGTTCCAGTCACAACGAAATCTTGTATTTCCCGCACAAGGTGGTCCTTCATATCTTCTCCATGGTAATTGACGCTGAATATCCCCGAGGAGTTATCATGGGAGTAGTAGAGGCGTCTGAAACATTATACATGTATTTAGTCCGTGGACGGCTGGTTCAACTCTGGAACCTACAAGGTACTGCCGCAACATGTGCCTTGTAACAAGTGTATAGTCATGCTGGAAATTGTATAAACTGTATTCTCAAATCGTGGCTTCTTTACATAATTATGTCTACGCACAGTAAAGTTTGGTTTCTTTTTAGATTGAAATTCACAATATCAGCGACATTTGCAGGTTCCATTATTTAAAACACATTGCCAAGATGGCGCTGTAAGCTTTCTCCCTCAATGATGCCATCCTTGGTTACCCAGGGTTTTATATATGCTCCGGTTCTTTCCACTATATCACCCATGCGAAACTCCTTGGCCGGTGTGACGAAGTCAGTATTCAAAGAAAATACTCAATACGATAAGACGGAAATGGTCAAGGGAGATAACCGGCTAACTAACAGCTTATATATCATCCTGCTTATAGATATGTAGGGACTTCAAACAGAGTTCTTAAATTTGGTACTTAGGTTGGGGAACTTGAAGGGCATATACATTTATTGATGTCTGCTATCAAATTCATTGAAAAACCTCTGAAGATTAGAGGTATAAGTTGCTTTGTGACTTAAGTGTGAAATGTTCAGACATCTCGACCACTATTTAGGGTTAGAGAAATAAAAGTTGAGGATGTTATTCGGAATAGCATGCTTTCCATATGAAAGGTTGAGAGGTTGGAAATAAACAATTAGTGGGTTTGAAAGAGTGTTCTAAATTACAAGATGCTTGAAGCTTTACCTGTCAGGGAGCTCAACTCTGTACATGCTGTGGAGATGTACTTTGTCGTCTATTGTTAAGTTTCCTACTTTATCTTGGTTCTTGTTGATAAAGATGTATGTTCTCGAGCCCGGGTCATACGCGACCCACTGGAGATTCAATGATTGGTTTCTCGTGTCAAGTAACTTCAGTGACGGTCTTTGTAGTCGAACCATTGTGAAGAGCGTGGTATGGTTATAGTACAAGATCGCTGAAAATAATGAAGTGGGCATAACGTATCGTGATTCAAATCAAACGCGAGCCACGGCCGGCAGGCTGACATATTGACCGTCTCTTACTTGGTTTGTGTCTGTGCAATCGTTTGTCATGCGTAATACTTACCAAGGACTTTTCTAATTTCATTTAATCATAGTGAAAACTTCGTCTTTGATCTCTCTAAGTTGCATGTAGCATGTTGAGTATATCATTTTTCATCATGAATTCAAAGCTTAGTGCCTGTATTTAAAATTTAAAGGTTAGATGAAATGACATATGGTCACATCCGGATTCTTTGAAAAGAGGTTTCAATTTGACAATTGCTCGATTTTAAATTTCTGATAACACGATTGATATAGACAACGAACATTATCGGATGAAAGAATTATGTTACCAGTAGCATTTTAATGCACATCTCGTAAATGAAAACGAAATGGTTTAATAAAAAGTGTCACTTCAGCACACCAACACACAATTCTCAGTTTAGCGTACCATATAGATGTTTCTTCCAGATCAAAGGGGAGAAGTGTTATTACAGCAAATTAGTTTGCTCAATTAAGAAGCTGAGTATGTGAGAAGAAGGAGTGTAATTATGTTTGTACAGATAACAAGTTTACTGGACCGATTCAATTATATAACAAATGGCATGTCGGTGACCGGCGTGTCATATTTGTTTATTGTCAAACGTCCTGTCGTGGTGACACACAATACACTTAACGCGACATTCAGTCTATTTGTTTTTCTATCTTGCCATTTGCGAAAAGACATTTTTGCTGAAAGAGGGTTAGCATTTGACCATCTTCTGTTTCCAAGTACCGCCATTGATGGATTTATAGGTTTACAATTTCTATCTTATGTGCATTTGGATATTCATATTGTCCGTTTGGATACGTTTATAAGGTAAGTTTCTTACATTAATTGACACTCTTGCTGATATGTCAATTTAATACGATGTTTATTTGATTTGATTAACCACGCATTTTATTGAAAACATTATTTTATTATCTATTAGATTCTAAATGTTTTAATGTGTTAATAAGTGATAACTAAATCGTAAAATGTAACATTGGGATGCAGTGTTTTCGTAGGTGGATTCGTAGACGTATTATTATCGTTGATAACCAACTTCCTTTGGTGTTTTAAAATATGTGGTGAGTTGCTTTGATTGTTGTACTGTTAGTAAATTAGGTTCTCGGTAGATTAACAACTTTAAAAAATCAAGATGTTGTGATGTACTTTGATTGTCGATGGCTTATCGTAGGGCCTACATCGCCGGCGTCTGCTAATCTCACGTTTGTTGTTTTATTTTATACACAAACATTCTCCAACAAAAATAACAACAACACCGAATATCTGATTTTGTTGTCTCAACTTTACTTCGTTCATATTATCATATCCTGTTTTCATTTTGTCATCGTATATCTCATCCCCTCAGTAGCATGGATTTAACCTATGTCTACGAACGTCTATGAATCCACCATCTTTCACTATTCATATCAATTATATTTGATATATATACCGATATTTTGGGACATTTGTAAAGTGAAACTTGATAACTAACATTACTTGAACAGTTTACAGCAGAACAGCGGTGTGGCATTGTTGCAAAGCGTAGATAATACAGATCAACTGACCGATTCCCCAGTGTTTTCCATTATAAGTAGTAAGCGGATGTTTACATCCCGTCCCTTCTCGTACGTCACTTCTGGTTAACCCCAACTCAGTAAGCCCCGCCACATTTTTCGTTTGTCGCTCGCCGTCGAATGCAGACGATGTTTTTTGCAAAGTTTAGGGCGGTCTAATTTAATAAATCAACAACCTATTACCCATATTTGGGGTCTCGTTTTCACATATTAGTCTGATGAACCAAATGCTGGTTAGAATTCAATAGAACATATTTCATTTCAGCCTTCCTTTAAAGAAAAAACGTTGATTCAACCTATCTGTTTCCAAAAATAGCACAGCACTTTGCGCTGAACTAAAAATAGTCGAAGCTCGTCGATTGACCATACCCAGGATCTTTGTATGACGGCCTTCCAGCAGGGTCTGAGTACTGAGGAGTACTGGGGAGTACTGAAGAGTACTGAGGAGTTCCAAATGTTTGCAAATGTCACATAACGAATGTTGTGAAACACTTAAGCCGACTGGTGACATAGACTTGGTAAATTAGAATTAAATACCGAATGGAGAGATTAACATTATTATTTACCGACCACTTGAAATTCAGAATTAATTTATCTTAAGGCGGTGAAGCATGCCGTTACTACTGAAAATAAGTGATCTCAAGAAACGGTAAATAAGTTTTATAAATGGCTCAATAATACTCCTGAATCAATAAAAAGAGTTCCAAAACGGAGGTTCATGATAAGCTTAACTTAATGGACAGCTTCTCCCACAAGCCCAAAACTGCTATACTCAAGTGATAAACTAATTTCATCTATATTCCGAGTTCCTAATCAGTTCCGTGATTTGAAGAGCGTAGGACAAACGAAGTGTGTCATGTTACACAATTTCACAGCAGATTTTAGAAGAGTCAAATCGAACCATCGACTCAGACCAGTGATTCGGTCAACTGTACTGTAATGGAGTTGATCCGAGCTAATTACAAAATGTGACTAACAGATTACTTTACCGGACTTCTATTATCTAAATAATGCATTTCCATAACATTCTTGAAACGTAAGTGTCGGAAGTTAAACGAACATTGTTTCTGCATTGACAATACTAAAAAAAAGCTTATAATCGTAATTCCATAGCTAATAGTCCAATCAGAATGTTCCTTACACACTGTCATCTGCTTATAGTCCAATCAGAATTTCCTGGCATACTCTCAGTTTTAATAATTTACTCCAATGAGAATGGTCCTTACATAATCCCATCTGCTAATAGTTCCTTAGAATGTTGCTTACATAATCCCATCTGCTTATAGTTCCATAGAATGTTGTTTACATAATCCCATCTGCTAATAGTTCCTTAGAATGTTGCTTACATAATCCCATCTGCTAATAGTTCCTTAGAATGTTGCTTACATAATCCCATCTGCTAATAGTTCCTTAGAATGTTGCGTACATAATCCCATCTGCTAATAGCTCCTTAGAATGTTGCTTACATAATCCCGTCTGCTAATAGTTCCTTAGAATGTTCCTTACATAACCCCATCTGCTAATAGTCCAATCAGATTATTCCATACATACTCCAATCTGCTAGAAGTCCAATCAAAATGTCCTTTACACCCTCCGATCTGATAATAGTTAATACAATCTACCATTCGGAATTAAACATAAGTGACGCAGCTATCGACGGTTATCTAGAGTAAATGAATAAGTTGAAACATCATTCTATTGAGTCTTGATAAGTTTATAACAACAAGAATCCAAGCTTAGGGACATAAAAAAGAACAGTCTTACTTATGAGACCATACAGCATGCCACTTAATGTCATAACTACATATTAAAATGTGTGTAAACACCAATACCTATAAAACATCTACACATAAAAACACCCTCACGCACGTCAAATAGTTGCCTAGTGTTTACTCACTGACTCCTGTAGCAAACTGCTCGTGTATTTGTCCTGTAGTCGTACACGTCATCTTCTTGTCTACTTGACCCCATTTGTCTCCTACAGGTACGGAATCCTTGTCCTTGAGACAGTATACTTAAATAGACAATACATAGAACATAAAATGAATGTATGTGTCTTTCGATTAGGTATCTAATGAGCGAGTACGACACCGGTTTGTCAAATGACGTACTGAACCTACGTTCTGCGCCTACATTTACAAAGCTATTTTAATGCTGAAATGTATGTAAGTGTCATACAATGTACATCAATAGTAGTTGTCCACACAGTCCAGATTATATACTCACCAACAATACAAGCAGTACCCTTGCGTTTCGTCTGAACTCGTATCTTCGTCTCTTGACATGGGGCACGGATCCGCTGCTTAAGAATATAAAACAAAGTTATAGTATGAATAATTAATTAAAATTTTGAAATATATATGTTGTATCTATAAATAACCCCCCATGTAAGAACCACTTGAACATATCAAACATTCTAATGGGCAATAAACTGTTGGAGAAACAAGTAATTGTCACAAACGTGACCATGTCTTCCGCGGCAACTAAGAAATGAGCTAAAAGGATGAACACACAGCTAATGTCAAGGTCACCCAAATCGAATGGTGTCTGTGTATTCCCCAAATGAAGACTGGTTCCAAATTTACAGACTCTAGGTACAGTGGTTCATGAGATATCACGCTAACAAGATTTTAAAAACTGGTCAAAGTCTCTTAGTGACCTTGAAAATAAGTTTAAGGTTACGTAAATCGACTGCTGTCTGCGTATTCCCCAAATAAAAACTGGTACAATATTCCAGGTAGTCCAGATGCGGTGGTTCATGAGATATCGTGCTACCAACATTTGACAAACAATCAGACACACAGTCAAAACACCATCGATTTGGGTGACCTTGATTTTATTTTCAAGGTCATCCAAATCGACTGGTATCTGCGTATTCCCCAAATGATGACTAGTACCAAATCTAAAGACTCTAGGTGCAGTGGTTCATGAGATATCGCACTAAAAAGATTTTATCCCCAAAAATCACCAAGTCTTGTATTGACCTTGAGAATGACTAGTGTCTGCGTATTCTGGTAATGAAGACTGGTACTAAATTTGAAAACTCTGGGTGCAGGGGTTGATGAGATATCGCGCTAACAAGAAACGGGACGGACGTACGTACGTACGTACGAACGGACGTACGGAGCTGAATACTATATCCTCCGCTCCGCGCTCCGCGGCGGCGGGGGCCAATAAAACCAACCTCACCACAGTACTTTCCATAGGCAACCTATTGATAACTTAAATCTTCAAGTTATAATTCTTGAACGATCTGATGCACCGAGTATTGAGCTTGAAAACAGGGGCACTATTACCAATTTATGTTAAGCAATTTCAGAAACAAATGTCAATCGATTTTTTAAATCGGTTTTCTGTGCTAGTCTCAGTTTGCTAAAATGCTAATATCTTAAGCTTTGAAAAATCATATTTTTTTAATACACGATGGAATTTTATGACTTATTTTGAATAAAGGTGTATTGGCTTTGATGTGATGTATAATATTGAAGGACGCTATTCTGAAAAATAATTTCAAACGGATAGATGAAGAAATCAAAGTTTACCTGCCATAAAGGTAGAATCCAACATTTTCCTTACAGTCCTATTTATAGCAAAAAATAGTTCTTGAAAGCCAGATGACATGAAATGGACAAGTTCCTCACTAAAGGGACTGGATGTTCATATCCATGTGATCATTGCAAGAACGTTGAAAGTTCCATTCGCTCATTTTCAAGAATGGGTAAAAAGACGTTTCTGTTTTTCGTTCCGTTTATTCCTTGGCTAGTGTTATGATTAGTAAATTCACGAGGGGAACACAAAATGAAACAAACAAGTGAGAACAAACAAGTATGATACCATTCAATTGTATATTGAATAAAATACTCAACAAAAAAGTTAACGCTTAAATTCAATCAGGCATTAATGTAGAAACATCCAATAGATAAAACATTCCAGGACCTTCCTTACAGTTCCAAGAATACTACAAAGTAGCTTTTGAAAGTTAGATGACATGAGATGGACATTGAAAACATCAGACATGTGGCTTCTGGAATGTAGCAGCTAGTTACAGAGACTGAGTGCATATCCTGCTTTACCTTGCAAACACGTTTGTGATCCCAAACCATCTTAACTTAGTTATTTGATAACAATTAAAGAAAAAAAAATGCTCATAACACTAGGAATTTAGCACTTACCGACGTTGCATGTTTTCAAAACAGCATATCCATCTTATTATCCCTAGTTTGAAACATTCAGTGAGATAAAACCGTATAACATTCAGTCGCAGGTGCCATCACAGAACATGCCTTTGTGAATCGACCACCAGACCACGGAGGATGTGCGAGTATAGACATCTTGACAGTACCTAAATATTACCTTAACAATAACATTATGTATTACATCATACTGAATATATTCATTCAAACGGTCCTCTCGATTTGGTATAGAATAGAATCGATTATATTATAAGTAATAACTGAAATATTGAAATTGAACTCGTTTCCCCCCAGTACTCTTCTCTTTATGAGTGTGATAAAACTCTTTGTACACTTTCTTGTCCACAATTTAATATATTTACCTTTGGTTTCATGCTACCTCGGTAATGGAACTTTTCCAAAGTGAAGGGTTGATTGATTATACCTAAAGAAGTTACAAAACCCGCTCCGTGTACACCTCTGTTTGCAAAGCTTGATTCGAAGACGGTTCGGTAAACGCAAGGAAAGATGAACTTTTAACAGACAGACATAAAACACCCCCAGTATTAAATTCGTCAACATCATTGAGACATATGAACACACTAAAGTATTTACAAGAACAAACTTTACAGAACACGTTACTCGACTACCTGACAAAGGATAAAATAGATACTTGTTCCTAATAGGGTGATTAACTGAGATGCTAAAATACATGCAATAATCGTCATTAGTTATACTTTTTAACTTCTGTAAAGTAGCTCCAGAACGTATAGTTTCACCAGAAAAAATGGGATCCCAGTGGATTACTTCGGAAAACTCCAAATTGAAAAAGTTTCTTTGGTACTAGATTTTTGAAAAACTTTGAAATATGCCATGAATAATTTTGTTAAAATATGACAGTGAGGATATGCATTTTAAGCTTTCTGTTAACTTGACAACATTACAGGGGCGATGAGTTCGCAAAATGGTTTATACCTATCGTTAGAGTGTCTCCCCATAGATTAAACGTGCAATAATCATTTATGATTCAATAATGATAACGTTTGTTTATAACAGAATATTGTTCTATTGCTCTCTGTTCTCTTTAATGTATATGAAGATGATTTTATCTACATGATCTACGTTAAAGCAACTTATAATTTGTTAAGGATCAACTGTTGGTCCAAGTTTTCAATCGATAAGTTTCTTAGAACATTTGCAACTGAAAGGATTGTATCACAATGTATTTGGAAAAAACCTGGGAAAAGTGAAAATTCTTACTTTGCACAGAACAAGACCAAAATCGGCAAATGGTCTATACAAGAAATTCATGATTACACTTGGCAAAACGTTTGCTGATAACAGTTCTCCTAAATGTACCTTAAGAGGTCTTCATCTACATGAGCTCCCTTATATAGTTCTGTGAAGGTTTCCAACCAATGTTTTTCTTAGAACGTTTGCATATGAAAGGAATGTAAGACAATGTATGTGGAAAAAAATGGTAAAAATAAAATATATTACATTGAACAAGACCAATATCATCAAAGTGTCTCATCAAGAAATACATCATTAAACTAAGTTAAGTAGTGAGATAGACTGATGAGATTTATATGGCTTCTTCATGCAAATAAAAAAAGTGTTATTGTCAATTAATTGATTATAAAAGATCAAGTTTCACAGAGGTGCAGTTCCTTAGTTATAAGAAATATAATGTTATCAAGTAAGGTTTTCGTATTGGCTAAGTAAAAGTACAGTTTGAAACCTGATATGTTAAATATCAACATGTTTTTACATATCAGGTATTTTACTTATCTAAACTTACGAAAACCTGCAGATGATTTATCTAACTGGCTATTGACACGTTCCGATAACCCTCTAATGAAGTTTAGTTAAAGATTTCATTTGTTTAGTAACTTACTACCAGGGACCATGATACTTACTGAAGGAGTTTGCGGGGACCAAAGAAAAGTGTTTACTCATATGGTTCTTAGATGAGCGGTCTTTACAAAAGTGGCTTTCATTGTATATATATCGCCAAAGGCCCGCATTCTGGTACTTATGTCCATATTGTGTAATGCTTTCACATTGGTCACATTTTACTCGCATTGATCCATCTAGGAATTATACGATTTGGAAACATATAGAAACAACAAGATGTGTATAGATGATAAGCTTCTTCATTTGTACAATATAGCAGCATTTCGACATACTTTCATCATTTTCAGGCATGTACGTTTTGGTATACGTGTTTCTATAGATGTCAAATTTAATGATAATCAAAACGTAAGATGGTATGATTGAAATATGAAGAAAGCATGCATGGTGCCTTTTCTCTGCTGCACGTACCAAAATAGTCGTTTGACAATACAATGATATCATTTTATTTTTACAATCGATTAATTACTATTGAGGCTATACCAATCGCAATGAATCGATTTTTCGATCTATTGTAACAATTTCTCTTTTTATCAGTTTATCTTCTTTATTGTCATTATTGCAGCATTTCAGTACAGACACTTTCACCATGTTCCAGCATGGACAAGTGGCAGTCTGGTATATGATCAAGGATTACGCACAAACCTCACTGATCTTGGCTCAGGTTGTAATGATATGGACTTGACATAACATGACAATAACAACCCAGTACCCGAAGAGTTATGACATTGGTGTTTATTCAGATAATTAAGGCACAGTAACGCGGTCTCCCAAGCTACCCAGTCCTTTTGTTTTTGGTAGATATAACATGGACATCTCAAGTTCGATATCTGTTTTCCAATGGTAGCACTTGTATGCTGAATAAGTATCTTATTGGTGTAAACTTTTGTACATTGTATAATGAAAATAACAATAAACTCTCATGTAAAGTGTATACACAATTATTAGCAATTGATAAAAAAATACTGAATATCAATTTGTTTGGCTACATTATGTAATAACAATTTTGAATGATTGTGGTCTGTCATATATTTGGAATGATCAGAATTGTGTTAACAGAATTTGGCTTCTTTGCAAAGTTGAACAAATTCTAACAGATCAATTTTTCAATGGCAATACGAAAAATCTTTATCATCTAAAGGGAAAACATATGATTGTATAAAACCAATGTTTGGTGTTGAAGATTATATTTTTTACCAGCGAAAGTTTCACAGCCTCTGGTGAAATTTAGAACTAGTAATACTCCCAGTTGAAGTAGGCCGTTGGCATCATATTCCTTATCGATAGAAAATGTTTCATGTGATTTTGGTGACGAATACCAGTATATTTTTTAATGTAACTGTTTGTTAGAAAAAAAGAAGTAGGTTATTACCATAGTATTGTTGTACAAGACCGAACTATTTTAAACTCAATAGTCTCTTTACGGAAAGAAATTGTACAGTTATTGATAAGCTCAGTAAATACATCAAATGTATCTTTGAACAAGTTTCAAAACACTTATGATTTTGCCTCGTTGTAATATTGTATTATTACACATGTAAAATATACGATGTAGCATTGTGAGAGGGTCAAATCTTGTGTTCACTTACCTTATAACACATGTAAATTGTACTATGTACCACTGTGAGTGGTTTAAGAGAATAAAGACCTTAACTTGACAGTGAATTCTTGTGTTGACTTACCTTGACCAGCATTTTATATTAGTTTATGTCTGACCTTGCACTGACGCGAGTCGTTCCTTCTTACACGGCGAATATTTCAATAATGTTCGAGTTCATGCCTGATCCTCTCCAGGGAATTTGTATTGTGAGCCGTCAAGCAACTGCATCCAACAAGAACATGTCCATTGTCCCTATGTCCATTACATAGCCTTGAGCGAAATAAAGTTCTGTTCTGTCAGACTAGATCACAGTAGCTTCATCAAACAAATATTTGCGCTTGACCCTAGATACACATATACATATATCTGCCTACGTTTATAATATATAAAGAAGGTGAGACACTGTACGCCATAAGATGGAAATGGAAACTTTGATCAGTCTACGAATATTACAAAGCGTATTTGAGCCAGCAAACAATTCCCGGTCCTATGGCAGGATCCAAGATGGCAGACAGTTTCTCGCCTTCTTCATATGTTATATAGGTAGGTATGTATATATATATATATATATATATATATATATATATATATATATATATACATTTAGGTTCTGACTCCTGTGATCAAACTCTCTGAAAAGATAATTCTAAACCTTTTCTTTCAGATATTCCTTTAAAGGTCGCACACTTTGATCATTTGCCTTGACCGTACTTTTAATGGGTTTTTTATCCGTTTTTCATCAATTTCACTACAAACCGACATGCATCATCACTATCATCATTTATTTCCTAAAACGCCAACAACGGTAGTACAAGATACAAATAAATATAATTTACATAAATAAATGTAATGTATAGCAAATGACAAGGATGTACGCATAAATATAGGCATATAATTAATAACAGACATACATGAATATCATTAATGCAAATTGTTTGAATTGACAAAACGCATTATATCATTGTAGCGAGCTTTTTTAATTTTTTTTAAAAACTTTTTTGCTAATTTCCTGAATATATTGGTTCGATTTGACAGAAGGTTCGCCATCTTTACAGTAATTCGCCATTGTAGAAAAGGATTTTATTATTCTTTTGGAAATAAAGGCATTGAAAATCATAATAGAACTCAGTTTGCAACTGATATAGAGATGCAGAGAACGCTAGGTAATCGTCTCGTGGTAATCTATCGGTTTTCTAAATAGAACTTGCATTTTGATTGGTTGACTGCACTTCTTAATGCTAATTTACGGATTAATTAAATCTCCTATTATGGCTAAATCACAAACGCATACACAAAAGCTTACTTATTTCAAATATAACTTAAACAAGTTTAGTTTAGTTAATATAAACACTAGATCGATTACAGTTTATGCAACATAAAAAGAAAGGAAAATTATGTGAAAATTATTGCTAATGTTAGACTAAAGATTAGATTTTTAAAGAAATATTTGCCTGGCATAAATAAACATTTGCATTACCAACATAACACAGTCACTTTAATTACTTTACACAAAGAAGTACAAGAAGTAACCAAGGAGGATCAACTTTATTAAACGTCGATATATTATCATCATCATCATCATCATCATCATCATCATCATCATCATGGTCATCATCATCATCATCATCATCATATAATCTACCAAACGACTAATTTAACTATAATAAGTTTTCTTTATCGAAGGTAAAGTATGACAAAGGACTCTCCCGGTTACAACTTGATTAGAGAAACTTTATAGGCAGAACTGAGGTACGCGAATTTCCTTTTGGAACAGTTAGCAACAGGAGGGATTGATCTGGTGACAAGACATTTTCCAGCACTGCCGTTCTGTAACAAACAAAAAACACAAGTGATAGTTGATCAAACAGAGATACGATTCAAAACTGTTCTTTCATTTGATACAACATTAATACTTTGTTACCAGAATCATTGGTTACACGACAAATGCTTTGTTACCACAGTCCTTGGTTACAAGACAAATGCTTTGTTACCAGAATCATTGGTTACAACACAAATGTTTTTTTTACCAGAATCATTGGTTACACAACAAATGCTTTGTTACCACAGTCCTTGGTTACAAGACAAATGCTTTGTTACCAGATTCATTGGTTACAACACAAATGATTTGATACCAGAATGGTTGGTCACAACACAAATGGTTTTACCATTGGTTACAACGCAAGGTTTCATGATCAGATTAAACAAATAATTTCAAATTTGAATTTAGCCTAATGAAGTCTTTAAACCCCCAAGAAGAGTAGGTCCATCATACAAGAGCTACCATTATTTAAGGACAATGGGTGTATATTACTTACCTGTAATTCTTCCGATATCGAGATATAAGGTGGCCCTGGCACCAGAAGATATCATCACATTTAACGTTGTATGTGACTGCAGTGGTTTTCTTCAGGTCGTCGCTGTGGTTGTATCTCACTAGGTGGTGGTCACCCATACACACGTATATGTACAAGTCTGAAAGAAACAACGAATAAATCCTTTATCATCACGAGTCACCCATACACACGTATATGTACAGGTCTGAAAGAAACAACGAATTAATCTGTTATCATCACGAGTCACCCATACACACGTATATGTACAGGTCTGAAAGAAACAACGAATTAATCCTTTATCATCACGAGTCACCCATACACACGTATATGTACAGGTCTGAAATAAACAAACCACTTAATTCTTTATCATCACCACCGGTCAACCAGGGCTTCCAGTTCAAATCTTTTAGGCTGCAAACAAAGTTAAATTTTCTCGAGCACATTTTTTAAAAAAATGACGAGGGCGGTAGGATTTTCTCTTTATTTTTTGTTGAAAAATGATGAGTACATATTTTCCATCAACAGTAGCCTGGAAGTGTTAGAAGAATAATAACATCCGTTCCCGCAGACCAATATATTTGGTGGACAAATAAATTTGAGGGGTTAGTAAAAATAATATGGCAAATTCATAATTCCTTTTTTCGAATAACTATAAAACGATGTCACGTGCACCAACATTGGTGATTTGCCGATGCCCGAGGAACATTTCAATTTTGTTTAACATTACACTTTATTATTCACATCAGATAATACGGGTGTGAAATCAAGTGATACCCACAGTAATATATCAGCCCTCCAAGGAGGCATTGGTTGTTAATTTGGGTGGGTCCCGCCAAGATTCATTATTGTCCATTGCGTGGTATAATCAACTTGTTTCAAGTCTTTGAAAGCCATTGTTCATAAACTTTGGAATGTGACATGACATATATAGTTTATAATGAAACACATTTACCAATGTTATCCCCTCAAAAGGTTGCTAATGTCATCTGTTGTCATCGTAATGTTGTCAACTAATGATGACGTCATAATGATATATATGACCTCAATGAGATCAATGAGATCAATGAGATCAATGAGATAGGCTCATGAAGCCGATTGCTGTTTCTTTCAAATAAATTTTAATCTCATGTAAGATACAAGGAATTAACAAAATATCATAGTTTATAATCATGTTTGTCTAAGGAGTATGAACGCATGATTTCAGCTTTCTAGGGCTTTTTCAATGTTTTGACATCATATTCTGTGAAATATGAAAATTATGTTGATACAAAATGTTGTCGATATAATGACCCCTTCTTGAACTCTTCTTCGTTGATGCATCGTTACTGCATGACGTCATAAAAAAAAGCCAAAACAGGACATACTTCATTCTCCTATCTCTGTTGGTTAAGAAAATTCCTAAACGAGGATTTCTGAATTTGGCAAAATACTCTGTATGTCCCTTTAAAGATTGATCAAGAGTATCAACTGGGGGAGGACATTCTGCATGAAGGTATTCTGTTTTCAGTCTAGACCGACATGCCAAAAAGACATGAGGGTACTTGTGCGTACAATACATCACTCTACACACTCAACAAAGAGAAAAGTTCAGAACAATACACCACACTCCACAAAGAGAAAAGTTCAGTACAATACACCACACTTCACAAAGAGAAATGTTCAGTACAATACATCTCATTCTACAAAGAGAAATGTTCAGTACAATACATCTCATTCTACAAAGAGAAATGTTCAGTACAATACACCACACTCCACAAAGAGAAACGTTCAGTACAATACACCACACTTCACAAAGAGAAATGTTCAGTAAATACATCACACTACACACTCCACAAAGAGAAACGTTCAGTACAATACACCACACTTCACAAAGAGAAATGTTCAGTACAATACATCACACTCCACACTCAACAAAGAGAAACGTTCAGTACAATACACCACACTTCACAAAGAGAAATGTTCAGTACAATACACCACACCTCACAAAGAGAAATGTTCAGTACAATACATCTCATTCTACAAAGAGAAATGTTCAGTACAATACATCTCATTCTACAAAGAGAAATGTTCAGTACAATATACCACACTCCACAAAGAGAAACGTTCAGTACAATACACCACACTTCACAAAGAGAAATGTTCAGTAAATACATCACACTACACACTCCACAAAGAGAAACGTTCAGTACAATACACCACACTTCACAAAGAGAAATGTTCAGTACAATACACCACACTTCACAAAGAGAAATGTTCAGTACAATACATCACACTCCACACTCCACAAAGAGAAACGTTCAGTACAATACACCACACTTCACAAAGAGAAATGTTCAGTACAATACACCACACCTCACAAAGAGAAATGTTCAGTCGATACATCTCATTCCACAAAGAGAAATGTTCAGTACAATACATCTCACTCCACAAATAGAAATGTTCAGTACAATACAACAAACTTCACAAAGAGAAATGTTCACTGCAATACACCACACTTTACAAAGAGAAATGTTCAGTACAATACTATACACTCCACAAAGAGAAATGTTCAGTACAATACATCTCATTCCACAAAGAGAAATGTTCAGTACCATACATCTCATTCCACGAGGAGAAATGTCCAGTACAATACTCCACACTCCACAAAGAGAAATGCCCAGTACAATCCTCCACTCTCCACAAAGAGAAATGTCCAGTACAATACTCCACCAGCCACGATGAGAAATGTCCAGTACAATACTCCACACTCCACAAAGAGAAATGTCCAGTACAATACTCCACTCTCCACAATGAGAAATGTCCAGTACAATACATCTCACTCCACGAGGAGAAATGTCCAGTACAATACTCCACACTCCACAAAGAGAAATGTCCAGTACAATACACCATACTCCACAGAGAGAAATGTCCAGTACAATACTCCACACTCCACGCGGAGAAATGTCCAGTACAATAGTCCACACTCCACAAAGAGAAATGTTCAGAACAATACTCCACACTTCACAAAGAGAAATGTTCAGTACAATACATCACACTCCACACTCCACAAAGAGAAACGTTCAGTACAATACACCACACTTCACAAAGAGAAATGTTCAGTACAATACACCACACCTCACAAAGAGAAATGTTCAGTCGATACATCTCATTCCACAAAGAGAAATGTTCAGTACAATACACCACACTTCACAAAGAGAAATGTTCAGTACAATACATCACACTTCACAAAGAGAAATGTTCAGTACAATACATCACACTCCACAAAGAGAAATGTTCAGTACAATACATCACACTCCACACTCCACAAAGAGAAACGTTCAGTACAATACACCACACTTCACAAAGAGAAATGTTCAGTACAATACACCACACCTCACAAAGAGAAATGTTCAGTCGATACATCTCATTCCACAAAGAGAAATGTTCAGTACAATACATCTCACTCCACAAATAGAAATGTTCAGTACAATACAACAAACTTCACAAAGAGAAATGTTCACTGCAATACACCACACTTTACAAAGAGAAATGTTCAGTACAATACTATACACTCCACAAAGAGAAATGTTCAGTACAATACATCTCATTCCACAAAGAGAAATGTTCAGTACCATACATCTCATTCCACGAGGAGAAATGTCCAGTACAATACTCCACACTCCACAAAGAGAAATGTCCAGTACAATACTCCACACTCCACAAAGAGAAATGCCCAGTACAATCCTCCACTCTCCACAAAGAGAAATGTCCAGTACAATACTCCACCAGCCACGATGAGAAATGTCCAGTACAATACTCCACACTCCACAAAGAGAAATGTCCAGTACAATACTCCACTCTCCACAATGAGAAATGTCCAGTACAATACATCTCACTCCACGAGGAGAAATGTCCAGTACAATACTCCACACTCCACAAAGAGAAATGTCCAGTACAATACACCATACTCCACAGAGAGAAATGTCCAGTACAATACTCCACACTCCACGCGGAGAAATGTCCAGTACAATAGTCCACACTCCACAAAGAGAAATGTTCAGAACAATACTCCACACTCCACAAAGAGAAATGTTCAGTACAATACTCCACACTCCACGAGGAGAAATATTCAAAGTGCGCACATGCATCATTACTGTTGTGTAAGGACCAACATTGTTCCTTTTTCATTCTCAACTCACTGGGGGTAGCAGGTACCCAATTGTACTGCGCAGTGATCAGAGGCACACCTCGAATTAGGTCACATTGCCCAAGATAACAGAGCTTGCATAAGTTTCACAACTCTTGTCTCTGTGTAAGAGACAGCTAGTTAAACCTTCAAGCTCTCAGAATATCAAGATATGAAGCAGTTAGATATGACACCGAAATACTCTTACCTACATTAAGAAGTGTTTGAACAGGTTTATTACTAATTGTATCAAATCGTATGGAGTACGTACCAGTAACAACAAAATCTGCAATGTCCTTCACAAGATGTTGCGTCGTGTCTTCTCCGTGGTAATTGATGCTGAAGATCCCTCTGTAGCCACCGGAGAAGTAGAGGCGTCTGAAACATTATTTCAGTCCTTGATATATTCCTTCTTCAGTTCTGAAACTTACATGTAATTGGTTCACAAGGTGCCTTGTGACAATTTTATAGTCATGCTGATCATAACACACAGTGTAACGCTGAAATAATCTCAAACTTCAAATCGTGTCTAGGTAACTTTATCTGCTGATCTATATCTACGCATAGCAAGATTTGGTTGCATTCTATATTGAAATTCATAATGTCCAAGGCGTCTTGCAGGTTCCACTAAAAAGCATGACCATGATGCTGTTGGAAGCAAAAATGCAATCCTTGGTGATATTAATTAACTTTTGAAAGCGGCGTAAAATAAAAAATAACCTCACCTTACCCCAAATAAAACCCCAGTTTATATAGCATGTTGCTAATATACTCACCTGCAAAAGAAACGCTCCCAGGTATTTTAATCTAGATTGAAGAATAAATAAAGAAGTCAGGTTTGAAAAAACTTAATGTTTATTCAAAAAGAACATGTGCCTATATCATATTCATAAAAATGCAACCAATCAGCTTCCGGTATCAACATCACAGTCTCCGATATTCGTCCGGGGGTCAAAAAGTCCAAGTTCACGGTTATGAGTGATCCCGGATCAGGGAAATCCAGGCTCAATGTAACAAAAACAGTTCACACTAATAATGTGTATGGCCTCCCCTTGCCATGATAACCGCAGTGACCCTCCGACGCATGGAGAAAATCAAACGTCATTATGTGGACTGCGCTGGCATTCTTCTTGGAGAGCTTGGACAAGTTGAAAGCAGTTATGTGGAGGTGGTCGTCGTTCGCGAATACGACGATCCATATCGTCCCAAAGATGTTCGATCGGTGACATGTCAGGCGAGCATGCTGGCCACGGCAAAACGTCGATGTTGTGAAAGTTGAAGAAAGTGTTGAGTCACTCGAGCTGTGTGCGGTCTGGCATTGTCTTGTTGAAAGATCACACCTTGTTCCTGTTCCTGGGACAGACGACGGGACGGAGAATGTCATCGATGTAACGTTGAGCCTTTAGATTTCCATTCACTATAACCAGCTGCGTCTTCTCCTCCCCAAACCATGACACTTCCTCCCCCGTAGGGCACCACTTCCTTGAACGCAACATGCAGCTGTTCTCTCTCCCTGACGGCGATAAACACGTACTCTTCAATCTGCTTTGAAGGGACAGAACCGACTTTCATCAGAGAAAAGCACCCTCTGCCACTGACGTCGCTGCCAACGTAACACCGTCCTTGCCCATCTCAGTCTTCGTTGGGGATGTTCGGCTGTCAACCGCTGTCCCCATAACGGTCTGTATGCCCTGATGCCATGGGATCTTAGACGTCTGGACACTGTGCGTCTGCTTACCTGGTTGTCCAGAGCATTTGTCACCAATGACGTCACAGCAAAAAGCGGTTCCTGAGGTGTAACGTGTGCAGGTATCGGTCCTCCTGGTGGGTTGTGACTTTTGGTCGGCCTGATCTTGGCTTGTCTGAGGTCTGTCCGGAATGACGATAATGCTGCATTAGTCTTGTGACAGTTGTGCGGTGACAGCCAAACGTTCTTGCAAAATGGGTGTGGGTGGCTCCCATTTCAATCATCCGGATTGCTTGCTAACGTTCTTGTAAAGTTAATCTTGCCATTCTTCAAATGTTTTTTTAAAAAGTGGGTGTCTAACAACCAATTCGCATTGGTTTTATACGCATCGGTCATTGGTCTTGTTTGCTTTGCATGAAAAAACACAATTTGTGAAAATTAGGGGAAATCATGCGTTTGATACCACAGTTCAATATGAAACAATCATTTTTGTGTTTGGGCGATGTGTTTTCATGTGGATGGGTTTGAATCTGAGTGTTATCTTTTTTCGTTATTTCAAATCTAAAGTGGTAGCTTTTCTTTTATCTGAGAACCTCAGACAGATTGCTGAAATTTGTTCCTAAGGTTGAAGTCCTTCAAGCGAATTTAAAGTGTCATATGGCCTGGTATTAAATTAAGTATGACATTTTTGAAGATCAGAGTTACAAGTTCCTTTGGTGACCTAAGTGGCAAATGTTATGGCTTCTTCAACACTATTCACGTTAAGGAAAATAACGTTCACGATGTTGCCTGGAAAATCATGCTTTTTCATAGGTTTAGGAGGTTGAAACATAAACGCCATACTAGATACTGACGTTTGAACTCATGATTAAGAAGATCCTAAGTTCTGTTATTGTGAATTTGATGTCTATAGCTTTGGGTCACTAAAGAAGGTTGTCTCTAATGTAGTAACCTCTGAAACGTCCATATAATCCTCTTCAGCGCATCAAAAGTGAAGCGAACATGAAATGAACCAAATGTGGTGCAATTTATCTACTCACTTGGCACTGCGATGAAGACACATGTCACCCTTTGCCTTGAATTTCTTTAGCTTGGTAGGGGGGAAATGTGTTCTGTATATATTCGAGGATGTTGACTTAATAAAAATGAAGCCAGCATGGAGGTCCAGTTGGACAGCATTCAGTCGTTTATTGCTGGAAAATAGAGTTTGATATAAAAACTAAGCCTTTCAGTGCGATTTTAAAAAGTGGCAACTTATATTTGAGGAAGCACATTATTAGAAAACAATTCAATAACACTCTCTTCCAACTGAATTAATAGTTGTTAACATAACTTAATACCAACTTTATGCTCATCTTGCTCCTCAAGGACATTGTCCTGTTCCCTTCAATCCCCAGACTGTCCCAAATTTTTCCCGTTTTACTGAAATATAGTACATTCTTCTTACATACAGCATGTGTTGTGTTAACTAGTAATTGTCGTGATTTGAAAGTTGAGCTCGAGGTCGCCCACCAGTCTCGCACAGCCAATGGTGCTCGATAAATGTCATTTTATTGGCCAGTTATTTATGTCAATATTCAAAGCAAATCTAAAAAGACCACCCTGGGATTGAAGGAGACTTACAACTACATTGATGAAGCAGGATGCTTGAATCTGTACCTGTCAGGGAGCTTTACTGGGTATACGTTGTGGAGATGTACTTTCTCGTCTATTGTTAAGTTTCCTACTTTATCTTGATCCTCGTTGATATAGATGTATGTTCCCGAGCCCGGGTCATACCCGACCCAGTGGAGACTTACTGATTGTTTTTTCGTGGTCAGATACTTCAGTGATGGTTCTTGGAGTCGAATCATTGTGAGTCCTGAGGGAGAGTTATAACCGCTATAGAACAAGACCACTGAAATTAAATGAAGTGGTATTGAAATATCAGATTACAATTGTCACATCGATGTATGTGGTGTTGTGACACATTCGAGGCAACAGATGACAGAGACCTCGATAAACTGTTATTATTTTTTTTCATTTAACCGACCTCATCAGAATCAACTTACTCAACCTACTCAACGTCTCATCAATCCACAAACTTGAATAAAAAGTTGTAGATTTTTGTTTTGCTTTTAAAAAAACGGAAGGGAACACTTATTTCGAAGAATTCAAATGTAACTGAAAGGTTTTAGACATATAAATGGTTGAACTTTCGTAAACAATTCTAAAACGATTTTTGGGATTGGAATAACGTTGTCAAGATACATTATTTCAATTGATTGAAACATATTTATTCAGTCAAGAAAAGGATTGGGCACAACTTAAAAAAGCCCTTTCCTGGTAATTACATCTTTGATATCCCAATTCACAGCACGAGATGGACAAGTGTTAAGGATATGTACAAGAGTAACTTAGACAAAACGTTTTGTTTGGGAGATATAAATATGTACAATTTTGAATACATTCTGATTTTCAAAGATAGAGAAACCTGCATTGTCATGTAAATTGAGATCAATATCTATTCTTGATCGACAAAGTGAAACAAAATCTAATCTAGATTACACACTGTACTAATGCCATGTTGTATAGATCAACACGGTGAACATCTCAACACACAGGCACATATCAAACCAGTTGCCAAGTGTGTACTCACTTAGTCCTGTAGCGAACTGCTTGTGTATGTGTCCTTCAGCAGTACACATCAATTTCTTGTCTCCTTGGCCCCATCTGTCTCCTACGTGTATGGTATGATTGTCCTTGGGACAGTATTCTGTAATACACAATACATAACAGATAAAACGAACTTGTGGCTTACACAATGATGATTCGAGTTTTCATCCACTGAGCGAACAAGTATAAGGTCACCTTACTTATGTTTCAATTTAACTGTAACAATCAAAAGAACAGAAACAATATCTAAAATCGACAGATAAAGATACACTCACCAACAACACAACGAGGACCCTTGAGTTTCGTCTGAACTTGTATCTTTGTCGCGGGACATAGGCCACGGATTTGCTGCCAAAGAGATGATCCAACTATGAGATTATCTGTTTACATATAATAAGATAAGATATATATTATATGATAATGGCATGCTACTTCATGTAAGAAGCTTGATCTAGGATTTGTCGACATGAACCTGAGCATAACGATATCACAGCTTCTCATAACCAGTGAATTGTTCAAGAGAGAAAACCTACCGCGGTAATGATAATTTTAAAGGCAACCTATGGGTAACTCATATTTGATTGTTTTTTTTTAAATCTAAAAGATTGTCATATTTTTAGCGTTTAATGACATACACTCGTGACATTTGAGCATCGTTTAATGAGTAACAGTGCTATTTAGAATACGTCAAGGGGAGACAACTCGTTGGTCTTTTTCAAAATGGTTGGATACCCGTCTGATTACTTGATTACTCTGTCTCATCTTAAAAGCTCGATCTGTTAATAGTACCTCAATAAAAGAACACAACAAGTACAGCAACAATGGTATGACGTCGCCAGAACTCGCTCAATTGAAACAGTTTCTGACCACAGAAGCATAAAATAAATATAATATTTTGTCTTTTCAGTGTCTCATCTCGTGCGCCACTTGTGAACATATCGGCTTTACCCCGTCACTCGATGAGAGCTAAGTGATATCTCACTGAAAACACAAAATATCCTTTATACAAGCCATGTTGCACAGGTATAGACCTATCCTTTCTGCGAGCAAACGTCAAAACAAGTAAAACACGTCCACCCTACAATGGTCAGTGTCATGCTCTTCAGTACAGACATCGTCAATTGACAATGGGGCAGACGAGTTCGACATTTACAGAAGTACAGGCACCGTGTAACCTTCACTGACGAGAGTAAGTTTATCTGTACAAAAATGAAGACCGGGCACGCATTTATAGAACATTTAGTGCTAAATTTTTTCAGAAAGCGCCCCTTAAGCGAAATGGTGGGGGATATCGATGATGACCTCTTGGATAACTGTATAACTGGCACATTGTCTGCAAAAGAATTGCAACGAATCGAGAGCACCATGGACTTGTAACTGGGCCAATACGGAAATACTTAACAAATGAAAATTTTCATTCATTAACCCTTTTCATTCTATTTGCATAATAGTAAACATCTCATTCTCATTGAAACCTTAACTATAAACAAAATTGGTGAACAGATATCACGGGTCAAAGTTGTGAGGTGATAGCATCCTTCTTTTAAGAAATATGTGACTGCGCATGCTCAGACTCGTATTGGCTCAGTTTTCTCTAGTATTGGTCCTTTTTGTCCTGTATTGGTCCAGTTTTCTCGTATCTGCCCAGTTGTCGAGTCATATGGTCTAGGCCGTAAGTGTCATTACAGTGATAGTTAATTAATAATTGAGTACATTTCCTGTAGAATTTAAACCTGTCATAAAAAGCACCCTCTTTTATACACACTTCTCTTAAATTAAACGTTTGATATAACACACTGTATACTTTTGACCACAAGTTCAGAAATATTTACCTTTGGTTGCATGCTACCTTGAGACTTGAAGTTTCCCATGCTGCATTGAAGGCTTTGTTGATTGTACTTATAGTAGATACAAAACCCACTCCGTATACATCTATGTTTGCAGAGCTCGATCCCAAGACGGTTTGGTAAACGCAGAGAAAGATGTACCTTTATCAGACAGACATAAAACACTTCCAGAACCGAATTCGTCCACATCATAGAGTCATATGAAAAGCAAACTTTCCGGAAAAGATTTTGCAGACAACCTCGACAACTCGAAACCCTCACAATGAATAAAATAGATACCCATAAACTTGTTCTTAACTAGGTGATTAGTTAACATGTAAAAAATGCAAAACTGGCCCTTAGTGAGAAGTTCTAACATTAAGTAGCTAAAGAAGAGTATTATTTTCATCAGATACTTGTGGGTTGCCAAGAGATATCTCGGAAATCTCAAAACGGGGAAACGCTTCTTCAGTTCTTGATATTTGAGAAAATTCGAAATATGCCATAAATAAGTTTTCCAAGATGAATGTGCTAACTTATCGTCTACTTACAGAGCGGAAATGAATTTGAAATAGCTTTTGGCAACCTTTGACCTTTGACAAGCAGGCAAGCTTTCTCTGGTGTGTCAGTTTGTTGTCCAATTTGACAACATTACAATCCCTGGGCCTGTAAATTCTGGTTAATGATACTGACAATAGCTCTTTGTATTACTGTCATTAAATTATCTTATATGATGGTATCAAAGAGGGTTAACCCTATAGAGAGAGATTCCTTACCCCTTGGGTCAGGTTTGAAGTTATGTTAGCCTATCACGAGTATTTATCACTAACAATCGTGATAGTGTTTGTCGATAACAGATCTACATTAAAAAGATTTCCCCTGTGTCTATTTGTCCTATGTTCTACTTAATGTTAGCTTAAGAAGCCTTTATCTATGTAGCAATTCTTGAATGTACCTTAAACATTATTTAGGATGAACTATTGGTTAAGTGTCGGCCACGAATCGCTGTATTTCTCAGAACTGCTGCATTTGCAAGGAATGTATGACAATGTAGATGAAAACAGGAAGAAGAAAAACAAGAAAACATTACCCAATTTCGGCAAAGGGTCAATACGAGAAATACATGAAATACTTGGCCAACATAAAACACACTGTGGTAATTTATTTAGCTACTTCATGCAAATAAGTGTTTTAGTAAATCAATTGATTCTAAATGTAAGTTTGACAGAGGTACAAATCCCGTTAACGTTAGAATACGAATTAGAATGGCATCAAGTAAGCAAGTACT
This sequence comes from Gibbula magus, assembly GCA_936450465.1. Classification (NCBI taxonomy): domain Eukaryota; kingdom Metazoa; phylum Mollusca; class Gastropoda; order Trochida; family Trochidae; genus Gibbula; species Gibbula magus. The sequence continues at coordinate 18,043,072 of OW388302.1, forward strand.
CTCAAGAACAAAAGAAATGTACAAAATACAAATTATTCCAATTCAACGGTGACAAGTACTACTTAAAGATAGTTTCAGAAGCCAACTAGAAACATTAATTTTGTTTATAGCTTTATCTGTTCATATTTCTGGAAAACAATCACATTAAAGGCCATCACCATTTTGGCATCTCATCTATAGACGATACTTTAAGGGATTATTCTAAGACGTCATTTAATAATTATGCTTCAACATTAAAGTCAAAGAAGGTATATTATGTCGACATCATCTTTTTAAAAATGTATTATTTTTACCAAAAGGCATTTTGAAGAAACGATTTTACCAGCGTAAGTGTATTTGAAAGGTCATCAACGTGTAAATAGCATACTCTGATATTTGAAATTTTGGGTACTAATTTTTTTTAAATGAGCTTATCAAAGACATTCAACTTCGACTTTCTCCACCAGTAGTATTTTGTTGACTCTGATGAAAATGTGGTGACGTTTCCTTTGCTCTACAGTATAAATGCTCCAAGGTCCGCATTCTTTTGCTCTTGTTCGCCGTGTGTTATGCTTTCATACTCGTCAAAGTTTACTTTTCTTGGCCCCATTTTACTCGTATTGACTCATATGGAAAAATTGAGAAATAGAAACAACGAGATGTTTTAAATAAACTTCTTTATTTCACGATAGCAGCATTTTGGTATAGATCCTTTTACCGTTTTTCACCCATGAACAAAAAGCATTTCGGTATAGGTACTTTCAACCTTTGCAAGCATCAACAAGTGGCAGTTTGCAATACGTTAAAGCATTTATGCACAAAGCTCACTAATTGTTGTTGTGTAATCATAGGGATAAGACATAAGATTGTATTGATGTGTGCATGCTAATAAACTACCCAGTACCCGGGGACAGTTACGACATTCAAGTTGATTAAAATATATGTACGCAGTTATTATGAAGATACTAAAATAACTATGTTTCCAAGTACAACCTTGTAGATTAATAATAATTTCCATCACAAAATAGTATTTTACATTAAAAAATTAACAAAATGATAAACATGCAGCAAGTGACCTCTCAATAAGCAATGAGTGACAATAGCAATATACAGCACCATTAAGGCGACAAGATGACAATAGCAATATACAGCACTGTTAAGGCAGCAAGATGACAATAGCAATAAACAGCACCGTTAAGACGGCAAGATGACAATAGCAATATACAGCACCGTTAAGGCGGCAAGATGACAATAGCAATATACAGCACCGTTAAGGCGGCAAGATGACAATAGCAATATACAGCACCGTTAAGGCGACAAGATGACAATAGCAATATACAGCACTGTTAAGGCAGCAAGATGACAATAGCAATATACAGCACCGTTAAGATGGCAAGATGACAATAGCAATATACAGCACCGTTAAGGCGGCAAGATGACAAAAGCAATATACAGCACCGTTAAGACGGCAAGATGACAATAGCAATATACAGCACCATTAAGGCGGCAAGATGACAATAGCAATATACAGCACTGTTAAGGCGGCAAGATGACAATTGCAATATACAGCAATATACAGCACAAACTGGTAATAACAATACACATGCAGTTAAACAATAATTAAATATGTAAATCATGTACTTTATCCAGTTTAATATGGTATGTAACATAAATGAATTAAACCCCCATATTCGAAGTATTTGGGGTATACAGTGTATAGCGCTCAGCCAGTCTGTCCATCTGTCCGAACATTTCGGCCTATACATCTAACACCTTCTGTCAACATATTTAAGTATACACTCACTAGAGGGCTCCCCGTGATACAATTTGATTAGAATACCTTTATGGGCAGAACGAATGTTCGCGATTTTCCGTATGAAATTGATAGCAAGCGCCGATCTTCGTTTGGTGACACGATATATCTTAGCATTAACGTTCTGTAACAAACAAAAACACACGTGAAACATTATCATTTAAGAAATCGAGACAGAATTAACCAGAGATACGACTCAAGAGTAATTGGTTACAACACAATATTTCATGATTCGAAAATATAATTAGTGTGGTTGAATATAAGAGAAATGATTGAACGAATTAAGTCGATCGATCAAAATAGTGTCAATTCTTGTAGCTGTGTTCTATAAGGGATATCAACCTCGAAGTTATATTTTCGCATGCAGTGATGAGAATGTTTTTTAAAATGTTTGTCTCTTACCTTCAGGATATAACAAATGGTGCTTCCGACTATAATCTATACCCTAAATATTATTGACAATTAAACTGAGCAAAAACTGAAAACTTGACAACTTAGTTTTCCTGACACAAAAATTTAAATATTTGTATGTTGTGCAAAGATCAATTAGGTATGTTCAGAAAACATAAACACAAAATCACGTTTGTTTTTAACGTTGATAACGTCAATGACGTCTGAATACCATCCCAAATGAATTTCCAAGAATGAAGAGAATTGATCTAAGGTGATCAGTAACGATTGTGTCCACCTCTAGCGTCTCGTACAGCCACACAATGTCTCCTCGTGGATCTTAGAACGTTAGTGAACAATGCCCGACAGGGTGACGTTGAAGACCTTGCAACGTCTGTGGTGGATTAACTTGTTGAAGAACACGTCGACCCAGTTCGTCTTAGATGTGTTCGATCGGATTGAGGTCGGGGTGTCATGATGGCCAATCCAGGACTTGAACACCAACCTTTGTGAGAAAATTCTGCATCAGAACTGCGGTATGGGGCCTAGCGTTGCCTTGCTGAAACGTTAGTCCAGGGCCGTGTCTCTGCATGAACGGGAGGAGAACAGGTTGCAAAATCTAATCCCTGTTACTGGACAGCATTTAAGTTCCCTTGAACAACAACCAGTGGAGAACGACCGTGTGCACAGAATGACTCCTAAACCTTGACGCTGCCGCCTCCAAATCGGTCAACTTCACGTACGCAAACTTGAGCGTGACGTTCACCTTGTCTGCAGTACACACGGGCCCTGCCGTCAGCAAATCTCAAGGTGAATCGAGATTCGTCATTAAAAACAATGAAATGCAACTGTCATTGATTTAACCTTGGGCCTTGTGACCCTAGCAAGACGGTTACAGTGATGAAGTGGTGTTAGGATAGGTCCTCTTTAGGGTCTCCGTGGCATGCAAGCGATTTCTGACTGTCTGTGGGGTGGGTTATCCTTCCACCAAACATCTCCCTGCTTGAGGAAATTTCACATGGTTTGTGAGATGATGTCAACGTATTGCTGCATCTTCCCGGAATGACGTCACACGAGACGGTCCTGACTGATGGCGGTCTGCAACTGTTCCCGTATGATGTACTCTAATCCAGAGATTTAAAATTGTTTATCGTGAACAGATGAAAGGTCTTGCCACAGTGTCCTCAGACAGACAAGCATGGAGCCTCCCCATAGCGCGTTGACGTTCTTCATTTGTACGACGCGACATTGCCAAAAGGTCAAAATTAAACTCAGTTCATGCTAACATGCATCGATTGACCTCATGATTTTGTGTTTGCAAGTTTCCTATTTTTGTGTCTACAAAATTAATGATTAGACGTGACTTCACAAATTCCTCACTTTAAAGGAGTCAAAACCTTTACTTTCACTACAAACAGTGTTTAGAATATTTCAATGAACAGACAGAAACGATTTCATAAATTTACCTGTGTCAAGTTTTCAATTTAGCTAAGTATATATGAGGACCATGAGTGTATTTCTTACTTTGAAGCATGCACATATCGGGATATAAGATGGTTATGACACCAGAAGATATCATCACAGTTAACGTTGTATTTGACTGCCTTTGAATTATCCAGGTCATTGCTTGTGTTGCATCTCAATAGGCGGTGATTATCCGTACACACGTATATGTACAGGTCTGAAAGAAAGAAAACATCGCCATCACCATCGCCATCACCAACACTAACACCAACAGAATCATCATCACATTACCATCACCAACACCGCCACTGCATCAGCACTATAACGAAAACCAACATCAACACAAACCCAAAGACAAACACAAACACCATCAGCATCAGCATCAGCATCAGCATCAGCATCAGAATCAACATCAACATCAACATCACAAACACTGTCACTGTCACAATCACTATAACGAACACCAACGCCATCTCAATCACGAAAATCTACATCATAACCAACACGATCATCGTCACCATCACCTACACGATCTCCAACACCAACACCAAAACCACCACCAACACTAACACCATCACCATCCCCATCACAAATACCAACATCAATATGATCACCGCCACCGTCACCATTACTACCACCAACAGTCACACAACCACCAACACCAACATCAACATCAACCAGTCACCATCATCATCACCAACATCAACATCGTCACCATCACCAACACCATCACGATCACCAACATCAACAACATCATCAACACCAGCATGATCACCATCACCGTAACCATCACTAACACCATCACTAACACTATCACTAACACCATCACTATCACCATCACTATCAACATCACTATCACCAATCATCAATCACCAATCACCAATCAATCACCAATCACCAATCACCACTAACTGAGTTATGGCATTGTTTGGATATGGTAAATGACCGAATTTGTATAATCACAAAAGATAAACGTCAGAACTGGACGACTTGACGAAATATACTGAACAGCAAAAGAAATGTGAGTCCACTGTAACAATGTTGTAATTAGTGATGACGCTGTTTTAAATTATCAGAGCATTCAAATTTTGTTGACATGATGTTGATAACGTGTTGAACAGCGTGCAGACAAAATGAAAAGTACTAGTGTAGAACTTCTGCAGAGCTTTATCATGTGTCATAGTCATTCTGTGTGAAAACAACCACATTCCTGTTCAGATGATGATTGGCCCAATGTGCTTTTAAATGCAAATGGATTTTGTGCAAACACTCCAATAAAGTTGTCTGATGCAAAACCCCTGTCTTTGCTGATGTTTATTTTACGTTACGGTGTCATTTGATAAAACTTCATGGTATTGCATTCTTTTTCGGTACCCAGGTGTTCCACGAGCACAGTTAAAGTCCTTGCAAACGGTTCAGCATGAAATCGGCCATTATCCCAGTTTCCGAAATATTCAAGTTGAACATTGAGGCTGGAGTCACAATTTGAGGTCCTGTTCACAGAGCCAAGTCTCGGATTAAAGCACGAGTAATTACATTTTACCAGGCTCATGCAGATCATGTTACCATAACCACACGTGACGTGCATTTCCGCGAACTGATACCCTATGACTTTGCAAAGGTAACAATCTGTACTCTACAGTACCAATAGCTCAAAATGGTCTCTGACATTTACTAATGATATGAAAAACCATGGATATGCAAACGGAAACTATAATCATTAAAAATCGCGTTTCTTTTGCTGTTCAGTTTAGTTGATGAATAAACATTGATTGATTTATTAATTGGTATAGTCAATACTTGTATGTGCATATATGGCAAAAGAATTCCTTATCACTTATGTGTACATTATGTGTTCGATGTGTGTATTACCGCTTGACCAAAACTATCACCAGAGGAATCCACTTCTTGTCGCTATGTTTCACAATCTAGATGGGCTTGTATATACGGTACAGGTTATACACAGTTTGAACTAAGGACCACAGTCACACATTACAGACAATTGGTCATCCAGTGCACTGTACGTACCAGTAAAAACAAAATCTTTAATGTCCTTCACAAGGTGGTCCTTTGTGTCTTCGCCGTCATAATTAACGCTGATTATCCCTGATGTGTAATCGTGGGAGTAGTATAGGCGTCTGAAACAGCATATATAGTCCTTTGATATATTTCTGATTAAGCCCTGCAGTCTTCACTTGTGTCGTCATGCTAGTTATATGTCTTCTTCAGAGAAGGTTTTTACATGGAGAAAGGTTTGGTTCAAGCACAGCATATTCTATGTTACATCTCATTACTAAAATGTCAACCGTAATGTACTTAGAAAGAGTAAAAAAAATGTGGAGTGGCTTACAATATGAGATTTTTTTCAGAGGTGTATTTTCTTTAGTTCCAAAACTACTGAAGATAAAGTCATGATTGATAGCTCGTTTTAAAGCAGAGGGACTGATTAAGAAAGAATAATTTAAAGTATCAATCTGCCGAGAGATCGTCTCAAACCCGAAACCTTCATACTGCTGCACACTAAACCTATCGGTACCACATCGGCTGAGCTGAAGAGGTGGAATATGTTAGTCCTCTTCAAATGAATGAATGATATAAAGGATTTGACGGACGGATAGCCAATAAAAATGAATAGCAGTTAAAAAAAGATAGCCAATAAAAATGAATAGCTCTGACGAAGAAAAGCTACGACGGAAAGGCCTCGTGACCGGTAATTATCCTTTACGTATAATGCTAAATATTTAGTGATAATAAATTTAATTATGGTTGAGTGTCAAAACCCCTCTTAAACTGAGAACAGGAGAACGTATTAAAACTATTTCGCAAGTTGAATGCAAACTCAGTTCATTAAGGTTGAGGATGTTTTCCAAAACAGTCTAAGAGGTTGAAAACAACACCAGGTTGGAATCACTGGATTGACTCACTTGGTTGTAGATTTATATAATCTGGCTTTGAAACACTCCTGCGTGATAGTTAAGAATTGTCTGCTTATATTTTAATATTTTCTCCAAGCAATAACTTTTAGAGAAACGATGCACATGAAATATCTCAAAATGGGACCAATTCTCTACTCACTTGACACTGCGATGAAGACAGAAGTCTCCCTTTGCCTTAAGTTTCTTTAGCTTGGTTGGTAGAAAGGTGGTCCTGTGTGCACCCCCGAACATCACCATGATAAAAATGAAACCAGCTTTGAGGTCCGATTCGACAAATTCCAGTTTTTTTTAGGAAGCTGGAATATGAAGTTCGTTCTACATTTTATAGTTATACCTCGAACATTCTACTTAATAACAAGTCTAAACCTCAAAAACATAAATTATTGTCTTCTTACGACTTTGCTAGCGGGTGTTTATGACAGGGAGAACACATGATAGTAGAGTAGTAGTGTTTTCTCCAAATCATAAACTGTTAGCTGTCAAAATATAACTTTCCCTCATCAGCGTTATATTTATTCAGCGAATACATGACTATAAATATAATTATTTTAGCCTACATTTTCAGTCGAGTCTTGTCTGCAGTCTTGTGGTAGAGCTTCCGATTTAAAAAACGACGGGTCTCGAGTTCGAATCCAGCTATTTAAACTTAGAATTTAAAAAAAAATATTGACAGGTTTACTTTTCATAATAATTTTTGTTTAAAATTGGTTCGTTGGTTGAAATCGTTCTACAACTCTTTTCCAGTCAGGTTTACTTTAAAAAAAAAACTTCATACATGGCTATTTAGGGAAGAAAAAACAACTTATAAGAAGTTATAAAAGAAAATAATTGATCTACAAAACAATAGTCGAAAGCTGACATAAGTTTTATAAGCGCCTTTTCAATACATATTGGACCTGCTCTGACTGTAAGCTGGATTCTTAGAAGGTATTTCACTGTCATGTTCAGACTGAAATTAAGTGATCTCACAAAAAGGTAAATAACTGTTACAAATCGCAAAATGATACTCCTGAATCAATAAAAAGCATTCTAAAACGAATGCACATGGTTCGGTTAAGCCATTGGAGACCATTGTAAGGTGTTCACATTAAAATGACCGTTCAATGGATGTTTACGTGATCTGACTGGTGTACCGATACCTAAACTCGCGGAGTAGAGTTTTAAATATGGTACAATGATGGAATGGTCAACCATCTTAATACTGTCTAAAACCTCAAAATAGCACGAGACCTACAAATCTACCATTGACACTGAAGAGTTCCACAGAATGATTGCTTTATATGTCAAATCATTCTCTTCTTAATAGCGTGATCATGTTTCTATGGGTACGGCCTTTCGGGTAAAGTAATTAAATGTTTTACCCTCTAACGTAACACTATATTGCACACCGGAATATTTTAAAAATAAATGGCACATCTGAGAAGACCAACATGCAAAAGAAATGCTACAGCACCTTTATTAGGGAGAGGGAGAGTGGTAACTCTTTGAGTACAAAACCACTGAAATTGAATGAAGTGGTCATAAAATATCGGAGTACAAAACCACTGAAATTGAATGAAGTGGTCATAAAATATCGGAGTAAAAGACCACTGAGAGTGAATGAAGGGGTCATAAAATATCGGAGTAAAAGACCACTGAGAGTGAATGAAGGGGTCATAAAATATCGGAGTAAAAGACCACAGAAATCGAATAAAGTGGTAATAAAATATCAGAATTAAGGACCGCTGAAGTTGATATCGCAACCATGGACTGAGACAACCAAACAGATAATTTGGTCACTCTGTTAACGGGGACTGCACTGTAAGCCTAATGGAGCTGGTGTAATGTTAAACTATGACTGACTAATGAGACTGACTGTAAGTATTGATATGACCTGATTATAAAAGTTCCATCTCGTTCATACTGTAAAATACCAAGTACTGCTATCGTAGAAAGTCGACTTTAGATGCTTACTAGAAAGTGTTTTTACCCGTAAAAACAGATGTCTCCCCCTATCTCAAATGCTCCAAACCTCTAAACAATACTATCATAAAGCACCATTAATGTTCTCTGTATAATTCAACTTTAATAAATACCTTATCAACTGCACAATTGTAGCAAACAAAATATTCAAAATTCTAAATTCTGACAAATCTTTTTATGTTGAGTAAGTAAACAACAAACCAGTGCTTGTATTATGAGAGGTTTATTACTAAAGACAAACAATTAAGACAGTTTAATATATATGTTGATTATTGGTCAAATAGTTTTAGAGATCTGCTCCGGAAACGACCACTACCCTTGAGAGAGACTAAGTTCAAATTGTTGCATGGAAATGAATAAATTTAAAAAACCTCTAACCCCCAAAATGCACATCTACACGATATGGAGAGACAGTATACCAAGTTTGGTGATGATTGGTCACATAGTTTTAGAGATCTGCTCCGGAAACGAAATGGGAACGCCGACGCCGACGTCGACGCCAACGCCGACGGGAACTCAGCTAAAACCAATATGTCTCCGGACCCTTCGGGGGGAGACACAAATATAGACACATGGTCTGTAAAGAGATACTTAAAATTATACATCAAAGAATACTGCTTTTATTTGTGTATCTGTTCAAGTGCACTTGGGGTGTTAAAATCGCTTTTTAAAAGTGTTTTATTGCGGCAAGAATATTTGTTATTCAACTTAAACATTCAAGAAATGTATAAATTTCATTCATAAAAGATGTTGTCGACATCAATAACCTTCATAGATGTCAATTTGTTAAAGTGTCTTTAGTGTAAGACTTCATAAAACAATGCAAAAAAGTCCTTTGTGACTCTCCTATCGCGTCTGGTTAAGGATATTCGAAAACGTGCTTCTAAGAAATATGAACAGATAATGTTTTGAACTTTAGTTTAGTTGGCTTCTGAAGACATGATGTATATCTGTTTCAGTCGTGTTTATCACTCGTGGATTGAATTATCTTGAAATGTGTATGGTGACGTTTCTTTTTCGTTTGAGCAGAGGTCATAACTCTTAACAATTAACGTCACATTTACAAATAAAAAAAAGAGCCATGTTCCCTGTAGCTCATCGGGATTTCATTGATTTATTATCTAAGGTTGAATATCTAAGATATCTCAAGTAATACAGTGTTAACAAGCAAATAATACGTTTTTAGATTGTGACTCTTATGACTCACAATTGGGGTCATAGGGTCACCAAATCTAGAATTTAGAATCCTTCTTGGCCAAGGAGTATGTACCCAAAAGCTTAGCTCTCCAGAGCTTTATGTAATGGAGAAGAAGATGTACATAGGTTTTAAAGGTCGTGACCCCTGTTACCCTATTTGGAATCGTGCCGGGGTCACCAAAGTTTAGAATACCCATTAACCAAGGAGTCTGCATGCAAATTTTCAGCTCTCTAGACCTTTTGGAACGGGAAAAGAAGATGAAAATAGGTTATTAAGGTCGTAACCCCTGTGATCCTGTTTGGGGCCACGGGGTCACGAAATCTACAATTTAGAATCCTCATTGGCCTGGAAGTCTGTAAACAACTTTTCAGCTATCTAGATCTGTTGGAACTGAAGAAGAAGCTGAAAATATAACATGGTTATATTTGGGATAACACTACCTTCAATAGTACAAATTCTTGTACTTTTTCGGGACGAGTCCCATGCGGGATTCGAACCCAAGCCCTCATAGTAAGGCAACTATCGCCAGCATTGTCTGTACCAGCAGCTTACCACACGACCATTTCGCCTCCACAAAAATCGAGGTCCAACAATCGATAGTTAAGCTAAGTTTACATTCAATACTCCTCTGATAGACGTAAATTTGGCACAACTCCCTAGGCTGAATGCATTAGAAATACTTGCCATTTAGATAGTGAAGAAATATAACATGATTATATTTGGGATAACACTACCTTCAATAGTACAAATTCTTGTACTTTTTCGGGACGAGTCCCATGCGGGATTCGAACTATTGAAGGTAGTGTTACCCCAAATATAACCATGTTATATTTCTTCACTATCTAAATGGCAAGTATTTCTAAGATGAAAATAGGTGTTCGAGGTCGTGACCCCTTTTGCCTAATTTGGGTCCGGGGGCACGAAATGTACAATTTAAAATCCTCATTGGCCAAGGAGTCTGTACACAACTTTTCAGCTCTATAGACCTTTTGGAACTGAAGAAGAAGATGAAAATAGGGTTTTAAGGTCGTGACCCCTGTGACCCTATTTTGGGTCACGGGACCACGAAATCTACAAGTTAGAACACCCATTAACAAAGGAGTCTCCACACAACTTTTCAGCTCTCTAGACCTTTTGGAACTGGAAAAGAAGATGACAATATGGTTTTAAGGTCGTGACCCCTGTGACCCTTTTTGGGGTCACGGGGTCACGAAATCTACAATGTAGAACCCCATTGGCCAAGGAGTCTGTACATAAAATTTCTGCTCTGTGGAGTCATTGGTTCTGGAGAAAAAAGCGAAAAAGCGAAAAGTTGACGGACGGACGCCGGACGGACGCCGGACGCCATGCCATAAGCTCATCGATCCTTTCAGCCCAATGCATGTATAGATTAACTCCCTCCCCCCGCCCAACATCGGTTTGTCTACTCACTGACTCCTGCAGCAAACAGCTCGTGTATTTGTCCTGTAGCCGTACACGTCATCTTCTTGTCTCCTTGGTCCCATGGTCCCATGTGTCATGGTATGGCAGCCTTGTACCTGAGACAGAATGCTGAAATATATACCATACATACAAACAGATACAAAAAGAGCTTCGGTAAATATAAGTATATTTCACTATAACGTGATCGAGCTTTGTTATCGAACCTCAAATCAAGGAACGTATAAATAAATATAAATACATAAATAAATAAATAATACTTCTGTATTGAGGCCATTCATATTTAAAAAGTTATGTAAAATATTAGTTGGTACCCAGTGGGCGAAAACGAATTCTAGACTGATTTGTCCATGACACTAGTGGACCAGTGCCTATATTCTAAAGCTTTTTAATGTTGAAATATATATACGATGTATGTTAGACCGAGTTTAAATGATAAACCTGGTGATAATGTGAGACTCAGTAAACTCATTGAATGTTCCGTTTCTCCCTACTCAATATGGATCAATCAAAATTGATCAAACAAATTATGCAAACCATCATGACGTCATGCATCAAGCAAATAACATCACCTTGTAATAAAATTAATGTAACATCACAGGATGAAGACAAAATCAACAAGTGTTTGCCACTAACATGGCAATGTCCCCCGCCGTTAACATTGAGTTAAGTAAGACACATCATTTGGTCAAAAGTCTTAGTCACCTTGAAAATAAGGTCAAGGTCACCAAAATCGACTGGTGTCTGCGTCATCCCCCAATGTAGTCTGGCACCAAATTTGAAGACTTTGGGTCCATCCAGTCATGATATATCGGGTTAACAAGAGTTTAAAAAATGGTCAAAGTGTCGCGGTGACCTTGAAAATAAGGTCAAGGTCACCAAAATCAACTGGTGTCTGCGTCTTCCCACAATGTAGGCTGACACCAAATTTGAAGACTTTGGATAAAATGCTTCATGAGATATCGCGTTAACAAGAAATGTGACGTGTGGACGTTGCTTAATACATAGTCCCCGGTAAAATGCGGTAAAAACGTAATACAGTTTACTGCGGTAAATTGTAATAGGGGGTGCGGTAAAATGTTTCGATGAAAGGTGCGGTAAATTGTAATACGATGTGCGGTAAATTGTAATATTTTCTTTTATAGAAGTTGATGTTGATGAAAGTAAAATTCACCAATCAAAATGTCCGTCTGACAATTCGTCCGTCTGATTTTGTTTCACTAACAGCTCTGATACTAATTGATGATATGTTTCTAAACTTTACAAATTTAATCACTATGATTTGCAGATGTGCTGTTTCAAAACATGGAACCAACTATTAGAGGACGGAGTAAAGACGACATGGGCATACTAAGAATTGTCTATCGTATTTGAAAACTTCTTCATAACAGTTAGCTGTCTCTGTCCCGTTCGAGGCCGTTTTACAAAATTTTTTGGAAGGAAAAGAACGTAGTAGGAACTTCTTTTGTGTGACGGAGGCATATGCTTTCGCTAACCAAATGCTAACTACTGCAATAAAATCGATTTATCAGAAAAGAGACTACGTGATATCTACATGCTATTTCCACAGTTTAAAGGGTAGCACGTGTTTTTCTCTGAAATAAATCAATATCATGAACTTGACAAATAATGTCGCCATTCGAAAACCACCATTTTTCTTCGCAATATTAAAGTTAAAAAACATGTGCACATCTTTTTTAAAGCTATGGGAATCATTTTGTACTTGGCGGCCAGTCAAAGGTGTTCACCTTGAAAAGTCCGCCAGTGGTTTTTATTATGACCACTACACAAATTTCTGCGACTACGGATAGATGGTTCATGTAATGAGAACTATTACCCTCTAAAGTAATTATAAATTGCAGAAATTTGTAATATAAATGGTAAAAAGGAAAGAATAAAATTGGCAAAAAACATGCTACAGCTCCTTTAAGCAAAATATTGACCAAATATTGTGCCAATAACAGTTTTACACAATAACCTCAAGAAAAATAGAAAATATTTGAATGACGGCGCTAGTTTTCTAAATGAATTAACATTTGAATTCAACACCGACACAGGCACACACGCACACATGTAAACGTCTCCCAATTGACGCATTTCCACCCTGGGATGTTGTGCAATGATACTAGCCATCATGACATAAGTGAACTCATTTTGAAAATGACATTAAACCCTAATAATAACACACATACGCACGCACAAACACGCACACACACACACATACACAAATAATTATTTATGTTTTAAAATGTCTATCGAGAGTTTGGCTTGCCAGAATAGAGCAAAGGTACTAGCAGAAAATAATTTCAACTTCAAAAGTTTCCGCTATCAATTAGGTATGGAATTAAATTATTTTAAGCGTTGCATGTAACATCATTTTTTTCTCATATCAACTGTAAAGTCATATACCCTAGGCTCATTTTGTTTGAATGGTAACACTTCATGACACCGGAAGTTACGAACATGTTACATGGAACCTTATACTTTAACAGTTCAAGACAATATGATTACCGTTACATAAAAATTCAAAAACTTGCAAAATGTAAATCTGTGGGTATGAATATGAATACAGTTTAATGAAGTGAAACATATGATAGTTTCAGCGATTCTGCAAAACAATGGAATATATATTCTTCCATTATACACATAAAGTCACTGTTTCGTTTCCATAGAAACTCAAACAAACACAAGAGTCATCAGAAGATAAAATATCCAAACGGTCCCCTATTAACTCAGAGTGCTTTATTAGCATGTATAATCGATCTTTGATATAAATGATGATAGACTTTTTAATTATGTTAGTGGATAATACACGACATGAATAGGTTTCAGAAAGATATGATGAATGGTTATCAATCTCTTCTCAGGAAACAACCTATCTATCTGTAAACGTGAACAGAGTCAAATTCTCGTTTTTCATGAAAACAAACAAAAATAATAAAATTTTCAGAAATCAGAAAATATCAAGAAGCACCACTCCAGTAAATTTGAAATACATATGTAAAGTTTCAGACAAATTGACAGAATAAACCCTGTATACTCCCATGTAAGGCGGAGGTTTAATCAAAACAGTTCGTCTGTAAATTTTGGAGAACTTATGATTTTAATATGCAATAATACTTATAATAATACTCTCATTAAAAAAATACATATGTATATGTTCAATGAATGACCCAAATTCGGCATTCATGGCAGCTAAAAATTAGATGTATGGTTATTACATTTTACCGCATTATGTATTACATTTTACCGCACTTTTTAGTAACATTTTACCGCACCCCCTTATTACAATTTACCGCAGTAAACTTTATTACATTTTACTGCGTTTTTATTACAATTTACCGCAGTATTACATCTTACCGCGTTTTTATTACAATTTACCGCAGTTATTACATCTTACTGCGTTTATTACAACTTACGTCGTAACACCCCTGCCTTTCGTCTGAATACGTGTCTTATTCCGATGACACCGGTCACGGATCCGCTGGCGAAGAAGGAAATACATACATGTTTATGGTCTTACTGTAGAATTAATGAATATGATCGATATTAATCAGAATATAACTTTTGTCCTTACTGTTACCTTGGAATTTTAGAACTTTCTTAAAGTTATTTTGATCAAATATTCTTTGTTAAAATGTCTTTGTATGTATTTATTCATATTGACTGGGAACAACAAACTAGTATTTTGCTCTTCTTTAAGTTTACATTTGAATAAATGACATAAGTTTACTCCCTGTCCATACTGTTACCATTGTCATCCTTACTGTTACCATCAATATCCTTGAATATAAACCTGAGAAATCTCTAATATTTTGAAAACTTGTATGAAATAGTTTCTATAATAGGTTTTTCTCTATACCTACATATCACTTAAAGATTTTCAGATTTGAAGGAGCTTGGAAAATATGTTTTATTTTGAAAAAATAGTAACTTTGCTGGTTGCTCGCCATTATTTTCTGTGAATTTTATTTTTTCAAAATTTGAATTTCAAAAGTTTCTTTTCAGTCCAATTCTTTTTCATTGAACAGAATATATAAAGACTTTCTAATTTTTTTGCAACAGTATATTTCTGAAAATTAAATAGAACTTCTTTTTCCCAATTTTTGTTAGTGCTAACAGTAAGGACAATTATGACGTAATATTGTTTTAATACCTTCTATTAATTTTTTTATTGTTAAAGGTTAAGTATGCATTTTTTAAATTCATTACCCTGAGTTAATGTATATTCACAATCAATAATAAATTCATCATTACTATTTCTGATTTTCTGTTTTTCATCTTTCTACATTTACACTCAACCACAAAAGAAACGTCTCTTTACAAAATAGAAGATATTACAGGTGATAACGACTGAAAACTGTAAGGCCATTTCTTCTTCTTGTCTTTAGAAGCGAGTAAAGCTTCTGAAGAAATGGCCTTAGAGTGCACTTGCGGGCAGACGGAGCGCTATATATGCTCAGTTCTAAGCTGTCACGACTGTACGATTGTACTATGGCATCAAAAACCTGATGACATCACAAAACCATGCCGTCTTAAAAGTGACGACATCATAATGTTATGACATCACAATAATGTTGGTCTATGAGTAGAGATGAACATTGTTACCAGAAATAAGATTAGAATATTTATTGTCGCAAAAGGGATTTTTTTATATAATTACAATTCTCCAGCATACAAACCGTAAATCGGAAAGTAATGAATTTTGAAGGATTTTGACTGATAAATTGAAAAGAACCCTTGTGTAATATTAAATCAAATATATCAACGCTCGGACATGTGTAACTTGTATAAATTCATGTTGATATATCTGATATATGAGAAGACACGAGGCTGAGATTCTCCATATTTTACCAATTTCACGGTTCCTATGGTAAAGAATATTTCTTGGGTGCATTGCAGGGTTGTCACATTGATAAATATTTACTTTGGTTGCATGCTACCTTGAGACTTGAAGTTTCCCACGGCTTTGTTTATTATATTTATAGTAGATACAAAACCCACTCCGTATACATCTCTGTTTGCAGAGCTCGATTCCAAGACGGTTCGGTAAACGCAGAGAAAGATGTACTTTTATAAGACAGACATAAAACACTCCCAGTATCAAATTCGTCGACATTTTGGAGTAGTATAAAGAACACGTTGCACTAATGGGTTTACAGGAAACCACGTCGGAACAAGTTACTCGAATCCCTTACGATGGATGCAAGATATAGCCGCAAACTATTTTTATGCTGAGTGTTTGAAAACCATTAAAAATAAAAGCAAATGTCATAATTAAAAAAAAAAAAAATTCTAAAGTTGTATCATTCTTAAGAGAATTCAAAATAGGTTTATAGTAAGAAAATGATTGATTTGACTCTTTGTCTGTTAACAGCGCAGATTAATAAAGGATACTAAACGACCTTCAATTTAATGCCATTTTTATTAAAAGAGTTAATGAGTTGGTATAAAAGGAGCGAAATAATGCTATTCCCGAAAAATAAAAAACGAAATAGGCGAGAATGGTCTGAAACTAAGACTTTATGTATTGTGGCGGTACGACCATTGTGACGTCGAAACTGCAGTCAAAACTGTACACTATTATGACGTCATACTCGAAGTGATATTACACTGGTTTAATATTGTCGTATCAATATAACATTGCAATATCTTTCATAGGCGAGTAAAAAGTTGTTTAAAATAATTCGTTGGCAACTCTTGACAAGCAACCAAGCTTTCTCGGGCGTCTCACTTGACAACATTACATTGCCGGATGGATAAGTTCAGATCCTTTTTACGCACTGCCAGAATATGATACTAACAATGATTCCTCTAAGTGTCCATGGCAGCAAAGGGGTTAAAGTTTAGTGAGTCATCTCCCCATGGATCAGCATTGAGTATTTTCGCGTGTGGAGTTATTTTAATGGGTATGATAATATTTGTTATATCAGACATTATAAAGACCCCCGGACCCATTAGCACATTGTTCACCTTGGAGCACCTAGATATGTCTTTATCTACGTTACATAGACATTCATGAAAGTACCATGTACATTATTGAGAATGCACAAGTTGCCCACAGTCGCTAATTAACATCTGATAGCGCATATAGCTATTAAGTTGTGAAAGAATTGTTAATGAAGAAATTGGAAAAGAAGACAAACGTTAATAGGAAATTTTAGTTTATATATCTGGCAGAGTCAATATTTTAAACTGTAAATAGTTTTTGGAATGTACATATGAAGTCAGTGTTTGTAATATTTTCGAAAAAAATACTTTCTCATTGAATAAAGTGAATATAATCATTTTAATCATTATTTTAATCTCATCATGTTATATCATTACAATAGTAACCTTAGGTGTAATCTCAGTTCAGTTTTCTATTACTAACTTGCACTGCATTGTTTTCATTGTGATCTCCCCCTAAATCCGTCGCTTGCTTATATCTAATATTCGTATGGAATATATTTTCGAAGTTGTATAGACCACGTTAATCCACGATCTATGACTGTTTGAGAGGCATTCTAGAAGTCAGTGTTATGAATTGAGTTGAGTTGGAGTTATATGCCGCTTTCAAGAGTCTTTCACTTATATCGCGGCTGCTAGTATTATGGCAGGGAGAAAGCCCGCAATGCCATGTGGCTATGCATTCCGGTGAAACCTGCGAGCATTGGCTGGAACTAGCGAACCATTGGTGGTACTGCACTGAAATTCAGTGTAGCATTGCACCCAAACCTGACTGCGTGTAGAACAGTTCTCTACTGCAGACAAAGTTGCCGTGCCCCTGGAGGGATTCGAACCCCGGACCTCCTGATCCGAAGCCGAACGCGCTAACCACTGCGCTATCATGCCCCCGTGTTATGAAGAAGACAAGGATATTTATGAATGATCATTGTTATGTGATCTAGTTGTCTTTGTTATTAAACTATCAGACCAACATGTATCCTGTATATAACCTACAGTTCTATCATTCCCATATGCTAGATAATGGAATGAGGAATGATACTGTAACGTCACCGAACATAAAGAAGTTGGACATCTATAAATATCATTGTCTTCTTCAATATCTATGGGTAGTAATCTTCACTATTGCAATGAACTTTTCAGCATAATTAACAAGCAAGCTACACACAATATCTCAGAGGAGAATATACACATAGCTGTAGTGATGATCATAAGATAAGGAGTTGCGTTTGAAAATTTATTTATTGGTATTTGATACTCAAAAATTTAGTTTAAAACCGACCTAAGGTTATGGAATTTGCGGTTATTTCAATCCAAAACCACCTTCCTGATATTTTCTGATTATGTTAATTCTTTATATTATCCCTTTTCTGGCCCCATCATTCTCTTCCCACGGA
This sequence comes from Gibbula magus, assembly GCA_936450465.1. Classification (NCBI taxonomy): domain Eukaryota; kingdom Metazoa; phylum Mollusca; class Gastropoda; order Trochida; family Trochidae; genus Gibbula; species Gibbula magus. Next base: position 18,061,597 of record OW388302.1, read on the forward strand.
GGTTTCTTCCTTCCAATCCAATTTCCGATCTGTTCTACTTTGCCTGAATTTTAGACTCCAGCAAATATTCCCTAGCAGGGAATGGGGAACCTCATATTGTATCCCTGCTTTTTCACCAATGAAGACACCTTAAACGGCCATGTCGACCGAGTGGCCTCAACGATCTTGACATCTCAAGGGTCTTGCTCAATAGCATATGTCCTCCGAATCATAGGGGCGTGCATCGCTTAGAAACATCGTTTGAAAGACATATACCTATACAGACCCTACCCTTTTATATAGTTAACAATAGAAGACCATGCCTAAACAAAATCCAATCCTGTTGCTCAGACATCAAACAGTGGATGAACGAAAATGTCCTAAAGCTAAATGAGGAAAAACGGAATTCATTCTCATTGGTCCAAAATCAAAACTTGACAAGCTTGACTAACCTGTGTCTATCATAATAGGAGACACCAATGTCACGCTTACACTTAAAGTTAATAACCTTGGAGTCTGGCTGGACCAACACCTTGTGATGAAAGACCACGTTTCACACATGCAAACCGCAAACCTGCACCTGCGAAACATAAGTAAAATCAGGAACTATCTATGCCAAAATCCCGCTACTAAATTAATTTTTTTAATGTCACGAACCGACTATTGCAACTATCTCTTGGCAAACATCTCTCAACAGCAAATAAAACGTCTCCAGATCCTTCAGAACACTGCAGGATCGACCACATAACACCTGTACTTACATCTCTCCACTGGCTTCCCATATCCTCCCGGATTGACTACAAACTCCTCCTCCTCGCCTACAAGTGCCTCCACAACCTCGCCCCAGTCTACCTATCAGAACTGCTCCCTCCCTACCAGCCATCCAGATCACTTCACTCTTGAATATAGAGAGGTTCTGACAGGACTTGATATCAGAGGGCAGAGAGATCCATTTAGTCGATGCAGAATAAGAGAAAGATCTTTTTCCAAAAGATGTTGAGTAGACACGTGGCACTGTGAGATGGGAAGCATCAACTTCTCTTCACAGTGCCACAGTGTATGGGTGACCCTTGATGATAGGATTAATTCGTTCTTTAGTTCAGACCTGTACATATACGTGTGTATGGATGACTCGTGATGATAAAGAATTAATTATTGTTTCTTTCAGACCTGTACATATACGTATGTATGGCTGACTGGTGATGGTAAAGAATTAAGTGGTTTGTTTCTTTGAGACCTGTACATATACGTGTGTATGCGTGACTCGCGATGATAAAGGATTAATTCGTTGCTTCTTACAGACCTGTACATAAACGTGTGTATGGGTGACTCGTGATGATAAAGAATTAATTCGTTGTTTCTTACAGACCTGTACATAAACGTGTGTATGGGTGACTGGTGATGATAAAGGATTAATTCGTTGTTTCTTTCATACTTGTACATATACGTGCGTATGGGTGACTCGTGATGATAAAGGATTTAGACGTTGTTTCTTACAGACCTGTACATAAACGTGTGTAACTGTGACTCGTGATGATAGGATTAATTCGCTGTTTCTTTCAGACCTGTACATATACATGTGTAACGGTGACTCATGATGGTAAAGGATTTAGACGTTGTTTCTTACAGACCTGTACATAAACGTGTGTATGGGTGACTGGTGATGATAAAGGATTTATTCGTTGTTTCTTTCATACCTGTACAAATACGTGTGTATGGGTGACTCGTGATGATAAAGGATTAATTCGTTGTTTCTTTCAGACCTGTACATAAACGTGTGTATGGGTGACTCGTGATGATAAAGGATTAATTCGTCGTTTGTTTCAGACCTGTACATAAACATGTGTAACTGTGACTCGTGATGATAGGATTAATTCGCTGTTTCTTTCAGACCTGTACATATACGTGTGTAACGGTGACTCATGATGGTAAAGGATTAATTCGTTGTTTCTTTCAGACCTGTACATATACGTGTGTATGGGTGACTGGTGATGGTAAAGAATTAAGCGGTTTGTTTCTTTCAGACCTGTATATATACGTGTGTATGGGTGACCCTTGATGATAGGATTAATTCGTTCTTTATATCAGACCTGTACATATATGTGTGTATTGGTGACTCGTGATGATAAAGGATTAATTCGTTGTTTCTTTCAGACCTGTACATATACGTGTGTATGGTTGACTTGTGATGATAAAGGATTAATTCGTTGTTTCTTTCAGACCTGTACATATACGTGTATATGGGCGACCACCACCTAGTGAGATACAACCACAGCGACCGTCTGGAGGAAACCAAGGCAGTCACATACACCGCTCTCTGTTTTGATATCTACTGGTGTCAGGGTCATCTTATATCTCGATATGGGGAGGTTAAAGGGTAAGTGATACACTCCCGGTCGTGGAATAAATGTATCTCTTGTATGAAGCGAAGAATTGATACTCAATATGTCAAATGTAAACTTCAGTGGACTCAATTCAACATTTTTTGTTTGTAAACACATTAAGTTTATTTTCTAGTCAGGAAACCTACTGTTGTAACCAAAGACTCTTGCCCAAAGCATAGTTGTTGTAACCAATGGCTTTGGTACGAAGTATTTGTGTTGCAACCAATGACTTTGGTAGAAAACTTTTCTGTTGTAACCAATGATTCTTGTAAGAAAACAATGGTACAGAATCGTATCGCTAGTTGATCTTGTCTCAGTTGGTAGAATGATAATATTTCACCTGTGTTTTGTTTGTTACAGATCACCAATGCTGACAAATGTCTTGTCACCAAAGAAAGAACGGACTTTGCTATCTGTTCCAGAAGGAAAATTGCATACTTTTGTTCTGCCCATAAAGATTCTCTAATTTCAGTTTTAATACGGAGAGTACTGTAGTGTCTACGGATAATTACAACGTTTTAGAACCTGTTAAACAATAGATAATGTTTGCTGGCTGCTTCTACAGACTGTGCTGTATCATCTCCCAGCCTGGATTAGCTTGGAATACTTTACGACATAACAAGTGCTAACTCAAAAACATAATTACTGGATTCTTGTCTATTTTGCAAGACAGCGAGAAAATGATTCCAATTGAGATTTATTACGTTGATTTTTCAGTTTAAAGTTGAAATTTAAAGCTGAATATCTCGGAAAAGTAATATATATTCCAACCCAATTATTTCTCCACATGCAGGCAATAACAATCCTTATCGATACATACTTTTGTCGTTATTTGGAAACAAACAGCACTCGTCTTCATAATTATTTCTCTCCAGACTGACAATACTTAAATGTATATATGTATGTCAGCTTTGGTCAGACTAGGATACTAATGCTGGTAGCGCCTTGAGCATGCACTTGTGGATGTAAATTGAGCCATAACAATAACCTTGATGTTTAAAAAACCAATTGAAAGTATCTTTGTGGATTTCCCAAAATTTCTGTCCACAGAATACATACATGGTAAAATTAAACTAATACGCTGCAAAATTGTAAATATAACATTAACGCATAAACAACAAGTTTCCTTTGGGGGTACAAGGTCAAGTTTATTGACATTTTGATGTAAAACTTGACAACAATGACAAAAATCCTCCTGTAAAACTGCTGAACGCAACAATTTGGCGCCCCCTACTGACGGCGTCGGTTATAACATCAAGAATGACGTCACTCACGCCCCTTACATCATGGATTAGCTTACACACTGTGACAGCTGGAGTCGTCTCCCTTTAACCACCTTAGAATCTGTGCGAAAATAAGCTGCCCGTTTAACATCAAATAATGATATTATTTTCACATTAAACTAATACGCTGCAAAATTGTAAATATAACATTAACGCATAAACAACAAGTTTCCTTTGGGGGTACAAGGTCAAGTTTATTGACATTTTGATGTAAAACTTGACAACAATGACAAAAAGCCTCCCAAAACCCCCAAAGGAAACTTACAGAGACCTACAGTAACATGTTGTAGCAATGGGAAATGTAGGAGAAATTGTATTAATGAAAACGTGAAACTGCAATGCTCAAAATTTTGGCAAGTTTAACATGTAACGTGTCATTGATTGTAATATAACGTTCATAAGCGTTCGAACGCCAGTCACCCCTGAGCTTGATCAGTGCAGGGGGTAGTCCTGTCTCAAAGGCGAACGAACATCCACCACGTCGGAAGGAGTGACCACTATACTCCTTGTCGTTGTAACCACATCTCCGCAAGTACATCTTTAGTGTCTGAACGAAGATGTCATAGGTGATACACTTGATGGAGCCACTGTCGTCTATATATGAGAACAGTGGAATCATACTACTCTGTACTGACTGGGAAAACTGTCCCAACATTTCCCTGATTGCAGTAACGGGGCACAGCGCTGAATTATCTATTGATGACAGTGGTAACTTCAACAGTCTTTGTCCAAACTGGATTGTTTTGGAATGCCTTACTACTAGTACTGCAGAGTTTTGAGATACGGTTACATCACACATGCACAAACACTTGTCCCTCCTTGTCGTACTTTGAGGGAGTAGAGTTGATTTCCGTAAGAAACAAAAGAAGGCTACGACACATGTACACCAAAAAGCCTTCAGGAAGGAAACATTCATGTCAAGTTCTCTATGAATGCTTGACAAAACAGTCAACGTTATCGGGAGTTTCTGTTGTGGTGGTTGACCTTTCAATCTCCTGATTCCCCTGACTAGAAGTTTCTGTTCCCAGGTGTCCAAGGGGTTGTGAGCACTCACCTCGTCGTGCATGAGTTTCACCACATTGAGGTAGCCGGGAATACTGGTAGGTTTCAGTGAGCGTGCAAGGAATACAGTGTAGAGCATCACAGTAACATGGTCTGCTGGCACTGGTCTGAATCCGAAGTACAAGCAGAATCTTAAGTATGATGAACGCATTGAAGCATATGTTTGCTTGGTAGAGTCTGCATAGGCTGATCGCTTGTACTGCAACAGCTCCGCTTGTAGTAGCGCTCGTTGCTCTTCCACTGGTCCTGTAATGAATTGAATGTAATGTCAGACATATGATCACAGCAGACAACTGTGCAGAATCTTATTCTACATTTCAAACACACAGCTTTTACTGATGGAATATAATCCAGTGCTTTGTGAAAAAATGTCATGTTATCTATACGGCTCAGGGAATCAGCTGCTAGGTTGTCTTTACCCGGAATGAAACGAGATGAGAGACGGAAATTGTACTGCGCTGATATCCAGAAAAGTTCTCTCAACCAACTCATTACCACTGGGTTCTTGGATGAGCCTTTATTTATATACGACATTGCACTCACATTGTCCGTATACACCACAATATACTTATCTCGCCAGTTTCCACACCAGCGCTTTGCTGCTAAGAAAATAGTGAACACTTCTTTGGGGTTTATATGAGAGTCTGCTATTTAGGAAAATCCTTATCCCAGGAGTAATATACCCAGTCTGAATTATAAAATGCTGCGCCACCAAATGAACATGCATCAGTGGAGAATTCCTGCTCTGGCACAGGGTCTGTACACACAAACCTGGTTGTACCATTAAAGGTTGCACAAAATGAAACCCACCATTTGATATCTGCTCTTGCACTGCTGTTCAACCATACATGATGAGAACTGCGCTTGAGTGAATTTGTAATGTCTATTAGTCTTCTCAGAAATGTACGGCCTCCCTAGATCACTCTTGCTGCCCAATTAAGTTTTCCTACCAATTTCTGAAGTTCCTTTTTCGAAGCTCTCCTTTTGTTGTTCCATGACGCTAGCAGAATGTTCAAATCACTCAATTTGTCAAGTGGAAGTGACAGTGTACGCTTTTGGCTGTCGATTTCGATTCCGAGGAAGGTTAACTTCTGACATGGTTGCACCACTTTGTCGTCATTGATCTGAAATCCTAGCTCAATTAACAACTTTAACAGAACATTGTATCCCTGCGTACAGTCTTGTTTTGAGGAGGAAACAATCAAGAAGTCATCCATATATGAAATAACTGTGTACCCTTTTCTCTTCATCATACGTGTAACGGCATTTGACAGCCTATTGAAAATTTGGGGACTTTTTGAGGCCCCGAAAGGTAACTTTGTATCACATAAGTACAAACAATCACTCAAATCTTCAAACACCCATTTAAGACCTGTGGCATCATAACATCTGGGGTGTATAGAAACAACCCGGTATGCATTTTTTAGATCTATCTTCGCCATAAAACCATTCTGTGGTAAAAGTTTCAGTGCGTCATCAACTGTCTGATAGGCAAAATGGTCTGTTGTAGCATATGAATTAACACCAAAACCCACAGGTCTACTACAGTCATGAATAAGTCTTATTTTACCACTAGGTTTTGGTAGGGCGCCTAAACTGCTGACAACAGTTGGTTTTCGGTCTGTCACTACATAATTTCCGTTCCTAATCTCCTCCAGAATTTGAGTTTCCACTAACTGTTTGACGCTTTCATTGGTTGCAGATTTATAGTTTCTTTCGTTCACTTCACACAATTTTATGTCCTTATCTAAAATGTCAAACCCATTATTAATTCCGCTCAGAATAAAATCCTTATCATAGTCTGTTGCAAGTTCACTCAACCACACATCGATATTGTCTTTCAATGGATTACTTGACGTTTTATTGCAGATTGCTGCGAAAACGAGGGGGTACATCCCTATGCTCGAACTGTGGATGTTTACCTCTGCATCCAGGTACAATGCACACATGAGAGAACTTGCAGTTTGGGAATTTACATCCTGAAGGGTGTTGGTAATTTATGCAAATTTGTTTACCATCTTCGTCCGTCTGTTTTGCCTGATTGGGGTTGTGTGGTGGGGGAGGCCTCTGGTTCCTACGTAGGGATGTCATGGGGGGTCTCTTTTCCAAATAGTAGAACATGTCATGGAAGGAGACGTCGTTCCAAGCAATTCCTTCAACACACTGTTTACGTCGATGGGCGTCATCTAGAAGCATGACTGACGGTGTTGTGTAAGATTGGGCGAAATCACCTATCTGCGCGGTGTAGTTCAGGTACACTTTCACACCATCAATGCCTAACTTCCCCTCATCTATCAATTTTTATAAGATCCGTGCATTACCGGATATCCATTGAGCTAACGTGATACTCTCGGGCGATGGTTTGGATCGTGATCTCATGAAAACCTGTGTGTCCCCTTCACAAAATCGGGGATTAAATAGAGGATATTATATGAGTGTCTATGTCATACTATGTTTACGACACGAGTGCCTGAATATTAGTATTTCCCGAGCGAGAGCGAGGGATATACCGATATTCAGGCACGAGTGTCGTAAACATAGTATGGCATAGACACGAATATAATATTCTGTTTATTACCGAAGTCGTAAAATTAACGAAAACACGCTAAAATCCACTTTCAACCATAGGCTGGCGACCCACCGTCACGCATTTAGAACGCAACGTCATAGACGAAACGTGACGTCATAGCATTGTTCATGACGTCACGTCACCATGACAAAGTGATATGTTGCCCTAGGGCATCGTATGAAAAATATGAACCCCGATATGATTGCTCCCGTAGGTAATAAATGTGGTTTCTCACCTCTGGCTCTGTACGTTGGCTCCTCTAATTGTTGATCTTCTTTGAGATAATCTTTCAAGTGGACATCGGACAATGATTTTAATAGATCGTTCAGATCATTATCCTTTGCCAAGTCTTTATTTGTGACGCTTTGTACCTGTGTCTGTCCCGGCCTGTCTGTTTTCAAAAGTTTCACTACCTGGATTCCTCTGTCCTAACGGCAATTTTAGTTCCTGAATATCGCTAACTGTCAAAAGTCTCAACGACCTTGGTGTCACGATTTCTTCACCTTCAAGAATGTTTAATGTACAATGGGATATTTCATTTGTTGCTGCCCAGTCTTCTATTTTGAAAACCTCCTCCGTGCTTGTATGTGCCATGATTCAAAAGATTCCTGCACTTCGCCAATATTTTATCTTTTAAAACTACAAAAACATTTGAGAGATTGCAACTGCTGAACGCAACAATATGGTGGCCGCCTACTGACGGTGTCGCTTATAACATAAAGAATGACGTCACTCACGCCCCTTACATCATGGATTAGCTTACACACTGTGACAGCTGGAGTCGTCTCCCTTTAAACACCTTAGAATCTGTGCGAAAATAAGCTGCCTGTTTAACATCAAATAATGAGATTATTTTCACATACACATGATACTTAGCAGTGACGTATATCAAAACGTAAAAGCTTCGGTAAGGTACAATAAATCGGCAATCACTAATGTTTTTCACATATCATGTGGAGTGCGATAGGGATGCATATTGTCACTGGCACTCTTTATATTGTATATTGATGAACTTGTCAACGATATAATAACATCGGATGCCAGTGGTTTATTCATTGATGAATCTTTAAGAACACCATATTTGCTGCTATTTGCGGATGATGTTGCAATATATGCAGATACATACATATATCAGTCTACTTGCATTTTGGATATGGCTTCTCCATCAACCACAATATACAGAGGCGTAACTACCATGTACCACAAAAAGTAAGTGCTAACACAAGCAAGCATTTTTAAAATAAATTAATTTTAGGTTTTTGTTATTTTTTTCTGTAATTTATTGGTGACATTCGTCAGATAGCAATAGTCTTCGCAGAACATAATCTTAACCAATCATTCGATGATGACTAGTGTAGCAATGTTTATAGATGTGTCAAAAATTGTTTATATTTAGTCATCTGGTATAAGCTTGTCAAGCTTGTGTTAGACAAAACATTTATGGCAGCAACGTTTTGTCACGGTGGTTTAAGTCTATTCTCTTCTCAGTACATGTGTGTTTAGGAAATTGCACAGCAGTATAGACCATTAATCATTTCGAGTCGACTATTTCGGACATCATGAGTAAAAAGTTTAAGCGAGAAGATTGTACAAAAATCTCCTCTTTTTTGTAAAAACAGTCGAAAACAAAGGTTTAGTCCTCGAATTTTAAAACTAATTCTTTGAGCTCTAGTCACGACTTGTAAACCTTCATTGCTTTCTGATTCACAGAAACCATCTGACAGTTTCTCTTGTATACAGGAAAGCAACTAACATCAGAACAAATTCGTTCTTCTCTGCTGAGCAATTTAGATTCATTTAGATGTCAGGGCTGACAAAACACTGAAATACCCGTTAAGAGGTGTGAAACGGAACTTTAATCCAACACATCTTGATCACAATGATTGGCTCCAATATTCTCCTTCCAAAGATGGCGTCATTTGCTTACCATGTGCTCTTTTCGGAAGTGACAGCCAAAAAGGTGCATTTGTTACCTCGTACATTCACGATTGGGCGAATATCAGGACACTTACTTCTCAAGAGGCATACAAAACTTGACTCACATAATTTTTGTACTCAGAAATCTTTTAACTATAGTAGGGTAGTCAGTAATAAACAGGATGATATTTGTTGTCAGCTTTCCAATGCGCACAAAGAAACAGTTGAAAGAAACCGTGCAATTCTCAAAACACTAATTGAGACACTTGTTTTGTGCGGAAGATAAAATATTGCAATCAGAGGTCATGATGATGAGAAAAGCAATTTTGCAGATCTCTTGCAGTATCGTGTTAAAACAGAGGAGTTACTGAACAGGCATTTGCACAACAGCACAATTAGAAATGAGCTTCTAGATATTTGTGTGTCACAACCATCCTTGTATTTACAAACGGAATAAAAGATTGATGTGTCATTCCCTCGTCGACGAAGCTCTCATCGTAATGCTGATGACGTCACAATGTTATGACCTAAGTATTTAAATTTATTCAACTTCCCTTGGACCTCATTCATAAAACACAAGGCGATTTTGAGTCTCAAAGGTAGTCTTAGTGTAATGTTAAAGAATGAGGGGGTAAGGTTAACATTAGTTAAGGTTGCTTTATGATGTGCAAAATGACTCTTTTACTGATAACCGTTGAAAGAGAAATTAAATGATAAATAAAAACACATCCCTCGTCTATTCTGATATCAAATGTATATTAATTAACAAATGATATTTCCAAGTACGGCTCTGTACTTAGTCAAATCGTTCCTAAAATATTCCGTTTTTATCAAAATGGAGCAGAATCCTTCCACAGAGTTGAATCATTAAAGTATATATACCTCATGACACTACCCGCCGTAATGTTCAAATATTTGACAGTTTCGCGATCCAAGGATCTCCACCACAGTCGCATCGAGAGATGCACGACATAGTCACATGTCTTGTAGTCGAGGTACACACCTGGCCCGTGGATATTATGTCGTTCAAAAGGGCCCGCACAGTGACGTAAGTTCCACGTGTATCAAACTAGGAAACTGCCTTGAGAGATAATAAGGCTTTATAACCGAGTGGTCACCCCATGCTCTATCGTTGAAGCCTCTGTACTCTTGGTGCCAGAGTTTGAAAAAATCAGACCAAGGCTTTGAGAAAAGGATCCCGTTGCAGAGAACCAAATCAGCACCTTTACCTATTGTGAAGTCATACTTCAGGAGACTGTCAACAGGGTTCACAACAATGGCGTCGTTGTCGAAATACATGCTTCCGTATTCTAGTAAGGCCTCAAGTCGGACAACATCGGAGATATGTTCAGGAAAAATGATTGTGTTCCGCCTGATTTGGGTTGGTCTCCTTCAGTGCACTAGAAACAAATTGTCGACCTTCAATTTGGTCTCTGTCCAGTTATCGCCAACTGGCAGGTTATCGTGACAGTAGTAGATCCTATCTGGTTTGGCTATGCGATTGGCTGCGAGTATTGCCACCATGTAATGGAATAGGAATGTGGAGTTTCTGTAGCTGTACAGGACGAAGTGGGCTATACGAGGGACAACATCATCTGTATGTGTAATGTTGGTACAGTACTGGATAGACTCCTCGAGGAGGAGCTTAAACTCCTCACTTCTCTTGTAGTAGTAGACGTCTGAACTGTGGTGTCTCTTGCAGATGTTCACTTCTATACAAAGGGGAGGTAACCGACCTTTGTATCCTGATTTCCGGCCCCGTCTTGGGGAGGAGTTCATGTCTCTACAACACAGAAACGATGTTGGAATCTGAATACTTTTGCAGGCAGAGTTAAGAGTTTTCAGTTAGTTGATCAGAAAGGATAAAAAATCAAGATATTACTGCTCAAGGGACAGACGTCTATATCACTTTTACTCTAAACTCTGAATTTATATAATATATATATACCATATATATACCATATACATATATATATATGAAAAACTTGAGGAAGTTCTCACGTGAAGTAAATGTACATAAAAATAAAATGCTTCAGATGACACTTGATGTAGATATAATTTTAATGATGACCTTTTCAACATGGCGAATATATAGGAAGCTTAAACAACCTACAATAGATTTTTATTGATTGGTAAGTGACAAGTGGTTAGCTTGATTAGCATACAATGAACTATTTACGAGAGTCCCCAGTAGTATCATCAGTTTTCAGTTAGTTGATCAGAAATGATCAAAAATCAAGAAATTACTGCTCAAGGACAGACGTCTATATCACTTTTACTCTAAACTCATCAACTGAGGACTTAGACCAAACCAACACATGTGCATGTCTCACATTTTGTTATTTCCTTACATTCCACAGGAGTGAGCATTTTTATACTCCGAAACGTTGTATATTTTAAATTAAAAATTTTGTATCAAGGAAATATTTCTGTACTTTAAAACATTGAATCGATAGTGTTTTTATTGACTAAATAAAACAGGAAATTATGTTCATGTTGACTCGTTGATTAATTGTTAAAACACATATCTAATTAAATCTACCATATATAGATGCGTTTATGACACAGTATTTTAAACGTCTTAAAGTACAAACAATGTTGTTGGAATTGTGTTATTTAAGTAATGACAGTACTGTCTGTTGTCTAAAGTACACTACAATGCTCAAATTCATTACACTGAAAATATAAAAATGAAAGGTCTTTAAGTTTGTATTGGACATTTAGTAAAATAAATGTTGGAATACTGTAACAGAAAAGGACAGGGTTTTTTTTTTTAGTGTTTGATGGGTCATATAACTAGTGTACATGTAATAAGACGTATGGTGTCAGTGTATGAACGTATTCAAAGTCTTTTCATCGAAAACAACTTATTGTCATGTATTTTGTATCTGGAAAAGATTTTACACAGTAGAACACGGATATAGCGAACGAATTTATAAGTGTCATCAAAAGCCCTACATGATATACAAAAAGCAAAAAGTAAAAATCTGATATAACGAACAGAATTCTTTGGTCCCTTGGAGTTTGTTATATCCATGTTCTACTTTAAGGTAATTTGGGACGTATCAATGCCATATACAATTTTATGAAAAATACCGTATATATCAATTTAACAGTGTATTTCAAGCATGTTTAGAGATTAGAGATAATAGAGAGATAAATAGAGATTTATATTATTACACAAACAGGAAACCTCTATTCAGTGTTCTCTCCACAAAAGATAAAAACAGCTACATTGTTAGACCCTGAAAATAAATTGTGTTCGTAGAACATAACATCATAGCAACACTGGCTCCTACCTGTGACGACTGTATAGAGAATCATGTTAGTTACTGGGACATCAATTTGAGATAGTTTATAAGGTACATTATATGTTTGCTTACTTCACTGTTTACAAATACTTATGTTCACATATCAGCAATATCATTGCTGGCAGATTTGATAGATATGTTTATGGATTAATTTATTAGATTGTGTACATATTCTGTGTTTATTTTCCTGTGTATATAAAGCATACAATTGTAGGTATATTTCCCAACAGTGTTGCTAAATGAGGACACATTGTGGTGTCAGAGGTTTTTATATGATGACAACTTTGTTTCAATATGAATCCTTCAGTTTGATCGAAACAAAGTGTTGTTTTATTGCTGCGGACTACAAAACAAGGTTCACAAAGCCTCTTTGTTTTTAGAAAACATGAGTTATTGTACCCACATCATTACTATATGTATAATATGTGATCGACCACTGGGGACACACCAATTTAATTAATATCAGATAGTTATTAAGTTCCACTACGTAATACATGTACCAATTGACTGATCCAAACCCAGCCGGCTCATTTTGATTGGTTTGATTACGCTTCGAGATGAGTCGAAGGTTAATCTGACGGACTGTGTCAATGGGCTTAGTCAGACTTTTATTGTGTAACGTAGTGCAACTAATTACGGTCTGATTTTAATGAGACTTGGAGACACACACAAATGAAACTTTGTCCTGCAGTTGACACGATCGTAGTAGAATTCTGTCATAGAAATATAATAATTAGTCCATTAGGCCCGTAAGTTCGAAACAGGTTTTGAGGTAGTTTAAGCTAGTCCGGGTCTAAATCTTGATTTAGACCAAGTTTGGTAATTTCAAAGCAGGTTTATCTTAAACCTGGTTTAAAGTGCCTTAAACTACCTTGATTTCAGGGTAGAATTTAAACCAGCTAGGGGGGTAGTTTAACATGGCTGTTTTCCCTTTACATATCGATATGTTACCAAAACTTCATCTGATTTTTTGTTGGAAGCATCTGGTAAAGTGAAATTTATTGAGACCTTTGTCTGTCTTTCGTTTATATTTTTCCTTCAGAACTGCTGCACCCTAAAAGCTGAAATTCAAATTCGAGTTAACTGCGAGAAAAAGAGAAAGATGCTCTAATTTTACTAATTTATCATTATTTTAATATTTAATATCAACAAAGTAACCACTAAGTTGTCAATAAACTGGCCATCAATGTCTTATTACCGATGGATGCATGGCTTCACTCGTCATTTTCTTTATTTCTTAATCTTTGAACGCTATTCTCTGTTAATAAAACCATAGGCTCAAAACTAATACCCTCAGTAGTATGTTTCAACTGGAAATATAATCATATATGAAAAACATATTGTTTAAATAGGAATGTCTCCTCGAAATTCGTTTCCGCATTAAATTCGTTTCTCCATTAAATTGAAATATGATCGCAACAGGGTGTCCATGGAGTCTCTGGGCTCAAGTAATACCAGGAAGCTGAGAACATCATTGCGTAAATTTATTTGCTCTACTAACAAAGTTACGAGCTCGGCATCGCCACTAATGGCTGCAATACTGCCGAAGCGGCGTTAAACAATAACTCACTCACTCACTCACGAGCGTGGCAGGGACGAGCATGATAAAACGGTCAACAGCTTTCAAAATTCATATCCGAGCACAATAAATAAGGAGAATATAAAATGCATTTTATTTATAATTGCCTGGTTTGTCTTAACAGTGACAGACAAACATTGTGTATTTTATTGATTGTGTATTGCGTGCAGTACAGAATACTGAATTCTGAATGTGTTTGAAGATGTGAAATAATGGAAGAGTGGTTTGGCCGAGGGGGACACTAGGCTGTCCAAATAGTCACTGACCAAGTCATAACACTGCATAGTTGCCGATCGATTAATTTCAAGTAATGAAAAGTTGAGGATGAAGGGGTGGTTCAGGATATTATTGCATAAACATCGAGTTTTGGTATGGGGCAAGAATGAGTTTTTGGTTTTTGAGGCACATGCTTAATTCTTAGCTATTTTCAGCATTTATTTTAGCATTTTGGAACAATAATTTATAACTTGGGAAAATAGTTTTTTATGCCCCCGAATCGGAGATTCCGGGGGTATATTGTTTTTCACCTGTCCGTCTGTCCGTCCGTCTGTGTGTTGGTCAAAATTTTTTTTTTAACCTTTGCCTTAACTTAATAATAGGACTTTCATACTTGGCATGTGCATACCTTGTGATGAGACCTTCCAGATGAGGTCATCATATTCGACCTTGTGACCTTGACACAATTGACATTTTCAGAAAACTTGAACCTTGGCCATAACTTTTGATTGTTCTGAGCTAGGGCTGTCATACTTGGCACGTGTATACCTTGTGATGATACCTTTCAGATGAGGTCATCATATTTGACCTTGTGACCTTGACCTTGCCGTAGTGGACATCTTCAGTAAACTTTAACCTTGGCCATAACTTTAGATTGCTCAGAGCTACTGCTTTCATACTTGGCGTGTGCATACCTTGTGATGAGACCTTTCAGATGAGGTTATCATATTTGACCTTGTGACCTTGACCTTGCCGTAGTGGACATCTTCAGTCAAATTTAACCTTGGCCATAACTTTAGATTGCTAAGAGCTACGGCTTTCATACTTGGCATGTGCATACCTTGTGATGAGACCTTCAGATGAGGTTATCATATTTGACCTTGTGACCTTGACCTTGCCGTAGTGGACATCTTCAGTAAACTTTAACCTTGGCCATAACTTTAGATTGCTCAGAGCTACTGCTTTCATACTTGGCATGTGCATACCTTGTGATGAGACCTTTCAGATGAGGTCATCATATTTGACCTTGTGACCTTGACCTTGCCGCAGTGGACAATATTTAGAAAACGTTAACCTTGGCCATAACTTTGGATTGCTCAGAGCTAGGGCTTTCATACTTAGCATGTGCATACCTTGTGATGAGACCTTCCAGATGAGGTCATCATATTTGACCTTGTGACCTTGACGCAGTGGACAATATTCAGAAAACTTTAACCTTGGCCATAACTTTAGTATATCCGGGGGCATCCGTGTTTAACAAACACATCTTGTTTTAGATTTTCAACCTCATGTATTTAAACATTGCACTGTTTGATAATCCTGTCCGCTTTGATAAATATAAGTCATGCCTGTCGGCAGTTGAATTGATAAACATTTCGACTTCAGGTTTTAAACTTTTTATTATCTCCAAAATATATTTTCAAAATATATTTCATACACTGTGTAAATAATTGTTTGTTTGTCAAAACGCAAACAAAATCGTTTCATGGTAACTTTATCGCTTCACATAATGCTAAAACACGACACAGACAGGCAAAACCGCTCAAAATATATGAAAATGAGGGAAATTAAATAGTTGTTACCTTATAGAAATTCGGATGTGAAAACAAATCAGGATACAAAATAAATGCCATTTTTGTGAGCTTCATTGAATTCAGACACAAATGCGCAACGTCAGCGCGCACCTGATATTGTGATATAGTGTTACATTTTCTAATTTTACCATGTAGACTTCACAGGCGTCGCAAAAGTTATTTATCAATATCAAAATAGAGCCTGTATCTTGTAGATTTACACACTGTTTTCACTTTTTAAGATGCCCAATATAAAAACATCATCATCGCAGTTCCTATGCATTGTTATTCTTAGCAAGCCGAGAATTTTAACTCTACTTTGGAAGCACTGACAGTCGTAGTTTATAAATAAATATTGAAGTTGTTTACATCTGAGAAAAGGAAATTAATTTGTGTATCTGTCTGTGTAATTTTATGATTTAATTTTGCCAGGCTTTCTGATTTCATGTTTGACAGCAAGTTTAATTCTTTTAAAAAAATATTCAATAAATTTCAGAATCCATAGTAAGCCAAATCGTGCCCTGAACAATTATAAAAACATGTTTTGAAGACCATATTTTTTCCACATTAAGATAATTTTTGTTATCAAATTAGTATTTAATTCAGTCAATAAATCTGTATACATTATTAATGTAATTGCTAATCTTCAAAGCTGTTTATTACTAACGAGGAAACTTATGTTCAGCCCTTCTTGAAAATGGCAAGTCACTTTATACCATATGCTTGGACAGGAAGTGTTAACAGAGCATGCTCAAAACTTGGGTTTTTACAAATTTAGGATTGGAAAACTAATGAAACATAAGTATTACATTAAGACCTGGTCTAAATGCTAGTTTAACTAAACTATCTTTCTATATTACCGTTTAAGTTAGACCAATGGTCTTAGTCTAACTAAACCAAGACTAGCACTAAACCTGGTTTAGGAAAAACCTGCTTCGAACTTACGGATTTCATTGAAATAGAATAAATAGTTCATTAAAGTCAGAATTGCGTTCATTGCAAAATACACCATGGGTGTATTCCATTATTTGCTTTCATGTCCATCTTAATGTCCCACAAAACACGGATAAAATCATCATCTTTCTTTGAATGTTTTACTATTGTGAAACATTATTATTACTATCAACACAATAACACAAACTCAATGAATTAAACAACTAATAAATCACGTTAAAGTTTTATTTCACCTCAAATGTTTTGTGTCAATAGCAGACATATGACAGAGATATATTGTCAAGATTACTGGTAAAATAAGTAGTAGTAGTAGCAGCAGTAGTAGTGGTAGTAGTAGTTGAAGTAGTAGTGGTAGTAGTAGTAGTAGTAGTAGTAGAATTATTATTAGTAGTAGTAGTAGTGGTGGCGGTGGTAGTAGTAGTAATAAAAGTAGTAGTAGAAGAAGAAGAAGTAGTAGTAGTAGTAGTAGTGGTAGTAGCGGTGCTCTTGATAGTAGTAGAAGCAGTAGTAGTGGTATGTAATGGCAGTAGTAATGGTAGTAGTAGTAGTAGTAGCAATAGTAGTAGAAGTAGTAGTAGAAGTGGTAGTAGTGGTGCTGGTGATAGTAGTAGCAGCAGTGGTAGTGGTATGTAATAGCAGTAGTAATGGTAATAGTAGTAACAATATTAGTAGTAGTAGTAGCAGTTGTAGTAGCAGCAGTAGTACTAGTACTGAGAGTAGTAGCAGTAGGAGCAGCAGTAGTGGTAGTTGTTGTAGTAGCAGCAGTTGCAGTAGTAGTAGCATCAGAAGTAGTAGTAGTAGTACTAGTAGTAGTAGTAGCAGCAGTAGCAATAGTAGTAGTAGTAGTAGTAGTAGTAGTAGTAGTTGTAGTAGTAGTAGTAGTAATCCATCAAGATTGATTAAATCTATGTAAGCTTTGAATGAAGGAGATACACATTAGAATTAGAGAATCCATTAGAGAATGTATTAGAGCATTTTTCTGGGAAGAACAAAGTTACGAGTTGTGTCGAACAGAGAACCACCCAGCAGAGGAGAGGATTTATTTAGTGACAAAACCTTTCTCAGTTGAATCGTTTCGACCATACCTTCTGTCAAAGCGTTTTTCATAATCTTTCTGCAACAAAAAAGAAAACATATAGTTTCTTTTAGAGGCAGTTTAGAAATTGAATTGACAGGTAAGAAGAAAACATGTGCGACGTTTCCGAACATATCCAGCGTTGCTATCAAACAGATGTAACAAAGAGGCATACATTAAATAAATATACTCTTCAGTTTATTATTCAAACATCAATTAAATGATCAACATGAGATACTGCTATAGTGCTTTTAAAAACGTCATGACAATTAGGAGAAAACTTCTAGTAGAAGAAGATACTTGTTTTACAATAAAAGAAATTGTGCGTGCTTAACTTACATTTGTAACTTTAAAATTTTAAGTGGGGATATTCTATTCATATATTCTATAAATCATGATATGAGATATGATGATATTTTCAGTAATGAGGAGAGTGATATCACACTGCAGTGATTAGAACGTTTTCCCAGATAGAAGGCAACTAGTTTCCCACTTAATGTTAGTTTATTACAAAATGGGCTTCTGACTAGAAGATCTATACGCTGGAAACTTTGACTATCATATGAAGAGCATGTGTGTATCTGTTACCTTCCCTTCACCACATATTTAGATATGAGATGGCCCTGACACCAGAAGACATCATCACAAGCAGTGTTGGTGTATGTCACTGCAGTGGTTGTCTCCAGGTCGTCGCTGTGGTTGTATCTAACAAGGTGCGTGGTTTTCATACAAACGTATATGTACATGTCTGAAAGAAACAAGTGACCTTAGATACATTAAAGGGTCCAACTGACCGGATGTATCAAATAGCAACAAAATGAAACCAAACTCTTCAAAATTGATGAAATGATAGCTGAAGTAATTAATTATAGCATGACACAACTTTGAATTTTGTTGTAGAGTATATGTACACATGGAAATCGTTTCATTTCTGAATTTGGTTTCAGTCCCTATAAGCAACTGCAACCACATTTTCAAACCATCAAAATACACGTTTTCATACACAAGTATATATTCAGGTCTGAAAGATACAAATGAGTAAATGCTTTATTCCCCTCGACAACCATGGGATTCCTGTCCCGATCATCTGCGGGAATCATTCGGACAATTTTCAAACATATCCTCCTGGATCATTTAAACCAAGTTCAGAAAGCTATGCTACATGTGTTGACACCCCCTAATAGTTATTGGAATGAAATGTTATTCAAACAACGTAACTTGTAAGTTTCGATTATGTTTTTGGTAAAACATGTTACTACTGGATGTCTTTTTGTAAATAGTGTCCTTGAGCATTTGCTAGTTCTCCAATTGTACTTTAAAATACCAAAGAAAGAGGAATATAAGAAAAATGAAATTTATGCAAAAGAGTTCATTCTTTATGTCTTGATATAACTTGGCTTTGGTATATTGTTACAGTGTTTGGGTGTTCTCATTTTGGTTCTAATAATAATGAAAAGTTGCATTTGAAAAACAAATTCTACTGAACCGAAATATACACAAAAAAGTCAATGGAGTCTCATTCGTACACAATACATACACGACAAGTATTTTATAGTTTACATCATGTGTTTGTGCCATTTAATTTCGAAAATACCATAATATCGAACAGCATTACTTGTCCACGCATTTCATTTACTAAAATGCAGTTTCTGTTTAGGGGTGTCAACCAATTTTACCATGAGTATATCTAAAACTTTAATAGTATATCTGTATATGCCTTGAACAAAAGTGCTGTCCTCTCTAGTAAAATAAATATATCAGTATATGGATGAGGTACACATTGTACGAACTTACCCCACAGGTAGGGACAATGTGGACAGGGGGTAGGGTATATCTGGACAATAACGCTCGTTAAAAGGGACGGTTGGGAAATGGCAAAAAGACATAACCTATTATACGAGAATGAAACTGTCCACATCATCTATTGTCCTTATCACTACATTGTAAAATTCTGGACTGTAACGGAATGTTTATGTTGTTCAAAGCCCGGTGTTGAAGTGCAACCTGTGCAATACTCTCATGCACTGGAGCGTTGTCATGAAGAGCCATAACTCAAGGAGTCAACATGCCGTGCCTCTTCTTCTCGATCGCCCTCAATTGCTACAGCATGCAAGTCAGCATATTAGGCTCCTGTTTTCGTAGTTTAGGTGGTTTATAGTCTATAATTATCGTACGCCCCTTGAATCCAAGAAAGTGGTCGCCATGATCTTGTAAGCAGAGAATAATTGTGCTTTCATTGCATGGATTCTTGCTTGGTGTAGGGATCCCAGTGATGAATCCATGTTTCGTCGCATGTAACCAGACGGGCATGAACACTATCTGGATCAGCATTGTCAGCAAATGTCAAAGAGGTCACAACTGGATTCAACCCTCTAGTGTCGATATTATGCATTTAAGTTTCATGGCACCCATCTTGCAGGCACCTTGAAAATGTGCAAATGCTCATGAATTATGATGCAAACACATCCATGAGAAATGCCACACTCGTTATTCTACGATTGGACATGATTAAGCCCTGTATCCGTGCAACCATATCATCTGTAATGGCTTCAACAGGCCATCCTAACCTAATCGTCCAGCGAGCTGCGACCATGCTGGAACTAAGCTGACCATTTTGCAAGAAAAGAATATTGAGGGGCTCCTTTCCCATAAACATTGGTCGCATTCATTCCTTATTTCTTGGGTTTGACTTTGCTCGAATAAACATTTCTTTTTTTAAGAAACATACGTAACCTTTCCATTGACCTAACGTTCTATTAGTTCATGAAGTTGACTCGCGTTAAAGCAACGTTTTTTGCAAACTTGAATGTGCACTTGTACACATATATTACCATGCTGAGGTACAGGTTATACTGTATGGACTAAGAGCTACAGACACGCATCATGGACATTTCACAACACCCTGTACCATACGTACCAGTTACAGTGAACTCGTACATTTTCTTCTCAAGATGGGTTTTCCTGTCTTCTCCATCATAATTGATGCTGAATATACCTTCGGTTGATAGGGCTCGGGGAAAGTAGAGGCGTCTGAAATACAGTTATTTCTTTACTTCTTAAAACCATGTTCGACTAGGGAAAATAATAATTTCAAAATGTACGTCGAAAACATGGTCAGGTTAGTAATAAGATAAAATGAAACGCCGATAAAAAAAATCTCCACATTATGTATGTTCACATGAACAAGAACTTAGTACAAAATCAGCTACGTCAGTCGCAATGAAGTTTGTCCTATTTATTGACGAGTTCGTGTAACTTAATCAGCTCGTAATAAATAAAATCCTAAACTCGGTCCCATTTAATAACATATTAATAAAGCTCATGAATGACATCGGTATCTAACTCGCTTTCGCCCGTTAAATACCAAACCATTCACTCGTTTCATAAACATGTTATTAAACGGGACATCGTTTAGTATTCTCTATTTATGATATTGTTCTTGATGATCGTCAGTGTTTTGTTTTTTTGTATCAATAAATAAAGTAATCTCAAAACCGTTTGGAAGATAATCTGATTTTCAACATTTGAATCCTTATTTTCTCTTGTATGAAAAATACATCGACTATACTATTTATGATTTCTATTTTTTGGACCTTTATGAGTGTAAGTTTGACATGTGAGATAAGTCCTTGTGAATAAAATAGTTTCCATTGTGTAAATTACACCGACAAAGTTAACTTGATAAACCCTTTTATCTCATAGTTATAATGTCAATTGCCAATAAGGATAATAGTTCGTCAACGGTTCCAGCAATTGAGTTAAGCTTGTTGTGAAATAAACAGTTATTGGCATGTATATTTTTCTGATATGTATAAATTTGACATCTGTGAAAAGATGGATAAACTGTCCAGCAGAAAACCTTATAATTGTTAAATAAACACGTTTTATCTTATTAATGTTATTGTTTCATGTTTATTGAATATCAGTTGAATAAAGAAAGCAAATTAACTCCTACTGTAGTGATAGCATATCACTGCAAACAGGCACAAAGTCATAGTTATACACAAAATAAATCCCCACACTACATAAAAGTAAAATAATAAATCCGAAACAATATGACTTAGTTAATTTAAATCAGACATATAATTACACTGATCTGAAATCACCTTCTATGAACCGACCATCCCACGAAACAAACTTTAAATGCTCCAGTTAATCAGTGTCCTGTCGTCATAGACAAAGGGAACGACCAATTGGATATTTTAAAGAGCATTCAAGGATGTTGATGAATATATCGAAAATTTTCCAAAAATCTATCTCAGTGAAATAAATACACTTATTTTTTCCCATATTTTATCAACTTAAAGTAAGCCGATAAATTGCATTAATTAGTCATGGTGTTTTCCAGTCTAAATATAGATCCAGTCTATTATTTTCAAGCGCAAAGCATTATGGTCTAGCTCACACACAGTTAACAAAGACACGAAAGAATAAAAAAAAATATGAGCAATGAAAGAAATCGAAATATATAATTTTTTGGCGGTTATTTATTTACCAGTTCATTTAATTATGTATTTGCTACAGATATTGGAATAATTGTTTTGCCCAACTAGGTATTTTTCCTGAATTTTATAATTAATGAGAGTAAAAATTTGTCAAAATTTGCTGGTCTTATCTCAATAAAAAGTACATTAAACAGGCAATAATTTGTATATTCTCAGGACATTTAGAAACATTGGTTATAAAGCAATCGTTACATTCAGTAATGTGTGACAAGGGTAACTTGCAAGAGAGACACGTGCAGCACGTGCAGCACGTGCAGCACATGGGTTGTTATGGCGACTTGCGCTAGCCTTCACGCTTCGGAAGCGCTAACTGTTTGTGTAGTACGCATTACGCAAAAAAAGGGGATTCTGTTTATATGACGACTGATACCCTTAGCGCGTGCTAGTTGAAGTGGTACTTCTCGTTGAAACCAAATTGCAATACATTGTCGTGATATGAACATTATTTAACATACACCATGTTGTAGATAAAATATTTCTCTGGCGAATGACAATATAAGTATATTTTCCAAAAATTATTTTCAATTTGAAACACTAACATCCTTGATGGCTCTTTAAGGCACTCTGTCACGCCAATTGTTTTAAAATATGAATAATGCACAGATAATGCAGATCTCTCGATATTACAAACGATCTACCCTCAGGTAATGTATTATATTAATTATATGGAATAAATATATGTACCTATTCATGTTTTAAAGTTAACTTTAAAATACCGGAAGTATTTAATGCAACGTTGCATTAAATCCACGTGAACTACAATATCAACAATATTAAGAAATTGCACCCAACCCGAAGACCAAAAACAGCAGTCGCTATCGTTAATGTAACAACAATGCTTACATTGCGTATTACAAACCGATAGAGTAACATATACTACTTAAAGAAGTCTATCTTATCTTTGTTGTCAGTTAAGAGAATAAAGTATATGCAAGAGCTGAATGAAATCCTAGCTAAGCCGTTTTCTACAATCTATATTTCCCATTTTGCACATCAGCGAATTTTTCTATTCGTGATATTACCGAGTGACTTCCGCCGTCTAAACTATTTTATTATTGACTGCAGGTCAATTGTAAAGAATAATAAGTATATAATGCACCGATAGGAAGCTAAAGTGAATTTATATGCCATCGTATGACCTAAAATAGCTTATTTGGATGTGAAAAGCGTGCACTTGTGCATTTAAGCTATCGTTATATAGAAGATTTGTGTTGTCTGAATGAAGATCCGATATTAAAATTTTAAAGTTGCTAAAACAGGTTCATATGATTAGCAGGGCACACATGGCAGGCAACACTTCAGTGACCACGGCAGCCTTTTCATTTCGTTGGGTCCTATTTTGCAGTGTTTTAAATCCATTTTAATGAATCGCGGAAGTGGTCATAGAGCATGAGAGTCGACCATTAATTTATTGGTTTTGATATGTATGTATAAAACTGTCCTTAACATATTAACCTTTAAAGCAATCCTTTCCATTCGCAATGCACCCAGGAAAGAGAGGCACCCAAATGATATCTCAAACTGGGACAACGGCTCTACTCACTTGCGACGGCGATGAATATGCGGAATACCCCATGCCTGAAGTTTCTTTAGCTCGGTAGGTGGGAAGGTAGTTCTGTGTACACTCCTGTTCGCAGCCATGATAAAAATGTAGCCAGCTTTGAGGTCCGGTTCGGCAATTTCCATTTGCTCCAAGATGCTATAAAATCGGGTTCATTTTAGAGTATGATTTGAAGTTAAACCTTATCTTGTACATTTTAACTGGAAACAAACTCTGAATCTCGATTGCTTATATTGGCTCATTAAAGGACACTATTATGCAACAAATGAATTCAACTTTCAATGAAGTGACAATCTAACTTCTCTCAATTAGATGTTCAAATTCTTAGGTATTTCTAAATATGATATAGCTGTACCTGTACATACTATGGAGGTGTACTTTGTCGTCTATTGTTAGGTTCCCTACTTTATCTTGGTCCTCGTTGATGAAGATGTAAACCCCAGATCCTGGATCGTATCCGACCCAGTGGAGATTCAGTGATTGCTTTCTTTTGTCAAGGAGCCTTAGAGTCTGTCTTTGTAGCCGAACTAATGTGAAGGTGGAGTTATAATTTTCTGAGTACAAGACCACTGAAATTGAATGAAGGAACATTGAGTGATGTAATATGATAATACTTTAAAAACAAATCATGACATCGTAAAGCCTCAACTATAATTTTTATCAAAATCGAGGGGCATGCATGGTCATTATATTGATTGTACACATCACATAATTAACTATGTACCCTGGGAACAACACTTCGTAAGAATTGCATTTTCAGAAAAAGGATAGTTCATAGACCAATGTTTAATGTTTGATGTTGAATAGGAAATAACACGAATGAAACAATATCAAATGTTTGCCTACCTATCCCAAACGGCTCGTGTATTTGTCCTGTAGCCGTACACGTCACCTTCTGGTCTCCTTGGCCCCATTTGTCTCCTACAGGTATGGCATCCTTGTTCTTGAGACAGTTTGCTGACATATAATACCATACAAAGAAGATACAAACAGAGCGTTTCTGTTATAAATGATCATTCACAAAGCCAAAAGCTTTGTGACTGAACATTGGGATCTATATCTGCTGTATAGGAAAGCAATGTTACATGGAACGAAGATAGGACCAGGATCGCATAATGAGCATCATCGGCTATCAAACAATCACATAAGTGGAAGAAAAAAGCAGTGATAAAACATAAACATTACAAGCTCTTATGATGTCACGTGTCAACCAATCTTCAGGGAAATTGTGATTCACGCAAACATAAATAAAAGATGTTGTTTTATCTGTGACCCATGGATGATACTGAGAGAGGTTAAGTAATCTCTACACATACTCACCCACAATACACTGAGGACCCCTGACTTTCGTCTGGACTCTTAACTTCGTTTCTAGACACACGCCATGAATCCGCTGCCAAAGAAGGTAATATATAGGCACTACTTAAGGATTATCAATCTAAATAAAAAAAATTATCTTTTAATAATAGCATTCTACCTAATGTAAACAAAACTCGATCTCTGAAAAGAGCTGAACCATTGTTTGTTTTACTATAAAATAGCTTCATTTTGATGCCATCAATGGCCATGACCCTTAGATATAAGGGCTGAACGGGTATTGTTCATATCTCGATCTCGGGGTTGACAAAGTATTGTCGTTAGGCACATTCCATAGATATTGTTCTTATTTAAGCAAAGTCCGCTAGTTGTCAACTGTTCAAACGGTGACTGTAAATGTGGCTCACTACTGGCGTCGATATAAACAGTGTATTGTCCAAGGTGAGGTGAGGTGAAGTAGGGTTTAACGCCGCTTTCAAGATTATGTCACTTATATCGTGGCTGCTAGTATTATTTCAGGGAGAAAGCCCGCAGCGCCATGTGGCTATGCATTGTGTGGAACCTGCGAGCATCGGCTGGAACTAGCGAACAATGTGTGGTACTATGGTGAAATTCAGTTTAGCATTGCACCCAAACCTTACTGCGTGTAGAACAGTTCTCTACTGCAGACAAAGTTGCCGTGTCCCTGGCGGGATTCGAACCACGGACCTCTTGATCTGAAGCCGAACGCGCTAACAACTGCGCTATCTCGCCCCTTGTATTCTCCAAATAGGCTGTATTATTCACAAAAAGAAAAGATAAACTTAACTTACGTATGTTGTACGATAACAATCATTCGATGATGACTAGTATACCAATGTTTATAGAAGTGTAAAAAAAATGTTTATATATAGTAATCTGGCATTAGCGTGTCAAGCTTGTGTTAGACAAAACGTTTATCGCAGCGACATTTTGTCACGGTGGTTTAAGTCTATTCTCTTCTCAGTACAAGTGTTTGAGCAAATCAGTGTTTAGGAAATTGCACAGCAGCATAGACCATTACTCATTTCGAGTCGACTATTTCGGACATCATGAGTAAAAAGTTTAAGCGTGAATATTGTACAAAAATTGATTCTTTTTTTTTTTAAATTACAGTCGAAAACAGAGGTTTAGTCTTCGAATTCAAAAATAATTCTTTGAGCTCTATCGGGGAAGAAGTCGTGACTTGTAAACATTCATTGCTTTCTGATTCACAGAAACCATCTAACAGTTTCTCTTGTATATAGGAAAGCAACTAAAATCAAAACAAATTTGTTCTTCTCTGCTGATCAATTTAGATTCATTTAGATGTCAGGGCTGACAAAACTCTGAAATACCCGTTAACGGACATAAGAGGTGTGAAACGGAACTTTAATCCAACACATCTTGATCACAATGATTGGCTCCGATATTCTCCTTCCATAGATGGCGTCATTTGCTTACCATGTGCTCTTTTCGGAACTGATAGCCAAAAAGGTGCATTTGTTACCTCGTACATTCACGATTGGGCGAACATCAGGACACTTCTCAAGAGGCATACAAAACTTGATTCACATCATTTTTGTACTGATAAATCTTATATATATAGAACGGTAGTCAGTAATAAACAGGATGATATTTGTTGTCAGCTTTCCAATGCGCACAATTGTATCTTTTGATAAAACATGACTACTTTCCTGAGAAATACTAATCCATCAATAATGCAGGATTAGGGAAATGCCTGACAAAATTACGCTATAATATACATGGTTTAAGTATGAATGCTTATAGATATTATAAAAAAAAATCTGTAAAGCACATCCAAACTTGCATCATATTGCCATAACCATCCATGTATTTACAAACGGAATAAATGATTGATATGGCATGCCCTCATCGATGAAGCTCTCATCATAATGCTGATGACGTCACAATGTTATGACCTTTGTATTTAAATTCATTTAACTTCCCATGGACCTCATTCATAAAACACAAGGTGATTTTGAGTCACAAAGGTAGTCTTAGTGTAATGTTAAAGAATGAGGTGGTAAGGGTAACATTAGTTAAGGTTGCTTTATGAAACCAGTCCACTTATGACAAGGTTCAAATTGACTCTTTTACTGATAACCATTGATAACCATTGATAACCATTGAAAGACAAATTTGAATGATAAATAACAATTCATCCCTCGTCTATTCTGATATCAAATATATATGAATCAACAAATGATATTTGTAAGTACGGCTATGCACTTAGTCAAATCGTTCCTAAAAATAACGGTTAAAATATTCTGTTTTTATGAAAATTGAGCAGAACCCTTCCACAGAGTGGAATCATTAAAGTATATATACCTCATGACACTACCCGCCGTCGTGTTCAAATATTTGACAGTTTCGCGATCCACAGATCTCCACCACAGGCGCATCGAGAGATGCACGACATAGTCATGTTTCTTGTAGTCGAGGTACACACCTGACCCGTGGATATTACGTCGTTCTAAGGGCCCGCACAGCGATGTAAGTTCCACGTGTATCAAACTAGGAAACTGCCTTGAGAGATAATAAGGCTTTATAACCGAGTGGTCACCCCATGCTCTATCGTTGAAGCCTCTGTACTCTCGGTGCCAGAGTTTGAAAAAATCGGACCAAGGCTTTGAGAAAAGGATCCCGTTGCACAGAACCAATTCAGCACCTTTACCCATTGTGACGTCATACTTCAGGAGACTGTCAACAGGGTTCACAACAATGGCGTCGTTGTCGAAATACATGCCTCCGTATTCTAGTAAGGCCTCAAGTCGGACAACATCGGAGATATGTTCAGGAATAATGATTGTGTTCTGCCTGATTTGGGTTGGTCTCCATCGGTGCACTAGAAACAAATTGTCGACCTTCAATTTGGTCTCTGTCAAGTAATCGCCAGCTAGCAGATTATCGTGCCAGAAGTAGACCCTATCTGGTTTGGCTATGCGATTGGCTGCCAGTATTGCCACCATGTAATGGAATAGGAATGTGGAGTTTCTGTAGCTGTACAGGACGAAGTGGGCTATCATCTGTATGTGTGATGTTGGTACTGTACTGGATAGACTCCTCGAGGCGGAGCTTAAACTCCTCACTTCTCTTGTAGTAGTAGACGTCTGAACTGTGATGTCTCTTGCAGATGTTCACTTCTATACAAAGGGGAGGTAAACCGACCTTTGTATCCTGATTTACGGTCACGTGATATTTGTCATGTGACTGTGAAGGCGTAGTGTATCCATTGTGTTTGAGAAAACCAGTCACGTGATGAGTGTCACGTGATTGAGAAGGACTTGTGTGCGCATACAATGAATGTTGTTCATGGTGAACGTCATTTGTGTTTTCAGAACTTATTTTCCTCGACTTGTTGCTTGAATTCACCCTTTTTTTGTCTTTAGATGATCCACGTTGGTTCTTACTTAGAACTTTCCCTGGTTCTGCAGTCAGTGTATATGACGTAGTTAGCAGACAAAGACTTGACAATTTTCGAGGTATGAACTGACCAATCAGCTTCTGCTGCCAACCACACATACAGGAGCAGGACGAGCAGCTTGGGGAGGAGTTCATGTCTCTACAACACAGAAACGATGTTGGAATCTGGAATCTGAATACTTTTGCAGGAAGAGTTAAGAGTTTTCAATTAGTTGATCAGAAATGATCAAAGATCAAGATATTACTGCTCAAGGGACAGACGACTATATTACCTTTACTCTAAACTATGAAGTTATTAATACCATTATATATATATATATATATATATATATGAAAAAAATTAGGAAGGTCTCACGTGAAGTAAATGTACATACAAATAAAATGCTTCAGACGACACTTGCAGTAGATATCATTTTAATGATGAATCAATGCGTCGCATTTCGACTTGTTTACAAGTCTTTTCAACACTGTGGAGCATTTTCAACATGGCGAATATATAGGTAGCTTAAAGGAGAATATTTGTAAAGATTTATATTCTGTTATAGTAAAATACAATTTTAAAAAAATATTACCCCGAAAATAATATGGAAAGCCGTGTTTAATTACTAATTACGCGATATAACAACCGCACCGACTGTTGCCTGTGCGCGTATGCATATTTGCCGGTAGCCCTCGGCAGGTTAAGGCTATGACGTCAGAGATGCTCTATGGCCCGCTTTGGTCCTAAGCGCAGTGAAAGGGAAAGCATTAGAGTAGATGAAGAATCGGTTGAATACATAGAATTCGGGTATTTTCGGACTCGATATGACATATTGTGCAGCATTGGTGTGCAGTAATTCAACAAAGCCTGAACAGAAGTTTATTTATTTTTAATTTTCAAGTGAAAAGACGGATGCAGCGCGGCGAAAGGTTTGGATAGTGTCAAAGAGGAAAGAAGGGCCAAAAACCGTCGGAATCTGTCTCACTATGATCAGAGTATTTTGAGCTGTTAAATTAAAACAGTTTTATAAATAAATAATAGCTAGTCTTAGAGTATTAATTTCGTAATTAACAGTCTTTTATAAGGATATAACTTAAAAATGCCTTCTTATGGGATGTGTCATCCTTGATTACCCAGGGTTGTATATATAAGTCATTTACTGGCTAAGCCCTCAATCTTAAAACTAACTTTTTTTATAATGTATCTGTATATGCTTGATTGTGGCGTGACACACAAATAAACATTTCTTCTTCTTCTTCTATATAAAACCCTTGGTGTGTAGGCCGTGCTCTGACTGTGAAACTTGGTACACAGTTGTATATTTATTTGTCATTGGCTTATAACTGTACTAGATTAATTTCAATTTAATATGGCCAACGTGGCAGCTCAAATGACATTGTCAAACACAAAAAATGTGTCCTGGTTATAAATCATTTGAATACTATGGTAATATTCAACGCTAATATGATATCTGTCGCTTAGATTACACCCCACCACCCCCATTTACTAAATTCTAAATCTTGCCCCCAACTTTTGAACCCCTCCTACGACTATGTTGGATTCCGTTTTTAAAAAAAAATATATTTACTAAAGGATGCATTTCCACTGATTGGATATGTTCACAATATCACAACAAATGGTTATTGCCATGCCATAAAGATCTCGTTGTTAGTATAAAATATATTTTTAAAAATTTATTTGTTCACCTCACATCTAGACCCCCCCCCCCCCCCAAACAAACAACAACAAACAAACAAACAAAAAAACTAAACTCGGTTAATATTAAGCCCTGTTTATACGGCAAGCGTTTGCATATGAGTAAATTATTACACATATTAAAATTTGCTCAAATGAGCAAAATTCGCCGTATGGACGCATTTGCACATATGTATATTTTACCACCGTAAGCAATTTTTTCACTACCGTAAGCAAATTTGCACCTAGTCAGGGGCAGTTGCAATTATTTACTACCGTGAGTGAATATGGTTACCTATTCTAGTAACAGTTCGTCGTTTACAGACATAGTGACTTCACATCGGTTGAGAAAATATATTAGAGAACTTTAGAAATTCCTAATACTGTTTTTCAAATTCTCTATATAGGATAATCTCTTTCTTGCATGCGATGAACTTCGAAATCTATTTAATTTATTTAATATCAATACGTTTTTAAAGCAATCTGATTTGAATAATCTAGAATCAAGATGGTTCATTTCGTCCTGTGTAACTGGTTACTTAAGCGGTACAGTATATATACGAATAAAGGAAGTATAATTTGAGGTCACATATTTTAATAAACTACATATAAGTTGTTGACACCCATGTTATCTACATGTAGACGATAACTATTTAATGTACGGCATAATCCACTACTAATTGTGAAATTGTAACGTTACAGTTTGCCAGTCCCTACGTACGAATCTGTATTTCCAACTCTCTCACTGTTGAATTCTGACAGCTCATCCTCACTTGATTCCTGGTGTTCCACTCAATGTTGATTCACATTAGTTTCATACTGATAAGGAAGGATGTTATTTATGTGAGATGGTTGAAAATCAACGCTGCCATCGCTATCCGAGGAAGCCATAATAACACTACGAACGTAGAAAATACACTGCCTCAGCGCGCGGGAGAGCATCTTTGACGTCATATCACGTGACTGCTGCCAGGCTGATTAACTCTCGGGGATTTCCGGAAAACGACTCGCACCGAAACGACTCGCACTAGATAAGATGTCGCATTTTAATAAAACAAAATTGAGACACTTTGTCTTAAACAATACTGTTGAACATGTTAAAACAAAGTTTTTGTCTAATATTCTCCTTTAAACAATCTACAATAGACTTTGATTGATTGGTAAGTGACAAGTGGTTAGCTTGATCAGTACACAATGAACTATTTACGAGAATCCCCAGTAGTATCATCAACTGAGGACTTAGACCAAACCAACACAAGTGCATGTCTCACATTTTGTTATTTCCTTACATTCCACAGGAGTGAGCATGTGTATACTCAGAAACGTCGTATATTTCAAGTTTAAAAAGTCGTTATCCAGGATATATTTCTGTACTTATATTTTTTTTAAGTAAATGCTTTACAACATTTAATCGATAGTGTTTTAGTTTACTAAATAAAACAGGAAATTATTTTCATGTTGACTCGTTGCTTAATTATTAAAACACATATCTAATTTAGTCTACCATATATAGATGCGTTTATGACACAGTATTTTAAACGTACAAAAAATGTTGTTGGAATGGTGTTATTTAAGTAATGACAGTTCTGTCTGTTGTCTAAAGTACACTATAATGCTCAAATTCAGTACAGTGATAATATTAAAATGAAAGGTCCTTAATTTTGTATTGGACATTTAGTAAAATAAATGTTGGAATACTGTAACAGAAAAAGGACAGGTTCGGGTTGTTAGTGTTTGATGGGTCATATAACTAGTGTGCATGTAAATTAGACGTATGGAACAAATGGATATAGTGAACTAATGTATAAGTGTCGTCAAAAGCCCTACACGATATACCAAACGCGAAAACCGAAAATCTGATGTAACGAACAGAATTATTTGGTCCCTTGGAGTTCGTTATAGCCATATTCTACTGTATGGTAAATTGGCACGTATCAATGGAATATACAATTTTATGAAAAATGCCGCATATATCAATTTAACAGTGTATTACGAGAATGTTTCTCGTGATAGAGATTTATATTATTACACAAACAGGAAACCTCTATTCAGTGTTCTCTCCACAAAAGATAAAAACAGCTACATTGTTAGCCCCTGAAAATAAATTGTATTCGTAGAACATAACATCATAGCAACACTGGTTCCTACCTGTCATGACTGTATAGAGAATCATGTTAGTTTCTGTGACATCGATTCCAGATAGTTTATAAGGTACATTATCTGTTTGCTTACTTCACTGTTTACACATACTTATGTTTACATATCAGCAATATCATTGCTGGCAGATTTGATAGATATGTTTATTGATTCATTTATTAGATTGGGTACACATTCTGTGTTTATTTTCAATTTCATTAATATCAGATAGCTATTAGGTTCCACTACGTTACACATATACCAGTTGACTGATCCAAACCCAGCCGCGTTTCAGTATGAGAGGCTCTTTTTGATTGGTTGGATTACGCTTCGAGATGATTTGGTCAAACTCGAGTCGAATGTTAATCTGACGGACTGTGTCATTGGGCTTTGTCATACTTTTTATTGCGTAGCGCAGTGCAACTAATAACGGTCTGATTTTAATGAGACTTGGGGACACACACAAATGAAACTTTGTCCTGAAGTTGACACGATCGTAGTAGAATTCTGTCATAGAAATAGAATAAATAGTCCATTAAAGTCAGAATTGCGTTCATTGCAAAATACACCATGGGTGCATTCAATTATTTGCTTTCATGTCCATCTTAATGTCCCACAAAACACGGATAAAATCATATTCTTTCTTTGATTGTTTTACTGTTGTGCAACATTATTATTACTATCAATACAACAACACAAACTCAACGAATTAAACAACTTGACACAAATCACACACTAATAAATCACATTCAAGTTTTATTTCACCTCAAATGTGTTGTGTCAATAGCAGACATATGACAGAGATCTTTGTCAAAATTACAGGTAAAATAAGTAGTAGTAGTAGTAGTGGTATGTAATAGCAGTAGTAATGGTTGTAGGAGCAGAAGTTGTATTAGCAGCAGTAGTAGTAGTAGAAGTAGCATTAGTAGTGGTATGTAGTAGTGGTAGTAGTAGCAGCAACAGTGGTAGTAACAGTGGCTGTAGTAGCAGCAGTTATAGTAGTAGTAACATTAGAAGTAGTAGTAGCAGCAGTAGTAGTAGTGGTAGTAGCAGCAGTAGTAGCAATAGTAGTAGTAGTAGTAGAAGTTTTAGCAGCAGCAACAGTAGTAGTAGCCGTAGTTGTAGTAGTAGTAGTAATAATAACAGTAGTAGTAGAAGTAGTATTAGCAGCAGCAGAAGTATTAGTAGTGTGACAGGGACATACTATGTATGTCTTTATTGTAATTAGTTAGTGCAAATTAGCTTTTAAGTATTGTAAATAATCATTTATAATCTATCTTTATTTCAGCATCTAAGAGACGCTGAAACCATGTAAATACTATTTTAATGTGTCGCTTTATTTCAGCACATCACAGCAGCTGAAATGTTAGTTAGTAATTCATATGTTCTAATTATCTACTTGATTTCAGCTTAACATCAATGCTGAGACATCAAGGACAAGTATTATAATCAAGCGCCTTAGTTTAAACCTTATTACAATAGTGTTTACTCAACCATGACAGCACCCGTCATGATTGGTCTATTCAAATCCTGCATGCTTTTTGTATGCATGAGCCCCTTGCACTCTGACACGTCACTTTGTCACCCGACGTGACAGATGGATGATCGTTCTAAGCGCAAGTGTAAAATCTAATCAGGTTAGTAATTAAACTATCTTAAATAATCTTTATGTATATCTGAACGTAGCAATAACGCAATAAGTAATCATAAATGCATATCCTATATTAAATAAGGTAATTATCGCCGTCAGAGCAGTTAGCGTGTGTGTTAATCATCACACGGGTAAAACGCAAATTATATCTTTTAAAATGTATCATAACTATCATTTTAATCATATATATACAACTAAAGCATTAAAGCGAGGCATTGTGAGTATGCTTTGAGTGTGAATGTTATTTTAGCATTATTACCATACGTTGCACAAATAATGGCAAAGTATATCATTGTAAGGTTTTAGAATATATAAAGTATATCTTTTCATGTACATCATTATGTCTTTATTGACATTTGGGTTTAAACATAATTTACTTATTTCCAGCATATGTATTAGCATCGTCTGCTATGGCAGCCAGGCATGTACACGGGCCCCTGTGCCATACATAGGGTATGTACACAATGTGTTGTATTATTTATATAATATTCATGTATTGTATTACATGAAGTATCATTGTGCTTTTGTATTAATCTATAAAGGTAGACATTATGGAATATTCGGCGGTTATCGTCGTTATCCTTATATCACATTTGTATTCTTGTCAGGAGTTATCTCCCCTGAACATGGTGAAGTTGCTTTTAATATATCATATCATTTTGTAATTCTTTAATGCAAAGTTAATGTTTTGCATTCAACTGTGTTAACATGTATAATGTTAATGTACTGGATATGTATCATAAGATGCAATTGTATGTTATATAAACATGCTGTTATTATTTTGTTACTATATTATTGTCATAAATGTTTCAGGGTTTCTATTGTGTACCGATATCGTACCTACCACTCGGAAATAAAGCCGAACTCACCCAGCATTCACCTTGTGTGTTATCATCATTGTGACCCTGCTACAAAATGGAGCCCCCAGTGATTTGTGGACTAAGGGATTCAGCAATGGACACTGCCGCTGCCTAGCTAGGATGCACCACCCCCGGGTTTGCGTCACGTGACATCCTCACCCCCCCCCCCCCCCCCCCCCCCCCCCAGGATTCAGCACTTGTGATTTATAATTTAGTGCTGTTGGACATTCATGTTACACCGAGGTATTGTAACTTTACTGATTAATTGATTGCTAGCTAGCATATTGACTTTATTGGCGCCTTGTAGTATTATTATATTATGAGCTCATAGATTGTGTATATTTGCCATTGTTTATATTTGCCGATTATCTTCATGTAAACTTTATCTTTGTGCATTGTTTACTTTTCGTGTCGGCCATATTGTTTGTTTACATTGATACATTGTCAGCCATATTGTTTGTTGACATTTTGCTTTGTTTACATTCTACCTGGTATAAATAAATTCTTATTATTTCATTTCATTGGTATGTAACTGAAATGTGATCACTATATTTAGCATGTTCAGATAATTATTTCATTGCATTAATTTGTAGCGTTTAGGTTATATTTCCTTAATAAAGTGTAGTTAGTTCTTTGTTGATAATATAATTAGTATTCTTAGTCATTATATTTAAGCTCTTATTTCACTTCGGGTTTTCATTATCATTTGCCATGTTTGTGCATTTATGATGAAGGTTTGACATGCGTGTTTGTGTTCTTATTTTTTTATTAGGCCTCATCAATAATTCCATTTAATTAATTTCTAAATAAATCTTAGGCAATAAATAACTTAGCTTAGTGACGATTGACTGGACAGTACATTGACAGTTCACCATATTTGCAATGAACACATATGCAACTGCACTGTGTTTGTTGTTTATTTCTTGAATTGTTGATATACATAGATTTCGTTTTTTTCAGGTAAACAATCATGCATTTACTCAATTCAACTTAAACTATTCATATATATTTTTCTTTCAGATTCTGTAAATGAAAGTTTAAACTCAGCAATTAGTTTAGTTTAAAGTGTTAGTATTTGTTCAAGTTATTCATCTATCAACTTAGTTTAATCTCTTAATTAAGTTTAATTAGTCTGCATCAACACTTGTATACACATGTGATACATAAGCGCTTGCGTACATAAACATCTTAGTTTATATCACACGATAGTTATCAAGTATATCAAATATTGCTGGTAGCTACAAATAATTTACAGATTAGCGTTATTCATAACTTAGAATTATTTCAAACAATTACCTCACACACTCCCCATTTACTCTGTGCTCTGTGAATTTCTTCGTTGGAGCTTCATTTGAAATGTGTTGTGTTTGTTTCATCGATGGATCAGTGATACTAACCTGTGTTCCTAGTTGTTGTGAATTAATATTCTTTTCATCGCTGGATTAAGTGAACATATCTTCATCGTTGGATCCTATTGTGATTGTGTGTTAATTTGTTTTCATTGTTGGATCTGTTTCACTTCAACGATGGATTTCACACAGAAGGAGATTCAGAACATGCTAGAAGTGTTCAGAAGGAAAAATATGAAACCAAAGGCAGATACACCGGAGGATTTTGACTCATACTCTGCACTTAAGGAAGAGTACTGTGAAGAAGAGGAGATTCGAAAAACCTGTGGATGATGTTCAGAAGACTTAACCCTCCACTCCTCATGTGTCTAGTCATGCCATGGACTCACAGTTTACAGCTACCTCTACACCAGCGCCGAAACCTACTTCTTTGACGGCGGATCATAGCCTGTTTTATCATCAGCTTCCCAAGATATCCTTCTTCAGTGGAGATTCAGGAAAGGATTCAGATTATGAACAGTGGAGGTACGAGGTAGCCTGTCTTATGAGCAAAAGGACCAAGTTATCCGAGGATGATCTCCATGAAATCATCAGGCGTTCACTGAAGGGAGAGGCTGCTATGATAGCCCGAAATCTTGGACCACAGACAAGCACAGCTACTTTGTTATCCAAGTTCCAGAGTATGTTTGGTGAAGTCGACAGGACAGAGAGTAGGATGTCCAACTTCTATAGTGCACGACAAAAGGACAAGGAATCAGTCTCATCATGGTGTTGTCGTCTTGAGCTGCTTCTATCCAAGGCCATGGAGAACGAGCTCATCAGTGAATCCAAGAAGGACGAAATGCTCAGGAATATGTTGTGGAGTGGCTTGAGACCAGAGCTCAAAAGGTCGTAAGGATACAAGTTCGACCAGACTTCAAATCTGAACGATCTACTGAAGGCTCTCAGGGAAATAGAAGGCGATGAAGCTAAAGTGGACCCCAATCATCAGGTTTCTGTCAAGATGGCTTCTACATCACAGCCGGAATGGAAGAAGGAGATTGGTAATCTAGAAGCAATGATCAAGGCACTGACGACAGAGGTTACCGAGTTGAAGAAGAGCCAGCAGCCTCAGCCTTCCTTCCATCAGCCAAGTAGAGGACGTGGTTACAGCAGAAACAGAAGCGGAGGACCTCGCTTTTCTGGTAGAGGGGGAAGAGGACAAGTGAACTTTGAATCCGAACCAGATGGTCTCAGATACTTTGAATCATCAGGAGTCGCTTCTTCTGCACCTACAGTGCCATATGATCACTCGTCATACTCTACGACGTATCAGGATCCCTCTCACTTTCAAACACCATATGGACAAGGTGACAGTGCTCCCAACACATACTTCACCCAGGATCAGCCTTACAGATCACCCAGGGAAGATGCAGTGTGTTGGAACTGTGGGTATACAGGGCATTTGCACTATGGATGCACAGTCAGAACAGATCACAAGAGGAGGCCTTTAAACTATCGCAGGCCTATGGGAAGGGGCCGGCCATAGGTTTTCAGGATTGCCCCACCTCACGGATACCGGATGGACTCGTAGGACATTCTATAGAGGTGGATATTGTTGTTGAAGATATGCCAGTTTCAGCTCTCCTGGATACCGGTGCCACTGTCTCTTTAATGTCTGAATCGTTTCACAGGAGTCATCTTAGCCACATCCCCATTCATCCTCTAGGAGACATACTGGATATTGAATGCGCTGGAGGTGAGAACCTTCCATACCTAGGATATGTGGATGTTGTGATTCAGACTAACAGTTCCTCTGTCCCCCCCAAATCATGCCTTCTTCTTGTAGTGCCGGACACCCAGTACAACTCGAGAGTACCAGTGCTCCTGGGAACTAACGTCCTCAAGCCTCTTCTGGAAGAATGCAAGACAAGCTATGGGACCAAGTTCTTACAGAAAGCTAACCTGTTCACACCATACTACTTGGCATTCAGGACTATAGTGCTACAGGAAAGGAATGTTAGACAGAACAACTGGAGACTCGCCTATGTCAGGAGTTGTGAACCAACTGGAGTTTTGATTGGACCAAACAGTCGTGTTGTCATCAAGGGTCAACTCACGAAAGCTCTTCAGTTCCCCAAGGTCTGTGCTATTCTACAACCAACAGAGGACAGCAGGCTCTCTCCGGATCTTGACATTGCTCCAATCATAGTGGACTATGACGCCAACTCACCAGGAACTGTTGATGTGCACATCTCTAATGTGTGTTGTAGTAATGCCTGCATAATCTATTTTTTGACTATTTTTTGGCTATATACTCTCAAATTTAATAATTGGGTTGACCATTCAAGTGACAAATTAGGTTAGCTGACCTATTTCTTTAAAATTGACAAATGGGCTTGTATAGGATATTTTTTGGAATGGGTCTCTATAGGATATTTATGGAGTGGACCGAAAAATTCGGTCAAACTGATTTTCTCAGACATGACAGACAGTAAATGTGTTCTCAGTGACGTATATCAACTGGTGAAGTTCAGTATAGTTCTAGACTTTGAACTGTAAGGACGTGTTTTTTACAATCGCTCTTATAGCATGGATTCCTTTGGGTACGAGACTGTTGTTGCTGATTGCAGTGGATTTTCAGTAACTTCTGACTGGACATCATTTGAAAAGCGACTTGATTCTTTCAAGGGCTGGCCTTTGCAAATGAAACAAAAACCTAGAGATTTGGCTCAAGCCGGACTTTATTACCTGGGCCGTGGTGACTCATGTATATGTTTTAAATGTGGTATTCGTCTCAAAGACTGGATGACTACTGATGACCCATGGGTGGAACACGAAAAGTGGTCCCCAGACTGTGATTATTTACGTATGGTAGGGGTAATATGGAGAAAGGAGATGTATCCCAGATCCAATAGGGTATAAACTTTTTTTGTACATGAACTGGTAATTTTTGTGTAATCCTGACCATAGGAGGTTATTCTTCCATTAGACTCAGAACTGTACAGACGTATTTTGAGTCGCTCTGATACTATGGATGTGTGTGGATGTCCTGATGAGACTTTTTTTTACTGATTGCTGTGCACAGAGTGCTGAAGATATGGCTCATGCAGGACTTGTGTACCAGACCAGAGGAGACTTGTGTGTATGTTTCGAATGTAATATTCGTCTTAAGGGATGGATGTCTACGGATGACCCCTGGGTAGAACACGGGAAAAGGTCCCCTGATTGTCACTATCTTAGAATGGTAGGCAGACCCTACACATGGAGTACTAAGTTTTAAAAATGTCTTAAATAAAATGAATAAAAAAAAAAAGATATAATATGTGTTTGTTGTTGTGTATATAAACAATATCATGAGAGTAATATTATCACTTGGTCAATATGGCTCCTTGGGAAGAGTACTTGAGCAAGATTTATTATGATCCAAAACATGCTGGTAGTTATGCCGGACCCAAGAAGTTATACGAAGCTGTGAAAGCTAATGGTCAATTTAAGATCGGTTTACATCGCATCAGGAAATGGCTGAAAGGTCAGGAATCATACACTATGACACATCAAGTGAGACGAAAGTTTCCAAGAAATACATATGTTGTGGAAGGTATAGATAGTCACTGGCAAGCTGATTTGATGAATATGGTTTCATTAGCTAAATATAATAATGGTGTAAAATATGTATTGGTTATCATTGATTTATTTTCCCGCTATCTTTGGATCTGTACACTACAGTCAACAAAAGGTCAAGAAGTAGTGAAAGCCTTGACAAAATTGTGGGAAACACAAGTGCGTCGCCCTGTTATCTTTCAATCGGATATGGGTTCAGAATTTAAGAATCAATGGGTCAAAGCTTTTTTTAAAAAACACAAGGTAACACAGCTGTTTACACTCAATGAGACGAAATCTCCATTTGCTGAGAGAGTGATAAAAACTCTTAAAATGCGTTTGTATCGATATATGCTGAAAAACGTTACATACAGATACACTAATATCATATCTAAAATTGTGAAAAGTTATAACAGTTCAATTCATCGTATGCTGGGACAAGCTCCTACTAGTGTTAATAGGCATAATGAAGGAGAAGTGAGGTTATCGCAGTATTTGATCAAAACCAAGCAACAGAAACCACCCAGGAAGAATGCAAAAAGAAAATTCACATTCAAAGTTGGAGATACAGTTCGAATAAGTCATTTGAAAGGAAAATTCGATAGAGAATATCAGGAAAAATGGAGTGGTGAAATATTTACCATTACCCGACGCAATATGTCTCAAGACAATGATTTGTACAAACTGAAAGATTGGGGAGGTGATCCTATTGAAGGTTCATTTTATGCTGCTGAATTGCAATTCGTGACAGAGAATCCAGATCAAGATTACAGAATTCAAGATATTGTTAAAAAGAGAACCCGGAATAAACAAAAAGAAGTATTGGTGAAATGGTTACATTGGCCCAAGAAATACAATTCATGGATTCTTGAGAAAGACATGAAAGAGTATCAGACCCTATAAAAGAGGATATGCTCATAACTCAGAGTCATAAGGATGGAAGATCCCATTGAGACACAACCTCTTTCACGCAGTAGATCGAATGAATCCTGGAGTTTACTTGGAAGAAAAGTGGTCAAAAACGAAACAGTATTTTTCTCTCAAATCATCATTATTTATATTGTGGTCATTACTTGTATAGTGAACTTGTCTTTGGACAAAGGGAATTCAAATTTATGGACAGCATTATTGAGTAGTAGTCTTGGCTATTTACTTCCCAATCCTAAAATCAAATCTCAAAAGTGATAATGGAAAAATACATTATTTTAAGAAGTAGTGACAGTAAAGATAGATACCCTGACAACAAGACATATTGCTTTAGAGTTCAATTGAATGAACTACTACATTTTGAACATTCTTGGATGATTGCTCTAACCGAAATTAGTATTAACAATGTCAGGAGAAGTTCAAAGTTCAAAGAAATATATGTACATTCTTCTATCTGTGATTCAACCTATGTGGGTGAAAATCAAGAGCCTTTACTCAGACGATTATGTTTAAACAATGGAAAATCCTTTACTTTCAATAGATATCAATATGTACCCATCAAAGTACGTGATCTCACCAGCATTGATATCAACATTACTGACGAAGAAGGTCAACCAGCTACATTTTTAACTGGCACAGTCACAGTGACTCTTCACTTGAAACCACGTTCTAAATGGTTCTAACATGGCACGTTATATATTGAGATATTATGATTTTCTGCAGAGTCTAATTCTGTTTCATGACTATGAATATACCATACACGAATTGAGTGATATGAATGGTGAACAGATGTTAGCCTTGATCTCCATTATTCGACGATTATTAGATGGCAGAATTGTTGTAACACCAATTGAAAGAAGAAGATATCTTCAACCCAATCCTAATAATAACTATCTGTCTATACTAACACGTTTGGCAGACCCTGTCACCATAGATGAGGTGCGAAAACGACTTTTAATTGAAAATACACCATTGATAGTATTCATTTTGAAATATATGGATGAAGTGAGACAAGAAGCTTTGATCATGGCAAATGTGTGGGCCAGAGCTACGGGTTAGTCAGAACTATATAAAAGATCAAGATAAAGCTTAACCCCATTTGCTTCAGAACACTCAGGAAGGACGCATCACCATGAGTCAGTATAAATTATTTGTGCCAGACACAGAGAAATGGACTCGCTATTATATGTTACAAGTCCAGGGTAAATTGAAACCCTATGACTTTGTCATGAGAAATGGGGAACGACAGGGCATCATGTCTGTTGACAGAACACTGGAGCTTTATGATCCAGAATGGCCTAAAATTTTGGAAGAAAGGAAACGAAAAGAACAGGCACTGGCCATGCCTTATTCTGAGCAACCCAAAATTAACTTTGTCTCCCCTACACAACAAGTCGTGGAGCAAGCAGAAGCTCAAGAGAAACGCGAAAGGGCTATAAAAAGGAGAGCACAGAAAGTGTGTGTCATTCCTGACAAGAAAGTTAAAGAAAACACATCACACAAAAAGAAGAAGTCTCTTCCAAAAAAGGGAAAGCCAGATCGTTACAGTAAGAAGGCATAATGTACTCCTGTCCAGTATGTTTCAAGACATATTCTTGGCCAGATAGTCTAAAGCGACATATGACTATCAAACATGAACAACTGCAACCACAACCACAAGCACCACCACAACAACAACAACAACAACAACAACAACAACAACCACCGCAAGAGGTTTCATTACGACACCCCTTCACCATGATCGTTTCCGGGCCAACATCATCAGGAAAATCGTATCTTGTTCGACACATTTTGGAAAGCCTCAAGATTAAACCTTACCCTCAACGGATCTTATGGCTTTATCGTCGCTGGCAACCTCTCTATGATGACATTCTACAATCCGTGTATCCTCCTGTAGAGTTTGTTCAAGGTATTCCCATAGATTTGGACCAAGACTACTTTTTTGACACAGGTGTAAGAAATGTCCTAGTTCTTGACGATCTCATGTCAACGGCTAGTAAAGATCCTAAAATAACAGATCTATTTACAGAAGGTTCCCATCATCGTAACCTCTCTGTCATCGCCATCAATCAAAACCTTTTCTATAATAGGAACCCAACACAACGTAGAAACTGTCATTATATAGTCATGTTTAACAATCCAGTAGACCAACAATCCATCATGACCTTAGGTCGTCAAATGTATCCAACCCGATCTCAACATTTTATGCAAACATTTGAAGAGGCTACGAGCGAACCCTATGGCCATCTTTTAATTGATTTAAAACCTGATACACCAGCAGACGAAAGACTTCGTCCTAATGGCTGTAAAGTGAGTAGTTTGGAAAACCATCCTCAGAAAGAGTCTACCCTCCGAAGCGTGCAGACGTGTGCCGAAAATCTCTGCGATATGCCTTCTTGCGATAGTTGTGGAATAGTCTTCCAATCTACTACGGACCTCATGAAACACAGAAAAACCTGGTGTCCTGGGAATGAAAGTTCACCTTCACCTCCCGGAATTGCCAATGAGCCAATGAAACGAAAGTTTGATGACGCCTTTCCCCCAAAGAAATCTCTAGAAAGCTGTTGTTATTGTGGACAGGTGTTTCTAAATAGTATTTGTTTACAGAAACATCTCCACGATAAGCAATGCCCAGAAGTGGAAAAGGATGATATTGATGATGATGATGATGACATGAAGATATTTCATAATAAATTACAAAAGACTAGCAAAGATAGTGAAGAAGAGGTTATAAGAAGTTTGATAAAGAGAGTTGGTCGGGAGAATGAAGATCTATTGAATATAAAGAGACAGCGGTATGAAAAGCTAAACATGTCAGGAGATATGATTGAAAATAAAATGAATAATATAGTTTGGAGAAAATTCAAAGAAATGTATGGGCAAGTTGTTGCCTATGTCTTTGGCTTGAGGCATGGTCCCAATACCTTGGACATTCTTAACTCTATGGAAGACACAGCTGAAAATATGATTGAACAAGTTATTTCCAAACTCTACAAGTACAAGCCATGGATCATGGAAATCATAAAAGATGTTGATGATGACAGTGATGACGAATCTGAAGACGGTAGTGAGGATGATGAGGAAGAAGAAGAAGAAGTAGCTCAATAGACATTCGTGGTTGTAAAGAAGACTTAGGGAGTGTTCCTAGCCTTAAGTCTTCTCATTGAAAC
This sequence comes from Gibbula magus, assembly GCA_936450465.1. Classification (NCBI taxonomy): domain Eukaryota; kingdom Metazoa; phylum Mollusca; class Gastropoda; order Trochida; family Trochidae; genus Gibbula; species Gibbula magus. The sequence goes on from OW388302.1 coordinate 18,105,677, forward strand.
GGGGCAAATAAAATGTGTGAAGATTAATATTCGTTTTGTTATTACTATATAGCAATTGTCACATATAATCTCGGAATGTGAAAACAGATAAATTAACCACATTTTCTGCAGGGCAAACTCACTATACTGGACGTCTTCCAAATTTATGTAGTTACGTGAAGTGTACCTTTATTATACACCAGGGTCACTTCTTTCCATGGTACCAAGAGCATGTTTGACCTTTATGACTAGTTAACAATGTCTCTCTCTCTCTCTCTCTCTCTCTCTCTCTCTCTCTCTCTCTCTCTCTCTCTCTCTCTCTCTCTCTCTCTCTCTCTCTCTCTCTCTCTCTCTCTCTCTCTCTCAACAATTGTTGAATAACATAAAATGATTGCCATGTAATATAACCTAACTACAATATTTCAGATACTTTTTCAACCATAATGACATCTTATAAATTTCATTTAACACATTTCATTAAATACATCTAATATAGGATATGTACCTCAAATGGTGTATGTATGTTAATTGAAGGATTAGAATAAATTCAACTTTAGTATTACTGTCTAAAATTATGTAAAACCATTATCAAATGACATTTCAAGCATTTACATTCATCTGCCCATTGTCTTACATTTCTGAAGAATGCATTATGTGATAAAGGAAATGACCACTGAGTTTTCATTGTTGCTCTCTCAGTTCATATAACAGAAAACTTGCTTCTTGCTTTCGCTATAAGTTTCGGTCTAGAATTATAGATTGTGCTATGGGGGGAAAGGTACCAGGTCTTCACGTCTAAAATCAACACACAAACAGCAGAATGGTCAGTCAAAGATGAATCTTTATTTATAGGTGTAATTTATCAATTGTCTGTCATTAACATATTTAACAGTACATCATATTCAATACAAAAGGTGATATATAAATACATGATGATATAAATTTCTGAAAATATCAGTTAATCAAGAATTTCCTTTGTTAATAATAAATTTGTGTCGACAGCAATGTTTACATTATTTCATCAATGTATGGTGGAAAAGTTAATTACACTGCATGTCAGTGAGCATGTTTGTAGCGGTCATTTGCATCTCAGTGTGACCAATTTGGCATTAAACATTCATTATATACTTATCAAGGCTCTATTTTCATTCACTAGCCATGAATGTATGCATAGCGTCCTGAGGATAAATGATTATTGCTTCCCATTCCATACATCCTGAGATCTGTACAACAGTATGGAAAACTTGTGAGTTATTTCCAATAATTGTTTTTAATATGAATTTACATTTCTAGTATTTATCATACATACATGTTATTTCATACAATATGAAAATGATCAGAATAGTTGTTTTGAATAGTTTATTACACATAATGTCCTATACTGAAGCACTAAAAATCATTTTCGCATGTGTTTTTACAAAGCTAAAACAGACTGTGAAAACGAAGACATAACACAAAGTCAGTGTCTCATTCAAGTGTAAAACAGTTGAAAACTGTTAATAATTCATTTTTATTATTTACTTGCAAATAAACAATTATTATTTATTATTTGTGTTCAACCATTATAAAATAATTAAAGAGATGTATTTGAAAAGAGAGATCATTCTAACAGAAAACTAGCATTTAATATAAATGAAAGACTAATGGTATAAATCAGCCATCAAACTTTAGACAACTTGCAGTTGGTAACAATTGTAGTTCAAGATACCACCTTTGATAAGAGAATGTTTACTTCTAGTGGTTCCAGACATCCTAAGAATAGCAGAGACTATGAGTTTGTAGTTGGAAGGGTCATGATTTTTAAAGAATAAAATACAGGAGGACCGATTGGTCCTTCTGTTAAACTATGATTTTAGCAAAGTATGAGAGGATTCTAATGTTTAAAACCCTTAAGGAAAAGAATATTACCACAACATTGTGACTGACATTTATTTTGACAGCATTGTGACAAAGCATGTGAGCTTAAACAGTTGTTAACAATGTTTTGACAATCAGCGCCAGTTGACAGTTTTATTAGCCAGAGACCAGTGATGATATTTAATAGGCAGTAAACTGTGACATTAGCGACAGTAAGTAGAGTTTAATGAGATGCCCCGGAGTGCTTGCTGTCCCTGTGCTATTAAGTTCTGTAACTCAAGCATGTGTGGTCAAAGCCAGTTGACCGCATTTCTGTTTCTATCGGGATAAATGAGGTCAAAGTCACTGACCGCATTTCTGTTTCTATGGAGGGATAAATGAGGTCAAAGTCACTGACCGCATTTCTGTTTCTATGGAGGGATAAATGAGATCAGTTTGACTGAGTGTTAAATCGGTCCACTCCATAAATATCCTATAGAGACCAATTCCAAAAAATATCCTATACAAGCCCATTTGTCAATTTTAAAGAAATAGGTCAGCTAACCTAATTTGTCACTTGAATGGTCAACCCAATTATTAAATTTGAGAGTATATAGCCAAAAAATAGTCAAAAAATAGATTATGCAGGCATTACTACAACAAATGTGACAACCAGGACAGTTGTTGTTCCACCTAAAGCTCTCATCTGCGAGTTACAGCCAGTCACTCTCAAGGAACCAGTCACAGGTTTGCCAGTGGATAGAGACACACTCTTCAAGGATATCGATGTCAACCTACAGGGGCTTACAGACAGCCAGGTTGACCAGGGACTTGGACTCATACTCATGTTCGAGGACATCTTTTCGAAGAGTGATGACGACTTGGGGCATTCATATGCAGTGAAGCACAAGATCAACCTTACAGATGACACGCCCTTCAAGCAGAGGCACAGACGAATACCACCAGCCATGTACAAAGAAGTTCAGAGTCACTTAACCCAACTACTCAGTGCTGGAGTTATTCGTAAAAAGCACAGTCCCTGGGCATCCAATGTAGTCCTCGCACGCAAGAAAGACGGTAAATTGCGCATGTGCATAGATTTTCGTCAGCTCAACAATCGGAGTATTAAAGATTCCTATGCTCTGCCAAGAATAGAAGAACTGTTGGATAACTTAGGCGGATTGAGTTGTACGAGGATCACAAGGAGAGAACAGCCTTCACAGTCGGTCCTCTTGGGTTCTATGAATACAACCGAATGCCCTTTGGTCTCTGTAATGCCCCAGCAACGTACCAACGTCTCATTGAGGAATGCCTTGCCGGATTGAACCTCAAGATCTGCCTCATCTACTTGGACGATCTAATCATATTCTCCAGGACGTATGAGGAACACATGGAGAGACTAGAACTTGTATTATGTCGTCTTCAGGAATCAGGACTGAAACTTGCCCCTAAGAAGTGTAAGTTCTTCAAGAGTATGTGGGAAATGTTCTCTCAGAGGACGGCATAGAGACTGACCCAGACAAGGTGAACAAGATCACAGATTGGCCAACTCCAGAGAACCCAGATCAAGTCAGGAAGTTTCTCGGATTTGAGGGGTACTATCGGAAATTCGTAAAGGACTTCTCTATGATTGCCAGACCACTGTCCATGTTGATACCCCAGGGCAAAGCAAAGAAGCCAAAGTCTAATAAGTCACTGGACTCTGTCGATTGGATTTGGGGACCAGACCAAGAGTGCGCCTTTCAAGAACTCAAGAAACGCCTGACCTCACCACCTGTCTTGGGATATGCAGATTACAAGAAACCGTTTGAACTTCATATTGATGCAAGTGGTCGTGGTTTGGGATCTGTGTTGTACCAGGAACATGAGGGACATCTGAAAGTGATTGCCTACGCCAGCAGGTCTCTGAACAAGTCTGAGAGGAATTATTCCGCCCACAAGTTGGAATTTATAGGACTGAAATGGGCAGTAACTGAAAAATTCCACGACTACCTATATGGACACTATTTTGAAGTCGTGACAGATAACAATCCGTTGACTTATGTTCTGACAACAGCAAAACTTGACGCCACTGGACACCGATGGCTTGCTGCATTATCTGGATACAACTTCACCATCCGATACAGACTAGGGAAAGCAAACATTGATGCTGACACCCTGTCGAGACTCCCAGGGATGTGCAAGTCACAGGAGGACCAGATTCCCACAGAATCTGTGCATGCCATCTGCAATCTTGCCAACACTACCAACTTTGTGGAGAGTCTTTGCTTTGTGACTAATATTTCCAATGAGGATGAAACACCGCTGACAGAGGACACATGTGAGACTAATGCACGTGATTGGAGGAGGACTCAGAGCAAGGATCCAGTCTTATCCATCATCATGGAGCATGTGCGATCAGGGAAGCGATTGGATAGGAGCCAGCACATGGGAGATCCCGAAGTTGTCAGCTACTCAAAGGTGTTTCAGAGCCTTAGGATCAGAAGAGGAGTGCTATTCCGCGTCACCACTCTTGATGGAGAGGAACTGACACAACTGGTATTGCCAAAGAGATGTCGACAATCAGCTTTTCGAAGCGTTCACGATGATGTAGGACATCCGGGAAGGGATAGGACTTCATCATTAATACGGGATAGATTCTTTTGGCCAGGGATGACAAAGGACATCGACAGTCATATCCAACAGTGTAACAGATGCCTCCGACGGAAATCAACCTCCACCAGAGCACCTTTAGTGAGCATTCAGACGTCGCAGCCACTTGAGCTCGTTTGCATGGACTTCCTCACACTGGAACCCTCTAAAGGTGGACAGCAACACTTTCTCGTCGTGACGGACCACTTCATGAAGTATGCTCAAGCTTATTCACAAAGAACATGACAGCCAAAACAACTGCGGATGTGTTCGTCAACAACTTTGTTGTGCACTACGGTTTGGCAAAAAGAATCCATTCAGACCAAGGCCAAAATTTCGTAGGAAAACTGATGACAGAATTGTGTTCTCTCACTGGAATGGACAAGTCGAGGACCACGCCCTACCATCCGATGGGTAATGGGATAACAGAGCGCTTCAACAGGACTCTGCTAAGCATGTTGGGAACTCTGGATCCGGAAAAGAAGAAAGACTGGAAGAATTACGTAGGACCATTGGTGCATTCCTACAATTGTACCAGACACGAGACCACAGGACAGTCACCATTCTTCCTCATGATCGGACGCCATCCCCGTCTTTCCATTGACCTGGCCTTTGGACTGGACATCACAAACTCAAAGTCGTCATCAGTTTCCAACTACACCAAGGCACTCCAGGAACGTCTTAAGACTGCATACGAATTGGCAGTGAAGAACACCATTACTGCTCAAGCCAGACAGAAGTCCAACTACGATCTCAGGACCAGAGCAGCAACGTTGGAAACTGACTACACAGCTGCAAGGCCAACCGAGGAAAATGCAGAGGACACTGAAGACACCATTCCACAGGTACAACAGCTACCGTTGGAACAGGCGGAAGCTTCAGTGTACACTGAACCAGCATTGGAGCTGGACGTTCAGATGGATGATGATGTACAAAGGGATGAATCTGGAGATGTTCATGATTCTGGGCATCAGCAACCTCAAGAACAGGAAAGAGAAGCAATCAAGGAAGAACCTCAGGATCCAGAGGAGACACTCACAGAGGTAGAGTCTACAGCAAGGGAGGAGACTGCAGAAGTAGAGTTTTCCGCACTTCCATCCATAATGGAAGAGGCCCAACCTACAGCAGAGGAGTCATCTAATGCAACAGGATGCCAAGACATTGATGATTCAGTTGAACAGTCTGTAGAGGAAACAATCCCGAAGACATGTGTTGTGCCCCCTGGAACTCCATCACCAGAACCTGATGGATTACCTGAAGAGGAACCTTCTGTATTGCATTCACCACCGAGACGAAGACGACGGATATTGCCACAGATACCAGTCCCAGCTCTGAGAAGATCATTACGGCAACGAAGAGCACCTCAGCGCTATGGTGACATTATGATGTCAACGTCTGTTAAACATACAGCCTGGTCAGAGAGAGCGGAATACCTGAGATCACTGTATGATACCGGAGCTTTTGACGTGATGCCTACTCACATCTCTAGAGCAATCATGGATCTGGTATACGGCAAGTTTGAATGATGAGGACATCATTCCCCTGGGGAGGGAAGTGTGTGACAGGGACATACTATGTATGTCTTTATTGTAATTAGTTAGTGCTAATTAGCTTTTAAGTATAGTAAATAATCGTTTTTAATCTATCTTTATTTCAGCATCTAAGAGACGCTGAAACCATGTAAATACTATTTTAATGTGTCGCTTTATTTCAGCACATAACAACAGCTGAAATGTTAGTTAGTAATTCATATGTTTTAATAATCTACTTGATTTCAGCTTAACATCAATGCTGAGACATCAAGGACAAGTATTATAATCAAACGTCTTAGTTTAAACCTTATTACAATAGTGTTTACTCAACCATGACAGCACCCGTCATGATTGGTCTATTCAAATCCTGCATGCTTTTTGTATGCATGAGCCCCTTGCACTCTGACACGTCACTTTGTCACCCGACGTGACAGATGGATGATCGTTCTAAGCGCAAGTGTAAAATCTAATCAGGTTAGTAATTAAACTATCTTAAATAATCTTTATGTATATCTAACGTAGCAATAACGCAATAAGTAATCATAAATGCATATCCTATATTAAATAAGGTAATTATCGCCGTCAGAGCAGTTAGCATGTGTGTTAATCATCACACGGGTAAAACGCAAATTATATCTTTTTAAATGTATCATAACTATCTTTTTAATCATTTATATACAACTAAAGCATTAAAGCGAGGCATTGTGAATAGCTTTGAGTGTGAATGTTATTTTAGCATTATTACCATACGTTGCACAAATAATGGCAAAGTATATCATTGTAAGGTATTAGAATATATAAAGTATATCTTTTCATGTACATCATTATGTCTTTATTGACATTTGGGTTTAAACATAATTTACTTATTTCCAGCATATGTATTAGCATCGTCTGCTATGGCAGCCAGGCATGTACACGGGCCCCTGTGCCATACATAGGGTATGTACATAATGTGTTGTATTATTTTTATAATATTCATGCATTGTATTACATGAAGTATCATTGTGCTTTTGTATTAATCTATAAAGGTAGACATTATGGATTATTCGGCGGTTTTCGTCGTTATCCTTATATCATATTTGTAATCATGTCAGGAGTTATCTCCCCTGAACATGGTGAAGTTGCTTTTAATATATCATATCATTTTGTAATTCTTTAATGCAAAGTTAATGTTTTGCATTCAACTGTGTTAACATGTATAATGTTAATGTACTGGATATGTATCATAAGATGCAATTGTATGTTATATAAACATGCTGTTATTATTTTGTTACTATATTATTGTCATAAATGTTTCAGGGTTTCTATTGTGTACCGATATCGTACCTACCACTCGGAAATATAGCCGAACTCACCCAGCATTCACATTGTGTGTTATCATCATTGTGACCCTCCTACAGTAGTATAGTAGCATTAGTAGCAGCAGCAGTAGTAGTATTAGTAGTAGAAGTAGTAGTATCAGCAGCAGAAGTATTAGTAGTATAGTAGCATTATTAGCAGCAGCAGTAGTTGTAGTAGTAGTAGTAGCAGCAGTAGAAGTATTAGTAGTATAGAAGCATTAATAGTAGCAGCAGTAGTAGTAGTAGTAGGAGTAGTAGTAGTAGTAGTATTAGCAGCAGCAAAAGTATTAGTAGTATAGTAGCATTGGTAGCAGCAACAGTAGTAGTAGTAGTATTAACAGCAGCAGCAGTAGTAGTAGCAGTAGTAGTAGCAATAGTAGTAATATAAGCAGCAGCAGCAGTAGTAGTAGCCGTAGTTGTAGTAGTTGTAGTAATAATAACAGTAGTAGTAGTAGTAGTAGGAGAAGAAGAAGTAGTATTAGCAGCAGCAGAAGTATTAGTAGTAGTGGTACTAGTAGTAGCAGTATTAGCAGCAGCAACGTTAGTAGTAGTAGTAGCAGTAGTAATATCAGTAGTAGTAGCAGCAGCAGAAGTATTAGTAGTATAGTAGCATTAGTAGCAGCAGCAGTAGCAGCAGTAGTAGTAATATTAGTAGTAGTAGTAGTAGTAGGAGTATTAGCAGCAGCAGAAGTATTAGTAGTATAGTAGCATTAGTAGCAGCAGCAGTAGTAGTAGTAGTAGTAGTAGTAGTGGTACTAGTAGTACTACTACTAGTAGTAGTAGTAGTAGCAGCAGTAGTAGTAGTAGTAGTAGTGGTAGTAGTAGAAGAAGTAGCAGCAGCAGCAGAAGTATTAGTAGTATAGTAGCATTAGTAGTAGCAGCAGCAGCAGTAGTAGTAGTGGTAGGACTAGTAGTAGTAGTATTAGTATTAGTAGTAGAAGTAGTAGAAGCAGCAGCAGAAGTATTAGTAGTATAGTAGCATTTGTAGCAGCAGCAGCAGTAGTAGTAGTAGAAGTAGTAGCAGCAGCAGCAGAAGTAGTAGTAGTATAGTAGAATTATTAGCAGCAGCAGCAGTAGTAGTAGTAGTGGTACTAGTAGTAGTAGTATTAACAGCAGCAGTAGTAAACTGAAGCACAAAAGAAACGTCACACCTCAGTTGTTTTTATCATATGTATAATTTTAAATGTCAAATATCTCACGTTTTCGACGTCGTATTAAAAAACTGAATAGTTTGGCAAATTAGTCCAAAATATTAAATCAGTCAAATAATGTTTTACCTGTTTTTAAAAAAAATAATTAAAAAATCAAAATTTTGTAATTTAAAATTCCCAAAAATTAATTTTGATACAACACAAATATTAATCGACATATAACACATACTCTATGTGAAAATCAATAAATTTGCCTAGTCCTGCACACATTTACAACATTTTAAACATGGTAGGGGTCATGTTGGTGTAAATTTCATTTCTTACCCCTGTCTAGTTTAAAATGATATTGTAGTAAAAAAATACAAAAAATTCACCAATTAAGTCATTAAAACTACTGCCAAAAGGTGTTATTGCATCGTGCCATAATCAAATGCATCTCATTTCTTTAAAATATTGAATTAATCGAAACCAATTGAGGTGTGACGTTTCTTTTGTGCTTCAGTTTAGAAGTAGTAGTAGTATTAGCAGCAGCGACATTAGTAGTAGTAGTAGTAGCAGTAGTAGTAGTAATAGCAGTAGTAGTAGCAGCAGCAGAAGTATTAGTAGTACAGTAGCATTAGTAGCAGCAGCAGTAGCAGCAGTAGTAGTAGTTTTAGTAGTAGTAGTATTAGTAGTAGTAGTATAAGCAGCAGCAGAAGTATTAGTAGTATAGTAGCATTAGTAGCAGCAGCAGTAGTAGTAGTAGCAGTGGTACTAGTAGTACTACTTCTACTAGTAGTAGTAGTAGAAGTAGTAGTAGTAGTAGTAGTAGTAGTAGTAGTTTTAGTAGTAGTAGTAGTAGTAGTAGAAGTAGTACAACAATAATAATAATCACACTTTTTTGTCCTCAATACAAAGTAAATTGGAAATTCATTTTGTGCTCTTGGCACCCGGCAGCTTTGTTCTATCCTTATAATGCTGAGTATCAAGCAAGGGAGCTACACCTCCCATCTTTCACCTTCCGGGTAGCGGAAGTAGTAGTAGTAGTAGTAGTAGTAGTAGTAGTAGTAGTAGTAGTAGTAGTAGTAGTAGTGGTGGTAGTAGTTTAAGTAGTAGGATGTGGTTGTGGTGGTGGTATTCTTATTGATAATAGCAATCAATCAGTATTGATTAAATCTATGTAAGCTTTGACTGGAGGAGATAAACATTAGAATTAGAGAATCCATTAGAGAATGTATTAGAGCATCTTTCTGGGTAGAACAAAGGTACGAGTTGTGTCGAACAGACCATCCAGCAAAGAAGAGGATTTATTTAGTGACAAAACCTTTTTCAGTTGAACCGTTTCGACCATACCTTTCGTCAAAACGTTTTTCATAATCTTTCTGCAAAAAAAAAAGAAACACATATAGTTCCTTTGAGGGTCAGTTTAGAAATTGAAATGACAGTTAAGAAGAAAACATATGGATAACAACTTATTTATTATCAATGGCGACGTTTCGGAACCTATCCAACGTGGCTATCAAACAGATGTAACAAAGAGGCATACATTATATAAATATACTCTTCAGTTTATTATTCAAACATCAATTACATGATCAACATGAGATACTGCTATAGTGCTCATAAAAACGTCATGACAATTAGGAGAAAACTTCTATAATAAAAGAAATGATGCATGCTAAACTTACATTTGTAACTTTAAAATTTTAAGTGGCGTTATTCTATTTGAAACCATGCTAGATATGATGATATTTTCAGTGATAAGAACGTTTTCCCAGATAGCAGCCAACTACTTTGCCACTTAATGTTAGTAGATTACAAAATGTGCTTCTGAGTAGAACATCTATACCCTGGAAAACTTTGACTATCATATGAAGAGCATGTGTATATCTGTTACCTTGCGTTCACCACATATTTAGATATGAGATGGCCCTGACACCAGAAGACATCATCACAATATGTGTTGTTGTATGTCACTGCAGTGGTTGTCTCCAGGTCGTCGCTGTGGTTGTATCTAACAAGGTGCGTGGTTTTCATACAAACGTATATGTACAGGTCTGAAAGAAACAAGTGGCCTAAGCATGATACAACTTTGAATTTGGTTGTAGATTATATGTACACATGGAAATCGTTTCATTTCTGAATTTGGTTTCAGTCCCTATCAAAATACACGTTTTCATACACACGTATATATTCAGGTCTGAAACATACAAATGAGTAAATGCTTTATTACCCTCGACAACCATGGGATTCCTGTCCCGATCATCTGTGGGAATCATTCGGACGAGTTTCAAACATATCCTCCTGGATCATTTAAACCAAGTTCAGAAAGCTATGCTACATGTGCTTCATTGTAGTAATGGCTGACATCCCCTAATAGTTATAGGAATGAAATGTTATTCAAACAACGTAACGTGCCAGTTTCGATTATGTTTTTGATAAAACATGTTACTACTGGATATCTTTTTGTAAATAGTGTCCTTGAGCATTTGCTAGTTCCCCACTTGTACTTTAAAATACCTAAGAAAGAGGAATATAAGAAAACTGAAATTTATTCAAAGAGTTCATTCCTTATGTCTTGAGATATTGCCATTGGTATATTGTTACAGTGTTTGGGTGTTCTCATTTTGGTTCTAATAAATAATGAAAAGTTGCATTTGAAAAGAAATTCTACTAAACCCAAATATACACACAAAATGTCCATGGAGTCTCATTCGTACACAATACATACAAGACAAGTATGTTATAGTTTACATCATGTGTTTCTGCCATTTATTTTCGAAAATACCATAATATTGAACAGCATTACTTGTCCACGCATTTCATTTGCTAAAATTCAGTTTCTGTTCAGGGATATCAACCATTTTTACCATGAGTATATCTAAAATAACTTTAATAGTATATCTGTATATGCCTTGACCAAAAGTGCTATCCTCTCTAGTAAAATAAATGTATCAGTTTATGGAAGAGTTACACATTGAACGAACTTACCCCACAGGTAGGGATAATGTGGACATGGGGTAGGGTACATATGGACAATAACACACATTACAAGGGACGGTTGGGAGTGGGGTAGTTTCTTCAAAATGAAGCTACCCACAATGAGTTGTTCCAGACAAATGGACAATGGCAAAAGGACATAACCTATTATACGAGAATGAAACTGTCCACATCATCTATTGTCCTTATCATTACATTGTAAAATTCGATTTCCTCTTAAAAGTTGCCTATTGTGGCAGCGAGCCTTTACGTTTACAGGGGATTTGTGTACAACTGCAAAACTGCTATATGTCTATAGACCGTACTTTTCCTATATGTCTATGAGACAGTCTATGCACTTTGCCTATATGTCTATGAGACCGTCTATGCACTTTACCTATGTCTGTGAGACCGTCTATGCACTTTGCCTATAGGTCTATGAGACCGTCTATGCACTTTGTCTATATATCTATGAGACCGTCTATGCACTTTGCCTATATGTCTATGAGACAGTCTATGCACTTTGCCTATATGTCTATGAGACCGTCTATGTACTTTGTCTATATGTCTATGAGACAGTCTATGCACTTTGCCTATATGTCTATGAGACCGTCTATGTACTTTGTCTATATGTCTATGAGACAGTCTATGCACTTTGCCTATATTTCTATGAGACCGTCTATGTACTTTGTCTATATGTCTATGAGACAGTCTATGCACTTTGCCTATATGTCTATGAGACCGTCTATGTACTTTGTCTATATGTCTATGAGACCGTCTATGCACTTTGCCTATATGTCTATGAGACCGTCTATGTACTTTGTCTATATGTCTATGAGACAGTCTATGCACTTTGCCTATATGTCTATGAGACCGTCTATGTACTTTGTCTATATGTCTATGAGACCGTCTATGCACTTTGCCTATATGTCTATGAGACCGTCTATGTACTTTGTCTATATGTCTATGAGACCGTCTATGCACTTTGCCTATATGTCTATGAGACCGTCTATGTACTTTGTCTATATGTCTATGAGACAGTCTATGCACTTTGCCTATATGTCTATGAGACCGTCTATGTACTTTGTCTATATGTCTATGAGACAGTCTATGCACTTTCCCTATATGTCTATGAGACCCTCTGTGCACTTTGCCTATATGTCTATGAGACCATCTATGCACTTTGCCTATATGTCTATGAGACCATCTATGCACTTTGCCTTAATGTCTATGAGACCGTCTATGCGGTATATGTCTCCTGATATTGTGATAATGTGTTGATATTGTGCATTTCATGGCACCCATCTTGCAGGCATCTTTAAAATGTGCAAATGCTCATGAATTATGATGCAAACACATCCGTGAGAAATGCCACACTCGTTATTCTACGATTGGACATGATTAAGCCCTATTTCCGTGCAACCATATCATCTGTAATGGCTTCAACAGGCCATCCTAACCTAATCGTGCAGGGAGCTGCGACCATGCTGGAACTAAGCTGACCATTTTGCAAGAAAATAATATTGAGGGGCTTCTTTCCCATAAACATTGGTCATATGTGTATGTATGTCGGTCGCATTTACTTCTTATTTCCTGAGTTTGAGTTTGCTCGAATAAACATACATAACCTTTCCATTGACGTAACGTTCTATTACTTCATGAAGTTGACCCGCATTAAAGCAACGGTTTTCGCAAACTTGAATGTGCACTTGTACACATATTACCATGCTGAGGTACAGGTTATACTGTATGGACTAAGAGCTACAGACACGCATCGTGGACATTTCACAACACCATGTACCATACGTACCAGTTACAGCGAACTCGTTAATTTTCTTCTTAAGATGGACTCTCCTGTCTTCTCCGTCATAATTGATGCTGAATATACCTTCGGTTGGTAGCGATCTTGGAAAGTAAAGGCGTCTAAAACACAGTTATTTCTTTACTTCTTAAAAACATGTTTTACTAGGGAAAATAATAATTTCAAAATGAACGTTGAATACATGGTCAGGTTAGTAATAAGATAAAATGAAACGCTCATAAAATATCCCCATTATATATGTTCACATGAACAAGAACTGAGTGCAAAATCAGCTATGTAAGAAACACTTGTTTAACCAACAAAACAAGAAATATAAAAAAATATACCATTACATTGGTACATTGAAATTCAATGCACTGTGTTTCATATCATGGTCATCCGCTTTTACTCGTCTTATGAAAACCAAAACGAGGTCATAGTGTTCGGTACTGGAAGTGACGTCTATTAATGATTGAAAATGAATGAATGAATAACGTGCAACTCTGACAGGAAGGTGATTTCAAAGTAGTATCCGGTTTGTACGATTAAATGTTGGTGATCTATTGAGTTGCACGGTGATCAATTGATCGGAGGATCTGTTTCATTTGAGTAATTTTTCGTAGGAGCTTCTATTACTCACCCATTGAAAATATCATGGTTTAATAATCTACCGTGTTATTATACTTTGTGTAATAACATCGCGTGCTTTCGATTGACGTGACGTCACAATATCAGCACCGCGGTCGCAATGAAGTTTGTCCCATTTATTGAGTTCGTGCAACTTAATCAGCGCATAATAAATGGAATACTAAACTCGGTCCCATTTAATAACATATATAAATAATAAATCAGAAACAATATACCTTAGTTAATTTAAATCATAAATATAATAACACTCATATGAAATCACCTTCTACGAACCGACCCTCCCAGGAAACAAACTTTAAATGCTACAGTTAATCAGTGTCCTGTCGTCATAGACAAAGGGAACGACCAGTTGGATATTAAGCTATCGATATATCGAAGAGTTGAGTTGTTTGAATGAAGATTTGCATGCTAAATCAACAGTTTAAAGTTGCTAAAACAGGTTCATATGATTAGCAGGGCACACATGGCAGGCAACACTTCAGTGACCAAGGCAGCCTTTTCATTTCGTTCGGCCCTATTTATACTGTGTTCTTAATCCATTTTAATGAAACGCGGAAGTATTCATAGGGAATGACGACCATGATGGCATAGTCGACCTTTAATTTATTGGTTTTGATGTGTATGTAGAAAACTGTCCTGAACATGTTAACCTTTAAACCAATCATTTCCATTCGCAATGCACCAATGAAAGAGAGGCACCCAAATAATATCTCAAACAGGGACAACGTCTCTACTCACTTGGCACCACGATGAAGATGCGGAATACCCCATGCCTGAAGTTTCTTTAGCTCGGTAGGTGGGAAGGTGGTTCTGTGTACACTCCTGTTCGCAGCCATGATGAAAATGTAGCCAGCTTTGAGGTCCGGTTCGGCAATTTCCATCTGCTCCAAGAGGCTTCAAAATCGGGTTCATTTTAGAGTATTATTTGAAGTTATACCTTATCTTGTACATTTTTACTGGAAAAAACTCTGAATCTCGATTGTTTATATTGGCTCATTAAAGGACATTATAATGCAACAAATGAATTCAATTTTCAGTGAAGTGACAATCTAACTTCTCTCAATTAGATGTTTAAATTCTTAAAATAGCTGTACCTGTACATGCTGTGGAGATGTACTTTGTCGTCTATTGTTAGGTTCCCTACTTTATCTTGGTCCTCGTTGATGAAGATGTAAACCGCAGATCCTGGATCGTACCCGACCCAGTGGAGATTCAGTGATTGCTTCCTTTTGTCAAGGAACCTTAGTGTCTGTCTTTGTAGCCGAACTAATGTGAAGGTGGAGTTATAATTTTCTGAGTACAAGACCACTGAAATTGAATGAAGGAGCCATAAAATATCAGAGTAGAAGACCACTGATATTGAATGAAGTTATCATAAAATATCATGTCACAATGTTGACACATTGAGTGATGTAATATGATAATACTTTAAAAACAAATCATGACACAGTAAAGCCTCAACTATAATTTTTATCAAAATCGAGGGGCATGCATGGTCATTATATTTATTGTACACATCACATAATTAACTCTGTACCCTGGGATCAACAGTTCGTAAGAATTGCATTTTCAGAAATAGGATAGTTCATAGACCAATGTTTAATGTTTGATGTTGAATTGGAAATAACACAAATGAAACACTATAAAATTTGTGCCTACCTATCCCAAACTGCTCTTGTATTTGTCCTGTAGCCGTACACGTCACCTTCTGGTCTCCTTGGCTCCAATTGTCTCCTACAGGTACGGCATCCTTGTTCTTGAGACAGTATGCTTAAATATACCATACAAAGAAGATACAAACAGAACGTTTCTGTTATAAATGATCATTCACAAAGCCAGAAGCTTTGTGACTAAACATTGGGATCTAGATCTGCTATATAGGAAAGCAATGTTACATGGAACGAAGATAGGACCAGGATCGCATGATGAGCATCATCGGCTATCAAACAATCACATAAGTGGAAGAAAAGTTTTGAGAAAAAAGCAGTGATAAAACATAAACATTGCAAGTCCTTATGATGTCACGTGTCAACCAATCTTCAGGGAAATTGTGATTCACGCAAAAATAAATAAAAGATGTTGTTTTATCTGTGACCCATGGATGATACTGAGAGAGGTTAGATAATCTCTACACATACTCACCTACAATACACATAGGACCCCTGCCTTTCGTCTGGACTCTTCTTTCCTTCGTTTCTAGACACGTGCCATGACTCCTCTGCCAAATAAGGTAATATATAGGCACTACTTTAGGATTATCAATCTAAATAAAGAAAATTATCTCTTAACAGTAACATTCTAATGTAAACAAAACTCGATCTCTGATAAGAGCTGAACCATTGTTTGTTTTACTAAAGTTATACTATATTAAATAGCTTCATTTTGATGTCATCAATGGCCATGACCCTTAGATATAAGGGTTCAACGGGTATTGTTCATATCTCGATCTCGGGGTTGACAAAGTATTGTCGTTAGGCACATTCCATAGATATTGTTCTTATTTAAGCAGAGTTCGCTAGTTGTCAACTGTTTAAACAGTGACTGTAAATGTGGCTCACCACTGGCGTCGATATAAACAGTGTGAGGTGAAGTAGGGTTTAATGCCACTTTCCAGATTATTTCACTTATATCGCGGCTGCTAGTATTATTGCAGCCTGCAGCACCATGTGGCTATGCATTGTGATGAAACCTGCGAGCATCGGCTGGAACTAGCGAACCATGGGTGGTACTACGCTGAAGTTACGTGTAGCATTGCACCAAAACCTAACTGCGTGTAGAACAGTTTTCTACTGCAGACAAAGTTGCCGTGTCCCTGGCGAGATTCAAACCACGGACCTCTTGATCTGCAACCGAACGAGCGAACAACATGTATTGTCCAAATAGGCTGTACTGTTCACAAAAAGAAAAGCAAACTTAACTTACGTATGTTGTACGAATATATGACTATTTCAGTTGATGTTATATCCAAAATATAGAACTTTAAAATATTTAGTTTTTGAAATAAGATTCTTTGGCATCAATACAATAGATTTGTGTTATCAAATGTTGACCCTGTTTATGATTTTCAAGTTAAAGAAAGACAATTCAAAAGAAATGATGACATAATTATAGGATATCTAACGAGCTTCCCCTTTCGTATCAAGTTTATGTCCCAAGTGAAATAATTTTGCTTTTTCTCGAGCCTCAGCGAGAGTCAAACCAACATTATTTCACGAGCGACATAAACTTGATTTGAAAGGGGAACGAATTTAGTATCCTATTTATTATAAACTTGTATTTCATACGATTTATTGTGGTTTATCATCATTATCATCATCATCATCATCATCATCAAGATCATCATCGTCGTCAGCAGCCATGATTGATTCAGTGTCTTCTTCAGGTTTATATACACATCTCGGAATGCTTTTCATGAAAGCTTTCATTAAACATCTTTTGTTAGATTTTGTCTGTACTGCTTTTCTCCTTAGTTTTAAGGTATCATGGTATGTTGAACACTCGATACATGATGTGTTGTTAACATTTTGCAACTCCCCAGGACGTTTGGTGTTAGTCAAGCAAATTGCTGACAGTGTGCTGAAACTAATATTTCTGCGGTTCATGTTGTCATGTTGTGACGGTTGTACAAGCATTGTTCAGTCACAATTGCATACTATTGTGACGTTGTACTTGTTGTAGTATTATAGTAGTTTAAAGGGGCAGTAGCACGTTTTTTTCAAATTGCCATGTCATTCATATTTTCTTTAAAAGGGTTAAACATCTTATTACAAAAAAAACAATTATCCGAAGTGGTAAAAACGGTGTTGCGTATAAAGCAAAAAAAGCATGGCGGCCATTTTATTGTGAACACATTTTATTATTTCGAATGACAAACACGATTTCCTTGGCGAAACCATTTGCACTCATTTTAAACTTGATTTTCCTAAGAGAGAAGGGTGTTTTACTATTGGTGACATTATTTTTCAAATACATTTCATCGATTTATTTAAGTGAAAAAAACGTAACACTGCAGTTTCTTCCACAGTCAAGTTATGAAATGCCATATGATTTCCTGGACCAACAGTGTTATTACAATTATGATATACGATATATATCGACATTAAATGTATAAAATAGGTAATAGCTACGTAAGTATATACTCTTTTGAGTGTGATAAAACTCGTTGTACTTTTTCTTGTCCACAACTTAATATATTTACCTTTGGTTTGATGCTGCCTTGGGAATGTAACTTGTTCAAAGTGCATTGCAGGGTTGTCTCATTGAACTTAAAGAAGTTACAAAACCCACTCCGTATACACCTCTGTTTGCACAGCTCGATTCCAAAACGGTTCGGTAAACGCAAGGAAAGATGAACTTTTATCAGACAGACATAAAACACTCCCAGTACCAAATTCGTTGACATCTTAGAACAATGTGACGATAGAAAAGAATTAACAAAACGCTTCGCTCGATTCCCTCACAACGAATATAATAGAAATTCATAAAACTTGTCAAACTGATTAAAGATAGAAGTTAAACATTTTGCACTAATATGGAAAACGGGAAAGAATTTAACGAACACGTCATTCGAATCCCACATGCAGAATAAAACATAACCATAAAGTTCTTATCAATCTGACTAATAGAAGGTTTTTAAAAAATGATCCATATTTTCTCTCAAACTTTATAAAGTAAATTAAAGAAAATTCGCAATTTCATGAAAAAACTGTTTGCTTCTAGTGGATATCTAAAAAATCTCTAACTGAAATAGTTTCTTTGGTTCTTCAATTCTAGTATTTAAAAACAGCATACTTGTTTAATACATGAGAACATTCAAACCTGTCAGAATAAATATTTTGGTTCATCTTCTGTTGAAGGCTCAGATATGTAGTTTGCAGTCAATATGGAGTTAACTTAAGGCAACCTTTTACCAGAAAGCTTAAGATTTCGTTGGTGTATCAACCTGTTATATAGCCTGAAAGTATTTCATTACCGGGGAGAATAGGTTCAATTCCATGTTACAATGGTTCATCGTATTGTCAATGGTGGCAAAGGGGTTAAACCTATAGTATAAGTTGTCGCTTCATGGATAAATTGTGTAAACATGTGTAATTATCTTTAATATTTATGATAATGTTTGTAATTTTAAAGATTCCCAAGGGTCCATTTACATATATTCTCCTACCTCCTAAATACATGCATGTCTTATCTACGTTTATTACTTATAGGTATGCAAGAAAGTACCACATACATTCTTTTGAGACAATAAAAATCCAGTGTGACTCACTTGGTCTTTAGAATTTTTACTGTGGTAAGAACTGTTTCAATAATGCAGTACCTATCATTAAATCTTGGTTAAAGATCATATCAATTTCAGTTATGTTCTTCTCTCGGGGTGAAATGGCAAAACTTCAAAGTCCAAAGAATTAATTATGTCGCTAACATCTTTTTAAAATTGAATTTCCACATTTCAAATTGTCAAAAATTCTGACCAAAATCCATGTTGAAAATCGAGTGCAGAATAGACATACACAATGTATTTATTTAAATTTGAGTACTTTTTAACAAAAACATGTTATCACAGGCATTCAAAATCAACTCTTTATAACAGCAGTATTTCAGTATAAGTGGCGTTTCTTTTGCAAGTGAGTTTATGATATCACTATATCTGCAATAAAACAAATACTGCTTCTTTTTCAGATGATCCCATTCTCTCAGATTCAGGCACCAGTCGCCAGTACTGAATGTCCCAACAGTTTATCCGCGCAGCCACTGAAACCTCCATCTTCACTATCTAAGTTGAATGTATTTCTAGTATATAAAGGCGTTAATCCTGTGCTGTATCCTTTATCGTTTTCTATGTATATTGCAATCCGAGTTTGTGATAGCAATTGCCCATTTTTTTAATTACTTTTTGTTTGAGTCATCATGAAAAATACTTTATAAACTACCGTCCAAAAGAAAGTATACCACCACCTTGACAAGTAATCAAAAATAAGCAACAAAGTCAAGTTAGACAAGAGCTTTTAATTTTGCATAAATTATATGTAAACATATTACATCGATAACAAACAATAAAATGTAAAATGGACAAAGACACACTTGGGGTTGAAAAATGGGATTTCAAAATGTATCCATACACAGAAGGTTATTTACAACAGACACTGTAGAGTCATTGGATCTTGCTTTAATATCGAGTGTGTCTTCCTCGAGCATCGATACACCCAATAATGTGTCTAATGACGTCACGTGGAATATGATTCCATGCACGAATGAGACTCCATTCAAGTTGTGGGGTTGCTGGGGGTACGGGTCTGCTTCTAATCTGTCTGTCAAGATGGTTCAACAAATGTTCTATCGGGTTCATGTCTGGGGAACAAGCAGGCCACGCTAACACATCCACATTTATGTGTGAGTCTGGCTGTTTGAGGTCTTGCATTGTTATGTTGGAAGACAATGCCACGGGGCTGTTGTTTGATGAACAGGAGGTCAACTGGCTGCAGAATCTCATCCCTGTACCTCTGCGCATTCAGGTTGCAATGGGTGATGATTAGCCTCGTTTTCAGTTCACCAAACATTCCTCCCCACACTATCACACCGCCTCCTCCATACGCTGGGACTTCTTGAACACGGTTTGGAGCTAACTGTCCCTAGCATGTCTAGATCTGTAAACATGTTGACGGCAAACATAATCAGCTCTCACAAGAAAAAAGAACACGTGACATGATTGGACCTGCCAACGTCAAACTTCGCTTGCCCAGCCGAGCCTGTTACGTCGATGTTGCTGGTATGGATATGGATGGTGCCTGGATACCATGTTCCTGTAGACGCCTTGACACAGTTTGTCGACTAATGCGGTGTCCTTGTGCCGTTGCTGCCGTTGATGTTGCAGGGATGAAGCGGTTTCTTGGGTGGATTCCCCGGATGTAGCGGTCCTCAACTGTGATGTCAATATAATGAACCTTCTCTGACTTTAAGGCTCGAAAACTCGTTGTATAAAACCTAACATTACACCCTGTCACCCTTGACGGAATGTTGTTATGCATTTATCTCACTTAGTACCAACAATGCATAACAACGACCAACTCATTATAAATGGTCAGTGCTCAAACAGACGAATTTAGTGGTTAGAGTTAATAGAAAATATCAACATTTAAAGTCCATCGAACAGTGTCAAGATCACAATGAAAACATGCAACACCATTTGCTCAAGTGCTAAGTGAATTACGTAGAGGAGAATGCTCGTTGACATGGGGTCCTGGAAGCCTTTTCGGCTTGGGGGTGTCGGAACCTAACCCTCCTAACCTCGCCAGTTCCCGAGGTGACTCCCAAAATTTGAGATCCTCAGGTCCGAGCTGCGAGTGTTGCTCCAGAAGTCGGCCATAGAATCGGTGCCCCCTGGTCAGGAGCAGAGTGGTTATTATTCCACCTACTTCATAGTTACCAAAAAGGACGGAGGATTCTCAACCTCAAGTATTTAAACAGGAAGATAGAGGTTCAATCGTTCAAGATGGAGACCTTGAGGTCGGTCATAGCGTCAGTAGAGGCAAGCGAGTGGTTATCCTCGACAGACCTCAAGGACGCATACCTGCATGTCCCGATGCACCCAGAGTTCAAGAAATATCTGAGGTTCGTTTTCGACGGGACATGTTACCAGTTCAAAGTTCTACCCTTCAGCATTTCCACGGCGCCAAGGGTGTTCACGAAGCTTATGCTCATTCCCGCTCAGGTAGCCAGGGCACGAGGTCGGTTTTGCCACCCCTCCCTGGGCGATTGGTTTGTCAGGGCTCTGTCTCAGGCTCTGAACCAGGCGGCCACCATGGAGATTATCAGTCTACTGGTATCCCTGGGCTGGATAATCAACCTGAAGAAATCGGACCTGAGGAACTAACAAGATCAGATTTTCCTGGGTGCCAGGTTCCAGGCGGATCTGGCGAGAGTTTCTCTCGCTCCAGACCGGGTTCTGAAGGTTCAGAGATCCACACTTTTGTTCCTAGAGTCCCACTCCGGGGTGGCTCTCGCCGCATCTTTTGTGGTGGGCCAGCACAGAGAACCTCTTGAGGGGTATCTCTCTGGTGACACCGGTGCCCTCGTGCACAGTCCAGACAGACGCTTCGCTCTCGGGCTGGGGAGGGGTCTTAGGTCCCCACTCGGCGTCAGGGCTTTGGTCCCAGGCCAAGGCCATCCTGCACATCAACGTGTTAGAGCTAAGAGCAGTCAGGCTGGTGTTCGAAAGCTTTCAGCAGAGGTTTTGTCATCAAGTGGTTCGTCTAGAAATGGACAAACAGACATCAATGTCGTACATCCTGAAGCAAGGAGGGACAGTGTCCCCGGTACTTCTTCAGGAGTCATCCCCTGGTCCAGCGCTTCATAGCAGGTGTGGACAGAATCCGGTCTCCTGTAAGGTGGATTAGCCCCTCGTGGGATCTATCCATAGTATTGGATGGGCTACACCAGCCGGCAGTTTCAGGGACAGTTAGTTCTCGCCCTCATATTGTTGACGAACACTGAAAAGGTATTTGTCCAGATATGCCTCGGTCAGAAGGGACAAACAGTTGTTTTGCTGTTATGGCGGGGCCAGCCCAGGGGATCCCGCCACTAAGCAGACGATATCGAGGTGGATTGTTTCAGCCATAGTTTTGGCTTATGTTCACAAGGGTATGAGCCCGCCAGAAGGTCTGAAGGCTCATTCAGTAAGGGCAGTAGCGACGTCTAAAGCGTTTGCTACGGCCGTGTCCATCGAAGAGATCTGCTCCTCAGCTATCTGGAGTCGTCCGAGCACGTTCATACAGCATTACCAGTTGGATAAGCACTCCAAAGAACGGGATCGGTTCGGTCAGACAGTTCTCTCCAGTTTGCAGAGTCATAACTCCTCTAGCTGAATGAACTTTCCGATGTTGTCTTTATGTAGACACTGTTCAGTTATACTAACTTCACAATGTTCCGTCCTGAAAAGAGAAATTGAAAAACCCTGCTGCTTCTCATGGGTTTTTACGGGTGAAATTGGTTTTTGTTTCTCTCCCCATAGTGCTTTTCCCAAAAAAAGTGGGGGTTGGGGGGCATTTGGGTTAATAATTAATTAAGCCCGTTTTAGGGCTTCTCGGACGTTAATCCCTGGTCCACCGGTATGTTCCAACCCTTGGTCCAGGTTAGTTGTTCCTCTATTTTCATCTTACAAATTATCTGCGAGCATCTAGCATATGCAGTCTATCAGACAGAATTCCACTGCCAGGACTCTTCTTTGGGAGTCTGTCTTATGCTATATGTACCCTAAGGAGGATCCCTTCTGAAAAAGAATCAAACCAACCTGCACAGGTTGCAGATTCTTTGAACAGGTTGGCTCGATTATAATTCAAACTTTCAATGTGTCAAATATTATATAGTCAGCTGTCTTTGAGAGAACTTGTTTCAGGACCTGACAATATCATTCTAACATTATGCTTCACTGTATTTGGTGTCAATATTATATTGTGAAATGTTTTAAATCTATATAACAAATTGTCCATTGACCTATTATAAACAATTTGATAAATGGAGTCAACTCAACCAGTGAGCATTACCATATTTTGTATACTACACAAAAAAAGTATTATTTATTTTAAAAAAAAATATTTTCTGTGATAAAACTGTTGACTGTGATAGCGAGGGTAGTTATTCTTGAATTGTTAAACATATCTGTACCCTGTTTTGTTTGTTAAAAAAAATTACATTTGTTTGAAATTTCTAAATTGTTTTATTACACTGAGTGAAAAGGCTTGTCCTTTCCAATATGTAAATTATGTTATTTCATGAGGGTTTTGTGTCACAATAACAAGGGGTGAGGCGTGGGATTGAATGGGGTTGGGAGGGGGGGGGGGGGGGGGGGAGAGAGGTTAGGAAGTATGAGAGGGGTATGCAACAAGACACTGAAATTCAGACTCCCAACGTGTCATACCAGGTACCCAGGTTGTTACTTGGTGGACAGAGAGAAGCACATCTCAAAGGAAATCACTTGCCCAAGGTGATGCAAGTCTTTAACTTCATTCCTCAATTATGGGAGGGCAAGAAACCCTTTGAGAACAAGATGTTTGCCATTTGAGGTTGACAAAAAGTGTTGAATATGGAAATCCAAGTAATTAAAGACATTGTCAAGATACATTGCCTTCACTGACTTTAATTTGGTAATGAATGGTAATTATTTTCGGACTTCAACACGCCTAAACATTCTTGTTCACTCCCCTTTCTCTCTAGTTAAGAAGATTCCAACCCATTGTCATTTCTAACTTTAAACTGAAATTCTTGGCAGTATGGCTAGACAAAAACAATTTTCTAAAATTTATCTCAGTTTTTTCAAATAATGCCACCATTTAGACAAAATTGCCATTTGTACTCATTTTTAGCTTATCAGGCCGGAAGGACCAGATGTGCTTATGGCATGGGACGTCCGTAAACTTTTCACATTTTCATCCTCTTCTCCAAAACCGCTACATCCGTAAAGCTGTTATTTGATGGGTTTGAACCTGGCACCTAGGGGTCAAAGTTTGTTCGTCATGAATTCTAATGCCCACAAATATGGCCGCCAGTAGCGTTATAAGTAAATCCTTTAAGAGACTTCTTTTCCAAAAGCTCTTGATATAGGAATCTGAAATGTTGTCATTAACATCTTTGTTGGATGGAGATATAAGTTTGTAAATTTGGTTGTGATAAATAATGAAATATGAACTTTGCAGGGGGTTCATCCTAAAACTTCAAACCACTTCTTTTCATAAAACGGAAATAAGAGATATCCATAAACCTAGGCAATATTTTCTTTAAAAGTTAGAGATTAATATTTGTAAATTTCATTTCCTGAACTTTTGTTGTAGTAGGGGTTCATATAAAAGTGTATTTTTCATCTGGGAAACCAATGACCCTAACACTCTATTTTTGAGGATATCATCTATGTTCAGTGAATATCAAGAGTTCCAAATTTCATGCTTTTCAAGTAAGAAAGTTATAAAATGAAAACATTTCGTATCACAAATCGCTATACTCCAAGCCTTGTTTGAATGCATTGCAATTTTATGTAATGGTGTTCTGCTGAGGTATAGATTTAAAGGGTTTGTTCAAGAGCTGTCTAACGCAGGACCCACTTACAATACAATGGATGTACCTTTAAATAAGATATTTCTTTATTCCTAATGGGACGACATTTTCTTCCCACAGAGGTTACTCCCTTCAGATTTCCTATTCTAAACTCTGTTCTACTTGGCCTGAATTTGGGTTGATTGCAATTGAATCTACTTGTGCAACCAGCGACCCCATTGGATGGGTCTATGTAGGTAAAGGAGGGTAGGGTCTATGTAGGTATATGTCTTTTAAACGCTGTTTCTAAGCTATGCACGTCCCTGTGATTTCGAAGGACATATGCTATTGAGCAAGACCCTTGAGATGTCAAGATCATTGAAGCCACTCGGTCGACATGGCCGCTGAAGGAGTTTCATTGGTGAACAAGCAGGGATACAATATGAGGTTTCTAGGGAATATTTGCTGGAATCTAGAATTCAGGCCAAGTAGAACAGATCGGAAATCTGATCGGAAGGAAGTAACCTCTGTGGGAAGAGAATGATGGGGCCGGAAAAGGGATAATAAATAAAGAATTAACATAATCAGAAAATATCAGGAAAGTGGTTTTGGATTGAAATAACCGCAAATTCCATAACCTCAGGTCGGTTTTAAACTAAATTTGCGAGTATCAAATACCGATAAATCCCTGAAATTTTTCAAACGCAACTCCTTATCTTATAATCATCACTACACTACACAACTCCTTATCTCATAATCATCACTACAGCTATGTGTATATTCTCCTCTTAGAAATTGTGTATAGCTTGCTTGTTAATTATACTGAAACGTTCATTGCAATAATACTACCCATAGATATTGAAGAAGACAACGCTATTTATAGATATCCAACTTCTTTATGTTCGGCGACGTTACGGTATCATTCCTCATACAATTATCTAGCATATGGGAATGATAGAACTGTAGTTTATATACAGGATACATGTTGGTCTGATAGTGTAATAACTAGATCACTTAACAATGATCATTCATAAATATCCTTGTCTTCTTCATAACACCGACTTCTAGAATGCCTCGCAAACAGTCGTGGATCTTGGTTTCACGTCATCTCTACAACTTCTAAAATAGATTCCATACAAATTTTAGATATAAGCAAGCGACGGATTTAGGGGGAGATCACAATGAAAACAATGCAGTGCAAGTTAATAATAGAAAACTGAACTGAGACTGCACCTAAGGTTACTATTGTAATGATATAACATGATGAGATTAAAATAATGATTAAAATGATTATATTCACTTATTCAATGAGAAAGTATTTTTACGAAAATATTACAAACACTGACTTCATATGTACATTCCAAAAACTATATACAGTTTAAAATAGTGACTCTGCCACATATATAAACTAAAATTTCTTATTAACGTTTGTCTTCTTTGCCAATTTCTTCATTAACAATTCTTTCAAAACTTCAGAACTATATGCGTTATCAGTTGTTAATTAGCGACTGTGGGCAGCTTGTGCATCCTCAATAATGTACATGGTACATTCATGAATGTCTATGTAACGTAGATAAAGACATCTCCAGATGCTCCAAGGTGAACAATGTGCTAATGGATCCGGGGGTCTTTATAATGTCTGATATAACAAGCATTATCACACTCATTAAAATAACTCCACGCGCGAACATAAACTCAAGGCTGATCCATGGGGAGAGTACTCATTAAAATTTAACCCCTTTGCTGTCATGGACACTTAGAGCAATCATTGTTAGTATCATATTCTGGACTTATCTACCCGGCAATGTAATGTTGTCAAGTGAGACGCTCAAGAAAGCTTGGTTGCTTGTCAAGAGTTGCCAACGAATTATTTTAAACCACTTTTTACTCGCCTATGAAAGATATTGCAATGTTATATTGATACAGCAATATTAAACCAGTGTAATACCACTTCGAGTATGACGTCATAATAGTGTGCAGTTTTGACGTCACAATGGTCGTACTGCCACAATACATGAAGTCTTAGTTTCAGACCATTCTCGCCTATTTCATTTGATTAATTTGGGAAATTTATAAACATAATACTAAGTTTCTTTCCAAATAATAGCATTATTTCGCTCTTTAAATACCAAATCATTAACGCTTTTAATAAAAATTGCATTAAATGGAAGGTCGTTTAGTATCCTCTATATTTATGCGCTGTTAACAGACAAAGAGTCAAAGCAACCATTTTCTTGAGACAAACCTGTTTTGAATTCTCTTAAGAATGATAAAACTTTAGAAATATTTGTTTTTTTTAAAATTATGACATTTGCTTTTATTTTTTTTATGGTTTTCAAACACTGAGCATAAACAATAGTTTGCGGCTATATCTTGCATCAATCGTAAGGGATTCGAGTAACGTGTTCCGAAGTGGTTTCCTGTAAACCCATTAGGTGTAACATGTTCTTTATACTACTCCAAAATGTCGACGAATTTGATAATTGGAGTGTTTTATGTCTGTCTTCTAAAAGTTCACCTTTCTCTGCGTTTACCGAACCGTCTTGGAATCGAGCTCTGCAAACAGAGATGTATACGGAGTGGTTTTTGTAACTACTTTAGGTTCAATGAGACAACCCTGCAATCCACCCCAGAGAGATTCTTTACCATAGGAACCATGTCATTAAAGGTAAAATATAGAGAATCTCAGCCTCGTGTCTTCTCATATATCAGATATATCAACATGAATTGATACAAGTTACACATTTCCGAGTGTTGATATATTTGATTTAATATTACACAAGGATCCTTTTTAATTTATCAGTCAAAATCTTTCTTCATTACTTTTGATTTACGTTTTGTATGCTGGAGAATTGTAATTATATACAAGAAATTTCCCTTTTGCGACAATAAATATTATCTTATCTTATCTTATTTCAGGTAACAATGTACATCTCTCGTCATAGCACTGTCATTAGATTCACAATATTGTGATGTCATAACATTATGATGACATCACTTTTATGACGGCATGGTTTTATGATGCTATTAGGTTTTTGACGTCATAGTATTACAGCCGTGACAGCTTAGAACTGAGCATATATAGCGCTCCGTCTGTCCGCCCGTGCACTGTAAGGCCATATCTTCAGAAGCTTTACTCATTTTTAAAGACAAGTGAGTAAAGCTTCTGAAGAAATGGCCTTACATTTTTCAGTCGTTATCACCTGTAATATCTTCTATTTTGTAAAGTGACGTTTCTTTTGCGGTTGAGTGTATAATTGTTAGAATATTTAATTTTACAGTAAGACCATAATCATGTATGTCTTTCCTTCATCGCCAGCGGATCCATGACCGGTGTCATTGGAAGAAGAGACCAATTCAGACGAAAGGCAGGGGTCCTCAGTGTATTGTAGGTGAGTATGTCTTAACTGGACAATTGAAGAGATTACTTCACCTCTAGTATCATCCACGGGCCCAACTGAAATTGTTATCCACATGCAAAGAAGGACAATCGTATTTTGAGACTTGGACGTTATAGTGTGAAGGCTTTGAGTCGGGTTAAAGTTTGTCCAAAAATGTTCCTTTTACGGGTGTCATCACTCTGTCATGTTAATCATTCTGTTTATCAGTGCTGTACGGTGATTCATTTTTATTTATTTATTTATTTATTTATTTATTTATTTATTTATTTATTTATTTATTTATTTATACATTCCTTGATTCGAGGTTCGATAACAAAGCTCGATCACGTTATAGTGAAATATCATTATATTTACCTAAGCTCTTTTGTTATCTGTTTGTATGTTTGGTATATATTTCAGCATACTGTCTCAAGAACAAGGATGCCATACCTGTAGGAGACACATGGGACCAAGGAGACAAGAAGATGACGTGTACGGCTACAGGACAAATACACCAGCAGTTTGCTACAGGACTCAGTGAGTAGACAAACTAATGTTGGGCGGGGGGAGGGAGTTAATCTATACATGCCTTGTTAGCTCACCTGTGCTGAAAGGATCGATGGGCTTATGGCATGGCATGGCGTCCGGCGTCCGTCCGTCAATCCGTAAACTTTTCGCTTTTTCGATTTTTTCTCCAGAACCAATGACTCTAGAGAGCGGAAATTTTATGTACAGACTCCTTGGCCAATGGGGATTCTAAATTGTCGATTTCGTGACCCAGTGACCCCAAATAGGGTGACTGGGGTCACGACCTTAAAATCCTATCGTCATCTTCTTCTCCAGTTCCAAAAAGGTCTAGCGAGCTGAAAAGTTGTGTACAGACTCCTTGGCCAATAAGGATTCTAAATTGTAGATTTCGTGACACTGTGACCCAAATTAGGGTCACAGGGGTCACGACCTCGAACACCTATTTTTATCTTCTTCTTCAGTTCCAAAAGATCTAGATAGCTGAAAAGTTGTGTACAGACTTCCTGGCCAATGAGGATTCTAAATTGTAGATTTCGTGACCCCGTGGCCCCAAACAGGATCACAGGAGTTACGACCTTAAAAACCTATTTTCATCTTCTTTTCCAGTTCCAAAAGGTCTAGAGAGCTGAAAGGTTGTGTGCAGACTCCTTGGTTAATGGGTATTCTAAACTTTGGTGACCCCACGACTCCAAATAGGGTCACAGGGGTCACGACCTTAAAAACCTATTTTCATCTTCTTCTCCAGTACATAAAGCTCTGGAGAGCTTAGCTTTTGGGTACATACTCCTTGGCCAATATGGATTCTAAATTCAAGATTTGGTGACCCTGTGATCCCGATTGTGAGTCATAAGAGTCACAATCTAAAAACCTAGTATTTGCTTGTCAACAATGTATTACTTGAGATAACTTATATATTCAATCTTAGATTATAAACCAATGAATTCCTGATGAGCTTCAGAGAACATGGCTCTATTTTTTATATGTAAATGTGACGTTAATTGTTAAGAGTTATGACCTCTGCTCAAACGCAAAAGGAACGTTACCATACTAATTTCAAGATAATTCAATCCACGAGTGATAAACACGACTGAAACAAAAATACATCATGTCTTCAGGTGCCAACTAAACTAAATTTCAAAACATTATCTGTTCATATTTCTTAGAAGCACGTTTTCGAATCTCCTTAATCAGACGAGATAGGAGAGTCACAAAGGGATTGTTTGCCTTGTTTTATGAAGTTTTACAGTAAAGACGCTTTAACAAATTGACATCTACGAAGGTTATTGATGTCGACAACATCTTTTATGAATGAAATTTATACATTTCTTGAATGTTTAAGTTAAATAACAAACATTCTTGCCGCAATAAAACACTTTTAAAAAGCGATTTCAACACCCCAAGTGCACTTGAACAGACACACAAATAAATGCAGTATTCTTTGATGTATAATTTCAGGTACATGTACCTCTTTACCAACCAGGTTTCTATATTAAGCATCTGAAGTCGACTTTCTATGATAGCAGTATTTTGTTTTTTACAGGGTGGAACATGTGGTTACGTTTCTTTTGTGGTTGAGTGTATGTGCCAAACTGTTATTTTTGGCAATTACTTTTACATTTATTTCAAAACATGTTTTGCTCATCAGGCCTTAAAGACCTCCTGAAAACGACTTAACCCTATTTCAATCTTCAATAGATGTTCACTATGCTATGCTTCCGATAATATCATTTCATGAACGAGATGGAACTTTTATAATTCAGGTCATATCAATACTTATAGTCAGTCTCATAAGTCAGTCATAGTTTAACATATCACCAACTCCATTAGGCTTACAGTGTAGTCCCCGTTAACCGAGTACCAAATTATCTGTTTGGTTGTCTCAGTCCATGGTTGCGATATCAACTTCAGCGGGCCTTAATTCTGATATTTTATTACATCATCATCATCATCATCATCATCATCATCATCATCATACAAATACTTGTATAGTGCCAATATCCATAGGCGCTTGGGGTCTGAGATTGTAAATTCATCAGAGAATGTTCGAATTTATTCGATTTCTGTGATCTTCTACTCCACTATGTTATGACCCCTTCATTCACTCTCAGTGGTCTTTTACTCTGATATTTTATGACCACTTCATTCAATTTCAGTGGTCTTGTACTCAAAGAGTTACCACTCTCCCTTCACAATGAAGCGACTCCACGGACCATCACTGAAGTTACTTGACACGAGAGAGCAATCACTGAAACTCCACTGGGTCGGGTACGATCCAGGATCTGGTGTTTACATCTTCATCAACGAGGTCCAAGATAAAGTTGGGAACTTAACAATAGACGAGAAAGTACATCTCCACAGCATGTACAAAATTGAAAGGTACATCTTTTTTTTATCTCAAGATTAGCTTTAAATTTGACAGTTGAATTAGAGCGCACTAATTAAGTGTGTCATTTGTTTACTGATAGTATACTTCATTAACGTTCATTAAACCCTTTCTTTCTTGTTTAATCAGGATAAATCACTCTCCCTAATAAAGGTGCCGTAGCATTTCTTTTGAATGTTGGTCTTCTCAGATGCCATTCATTTTTAAAATATACCGGTATGCAATATAGTGTTACGTTAGAGGGTAAAACATTTAATCACGTTACCCGAAAGGCCTTATCCATAGAAAAATGATCACGCTATTAAGAAGAGAATGATTTGACATATAAACAATCATTCTGTGGAACTCTTCAGTGTGAGTGGTAGATTTGTAGGTCTCGTGCGAAGTTTTAGACAGTATTAAGACGGTTGACCATTCCATCATTGTACCATATTTAAAACTCTACTCCGGGAGTTTTGGTATCGCTACACCAGTCAGATCACTTAAACTACCATTGAACAGTCATTTTAATGTGAACACCTTAAAATGGTCTCCCATTGCTTAACCGAACAATGTTCATTCGTTTTAGAATTCTTTTTTTGTTGATTCAGGAGTATCATTTTGCGATTTGTAACAATTATTTACCTTTTTGTGAGATCACTTAATTTCAATCAGAACATGACAGTGAAATACCTTCCAAGAATCCAGCTTACAGTCAGAGCAGGTCCAATATCATATTGAAAAGGCGCTTATAAAACCCATGTCGGCTTTCGACTATTGTTTTGTAGATCAATTATTTTCCTTTATAACTTCTTATAAGTTGTTTTTCTTCCGTAAATAGCCATGTATGAAGTTTTCTTTTGAAAGTAAAACCTGACTGGAGAAGAGTTGTAGAATGATTTGTCCAAACAAACGAACCATTTTTAAACAAAAATTATTATGAAAAGTAAACTTGTAAATATTTTTTAAAATTCCAAGTTCAAATAGCTGGATTTGAACTCGAAACCCGTCGCTTTTTAAATCGGAAGCTCTACTACAAGACTGCAGACTGAAAATGTAGGCTAAAATAATTCTATTTATAGTCATGTATTCGCTTCCTCAATAACGCTGATGAGGGAACGTTACATATTGAAATTTGACGGTTTATGATTTGGAGAAAACACTACTACTCTGCCCCATGCTTCTAAGAACAATTTGAAGGTCGAAACAACGCCTCCCTTTATGTTTTCAGCAAAATACCTCGGAGCCATGGTTCTCCCTCAAATAAACGCCCGCTAGCAATGTCGTCAGAAGATAATGTTTTATGTTTTCAAGCTTTAGACATGTTATTAAGTAGAATGTAGAGGTGTAACTGCAAAATGTAGAACGAACTTTATATTCCAGCTTCCTAAACAAACTGGAATTTGTCGAATCGGACCTCAAAGCTGGCTTCATTTTTATCATGGTGACGTACGGGGGTGTACACAGGACCACCTTTCCACCAACGAAGCTAAAGAAACTTAAGGCAAAGGGAGACTTCTGTCTTCATCGCAGTGCCAAGTGAGTAGAGAAGTGGTCACATTTTGAGATATTTCATGTGCATCGTTTCTCTAAAAGTTGCGATGAAGAACATATTAAAATATAAGCAGACAATTCTTAACTACCACATAGGAGTGGTTCAAAGCCAGATTATATAAATCCACAACCAAGTGAGTCAATCTAGTGACTTCAGTCTGGTGTTGTTTTCAACCTCTTAAAATGTTTTGGAAAACATCTTCAACCTTAATGAACTGAGTTGGCATTCAACTTGCGGAATAGTTTTAATACGTTCTCCTGTTCTCAGTTTAAGAGGGGTTTTGACACTAAACCATATTTGAATTTATTATCACTAAATATTTAGCATTATATGTAGGATAATTACCAGTCATGAGGCCTTTCCGTCGTAGCTTTTCCTCGTCACAGCTATTCAATTTTATAAATATCTTGACTATCCTTCTTTGCATATGGATTGTCCGCCAAATCCCGCTTGTTATCATTCATTCATTTGAAGGTTTATCATTCATTCATTTGACCGATGGGTTTAGTGTGCAGCAGTGTGAAGGTTTCGGGTTTGAGACGATCTCTCGGCAGATTGATACTTTAAATTAGTCTTTCTTAATCAGTCCCTCTGCTTAAAAACGAACTATCAATCATGACTTTATCTTCAGTAGTTTTGGAACTAAAGTTCTTTAAGAAAATACACCTCTGAGAAAAATCTCATATCATGAGCCACTCCACATTATTTATTCGTTCTTGGTACATTACGGTTGAAATTTTAGTATTGAGATGCAACATAGAATGTGCTGTGTTTGAACCAAACCTTTCTTCATGTTAAATCATTCTCTGAAGAAGACATTGATTTTTATGGGCTTCGATTGTGAGTGCGTTTCCTTTTACATTATTACTAGCATGACGACACAATTGTAGGCTGCAGGGCTGAATCCATTCTCGATAATTCAGAGTATATGCTCCGATAGATCTACTCTATATACTCTGGACGCATATGCGAGGCTCGGCCCGATAACTTTATTACCTCCCTTGGCTGGTATTTCATCCAATCAGCGGTCTACGCTCGGAAGTTGAGCGTACCAATCAAAAGACTGCTAAAGTGACACACTTCCGTTAGACAGATGGAGCGATTTTGATGGTGTATTTTCTCGCTTTATCGTGGAAAAGTTTATTCAATTACAATTACACTGCAAGCAGTTTGAAGTGAAGTGGAAATGTATTTGCTACCAAGTGCAGCAAAATGCCACATCGTTTTGGCTTGAACGTTTATATTTGTATCTTACTTACCAAAGACATTACTTGTGAGCTCATTCGACTGATGGATATGTTGCGAAGTGTCACGAGGCCTATGTCACAGAAAAACTCAGATTTTTTGGATTATCCCGATCGGACGTTTGTAGCTGATCGGATAGTGTCATGAACCGGGTTAAC
Source organism: Gibbula magus (assembly GCA_936450465.1). Classification (NCBI taxonomy): domain Eukaryota; kingdom Metazoa; phylum Mollusca; class Gastropoda; order Trochida; family Trochidae; genus Gibbula; species Gibbula magus. The sequence goes on from OW388302.1 coordinate 18,139,803, forward strand.
TTCCAAGTGTGAGTTTTTTCTGCTTTGTAGATTTATCGGATCGTATACTTTGGATTAATCGAGAATGGCCTGAATCAGAAATATATCGAAGGACTATATATGCTGTTTCAGACGCCTCTACTACTCCCGTGATTACGCGTCAGGGATATTCAGCGTTAATTACGACGGCGAGGACACGAAGGACCACCTTGTGAAGGACATTAAAGATTTTATTGTTACTGGTACGTACAGTGCACTGGATGACCAATTGTCTGTAATGTGTGTATGTGGTCCTTAGTTCAAACAGTGTAACCTGTACCGTATATACTCTAATACAAGCCCTTCTAAATTGTGAAACATAGCGACAAGAAGTATATTCCTCTGGTGATAGTTTTGGTCAAGCGTTAATACACATATCGAACACATAGGATAAACTTAAGTGATACGTCATACTTTTGCCATATATGCACATAAAAGTATTGACTATACCAATAATTAATAACTCAATCAATGTTTATTCACCAACTATACTGAACAGCAAAAGAAACGCGAGTTTTAATGAGTATACTTTCTGTTTGCATATCAGTACATGGTTTGTCATATCATTAGTAAATGTCAGAACATTTTGAGCTATTGGTACTGTAGAGTACAGATGGTTACCATTGCAAAGTTGGTGTTGGTGTTCGTTATAGTGATTGTGACAGTGATAGTGTTGGTGATGTTGATGTGTTGGTGTTGGTGTTGATGTTGATGTTGATGTTGATGGTGTTTGTGTTTGTGTTGGTGTTGGTGTTGGTGTTGGTGTTGGTGTTGGTGTTGGTGTTGGTGTTGGTTATAGTAATGGTGCAGTGGCGGTGTTGGTGATGGTAATGTGATGATGATCCTGTTGGTGTTAGTGTTGGTGATGGCGATGGTGATGGCGATGTTTTGTTTCTTTCAGACCTGTACATATACGTGTGTACCGACAATCATAGGCTAGTGAGATACAACAAAAGCGATGACCTGGAGACTTCAAAGGCAGTCAAATACAACGTTAACTGTGATGATATCTTCTGGTGTCATACTCATCTTATAATCCGATATGTGCATGCTTCAAGGTAAGAAACACACTCATGGTCCTCATATATACTTAGCTAAATTGAAAACTTGACACAGGTAAATTTATGAAATCATTTCTGTCTCTTCATTGAAATATTTTAAACACTATTTGTAGTGAAAGTAATGGTTTTGATTCCTTTAATGTGAGGAATTTGTGAAGTCACGTGCAATCATTGATTTTGTAGCCACAAAAATCGGAAACGTTCAAACAAAAAATCATGAGGTCAATCGATGCATGTTAGCATGAACTGAGTTTAATTTTGACCTTTTTTGCAATCTCGTGTCATACAAATGAAGGACGTGAACGCGCTATAGGGAGGCTCCATGCTGGTCAGGCTCTGGTCACTGTGGCAAGAGCTTCCATCTGTTCACGACAAACAATTTTAAATCTCAGGATTATAGTGCATCAAACGGAAACAGTTGCAGACCGCCCCTGGCCAGAAGCGTCACGTGTGACGTCACTCCGAGAAGATGCAGCAATACGTTTACATCATCTCACAACCAATTTGTAACTGCAAATTCCACAAGTAGGGAGATGTTTGGTGGAGGATAACCCCACAAACAGTCAGAAATTGCTTGCGTGCCATGGAGACCCTATAGAGGACCTATCCTAACACGTCTTCATCGCTGTCACTGACTTGCGTGGGCCACAAGGCACTTAAGGTTAACTCAATGGTAGTTTTATTCCATTGTTTTTAATGAGGAATCTCGGTTCACCTTGAGATTTGCTGACGGCAGGGCCTGTGTGTACTGCAGACAAGGTGAATGCCACGCTCAAGTTTGCGTACGTGAAGTTGACCGATTTGGTGGCAGCAACGTCACGGTTTAGGAGCCTTTCTGTGCACATTCAAGGGAACTTAAATGCTGTCCAGTAACAGGGATCAGATTTTGCAACCTGTTCTCCTTCCTTCCATGCAGAGACACGGCCTAACTAACGCTTCAGCAAGGCAACGCTAGGCTCCATACCGCAGTTCTGACGCAGAATTTTCTCACAAAGGTTGGTGTTCAAGTACCGGATTGGCCATCGCGAAGCCCCGACCTCAATCCGATCGAACACATCTGAGACGAACTGGGTCGACGTGTTCGTCAAAAAGTTAATCCACCACAGACGTTGCAAGATCTTCAACGTCAACCTGTCGGGCAGTGTTCACTAACGTTCTAAGATCCAAGAGACGTTGTGTGGCTGTATGAGACGCTAGAGGTGGACACAATCTGATCACCTTACTGATCACCTTAGATCTATTCTCTTCATTCTGGGAAATTCAGACGTCATTAACGTTATCGACGTTAAAGACAAACATGACTTTGTGTTTCTGTTTTCTGAACATACCTAATTGATCTTTGCACAACATACAAATATAAAAAAAATTTGTGTCAGAGAAACCAAGTGTCAAGTTTTCAGTTTGTGCTCAGTTTAATTGTCAATAATATTTAGGGTATAGATTATAGTCAGAAGCACCATTTGTTATATCCTAAAGATAAGAGTTGTTTTTTTTTAAATTCTCATCACTGCTTGCGAAAATATAACTTGAAAGTTGATATCCCTTATAGGACACATCTACAAGAATTGATACTATTTTGACGTTTCAAACGAACACATCAGTCGACTTAATTCATTCAATCATTTCTCTTATTTTTAACCACACTAATTATATTTTCGAATGACGAAATATTGTGTTGTAACCAATGACTCTGGAGTCTTATCTCTGGTTTATTCTGTCTCGATTTCTTAAATGATAATGTTTCACGTGTGTTTTTGTTTGTTACAGAACGTTAATGCTGAGATATATCTTGTCACCAAACAAAGATCGGCGCTTGCTATCAATTCCAAACGGAAAATTGCAAACATTCGTTCTGCCCATAAAGATATTCTAATCAAATTGTATCACGGGGAGCCCTCTAGTGAGTATAAGATAAGATAATATAAGATAAGATAAGATGAGATAATTCTTTATTGCCCGTTAGGGAATTTGTTTCACGACAGAGTGAGCATAAATACAAAATTATACAACTTCATTTATAATAAATACATGGAATACATACATTGTTATATAACATGGACAAAGAGTATGATGATGGGAGCATTAACGCTTATTCAATAGAGAAATTGACTTTGGTACAAAAGACATTTTAAAAAGTTTGGTTTTGCACGTCGGTACATTATACCGACGGCCAGAGGGTAACAATTCAAAACAGTCATGCAAAACATGTGAAGGGTCACAGATAATTTTTGAAGCCAAATTGTGAGCCTCTCCTTCATGAAGTTCATCTAATGTCTTAAAGATACGATTATAAATTATCTCTCCTTGTTTAATTATCTTATTTAATTTGTTTCTATTTGTTATTGACAGGGAGCCGAACCAACATTGGATAGAGAACATGAGAATAGACTGAACACAGGTTTTATAGAAAAGAGCCAAAATAGTTTAGTCAATGTGGTAAGATCGGAGCTTCCTGAGGAAATGAATTATCAATTTGAGTACCAAGATATTTGTAACTACTGACTACTTCAACAACATCTCCATTTAAAATGACTGGACTACCTGCTGGCTTATTCCTTCGAAAATCTATATATAGTTAGACATGTTGACAGAAGGTGTTGGAGGTATAGGCCGAAATGTTCGGACAGATGGACAGACTGGCTAAGCGCTATACAGCTGCTGAACAAAAGTTTGTTTAACTATGCAAGATTTCCTACGTAAAATCATCATTTTTCGAAAAATACAATTTGGCACTATTTCTAAATAGAAGACATTATGAATAATATTTTTGGACAAAATGTAGAGAAGTCATTTTTACACTACATATACAAGGGACAGATATGTAACATGCCAGAAACAATTTTGGCGTACAACAAAAGAGACAAGGGGGTCAACATTAGAAACTTAAGATTTCATTGTTTCTGCAATAAAATATTAATGAAACATAATGTCGGTAACATTTCGACAGTAATAGAAAATATTGGTCAATGTAATGAAAGAAATTATGTTTTTTCCATAAATGATTAAAAAATGACAATTTTGTAAAACAATATCAATTTTTGAGTTTCGGATTTTTGGACCCAGGTGTTGTATAAATCCTTGCGATATTTGCTCCTGTAGAAATATTAGTATCATCTTTAAGTATATGATACAGAAATGATTTTTCTACGTCTAAACAAAGATTCATAACTTTGCAAGAATATTTAAGGAATATATCAAACTTAAATGAATGACATGATATTTGCACTGATTTGGGGGAACAGTTAAACAAACTTTTGTTCAGCAGCTGTATATATATATATGTTTAATTCATTTATGTTAAATACAATATTAAACTGGATAAAATACATGATTTACATATTTTACATATTTAATTATTTTTCACTCCTTAAATCATGTGTATTACGTGTATTGGGATTACCTGTTTGTTAAGATGTTTGACTGTCAATTGCGCAGTTGCTGTCATGATGCACATGCAAATGAATCTTAATGGTGCTGTATATTGCTATTGTCATCTTGCCGCCTTAACGGTGCTGTATATTGCTATTGTCATCTTGCCGCCTTAACGGTACTGTATATTGCTATTGTCATCTTGCCGCCTTAAAGGTGCTGTATATTGCTATTGTCATCTTGCCGCCTTAACGGTACTGTATATTGCTATTGTCATCTTGCCGCCTTAACGGTGCTGTATATTGCTATTGTCATCTTGTCGCCTTAATGGTGCTGTATGTTGCTATTGTCATCTTGCCGCCTTGACGGTACTGTATATTGCTATTGTCATCTTGCCGCCTTAAAGGTGCTGTATATTGCTATTGTCATTTTGCCGCCTTAATGGTGCTGTATATTGCTATTGTCATCTTGCCGCCTTAACGGTGCTGTATATTGCTATTGTCATCTTGCCGCCTTAACGGTGCTGTATATTGCTATTGTCATCTTGCCGCCTTAACGGTGCTGTATATTGCTATTGTCATCTTGCCGCCTTAACGGTACTGTATATTGCTATTGTCATCTTGCCGCCTTAACGGTGCTGTATATTGCTATTGTCACTCATTGCTTATTGAGAGGTAACTTGCTGCATGTTTATCATTTTGTCCAAGTTTTTAATGTAAAATACTATTTTGTGATGGTTATTATCATTCATCTACAAGACTTTGGTTAGAAACATAGTTACTTTAGTATCTTCATAATAACTGTGTACATATAGTTTAATCAACTTGAATGTGGTAACTGTCTCCGGGTACTGGGTAGTTTATTAGCATGCACACATTAATACTTTATTATGTCTTGTCCCTATGATTACACAACAACAATTAGTGAGCTTTGTGCATAAATGCTTTAACGTATTGCAAACCGCCACCTGTTCATCCTTGCAAATGTTGAAAGTACCTCTACGGAAATGCTTTTTGTCCATGCATGAAAATGGTGAAAGGATCTGTACCAAAATGCTGCTGTTGTTAAATAAAGAAAGTTATCATCTAAAAACATCTTGTTGTTTATATATATTTCCAAATTCAGTTTTCCTAGATGGGTCAGTACGAATAAAATTGGGCCAATAAGACTATGACGAGTATGAAAGCATAACACGGTGTGGACATGAGCACACGAATGCGGACCCTGGACCATATACAATGACGAGCATAAGAAACGTCACAACATTTCCAACAGAGTAAACAAAATCCTGCTGGTGAAGAAAGTCCATTTTGAATGCCTTTGGTAGGCACATGTTTTGTACCTTCTTGGGTTTTAATGTTTCTAGTTGGCTTCTGAAACTCTGTTAAAGTAGTACTTGTCACCCTTGGATTGAAATATTTTGTATTTTATGTTTTTTTTGTTCTTGAGACTAATTGCTTAATTATAAATAGTTCATCCTAAATAATGTTTAAGGTACATTCACGAATTGCTACAACGTAGATAAAGGCTTCTTAAGCTAACATCAAGTAGAACATAGGACAAATAGACACAGGGGAAATCTTTATAATGTAGAACTGTTATCGACAAACACTATCATGATTGTTAGTGATAAATACACGTGATAGGCTAACATAACTTCAAAGCTGACCCAAGGGGTAAGGAATCTCTCACTATAGGTTTAACCCTCTTTGCTACCATAATATAAGATATGTAATGATGGTAATAAAAAGAGCTATTGTCAGTTTCATTAACAAGAAGTTACCCGCCCAGGACAGTAATCCTAAACATGGAAACCAAGTTGAAACCAACAGTTAACCTTGACACGAAAGCAAGGTTGAAACCAACAGTAAACCTTGACCTTGTTTTGTACCTTCTTGGGCTTTAATGTTTCTTGTTGGCTTCTGAAACTCTGTTAAAGAAGTACTTGTCACCCTTGGATTGAAATATTTTGTATGTTGTATGTTGACACTTCTTTTGTTCTTGAGACTAATTGCTTACCATTCCATTCTAATTCGTATTCTAACGTTAACGAGATTTGCACCTCTGTCAAACTTACATTTAGAATCAATTGATTTACTAAAACACTTATTTGCATGAAGTAGCCAAAAAAATGACCCCAGTGTGTTTTATTTTGGCCAAGTATTTCATGAATTTCTCGGATTGACCCTTTGCCGAAAGTGGGTAATGTTTTCTTGTTTTTCTTCTTCCTGTTTTCATCTACATTGTCATACATTCCTTGCAAATGCAGCAGTTCTGAGAAATACAGCGATTTATCGGTGGCCAATAACCAATAGTTCATCCTAAATAATATTTTAGTTACATTCACGAATTATTACTATTCACTATTATTATCACTATTATTATTAAGGTTTCTTTAGGTAACATTAAGTAGAACATAGGACAAATAGACACAGGGGACATCTTTATAATGTCTGTTATCGACAAACACTATCATAATTGTTAGTGATAAATACACGTGATAGGCTAACATAACTTCAAAGCTGAAATTCTTCCCCAGATTTACAGTTTAATGGTGGCAGCGGTGGGATCCTTTCTTGGGATCAAATAGATATTTAGTAAATAATTAAATTGAAAAAAAAAAAAGTAAATTCTTAACTTTTATTAAATCAATTATTTCCCATTTCTTAAAAATGGAGTATCAGAGTCAGAATAACCCTGATCAAAGGAGAGATGACTTTTTCGAGGGTCCGGCTGGTAATCTGCGTTCTCGCCAAATTTAAAGTTTTCCAGAGTTACACTCTGTGCATAATTCTTCCCCAGATAACGCCTACAGGGCTGAATCTGAGAGTGTTGCTGGTAACATACCATCTCACCTTTCACCAGTTGGTGCACTGAGTTCCCACAAATGTACTCATTATCCAGTGAGTAGTGGTGTACACAATCCATCACATCCAGTGATGAGTTCAGATCAAAATCTTGTTGGATTGGTTTACCAGCTGTCCAGCTGTGTCCTGAGCTTGTCTCAGAGAATAGATTCAATGGATAGATGTACCTCGAGGGGAGAGTCTTCCATTGGCAGAGTTTCTCTGCAGTTACCCAAGTTCAACGGAACTGGAGATTATCGTGTTTTTGAAGCACAGTTTAGCAATCTTGCTAATCAGTCCCGATGGGACATCGTCCAGGCTGCTCAGATGTTGGGGTGTGCACTGGAGGGGGGAGCACAACGTTTCTATGCAGGATTGCCTGTGAGGGAGCGGTTAGATTACCATTGGCTGTCTGATCAGTTGAAACGACGCTATGGTACCTGTATCTCCGATGTCAAACGGGAGGAGCTTATGATGAGAACACGTAAACCTGGTGAGAACATCGCCGATTTATGTGACGACATCTGGCATTTGGCTTTGGGAGCTTATCCAGATTTACCTTTTTGAGATGCAAGAAAGGTTCGACCTGGATGCACTTAAAAGAGCAGTGGATAAGGAGTTGAGACTCAGATTCCTTGACAGAGGTGTCCACACTCTTCAAGAGGCAATCCAGGTTGCGCAGCTGTATGAGTCTGTTGTGGGAAGACCAGATTCGAAGAAATCTGTGAGATCGGTCAGTCCTCATCCTTCTCGTGGGAAGAGAGTTCATTTTGAGGCTGAAGGTTCTTCGGTAGAACAAAAGATAGATTCACTCACTGATCAGTTGTTAAGTCTTCAAAAGACTGTGGAAAAACTAGCCACAAAGCAGTTTCATTCTCCTCGTTCGGAAAGTCGTTCTGAAAGAGGTAGACAAAATTATCATCACAATAAAGGCCGACAAAATCAGTCTAAGTCCCCAAATGGGAAAAACAATTCTGGTCAGCGAAGTGAATCTCGCTCACCGAGTTCAAATAGGAGAGAAAAAAGTGCCTGTTTTCTGTGCAATCAGACAGGTCACTGGATTTCTGAATGCCCTATGAATTCCCAGTCAAATGGTTGTCAGGGAAACGATCACCCACTGGCCCGGAATTAGGTCGGAAGTCAGTGGAGAACGAAGTAGTTAATGAAACCTCAAATCCTAAAACAGTTAAATCCAGCGGTCAGGTGGAGAGTGAGATCGGTGAGGTTTCCAGTCAAAGGGAGACAATTCCAGATAATTCTCTCCACAATCCACCTGTCCCAGTTTCAGTTAGAGCAAATTTCAAAGCTTGCTTTAAAATAGGTGATAAGGGCCAATTTGTGAATTTGAAGATAGATCATACTTATTTCACCTTACTTGTAGACACTGGCAGTCAAGTGTCTTTGTTGTCTCGTGCTGCAAGTAAGCTTTTATCTTCATCTATAGCTATTCATCCAATTGACTTGATGCTTGAGGCCGTGAATGGAAGTTTGTTCCAAACTTTGGGAATTTTCCAAGCATCGGTTCATCTGGGGGATGATTTAAGTCCGTCTAAGGAAGAGTTCCTGATCGCAGACGTTGATAACTCGCATGAGTGCGATGGCATTTTGGGAATAGATGTGTTAGAGAGACTTGAAGGTGTGATCGACATCGCTGGATCGAGGATCCAGTTGCGCGGCAGATGGTTGCCAATGGTTGGCACGGAGACCACTGTCATGGTTGCTGATGATGTATCTTTGCCACCTCAGTCTGTATCCTATATCCAAGTTAGCTTGCCTGAGATTCAGAGAGATCAGTCCTCTATCCTCAAAGAACCCTGTAAAGACATGATATTTGCACATGGGTTAGTTATGGGCCATTCAGTAGTTACTAATGAAAATAAAGTTGCTACTGTCAAAATAATCAATGTTCTAGACAAAGAGTATACTCTAGCTAAGGGTAGAATTATAGGACAATGTGAAAATGTGAGCTTAGTTCCAAATAAATGTACTAAGCGAGTCTCATGTGTTAGAGTGAAAAATGCTAAGGTACCTGATTATTTAGCAGATTTGTATGACCGAAGCAAAGTCAGCTTAGACGAAAGTCAACAGGACGAGCTTCGAGATTTCCTATACAGTTATAGAGACACTTTTGCTAAAAATGATGACGATCTTGGTTGTACCTACCTTGTGAAACACCGCAATGATACTGGTGATGCGAGACCAATCAAGCAAGCCCCTCGTCGCCAAACACTTGCCAAGCAAGAGGCCGAGGAGAAAGAAGTCAATCGTATGTTGGAGCAAGGTGTCATTCAACCTTCCAGTAGCCCTTGGGCTTCCCCAACTGTTCTTGTTCAGCGCAAGGACGGACGTTGGAGATATTGCTGCGATTTTCGCTTGGTTAATGATCGTTCACATAAAGATTCGTATCCTTTACCTTGGATAGATGATTGTATTGATAGTCTTGGTGGAGCAAAATTGTACTGCACCATGGATTTGCAAGCCGGCTACTTGCAAGTGGAGATGGATCCACGTGATCGTGAGAAAACGGCTTTTGCAACCCGTTTCGGCTTGTACGAATGGAAAGTTATGCCATTTGGTCTGTGCAATGCTCCCTCCACGTTTGAAAGGTTGATGGAGATGGTTCTCAGAGGTCTCCAGTGGAACGAATGTCTATGTTTCCTGGATGACATCATAGTTTTCCGTCAAGATTTTGACCAGGTCCTGACATGCCTGAGAACTGTCTTAGATCGCTTAACTTCAGCAGGTTTAAAATAATAACCAAAGAAGTGCCATCTCTTTAAGGAGAAAGTAGATTTTCTAGGTCATGTTATTTCGGCTGATGGCATTCACACTCAGTCAGAGAAAATTGAAACAGTCAAATCATGGCCAACACCAAAGTCTAGAAAGCATGTCCAACAGTTTTTTGGGTTAGCGAACTATTACCGAAAATTCATCAAAGATTTTTCGAGAATCGCTAGACCAATGACAAAACTCTCCAGTCCATTGGTTGATTTCGAGTGGACTGAGGAAACGGACCGAGCTTTCTTTCAGTTGAAATCTGCTCTGACTTCAGCCCCAGTCTTAGGTTTCCCCACATGGGAGGGTGCAATCACCATTGATAGTGATGCATCGGGCGAGGGTCTTGGAGCTGTCCTGTCACAAACTCAAAATGGCAGAGAGGTAGTACTTGGGTATTACAGTAAATGTTTTACTCCAGCTGAGAAAAATTACTGTGTTACTCGCCGTGAACTTTTGGCAGTAGTCGCAGCTTGTCGCCATTGGCATCCATATGTCTTTGGTAGGCCTGTCACCATCAGAACTGACAATTCTGCTGTCGTTTGGGCAAAGCGCATCAAATGACCAGTCAATCAAATGGCTCGATGGTTGCAGGAGTTAGGAAATTATGACCTGACAGAAGTTCACTGGCCCGGGCGAGTTCACTGGAACGCTGACGCTCTAAGTCGTCGACCGTGTACCCCTTGTCCGCAGTGTCATAGGGAGAATGGACCTTGCACTGTTGTAGAGGCAAATGCTGTGTGTTCTGCCATCACCAGGTCCCAATCTGTAAAACACCAGAACAAATCCTTCAGTAATGAAGAGTTGAAGGACAAGCAATTGAATGACCCTGACATTTGTCTCATATTCAAGGCAAAAGAGCGAAATGAGCGTCCAGAATGGGGAAACTGTTTCTGGATGTTCAGACACTTTCAAGGCTTTATGGGGTCAATTCAATCGTTTGTCTATCAGACAAGGTGTTTTGCATCGCAGATGGGAAAGTAATGATGGCAAGGAATGGCGCTGGCAGATTATTGTTCCTGCTGTTAACAGAAATTTCATCCTCAAAAGTTGTCATGACTCACCTTTGGGAGGTCACCTTGGTGTTTCCAAGACTTTTGCAAAGCTTGAACAGTCATTCTACTGGGTTGGAATGAAGGCCGATGTCCGCGACCATTGTCGGCAATGCGACAAATGCGTTGCCAGAAAAACGCCAAAAGAGCAGAGAGCACCAATGAAGGAGTATGTTACCGGTTCGCCAATGGACCGCGTCACTACTGATATCATGGGTCCACTCGAAAAAACAACTGCTGGAAATAAATACATTCTAGTAGTTACTGATTCCTTCACTAAGTGGACTGAGGCTTATGCTATTCCCAATATCGAGGCTAAAACCGTGGCTAAGAAATTGGTTGAAGAGTGGATATGCCGGTTTGGTACCCCAATAATTGTACATAGCGATCAGGGTAGACAGTATGAAGCTAGACTGTTCCAAGAGCTATGTATAGTGTTGGGTGTGGTGAAAACAAGAACAACATCCCTCCGACCTCAGGCTAACGGTCAGGTGGAGCGTTTTAACCGCACCTTAGCAGCCATGCTAAGCATTTACACTGATGGAAGACCAAAGTCTTGGGACAAACATCTTCCCTTCGTGATGGCAGCTTATAGAAGTTCAAAGCATGAGACCACAGGTTACTCGCCAAATAAATTAATATTTGGATCGGAGGTCCGAATGCCATTTCACCTGGTAACGGGTGATCCAAACGACAATCCTGTTACCAGAGATGAGTATGTGGATGAGGTTAAACAACAGTTTAATAAAGCCTTTGAGTCTGCTCAAAAAATTCTTAAACGTTCTTCCGAGGTCAGGAAAATACGTAACGACTTGGGGAGTAAGGAGACCAGACTCAAAATTGGGCAACCAGTTTGGTTGTTTAATCCCCACAAAACTACCAAAATTAGTTACAAGCTAACCTCCAAATGGTCAAAGGGTTGGATTGTCACCAAACAAATTGATGACATCACCTACCGTATACAGAACGGACCAAATAAGATACCAAAGGTGGTTCATATCGACCGCCTTTTACCATATTTGGGGAGTAACCCACCAACATGTTGGAATTCCAAGCAGTAGGCTTGAGAAAATCATCCAGTTTTCCTGAAACATTCAGAGATTAATAGTTGAGAGTTAGTTCATAAAAATACAAAGTCTAGGTATTTGCTGCAGAGAACAGATTGATGATGATTTAAATGTTTCTATTTGCTTAGAGATTTAGAATCTGAAAGGACTTAAAATTTGGGCGTGTTGGACGCTTTCCATCAGTATTATAAATATCTTAACAAGTAGAAGGATTGCCTTACTGAGAGTAGATGTTGGATCAACTTAGTATCCAGTAAGAATTGTTATGACATGTTATTGTTGGAATAACATTGGAGTTGGATTCTCTCACTTATATACCTGCACTACAAAATTTCAAAATTTATAATTCTTTTGTAACGTTTGAAAATATATTATTCATGTTTAGAAAATAATAATTGCTAATGTTATTTGTTGCTCTCATTATCAGGTCTAACCTAGATATTCTGGAACTGGACGAGAATATGACCCTCGGAGACGAGAGAGAGGAAACCATCCCTTCCATGAAGGTGGTCAACTTTTTGCCAAGGATGGAGTGCCCGGTGTGTCCGGAGAAGCAATTTTTCACCAACATGCATGTGTTTGAACACAACGACATTCTACTGCCCAGTGGATCACTGTCACGCCTCACACACCAGGTTCCGAGATCTGACCAGGCATTACTCGGCCATCCACGCCGGGAGGAAAGGGAATCACGGCAATCCCATGGTCGTTTGCCGCAGGGCAAAGACCAAGGTGGCCGAGAACCGGTGTTTTTTGGACCCGGGATGCCTGGTTTTCCGTTTGAAATCGAGTCGGCAGCGATCCAAGGCAAGCCGTCCTGCATTAGCAGAGAACAATCTGTGGGGGGAATATATCTATTGGAGGTACCGAGGCCCAGCCTGAGGGTAAACTAGACGCTGGAAGCCAGACGCAGCCTGAGATGCAGAAGATGCCTGCAGAAAACTGGGAGCTTGCATATGACCGTCAGACCCTTGAGGTCCAGGCTCTCCGTTACGAGGTGGAGCAGCTGACCCGTCGTCTTGCCAACGCTGCGCCAACATGGCCGACGATTGCCGACATCCCACTGGCAAGGCCCGGCTGGACGAGTTTATCCGTGGAGGCAGGGAGGCCATGGCGGTGCTCCATCAAGCTGAGGACCGTCATTTCATGGAGCAATTGACCCTTCGAAGACAGGCGGACGCCTACATACAGTCGATCAAAGGAAAAGAATAACAAGGAAATGTGACACTTGATAATGTATATTCACTTTGCAATTGGGATTGTTTGTGTATTCATGTGGACAATGTAAGCATGTGATTACCATAAAAGTGTATGTGACTTTCTATGGATTGTTCTTGGACAATGTACATGTGAGTATTTGTTTAGCATAAAATTGTGTATATACTAAGTGTGATTGATCATTCTCATGGATTATTCTTGGACAATGTAAGTATGTGTTTAGCATAACATTGTGTATAAATAATTTGTGTGATTCCCTATGGAAGTTCCTTGGATTATGTAAGGATGTTTTGATGGTTCCTAACATGTACCTTGCTATATTTTTATGCATCATTATGTAACATGCTTTGCATTATCTGGTAATAGTCAAATGTATCAGTGTTTCGTTATAATGAATAATGTTCATGTAGGCCTATATATTCCTTATCAACGTGTTTTAAGTAAATGAATAGGTTAAATCGAGGACGATTTATTTTTTAAAAAGGGGGATATTGTTATATACAGGCCAAGTTGTAGTTTTCACGTTTTGGCATCATAAGTATTCCATTTGTATTTCCATTCGTTTTGATTTCCATTGTTGGTAATCAGACAGTGATTAAAGTCAATTGAGCCTTTATTTCTAAGTGTCAACATCTATTTCTATTCTAATCATATTGCTAGATATCTTAACGTTTGTTTAAGTGTAACTATATAGATGTTTACCTTTAACAAACATGTATTTAACTGCATTTTCGTCATAGCTAATTGTCTGTCAATGTCTGCTATGGAGGCGGCCATCTTGGTTATGACGTCACGACTTTCCCAGCAGGCAATTCGACGTTGAACCGACGTTGAAACAACGTCGTTCATTGACGTTGATATGACGTTGTATTATGGGTGTATGAAATTATGTGTATATGAAATTTGCGGCGACGTCGATAATCCGGATATATCGACGTTGAATCGACGTCAAAACAACGTTGTTGCTACGACGTTGCATCAACGTAGATTCGACGTTGAAAGAACGTTGGTTCGACGTTGCATCTACGTTGATACGACGTTCCATTGGCGTTGATGCAACGTCGTATCAACAACGATGTTAAGACGTCGATTCAACGACAATACATCAACGTCGACGCAAATTTCATATGCAACCATAATACAACGTCATTTCAACGTCGATAAAGGACGTTCTTTATGAGCAGTAACAATCTCGCAATAAATAATCTCAATTCTAAAAGTCAGTATCTCTAAAAGATAGATATTATATCTTCCAAGTTCCGGGTTAGCTGTAGCAATAAGGGATTAGTCTAAGTCAAAGCAACCAAAATTTAACAAGAAACAACAGACAGCTAGGGATACAGATTATTGTTTATTCTGCCTTGAAATAACAAGAATACGCGCTTCTTTGTGTCTTCAACGGCGCGTTCTACGTTTCGTCGCAGCACCATTCATCAGCTTTCTGGAAAAAGAAAAAGACAACTTACACAAATAAAAAAGGAAATAATCCGAAAAAAGATCAACTCATTAATGTCGATGCTTCATCAAATCTGGAAATTTATCCATTTTTCAAAATCAAATCATGTTACTCATCATTATCACTGTACTTAAAACTATCTGAATTCTATGTGTTAAATATGTATAGACCTTGAGTTTTATTCGTTTTATGTCGGAAAATGCATGATGAATAAGTATATACCTGAGAAAAGATTGACTTTTGGATGGAGGATGATATCTATAGATGTGATATCTCCCGTCTCCAACTCTCTCCTCCCCATCTTATCCCTTCTCAAACAGTTGACTGAAAACAGAAATGTGAGCATTCATAAATAATCACTTCAAACAAAAGATATATTTCTTTAACACAATTTGTCATAGAGATTAATTTACAAAGGTAAATTGTTCAACATATCTACATATTTCAAGAAACAAGTTGTATAGTCAGGAAAAAAAGTAATTTGTCCTATACATAATTATATTAAATCACGGTATTAGCATAACACATGTCAAGTACGTGTACATGCACAGATAATTATCATGAAATAAGTTCTGGTTGACAGAATCAATATACAACTTTTCAGCTTGATTAGAAATCATCTCAACGAGAGGATCATTTGAATTTAACGCATGTCATCATACTGTCATATTTTTTTGGAAAATTAATCTATCACCATGTTGATTTTTTTCTATGTATACTTATTAGTTATTAATCAAATTACTGTGATTTCTTTGATAAACGATGGCATTTGTAACATAAATTTCGAGTTTGTAGCCAAGATGCATTACACAATTTTGATATATATGTACAGTAGGTCTATATGATCAGACAAAATCGTATCTATGAAAATTTATGGTGTGAAATATCATGTCTAGATCTACAGAGTGGGGATACATACTTATCATAGATAGGAATAGTGGCCGATCTTATTCACATTTATCAAGTTTGTGAGGCATCATCTAGGCTTCGAGCCTACAACCTCATGATTTATGTTTAATTTTCTGTTTTCTTTCTTGGAAATGAAAGTAATCAACATCTAGTTGTGAAAAATTTAACATGGCGATCTATGGAAAACGTTTATATTAAATGTACACATGTAGGTAAATCGGATGACATTAGTTAAATTGTCCGTCGTCGGAAAATGTCCTTTATATTATATGTACTTCAAGCTGATTTCAAATACAGTTGAAAATTTTGACATTGATCCAACGGGAACTTATTTTATGAAATGTATTTCTCCTAGACTAAATTAACATGCATGTGTAGATCTCACATCGTCACCGTCTGAAAACTTTCTGCATCACTCTGTAGGCCCCTATAAGTTTCTTTAAAACTATATAATAAAGTATCATATTAAGATAACGTTTATAAATATAAGAAGCACAGTAATGTTCATAATGCAACTTTTCAATTTTAGCACGCTTTTTAATCGTGTTGACGCATATATATCAATCAACATAAACAAGTTAGCAAAGCCTGCACTCAGTGAACTTGCAAACAGCTGATCGAAGACAATACGAACTCCGCGCATCATTGTGAAAGGACACGTCACGGAGCACTTTACGCAACACTGTAAAGAGTTTCCCCCTGTTTCCAAAGCCGGGCAGGCGACAACAAAACTGGTTTGCAAATAGAATGTCGTTAATCTCTTGTCAGCGAAAAGAAAGTTTATGGATAGGTTAGATAAGTTTGGTAATAGTAGCACAATCATTCAAATTCCTACTCGTTCTACAGCAGTGTTAAGACTGCTGACTTCTAAATGTAAACTACACGCTTTGCTGTGCGACTGAGTTGACCAACTGGACTATGGTTAGTGTGGAGGGTTTGGTTTGGACGACGTGTCCGTATTGGGTTGACTTTATTAAATATCAAAGTGTGCATAAATGCCGGAACAATAACTTACCTCAGAAAGAGAAGTGGCGACACCAGTGTCGATGATATACCCAACGTAAACAGATTCCCTCCATACGGCGACGTCAAACATGGCGGCGAAAGTACTTGGTTTGTGACGTAATCGTTGAACACATGACGTCATAAGCTTTTGTGCTGGCGCGAAAACGTACACAGCTTTACAAATAGTTGTTACGTTTTAGAAAAGAGTCTCAAATGAAAAATATCTAAATGATTGAAATACATAGGCAAACAAAATAGATTACATATCTGTTTAAAAATAAATTCGCCGTTAACTATTAAAATAATTCGTAACAGTATCATTCGTTAAAATCATTAAATCAAATAAAAAAAAATGTGCATAAATACATATATTCATTGATTAGACTAAGTGTACATGCACATTTATATTTTTTACAATAACATTATTCATTACGCAAAAGAATCTCAATGATGGTTTTAATATGGTAATTTCTTATAGGTCCGACGACGCTTAGATGTAGGTATATATACTTGGACATATATTTATATAATTAATCAAGGATAAAGATTGGAAATATAGGCCTAATAAGCCATTACGATTGCTAATAAATGAACAGCAGGATTAGGATCGATGTCGTTGTGGATTGTGAAGACGTTGAAATGCCGTCGCATATACACTTATTATCGACGTCGAAAATAACAACGTTGAAGAGATGTCAAATATCGACATAACACTGACGTCGAAAATACAGACGTTGAAAGGACGTCTAATATCGAATATATTATCGACGTCGAAAATTACAACGTTGAAACTACGCAGTTTTATCGACGTCGAAAAAAGCGACGTTGAAACGACGTCGTTTTATAGTTGAACGACGTCGCAACATTATTTCAACCCAATTGTGACGTCGTAACAACGTCTGGTGCCTGCTGGGTTATGTGTACGATGTTTCGTTGACAAAATATTATTTTTATAAACCTTGTTTTATCAACGGCAAAATATGTTTCAGTATTTATATTTTGTCCTATGAGGTTCTATATTTTATAATAACAAATAAATAATATGTCTGTAAATATTGTAAACAAATTACGTCATAAGCATTGTTTTGACGATGACGTCAGTAATTTACAGTTATTATAAGTGCTTTTGTAATGCGCTAAAACTCCATTCACTAGGTGAATGCTCATAGCGCTACAGAAGTTGACTGGTATTTACAACAGTCACTGGTATTTACAACGTTCACTGGTATATACAACTTTTGAATTTGTCAACAAGAGGGGGCAGTGTTGTAGTATTTGCTGAACAAATAGGTTTTTAAAGTCCTTTTGAAACTGCAGAGATTTGCACAGTTTTTCATGTGAAGAGGCAGTTCATTCCACAATGTTGCTGCATTGAAGGAAAAGGTTCTTTTGCCAAACCACCGAAGTTTTGGTTTTGGGACACAGAGGAGACATTGATCTGCAGATCGAAGTTCCCGTGATGGTTCATAGTGGATTGTCAGTTCAGAAAGATAGGCAGGAGCAGAATGATGATAGCATTGATACGCTATGGTTAGTATCTTATATTCAATTCTGGCTTGAACAGGGAGCCAGTGAAGTTTGGCTAGAGCTGGAGTTATATGAGCTGTTTTCTTGTATCTCATCACAATCCTGGCAGCTGTATTTTGCACACGTTGCAACCTCTGGAGTTGTTCGTTTGATATGTTGGCCATAAGACTGTTACAAAAATCCAGACGTGATAATACTAGGGAGCGCACAAGGGAATGGGCTGCACTGGTTGGAAGAAGGTGTCTGATGGCTCCAATATTCCGCAGATGGTAGTGACAGGACCGGATTGTCTGACTGATGTTGGCATCCATGGATAGCTCACTGTCCAATAGCACACCCAGATTTTTTACTTTCTCCGAAAAATGGATGTCAGACGTCCCTACCCGTATCTCTGTTTCCTTCACTTTGGCAAGATTACTGCGTGTTCCAAACATTAATGCCTCCGTCTTGCTATCATTCAACTTTAGCATGTTCAAGTTCATCCATTGCTTGATGTTGTCAATGCAGATCTCCATATCTAGCAGATTTGTCTGGGAGTACAGGTGGCGAAACATCCTCATCAGTTGAGTGTCGTCTGCGTAAAAGTGATGACCAACGCCATTTGATGATATCAGTTGACCCAGCTCACATGTATACAGAGTAAACAAGATAGGGCCCAGAACTGACCCCTGTGGTACTCCATACTTGAGAACAGTATTGGTTGATGTGTGACCCTTGACAATCACAGATTGTGTTCGATTGGACAGATAGGATTCAATCCAGCCAAGGACAGATCCAGTCAAACCAATGTTAGTCTTCAGAGTTGCAAGGAGTCTTTCGTGATCTATCGTGTCGAACGCTGAAGATAGGTCAAGAAGAACCAGCAGCCCAACTTGTCCATTATCAACTGCAACTTGCAGATCATTAAGCACGCGGAGTAGTGCAGTTTCACAACTGTGACCCGTTCTGTAGGCAGACTGAAATTTGTCCAACAAGTCATACTGACATAGATGTGAAGACAAACAGACGTTGACAGAACGTTCCAGGACTTTGGATAAGAATGTCAAGTTGGACACAGGCCTGTAGTTTTTTAGTTCTGATGAATCCAAGTCATGCTTCTTGATGAGGGGCTTGACAATGGCTTGCTTCATTGTAGCGGGAACTAATCCTGAACTCAGACTTGCATTAATGATTTTTTTGATTACAGGAATCAGTATGTCGATATGCATCAGAAGGATCTTAGTGGGAATAGGGTCCAGCTCACAAGTTGTTGGCTTGCTATTCGCAATGATTTTGCCAATCTCATGGTCTGTATAGACAGGAAAGCTATTTAAAACGTCACCTTCAAACTGGCGAAAGCAAGAGTTTGATTCTGGTGCTTCATCAGAGTTCTCAGATGCAAGGAAGGTGCGGATATTTTCAATCTTATCCACAAAGTAGTTATTGAAAACATTTGCCATTTCCTTGTCATCCTCTGCATCTGGCAAGACTGTTTCCTTCTTCTTACCCATCAGTGAGAACACAAAGTCATACAACGCACTGGCATCACTGGTGCACTCACTTATTTTAGAGTGACAGTAGTCTGACTTGGATTTTCTTATTTGCATAGTAGCAGCGTTTCTTGCATGTTTGTATATTTGACGGTGTACCTCAAGCTTCGACTTTCGCCACTGACGTTCAGCCTTCCTTCTTAGATTCTTAGCACTGACGACTTCCTCGTTGTACCAGGGAGAACCAGATCTCTGCGTAATCTTCTTGATGACACATGGAGCATGTTTGTCCAACAATCCTGTTAATGTGTCATCGTAGGCTTCACACAAATCCTCCAGGTCAGACGGAGGATCAGTAACAAGCATAGAATTACTAAGATCATTCCGAAATGCAGCATGGTCAATCTTCTTCAGGTTGCGACATTTAACTTCTACTTTTTCAGGTTGAGGTTTTGGGATAGACATCGTGAACAGAATGAAAAAATGATCAGACATTTGTCTATCCAAGATAGACAAATTCTCTACTAGACCATGGTTGCTTCGCACAGCAATCCAATCTAGTATGTGTCCACTTTTATGGGTCGGGTTGTTAACATGCTGGGTAAGGTCATGGTTGTGAAGTAGCTTTACTATTTTCTTCACTTCTGGGAGATCAGCTTTATCAAAATGCACATTAAAGTCTCCCAAGATAAGTAAGTTTTGATGTTAAAAAAACATTTGTTGAGAATCCGAGATTGAAGACGTGTGTATCATCTACTCGCTATTTTTGCTGCCGGTTTTTACCGTGATTGATGATGTAAGTATATATATTCCAAGCAAATATATTGCTTGAGATCTGTATAGCAGTGCCTGAAACATATATTTCAGAGAAGAAAATACCGGATTTGAGCTAATTTTGTAATTTATCTGTTAAATTCCATAAATGTATTTATAATGTATAACATGCAATTTCATTGATTGTTAAATGTTAATGTAATAAATTCTTGTTCATTGTTTCATCAACTTGTTGTTAAATTATTCATTACATTATTTGCTAGATATAGTAAACTGTAATTTTATAGGGTAAAAGTGAGAGATCCAATTACTCCATAACATGCTATCTCTTAATTAAATTATTAGCTCCTTTTACCCCCCCCCCCCCCCCCCCCCCCCAAAACCGTTACAGTTTAAGGTACATTCACGAATTACTATTATTATTAAGGCTTCTTTAGGTAACATTAAGTAGAACATAGGACAAATAGACACAGGGGAAATCTTTATAATGTCTGTTATCGACAAACACTATCATAATTGTTAGTGATAAATACACGTGATAGGCTAACATAACTTCAAAGCTGACCCAAAGGGTAAGGAATCTCTCACTATAGGTTTAACCCTTTTTGATACCATAATATAAAATAAGTAATGATGGTAATAAAAAGAGCTATTGTCAGTATCATTAACCAGAAGTTACCCGCCAAGGGATTGTAATGTTGTCAAGTTGGACAACAAACTGACACATCAGAGAAAGCTTGCCTGCTTGTCAAAGGCCAAAGGTTGCCAAAAGTTATTTCATATTTATATCCGCTCTGTAAGTAGATGATAAGGTAACACATACATCTTAGGAAAACTTATTGATGGCATATTTCGAATTTTCTCAAATATCAAGATACGAAGAAGCGTTTCCCCCTTTTGAGATTTCGGAGATATCTGTTGGCAACCCACAAGTATCTGATGAAAATAATACTCTTCTTTAGCTACTTAATGTTAGAACGTCTCACTAAGGGCCAGTTTTGCATTTTTCACAAGTTAACTTATAACCTAGTTAAGAACAAGTTGATGGGTATCTATTTTATTCATTGTGAGGGATTCGAGTTAGGTAGTCTGTAAAGTATTTTCCTGTAAATTATTTTCCTTTTCATATTACTCTAAGATGTGGATGAATTCGGTTCTGGGAGTGTTTTATGTCTGTCTGATAAAAGTACACATTTGTCTGCGGTTACCGAACCGTCTTGGGATCGAGCTCTGCAAACAGAGATGTATACGGAGTGGGTTTTGTATCTACTATAAGTACAATCTACAAAGCCTTCAATGCACCGTGGGAAACTTCAAGTCTCAAGGTAGTATGCAACCAAAGGTAAATATATCTGAACTTGTGGTCAAAAGTACACAGTGTGTTAAATATCAAACGTTTAATTTAAGAGAAGTATGTATAGAAGAGGGTGCTTTTTATGACAGGTTTCAATTCTATAGGAAATATACTCAATTATTAATTAACTATCACTATAATGACACTTACGGTCTAGACCATATGACTCGACAACTGGCGAGATACGAGAAACTGGACCAATACAGGACAAAAAGGACCAATACTAGACAAACTGAGCCAATACGAGTCTGAGCATGCGCAGTCACATATTTCTTGAAAGGCCGATGCTATCACCTCAAAACTTTGACCCGTTATATCCGTTCACCAATCGTGTTATAGTTAAGGTTTCAATGCGAATGAGATTTTGGCTACTATGCAAATAGAATGAAAATGGTTAATGAATAAAAAAATTCATTAGTTAAGTATTTCCGTATTGGCCCACTTACAAGTCCGTAGGGCGTTGTATTGGCTCTCGATTCGTTGCAATTCTTTTGCAGACATTGTGCCAGCTATTCAGTTATCAAAGAGGTCGTCACCCCCACCATTAAGTAAAATGGGCGCTTTCTGAATACAATTTAGCAATATTGTTCTATAAATGCGTTCCCGATCTTCATTGTTGTACAGACAAACTTACTCCCATCAGTGAAGGTTACACTGTGCCTGTCCTTATGTAAATGTCGAACTCGTCCACCCAAATCGTCAATTGACGATGTCTGTACTGAAGAGCATGACACTGCCCATGGTAGGGTAGACGTGATATACTTGTTTTGACGTTTAACCCATCAAATATGACTTATCCATAGGTTGCCTTTAAAATTATCAGTACCGCGGTAGGTTTTCTCTCTTGAACACCAATTCACTGGTTCTGAGAAGCTGTGATATCATTATGCTCATGTTCATGTCGACAAATCCTAGATCAAGTTTCTTACATGAAGTAGCATGCCATTATCATATAATATATACTATTTAAATACCTATCTGTTGACTTGACCTACTATGCGTACCTCCTCTCTAGGTATGCTATTTCAACCTTAACACAGACAAAACTTAAACAGTGGAGTGGGGGATGCGTAAAAATCCCTCTCCAAAGGGCGGTAAGTCTGCATGGTCTCGTGACGTCACCACCGGAAACCTCATTATTAATTTAAGAGGTGGTTTTCAACGTCTTTATCTACCTTCGTCGTTAACAAGTTGGTTAGACAACCTGTTTTATGTAGGTGTTGAGTTAATAAGGGGCCTTGTTGACATGTGCTAGGTGTGCTCTACCTAGCTGGTAGCTGCATGCTTTGCACGTGCAATTCGTGTCTTTTGTTCTCTCTCGCCTTCGTCGGATGACTGCTTGGTTCGGACGGCCTTGGTCGTGCCCTCCGCCAGTCCCTTTGTCTTCTAGATCAGGTGAGCCTTCCGATAGTTCATCGTCTGCTTCGGTTGGCTTTCACCTTCGACTCTACTTGTCTAGACTCGTCAGTGACTCGCCTCGCCAGTGGCTCACTTCGCCAGTCACTCGCCTCGCCAGTCACTAGCTTCGCCAGTCATTCGCCTTGGGCTTTTTGATTCGACTTGACTCGACTCGTCTCGCCAGTCACTCGCTACGCCAGTCATTCGGCTTCAGGTTTTTCGATTCGACTTGACTCGCCTCGCCTCGTCTCGCCAGTGACTCGCTTCGCCAGTCATTCGCCTTTGGCTTTTTTACTTGATTTGACTCGCAACGTTTTGCCTGTGATTCGCTTCGCCAGTGTCTTGCATCGCCAGTGTCTTGCATCGCCAGTGTCTCGCCTCGCCAGTCACTCGCCTGGCCTGTCACTCGCCAGTCACTTGCTTTCGGCTTTCTACTCGTCTTGATCGCCTTGTCTTGCCTGTGACTCGCTTCGCCAGTGTCTTGCCTCGCCAGTCACTTGCTTCGCCAGTCATTCGCTTCACCAGTCAATCGCCTGTCACTCGCCTTAGACCATTCGTCTCGTTCACCATTGTCTAGGCTTCGGGTTCGAAGCATCTGCCTTCAACACTCTCGATAGTCTCCCTCGTCTTGCCTTGCGTGGTTCTCACTTAAGCGTCTCGTCGTCTACGTTTTTGTGAGTTTACACTCTTGGTGTTTTTGGAGTAATTTGCTATCGGAATGGTTGTTTGCTTAGTGTCAGGACTTAGATTAGACCAAGGTTTTCGCGTCAGTGACTCGACTGTCATTCACCTCGTCTTCATTACGCGGGTTAGTGACTCCCCTGTCGTTTACCTGGGTATGTGACCCGACTGTTACTTACCTCGCCTAGATTACGCACGTTAGTGACTCACCTGTCACTCACCTGTTAACTGATTTGAGTGTCACTCACCTGTCACTCACCTCATCAGCTATTCTCATCAAATATACTCAATTATTAATTAACTATCACTATAATGACACTTACGGTCTAGACCATATGACTCGACAACTGGCGAGATACGAGAAACTGGACCAATACAGGACAAAAAGGACCAATACTAGACAAACTGAGCCAATACGAGTCTGAGCATGCGCAGTCACATATTTCTTGAAAGGCCGATGCTATCACCTCAAAACTTTGACCCGTTATATCCGTTCACCAATCGTGTTATAGTTAAGGTTTCAATGCGAATGAGATTTTGGCTACTATGCAAATAGAATGAAAATGGTTAATGAATAAAAAATTTCATTAGTTAAGTATTTCCGTATTGGCCCACTTACAAGTCCGTAGGGCGTTGTATTGGCTCTCGATTCGTTGCAATTCTTTTGCAGACATTGTGCCAGCTATTCAGTTATCAAAGAGGTCGTCACCCCCACCATTAACTAAAGCCTGTCTAGCCTTCGGGTTCAAAGCATCTGCCTTCAACACTCTCGATAGTCTCCCTCGTCTTGCCTTGCGTGGTTCTCACTTAAGCATTTCGTCGTTTACGTTTTTATGAGTTTACACTCTTGGTGTTGTTGGAGTAATTTGCTATCGGAATGGTTGTTTGCTTAGTGTCAGGACTTAGATTAAGCCAAGGTTTTCGCGTCAGTGACTCGACTGTCATTCATCTCGTCTTCATTACGCGGGTTAGTGACTCCCCTGTCGTTTACCTGGGTATGTGACCCGACTGTTACTTACCTCGCCTAGATTACGCACGTTAGTGACTCACCTGTCACTCACCTGTTAACTGATTTGAGTGTCACTCACCTGTCACTCACCTCATCAGCTTACTCGCGTAAGTGGCTTGTTGTGACTCACCTGTTAGTGACTCGACGGTCTCGTCAGTGACTCGACCTTTATTCACCACGTTACCCTACGCCCTCCATAGTTACTTCACTATGTACTCTGCCTTTTGTACAAATTGCGGAGGTAGGAAGTCTGCTATCAAGGATCCGCATTTGCTTTGTAGGAAGTGCAAAGACTTGTGTGAGGAGGATTATTGTTGTAATGAGTGCGTCACTCTCTCGTCTTCAGACTTCCGAGCATATGTTACGGCCATTCGTAAGTCCGTTACTGATAGGGCTTCGTTTAAGAAGCGTTCAGCTCCGTCGGGTCAAGGTCGGGAGTTTTCTCCCATTCGTCACCCATCTCCAGAGGAGATGGTGGACATTGTACTCACCGAACGCACAGAGTTTGACTGTGAGTCGCCGGTTTTATCCGAATCCGGTAGGGGTTCGAGAGATTTGCTCTCACCCTGTTTGCGTTTCGCGTTCGCGTTCTCGTCCTCAGGCTCGCGCTCTGTCTCCCCAATCGCCTGGGGAGGATGACAGGCGAATGTCACCTCTTAGACTGAAGGTCAGCGAACCCTCCACTCCCAAGAAAACAAAAAGAATAAGAGCAAGAAAGCCAAGTTTGATAAATTCAAACCAGAGCTCCTTCTTGCGTCCGTTAAGGACATGGTGTCTTCCTTACTTGATGTTCGGTTGGGTCCGCTGACTTTACCCCGCCGTTCCACCCCCGCTGCTACGCTAGGTCGTGACTCAGATGCGGACTCAGGGTTCACGTCCCACATCCTTAAGGGCCTCTGGGTCCGCTGCTTCCTTGCGTCTTGCTCACACCCCCACGCGCCGTGTCACGGTGGTGTCGCCCACCCGTGACTCCTCGCCAGACTCAGTGGACCGTGAGGCCTGCTTCGTTGACGTCTCTTACCCTCCGTTCATCAGCCATGTTCACTGAGGTGGCCTCGTTCGCGGAGGTACCACTTAATCAGGTCAGCGTCTCCGGACCTCGCTCGTCGTCAGCCAGGAAGGCTTCCTTTTGTCCCGAAGGTGACACAGCTCCCGCGCATCTTGCTCTTCCGCCTCACAGGATCCTGCTGGACGCCGCTGAAGATATGGAGCAGGTCATCTCGTCTTCTGCCCCCAACCGTCTGCTACCGCCGTAAGTGGTGTCGGATAAGCGCCGGCGTCAATTGCCTCTGTACCTGACTCCCTTTCAACTCGTCCCGCCTGCTCTTGATCAGGGTTCGTCTCGCTTGATCTCCCCCGAACCGCCCCATCGCGTTACTGATGTGCAGCTCATGCATATTGACAGAGAGGCTCGCACAGTGTTGGGGTTGGGCAATCATGTGGCGTTCACCTGTCAGGCGATGCTTAATTGCGCCAAGCAGGCTGACATGGAGTCTGGTGACCCGGTTCTTTTCAAAGCTTTCGGCAATGTGGCCGCAGACCTCGCGTAAATCATGTTATCAGCTTTGCAGATATCATCAGGGATTACTGTCCTGCGTAGTGATAATTTCTTGCATCGTTCGGGCCTCAAACCCGACCAGAAATCTTTCCTCAGGCAGGCCCCTGCCAACTCTGAATCTCTCTTTTGGTGTCGTATCCCCAAGGTTCTGAGAGTGCGGCAGGAGGCTCAGCAACAAGACCTCACCAATCGCCTGGTGGTCAGTCAGAGGCAGACTACGCCCAAACGCCCGGCGACTAACTACCGTCAGGGTCAAGGTCACGGCCAAGGTCAGTCGACCCCCAAGAAAGCCATGACGGACTTTCGGCGGGAAGGGCGTGGCCGCGGATCCACGGGTTAATCTTGCAAGTCCCCACGTCCCTTGTCAAGGGACCGGCTCGAACTAACCTTGGAACAGGTGGAGATCTTAATCTCCAAGGGGGCGGTGCAGGAGGTCCTTAATCCGCATCTAACTCCGGGGTTTTACTCGCCAGTGTTTGTCATACCCAAAAGGAATTAAAAAAAATGGCGGCTCATTCACAAGTATTCAACCGCTCCTTCCTCGTTTGGCCGCCATATTTTCGACTCTTGACTCTTCCCTCTGTGATGCGATCACTGGAGCGCTCAAACTACATGGTGTCTCTCGATCTCCAGGATGCGTACCTGCACATTCCGATTCACTGTCGGGATCGCAGGTACCTCCGCTTCATTCTGGACGGGAGACACTTTCAGTGGTGCGTGCTCCCATTTGGGATCTCGTCCGCCCCCTGGCTATTCACACGTGTGACTCAGCCTATCGTCCAATTCTTACACCAATGCTACATTCAGTCTCTAATGTTTTTGGACGATGGGTTTCTCACGACCATTCTCCTGTCGTTCTCGAGGCACAGCTCAGGTTCACAATAGACCTGATCCGTCGCCTAGGGTGGTTAGTGAACTTAGAGAAGTCGGACTTGGTCCTGGCGACTCGTCTGAAGTTCTTAGGGGCTATCCTAGACACTCAGCTGTTCCGTGGGTTCGTCACGAGGGAGCAGATGGCTCGTTACGATCACTTAATGGATCACGCCCTCGATGCGTCGCTCTCCCTACGTCAGTGGCAAAGAGTGTTGGGGTTGCTAACGTCAGCTCAGGACCTGACCCGCAGGGGGAGGTTATTCCTCCGCCCATTACAGGTGTTCCTGAACCCCCACATCAGGGAGACTCGTTGCCGTCACGCCATAGCTCTGACCCCGGATCTGCATCACTTCCTAGGTTGGTGGTGGGTGGACGAGAGTGTTTTCTCCGGGGTTCCACTTCGCCCTCGTCCCCCCTCAGCTCACCTGTTCGTAGACGCCTCCACTCAGGGGTGGGGGGTGCATCTGGGTCACGAGCAGGTGGCGGGAGTTTGGTCTCTGTCAGAGCAGAACCCACACATCAACGTCCTCGAGTTGGACGCAGTTCATCTAACGATTCAGCACTGGCAGGTCCCCTTGCGAAGCCAGTGCCTACTAGTCCACTAGTTACTTGTTCTGACTCAGGAGAGATGGATCTCTCTCTGTGTCCGGTTAGGGTGTTGAGGGTGTACATGCAGCGTACCCGCAGGCTGAGGGATGGCAGGCGTCGTCTGTTCTTGCCTCACTCGCCGAGGAGCACCAAAGAGCTAGACAAGAGAGCATTGGGAGTGTACCTGAGGTCGGCAGTCATTGATGCGTACAAGGCCGCTGACCTGCCTCCTCCATCGCGTTCAACCCGCATGAGATCCGTGCAGTCTCAGCCACGATGGCTTACCACTGTAACATCGTGGTCTCGGACGTCATGGCAGGAGGTTTTTGGCATTCCTCAGAGGTTTTCGCCAATCATTACTGGCTGGGTCCACAGGTGTTCGCTCAGGCGAAGGTGGTCCCCCCGACAAGACCGAGAAGGGGACAGTCCTCTGTTCCCGTTGGGGTCGGGGGCAGTATCTTAATCAGAAGTTGAGGGGCTGGGTTGTCTCTTCGATCCGCTTAGTGGTAGAGATGGTGTCTCCTGGGCTGTGCCTTGTCCTCACCACAAGGTGGGGGACTTGTAGGTTAGCTTACACTCAGGGCTTGTTGCTGGTCTCGTCTCTACCACATACTCTCCCGCCTCCATGCAGTGGGATTCTAGGCATAGTAGGTCTAGTCAACAGATAGGTATTTAAATAATAGTACGTTTTTTATTAAACGTAATTATTTATATTTACCTGTTGACTAGACCTACGCGCTAGGCCCGCCCATCCTCCCCGCTTGGTCTGTCTTGCCTTTGTTGGGGATGTTTGGAGAGCGATGTTTCCGGTGGTGACGTCACGAGACCATGCAGACTTACCGCCCTTTGGAGAGGATTTTTTCGCATCCCCCACTCCACTGTTCATGTTTCGTCTGTGTTAAGGTTGAAATAGCATATCTAGAGAGGAGGTAGGCATAGTAGGTCTAGTCAACATGTAAGTATAAATAATTACGTTTAAGCAAAACGTACTATATTATCTTATTATATGTAAACAATGTTATATTTGGATCATCTATTTTTGCAGCAAATCAGTGGCCTATGTCCCGCGACAAAGATACAAGTTAAGACGAAACTCAAGGGTCCTCGTTGTATTGTTGGTGAGTGTATCTTTATCTGCCGATTGTAGATATTGTTTTACATCTCTAGGTATCATCCAAGGGTCCAATATAGTTCTATATACACGCACAAAAGAAAATGATGTTTTGAGATGATCCATTTTTAATGTTACAGTGTGAAAGCATGCAAGTCAGTGAGGGCCGTGTCTCAACAAAATTCTCTTTTATTTCGTGTGAGTAACAATTTCAGTGACCAGTAGCATGGCTCCTCGTCACCTCGTCGTTACTCAGGTTTTCCCGTCATTGACAATGCAATATATTCCACCTCCACAAGAGATGGATCCGACATCAACATGGAGATGATACAGTAATATCGATCAACAAGTACAATATGAGTGTTGTCCTGAAAATCGTTCTGTTCTTACGATTGTTACAGTCAAATTGAAATATATTGCTGAGGGTAGTAAGCTGACCTTATACTTGACTTTCGCTCATTGGATAAAAACTCGAATCATCATTGTGTAAGCCACAAGTTCGTTTTATCTTTTATGTATTGTGTATTACAGAATACTGTCTCAAGGACAATCATACCATACATGTAGGAGACAAATGGGGCCAAGGAGACCAGAAATTGATGTGTACTGCTGAAGGACACATACCCAAGCAGTTCGCTACAGGACTCAGTGAGTAGACACTTGACAACTGGTTTGATATGTGTGTGTGTTGAGATGCTGGCATGTCCGTGTTAATCTATACAACAAGGCATTAGTACAGTGTGTAATCAAGATTAGATTTGGTTTCACTTTGTGGATCAAGAATAGATATTGATATCATTTTACATGACAATGCAGGTCTCTCTAAAATCAGAATGTTTTCAAAATTGTACATATTTTTATCTCACAAACAAAACCTTTTGTCTAAGTTACTCTTGTACATATCCTTACCACTTCTCCATCTCGTGCTGTACACTGTGATATCAAAGATGTAATTACCTGGAAAGGGCTTTTTTAAGTTGATAACTTGTGCCCAATCCTTTTGTTAACTGAATAAAGTATGTTTCAATCAATGGAAATAATATATTGACAACGTTATTTCAATCCCAAAAATCGTTTTAGAATTGTTTACGAAAGTTTAACCAAATATATGTCTAAAACCTTTCAGTAACATTTCAATTCTTCGAAATAGAAGTTCCCTTCCGTTTTTTTAAAAGCAAAACAAAGTTCTACAACATTTGATCCAAGTTTGTGGATTGATGAGACGTTGAGTAAGTTGAGTAAGTTGATTCTGATGAGGTCGGTTAAATGAAAATAATTAATAACAGTGTATCGAGGTCTCTGTCATCTGTTGCCTCGAATGTGTCACAACACCACATACATCGATGTGACAATTGTAATCTGATATTTTATGACTACTTCATTCAATTGCAGTGATCTTGTTCTATAGCGGTTATAACTCTCCCTCAGGACTCACAATGATTCGACTCCTAGAACCATCACTGAAGTATCTGACCACGAAAAAACAATCAGTGAGTCTCCACTCGGTTGGGTATGACCCGGGCTCGGGAACATACATCTATATCAACGAGGATCAAGATAAAGTAGGAAACTTAACAATAGACGAGGAAGTACATCTCCACAGCGTATACACAATAGAGCTCCCTGACAGGTAAAGCGTTAAGCATCCTGCTTCATCAATGTAGTTGTAAGTATCCTTCAATCCCTGGGTGGTCTGTTTAGATTTTGCTTCGAATATCGACATAAATGACTGGCCAATAAAATGACTTTTATCGATCACCATTGGCTGTGCGAGACTGGCGGGCGACCTCAACTTTCAAATCAAGACAATCACTAGTTTACACAACACATGCTGTATGTAACGGGAACAACTTGGGGATTGAAGGAAACAGGACAATGTCCTTGAGGAGCAAGATGAGCATAAAGTTGGTATAAAGTAATGTTAACAAGAGAGTGTTATTGAATTGTTTTCTAATAATGTACTTCCTCAAATGTAAGTTGCCACTTTTTTAAATCGCACTGAAAGGCTTAGTTTTTATATCAAACTCTATTTTCCAGCAATAAACGACTGAATGTTGTCCAACTGGACCTCAAAGCTGGCTTCATTTTTATTAAGTCAACATCCTCGAATATATACAGAACTCATTTTCCACCTACCAAGCTAACGAAACTCAAGGCAAAGGGTGACATGTGTCTTCATCGCAGTGTCAAGTGAGTAAATAAATTGCACAACATTTGGTTCATTTTATGTGCACTTCACTTTTCCAAGTTGATGCGCTGAAGAGGATTTTATGGACGTTTCAGAGGTTACTACATTAGAGACAACCTCCTTTAGTGACCTAAAGCTATAGACATCAAATTAACAATAAATGAACTTCGGTGACTTATTTAGGATCTTCTTAGTCATGAGTTCAAAGGTCAGTCTCTGGTATGGCGTTTATGTTTCAACCTCCTAAACCTCATGAACGTTATTTTCTCAAACCTGAATAGTGTTGAGGAAGCCAGATCATTTGAAACTTTGGTCACCAAAGGATCTTGAAACTTTGATCTTCAAAAATGTTATGCTTAATTTAATACCGGGCCATATGATACTTAAATTCGCTCCATGGACTTCAACCTTAGGAAAAAAATTTCAGCAATCTGTCTGAGGTTCTCAGATGGCTATTAGCAACATGCTATATGAGCTGGGGTTTATTTGGGGTAAGGTGAGGTTATTTTTTATTTAACGCCCCTTTCAAAAGTTAATTAATATCACCAAGGATGGCATTTTTGCTTACAACAGCATCATGATAATGCTTTTTAGTGGAACCTGCAAGACGCCCTTGACATTTTGAATTTCAATATATAATGCAACCAAATCTTGCTATGCGTAGATATAGTTCTCTTCAGCAGATAAAGTTACCTAGTCACGATTTGAGATTTGAAGTTTGAGATT
Organism: Gibbula magus; assembly: GCA_936450465.1. Classification (NCBI taxonomy): domain Eukaryota; kingdom Metazoa; phylum Mollusca; class Gastropoda; order Trochida; family Trochidae; genus Gibbula; species Gibbula magus. The sequence continues at coordinate 18,171,835 of OW388302.1, forward strand.
ATTTGAGCGTTACACTGTGTGTTATGATCAGCATGACTATAAAATTGTCACAAGGCACCTTGTGAACCAATTACATCTAAGATTCAGAACTGAAGAAGGAATATATCCAAGGACTACAAATAACGTTTCAGACGCCTCTACTTCTCCAGTGGCTACAGAGGGATCTTCAGCATCAACTACCATGGAGAAGACACGACGCAACATCTTGTGAAGGACATTGCAGATTTTGTTGTTACTGGTACGTACTCCATGCGATTTGATACAATTAGTAATAAACCTGTTCAAAAACTTCTTAATGTAGGTAAGAGTATTTCGGTGTCATATCTAACTGCTTCATATCTTGAATCTGAGAGCTTGAAGGGTTAACTAGCTGTCTCTTACACAGAGACAAGGGTTGTGAAACTCATGCTAGCTCTGTTATCTTGGGCAATGTGACTTAATTCGAGGTGTGCCTCTGTTCACTCCGTAGTACAATTAGGTACCTGCTATTGAAGCGAAGTCGAAGACAGATATTAGGCTGCTAAATTACCCCCAGTGAGTTGAGAATGAAAAGGGAACAATGTTGGTCCTTACACAACAGTAATGATGCATGTGCGCACTTTGAACATTTCTCATTGTCTAGTGTGGAGTATTGTACTGAACATTTCTCTTTGTGGAGTGTGATGTATTGTACTGAACATTTCTATTTGTGGAGTGGGATGTATTGTAATGAACATTTCCCTTTGTGGAGTGTGTAGCTTGGTGAATGTACTGAACACTTCTCTTTGTGGGCTGTGTGTTTAGGAATTTCATTACCCAACTGAGATAGGAGAATGAAAAATGTCCTGTTTTTGCTTTTTTTTATGACGTCATACCGTAACGATGCGTCAACGAAGAAGAGTTCAAGTAGGGGTCATTATGTCGACAACATTTTGTATCAACATAATTTTCATACTTCACAGAATATGACTTTATGTCCAAACATTCAAAAAGCCCTAGAAAGCTGAAATCATGCGTTCATACTCCTTAGACAAACATGATTAATAACTATGATATTTTGTTAATTACTTGTATCTTACATGAGATAAAGATTTATTTGAAAGAAACAACAATTGGCTTCATGAGCCTAGCTCACCTAATCTTGATCTCATTGAGGTGATATATATCATTATGACGTCATCATTAGATGACAATATTACGATGACAACAGATGACATTAGCAACCTTTTGAGGGGATAACATTGGTAAATGTGTTTCATTATAAACGATATATGACATGTCACATTCCAAAGTTTATGAACAAAGGCTTTCAAAGACTTGAAACAAGTTGATAATGGACAATATTAAATACTGACGAATTCCGGGACCAACCCATATTAGCAACCCCTGGCCTCCTTGGTTAGCATTGACAGGGCTGATATATTACAGTAGATATCACTTGATTTCACACCCGTATTATCTGATGTGCATAATAAAGTGTTAGGTTAAACAAAATTGAAATGTTTCTCGGACATCGGCGCATCACCTATGTTGGTGCACGTGACATCTTTTCATAGTCATTTAGAAAAAAGAAATGATGAATTTGCCACATCATTTTTGCTAACACCTCAAATTTATTTGTCCACCAAATATATTGGTCTGCAGGAACGGATGTTATTATTCTTCTACCACTTCCAGGCTACTATTGATGGAAAATATGTACTCATCATTTTTTCAACAAAAATAAAGAGAAAACCTACCGCCCTCGTCATTTCTTTAAAATGTGCGCGAGAAACATTTAAGAAAGATTTGAACTGGAAACTTTGGGTGACCGGTGGTGATGATAAAGAATTAAGTGGTTTGTTTCTTTCAGACCTGTACAAAAACGTGTGTATGGGTGACTCCTGATGATAAATGATTAATTCGTTGTTTCTTTCAGACCTGTACATATATGTGTGTATGGGTGACCACCACCTAGTGAGATACAACCACAGCGACGACCTGGAGACAACCAAGGCAGTCACATACAACGTTAAATGTGATGATATCTTCTGGTGCCAGGGCCACCTTATATCTCGATATCGGAAGAATCACAGGTAAGTAATACACACCCATTGTCCTTAAATAATGATAGCTTTTGTATGATGGACCTACTCTTCTTGGGGGTTTAAAGATTTCATCAGACTAAATTCAAATTTGTTTAATCTGATCATGAAAAACATTTTTGTTGTGACCAACCACTTTGGTACAAAGCATTTGTGTTATTACCAATGAATCTGTGGTAACAAAGCATTTGTCTTGTAACCTATGAATCTGGTAACAAAGCATTTGTCTTGTAACCAATGAATCTGGTAACAAAGCGTTTGCGTTGTCACCATTGAATCTGGTAACAAAGCATTTGTGTTGTAACCAATGAATCTGGTAACAAAGCATTTGTCTTGTAACCAATGAATCTGGTAAATAAGCATTTGTCTTGTATACCACGAATCTGGTAACAAAGCATGTGTCTTGTAACCAAGGACTGTGGTAACAAAGCATTTGTTGTGTAACCAATGGTTCTGGTAACAAAGTATTTATTGTATCAAATGAAAGAACAGTTTTGAATCGTATCTCTGTTTGATCAAATATCACTTGTGTTTTGTTTTTCACAGAACGGCAGTGCTGGAAAATGTCTTGTCACCAAATCAATCCCTCCTGTTGCTAACTGTTCCAAAAGGCAATTCACGTACCTCAATTCTGCCTATAAAGAGTCTCTAATCAAATTGTAACCGGGAGAGTCCTTTGTCATACTTTACCTTCGATAAAGAAAACTATTCATATTTAAATGTTGTTTGGTAGATATTATGATGATGATGATGATGATGATGATGATGATGATGATGATGATGCATTTAAATATATCGACGTTTAATAAAGTTGATCCTCCTTGGTTACGTCTTGTACTTCTTTGTGTAAAGTAATTAAAGTGACTGTGTTATGTTGGTAATGCACATGTTTATTTATGCCAGGCAAATATTTCTTAATCAAATCTTTCTTAAGTCTAACATTAGCAATTATTTTCACATAATTTACATATCTTTTTATGTTGCATAAACTGTTTTCGATCTAGTGTTTAGAGTAACTAAACTAAACTTGTTTAAGTTATATTTGAAATAAGTAAGCTTTTCTTGTATGCGTTTGTGATTTAGCCATAATAGAAGATTTAAATAATCCATGAATAAGCATTAAGAAGTGCCGCCAACAAATCAAAATGCAAGTTGTTTTTAGAAAACCGATAGATTACCACGAGACAATTACCTAGCGTTCTCTGCATCTCTACAACAGTTGCAAACTGAGTTATATTATGATTTTCAATGCCTTTATTTCCGAAAGAATAATAAATCCTTTTCTACAAAGGCCAATTACTGTAAAGATGGCGAATCTTCTGTCAAATCGAACCAATTTATTCAGGAAATTATCAAACAAGTTTTTAAAAATATATTTGAAAAGCTCACAACAATGATTTAATGAGTTTTATCATTTCAACCAATTTGCATTAAATAAATTTAGCAATATCTGATTGATAAATCGCATTATAACCGAGAGCATGGTCTAGGGGAGCTAACTCTCCTCCCTTCAAACTGACGTCACGTGACGTTAGGCTATAAAAGCCCCTCCAAACGTTAAACGCGTCCTTTCTGGCGGCGCTCTCATCGGCTCAACAACTAACTTCACGTCACTTGCACCGAACGTCATGCCACATGGTACAACCCCTGGTCGGGCTCGGCCAGTTTCGGTTATAAAAATAGAAGACAAGGAAAGCAGGGACAAAACGGAGGGCGGTCAACGACGTGGACCCTCGTCCGAACAAGGCTGTGAGGGAGGAAAACCATGCCAGAAAGCAACGGTGAGAATTTTTCAAACTCGTGTCTCCCAAATTTTTTGAATGTCCATTCTTCTCAAGATCGTTTCTTACCCCCCATGGCGGTACCCCCCAGGGCTAGGGTAGACTCGTGATAATTCTGTTTCGGTAAATCTTGATATGCCCGACCTTCACCTTCATGTGCTGGATCACGATAATCAAAATTCACTACCACAAGTATGCGTAGAGTCATACCATGAAGAATGCGCAGATGATAGCCTAGGTTCGCTTGTACCACAAAACATAAAAGACAAAATTCATAACAGTGATTTCATCGATTTGGGCGTCCTACTTAAAGGTCAAAGTTCAGACAACTACGACGATATGCAAATAAATTTCACATTCAATTCCAAGGGTAAAATCGAAATGTGTAAGAAAAAAGCTTCCAGAATCGACAATATCGACGACTGGACATCTGCATTCCTAGTTTTCGCTAGCATCTACTTAGAGAGATACCCCTCTAAACATCAGCAGTTGATTAAGTACATAAGTACAATCAGGCTAGCTTCCCGGCGGGCTCGAGGATTCGGGTGGAGAGCATACGATCTCCAATTCAGAAGAAGAATGGCTAGATATCCTTCTTTATCTTGGGCTAAAATCAACCATGATTTGTGGCTCGTTAATATCATGCCGCATGGAGTAAATCACATGCCAATGAGCAAATTTCAAGTTCGACGTCCCGCGCCAGCCAGGCAATCCAAATCCCCATGTTGGGATTTTAATTTTTGCTCATGTTCACGGTCACAATGTAGATACTCGCACACGTGCATGAAGTGCGGCGTTTCCCACGCATCTAAATCCTGTACTAGACTGCCAAATCAAACACCCCCTTTACAGTAAAGGACCTTCCCTTTAAAGGAAGAATCAATCAAAACTGATGTGTTGATATCGTTTCTCAAAAGTTACCCTGTGCCTGAAATATCTCGACACCTCATAGAGGGTTTCACATTCTGTTTTAGTTTGATGCCCGTGAAACCCCACTTCAGCCATAAATCTCAAATCGTGTCAATTATACCCAGAAGTTGTTCGTCAAAGACTGTTAAAAGAAATTTCGAACGGGCGTATGGCGGGACCTTTTAATGAACCACCTTTATCAAATTTAAGAATATCGCCAATAGGACTCGTGCAGAAAAAAGACCCCAACGAATTCCGCTTAATTCATCACTTATCATATCCACAGGGTTCCTCGGTAAATGATTTCATCGATGACGAGTTTGCGTCTGTAAAATACACTAAATTTGATGACGCAATCTTTATGCTACAAGATATAGGCCAGGCTGGCCTCATAGCCAAAGCAGATATAAAGAGTGCTTTCCGGTTAATACTTGTGAGACAAAGCGATTTCGATTTGCTTGGCATTTGTTTCGAAGACAAATATTACATTGACATGTGTTTACCTTTCGGATGCAGAACGAGCTGTGCATTATTTGAAAAGTTTTCAAGTTTTTTGGAATGGTATACGCGAGAAAACCTCAATCACGCTCATATTCTTCACTATTTAGACGATTTCCTGTTTGGCGGACCCAAGGGAACTAACTCTTGCTCCCTAGCACTGAAAACTTTTATGAATGTGTGTGCTGACCTAGGTGTACCCGTGGCCGAAGATAAAACAGTACAGCCCACAACAAAACTCACTTACTTGGGTATAGAACTTGACACTATCAAACAACAATCTCTCATCCTGGAGGAAAAAATCAACAAATGTGTAGCACAGCTTAAAGAAGTTCAATCTTTGATAGGTCTCCTTAACTTTATTTGCCGGGTAACTCCTATGGGGCGCCCATTTATCAGGAGACTTATTGATACTACAAAGGGGGTTAAACAACCAACGCATAAATTCGACTTACTAACACTGTTAAGAATGACCTGATTACGTGGCTTTCTCTATTGAAACACCACAATGGAAATACAATCTTCATAAACATGTTGTGGGATGACAGTGACACACTTCAGCTGTACACAGACAGTGCAGGGGGCGGTGCCGGGGGGTTCGGGCTCTACTACAACGGTAGGTGAGCGCATGGACCCTGGCCTCCTGAGTGGCATATTATAAAGCTTTCACAGCAGACATTACTTTCTTAGAATTCTTCCCGGTACTTCTCTCCGTGCTAATATGGGGCGAGAGTCTAACAAATTCCAAAATACTTTTCAACTCTGATAATCAAGCGGTTGTGTCAATCATAAACAAACTTTCTTCCACCTCCCCCATGTCATGGTCCTCGTCAGGTGGTTTACACTGCGATGTATCTAAATCTAAATCTTTGGATAAAAAACCCGTATATACCGGGAAAGCTCAACAGTGTTGCTGACTGTATATCTCGCTCTAAATTTCAGCAATTTCGCAAACTTTCACCGAAGGCTGACAGGTTCCCAACCCAAATACCAAGCATGATATGGCGGCGTTTGAAGCAGAAGCTTTCCAGTTGTTAGACTCCTCGTTGTCAGATAACACTAAACGTGCATACGCACAAGGTGTTTCCTCTCTCGAAAACTTTCGACATGAATTCAAACTTGGTCATTCGTGGCCGGTCCTAATAAATCACCTGTTTAGGTATATAGGCTACAAGGACGCGCCCCATCAACGGTTTCTCAACACTTTGCGGCAATCAGTAGACAACACAAATTAAATAGTTGTGTCGATACCACGGATAATTTCTTAATTAAAAAGATGATTCATGGAATGAGGAACACTTCACAGCTTCCAGACAGTCGCTTACCTATCACAACTCCCATTCTACAAAAACTCGTTCAGGCCCTACCTTCAGTGTCTTACTCTAGCTTCGAAGCAAACTCTTTACCAGCATGTTTACATTAGCATTCTTTGCCTTTTTAAGAGTGAGCGAAATGGTTAAATCATATCCTTCAAACGCAAAAGGCTACTGCGACTTTAACTGTTAAAGTTAGATTTTCTAAAACCGACCCGATCGGCCGGGGGCATTGTCTCAACATCAATCGCAAGCGAAACACCCATATTTGCCCCATTGCTGCAATGTCTTCCTACTTGCAAGTTCGCCCAATCTCATTAAAATCAGATTATCTCTTTTCCCATATGAACGGTAAACCGGTAACGAAATCACAGTTCTCTTCAGTGTTGAAGAAAACATTAAAATTTATTGGGCATGGACAGGTTGCTTACAATACACATTCATTTAGAATAGGAGCTGCAACCACGGCGGCTATAGTGGGAGTACCGTTAGATAAGATAAAAGAATGGGGCCGCTGGAGATCAGATGTCTACAAGAGATATATTAGAATAAAATTGTTTGATAAGGGCTAACTAAAGCTTAAAGATTTGCAGTATGGCTACTTTGATCGTCTTACATCTACTGGGCTCAGCGGAAGGCCAGGATCCTGGGATTCAGCCCGGACCTCGGTTTGGAGCAGCGGGGAATCAGTCTACGATTGATCTCCAAGAGGGGCATGAAATGGCCGGAGCTTGCCAACACAGTGAGGAACAAGTTGAAATCTTTTCCACCACCGAGGGCACTACTGATCCACCTAGGATCAAACGATCTGACCAGCACGCCGGGTTCAGCCCTGGGAAAGGCCGTCATTCAAGACCTACACAACCTTCAAGCCCTGATGCCGAACACCCTTCTCGTCTGGTCTGAGATGCTGCCTAGGCAGAAGTGGGACGGAGCCTACAACGCCGCGGCAGTAGAGAGAAAGCGGAAGCGTCTGAACTGGCGGGCCACCTTCACAGTGTCGCAGCTCGGTGGTTAAGTAGTGAAGCATAACATAGTCCCTGGGGACCCCGGGCTATACTGGCAAGATGATGTGCATCTGTCAGACGTGGGAACAGCTTTGGTCCTCAATTCGATTCAAGAAACACTTTTCCAGATTTTCCCATAATTTTTCAATATCAGCATTTTTGGGCGTAATTTCGTGGGTACTCAAATTGTGGCAGCAGCCTCTTGGCAAATGCAAATATTCTATTCAAATACAATGCTTATTGTATATCACTGTGGTTCCCGTGTATACAATTATTAGGGTTACATACAAACACTTCGCTATCGATGTGGGCTCCCCGCGGTAACAAGTCGCTGTATTCCGGGGTTTTGGCCGAGAGTACTTTGTGTCTATGAGGGCTCACCTTGCACTGAAGTACTCTCATTGTCATGTTGCTAAGGATAGCTAGCGGCTTCCTTGCCGAGATAAACGAGTGTCTATGTGGGCTCCCCTTGCCTCGTTGATTCTCACTCAATTTATAGCTTAAAGCTCTGTCCAGGGGTTGCCGCCCAAATTACATGTGAATAAACTGCGCCCTTTATTCTCCAATAACTTTTTGTTTTCTCATTTAATTTTGCAAGTCTCTTCGGGTTATAATAATATTTATGTATGTCTATTATTAATTATATCCATATATTTCTGCGTACATCCTTGTCATTTGCTATACATTATATTTATTTATGTAAATTACATTTATTTGTATCATGTACTACCCTTGTTGGCGTTTTGGGAAATAAATGATGATGGTGATGATGATGCATGTCGGTTTGTAGTGAAATTGATGAAAAACGGATAAAAACCCATAAAAAGTACGGTCAAGGTAAATGATAAAAGTGTACGACCTTTAAAGGAATATCTGAAAGAAAAGGTTTAGAAATATCTTTTCAAAGAGTTTGATCACATGAGTCAGAACCTAAATGTATACATATACATATACATATACCTACCTACCTATATAACTTATGAAGAAGGTGAGAAACTGTCCGCCATCTTGGATCCTGCCATAGGACCGGGAAATGTTTACTTGCTCAAATAGGCTTTGTAATATTCGTAGACTGATCAAATTCCCATTTCCAATCATATGGCAGGATAAAAAATTGCAGACAGTCTCTCACCTTCTTTATGTATTATAAACGTAGGTAGATATATGTATATGTGTATTTAGGGTCTGGCGCAATATTTGTTTGATGAAGTTACTGTGACAGAACAGTACTTTATTTCGCTCAAGGCTATGTACATGGACATAGCATATTTAGGGTTTAACAGGAGATCGTTTAAGCATAGAGCAAAAAACATAGGAGATAAGTTTTCACCTTGTCTTACGCCTTTGCTGCATGGGAAGTATTCAGTGTTTATGTTCTTGATGGATGCAGTTGCTTGACGGCTCACAATACAAATTCCCTGAAGAGGATCAGGCATGAACGCGAACATTATTGAAATATTCGCCTTGTAAGAAGGAACGACACGTGTCGGTGCAAGGTCAGACATATACAATGCTGGTCAAGGTAAGTCAACACAAGAATTCACTGTCAAGTTAAGTTCTTTATTCTCTTAAACCACTCACAGTGGTCCATAGTACAATTTACATGTGTAATTATACAATATTACAACGAGACAATATCATAAGTGTTTTGAAACTTGTTCAAAGATACATTTGATGTATTTACTGAGCTTATCAATAACTTACAATTTCGTCCAGTAAAGAGGCTATGGAGTTTAAAATAGTTCGATCTTGTACAACAATACTTTGGTAATAACCTAATTCATTTTTTTTAACAAACAGTTACATTTAAAAATAAACCGGTATTCGTCACCCACCTCACCAGAGTTACACATCAAACATTTTCTATCGATATAAGGAATATGATGCCAACGGCCTACTTCAACAGGGAGCTTACTATTACTAGTTCTAAATTTCAGCAGAGGCTGTGAAACTTTCGCTGGTAAAAAATATAATCTTCAACACCAAACATTGGTTTTATACAATCATATGTTTTCCCTTCAGATGATAAAGATTTTTCGTATTGCCATTGAAAACAAATATCTGTTTGAATTTGTTCAACTTTGCAAAGAAGCCAATTTATGTTAACACAATTCTGATCATTCCAAATATATGACAGACCACAATCATCCAAAATCATAGCCAAACAGGTTGATATTCAGTATTTTTATCAATTGCTAATAATTGTGTATACACTTTACCTGAGAGTTTATTGTTATTTTCATTATTCAAAAGTTTACACCAATTAGACACTAATTCAGCATACTAGTGCAACAATGGGAAAACAGATATCGAACTTGAGATGTCCATGTTATATCTACCAAAAACAAAAGGGCCGGGTAGCTTGGGAGACCGCGTTACTGTGCCTTAATTATCTGTATAAACACCAATGTGATAACTCTTCCGGTACTGGGTTGTCATTGTCATGTTATGTCAAGTCCATATGATTACAACCTGAGCCAAGATCAGTGAGGTTTGTATGTAATCCTTGAACATATACCAGACTGCCACCTGTCTATGCTGGAACATGGCGAAAGAGTCTATACCGAAATGCAGCAATAATGAAAATAAAGAATATAAACATCTATATACATCTTGTTGTTTCTATATGTTTCCAAATCCTATCATTCCTAGATTGGTCAATACGAGTAAAATGTGACCAATGTGAAAGCATTACACAATGTGGACATAAGTACCAGAATGCGGACCTTTGACGATATATATACAATGGAAACCAACTAAGTAAAGACCGCTTATCTAAGAACCGTATGAGTAAACACTTTTCTTTGGTCCCCGCAACTCCTTCAGTAATTATCATTGTCCCTGTAAGTAGGTTACTAAACAAATGAAATCTTTAACTAAACTTCATCAGAGGGCCACCTGTCAGATAAATCATCTGCAGGTTTTCGTAAGTTTAGATAAGTAAAATACCTGATATGTAAATACATGTTGGCGAGTCCCTTGATTTTTTACATATCAGGTTTCCACTGTACTTTACTTAGCCAATACGAAAACCTTACTTGATAACATTATATTTCTTATAACTAAGGAACTGCACCTCTGTTAAACTTGACCATTTAGAATCAATTAATTGACATTAACACTTTAATTATTTGCATGAAGAAGCCCTATAAATCGCATCAGTCTATTTCACTACTTTACTTAGTTTAATCATGTATTTCTTGATGAGACACTTTGATGAGATTGGTCTTGTTCAATGTAATATATTTTATTTTGACCATTTTTTTCCACATGCATTGTCTTACATTCCTTTCGTATGCAAACGTTCTAAGAAAAACATTGGTTGGAAACCTTCAGAGACCTATATAAGGGATTTTGGTCTTGTTCTGTGCAAAGTAATACATTTCCCTTTTCCAGGTTTTTTCCAAATACATTGTCATACAATCCTTTCAGTTACAAATGTTCTAAGAAACTTATCGATTGAAAACTTGGACCAACAATTAATCCTTAACAATTTATAAGTTGCTTTAACGAACACCTATCTAACGTAGATCATGTAAATACAAACATCTTCATGTACATTAAGGAGAACAGAGAGCAATAGACCCAATAGATTCTGTTATAAACAAACGTTATCATTGTTGCATCATAAATGATGATTGCACCTTTAATCAATGGGGAGACACTCTAACGATAGGTATAAACCATTTTGCGAACTAATCTCCCCTGTAATGTTGTCAATTTAGATAACAGAAAGTTTCCATGATTGTCAAAGATCAAGATTTCAGGGTAGGTTAGATTAATGGCTTAAAGTTACTTTAAAATGCATATCCTCTTTGTCATATTTTTACAAAATTATTCATGGCATATTTCAAAGTTTCTAAAAAATCTAGTACCAACACAGCAAAAATGACTGAGTATCCTGCGATCTGGAAACCAACTGGAAACTGGGTAATAGGAGTATCCACTTTGTATCCATCTGCTGAAACTAGGTACCCTGGTTTCCAACTAGAATCCATTTTGGATTCTATAACATTAAGTATTTCCGTGATTGAAACCAACTGGAAACATTGATTAAGTGTTTCATGTTGGTTTCCATTCCTGGAAATTGCAATCAATGTTTCCATGATATGGAAATCAACATGAAACCATAATCTGAAGTTTCATGTTAGTTTCCATTCCTGTAAATTGCAGTTATTGATTCCAGAAAATGGAAACCAACATTAAACTATCAAATGAAGTTTCATGTTGGTTTCGATTCCTGGAAATCTGCATAGAAAGATTCCATTAAATGGAAACCAACATGAAACTACCACAGCACACATGACTGAGTATCCTGAAATCGGGAAACCAACTGTTAACTTGGTAATAGGGGTATCCACTTGCTATCCTATCACTGAAACTTGGCAACCTGGTTTCCAACTAGAATCCATTTTGGAATCTATGATATGTAATATCATAGATAGGGAAACCAAAATGAAACTATAAGTGCTATGTAGTGTAATGGAAACAGATAATGAAATAATTAAGAACCCGTGTATCCATTTGTTAACCATTTGTTCAAATCAAAAGACCAATAGAAACCAAATTAGTTATCCATTATTTCAAATTGCACGTGTATTCAAAGCAAAGTACTAGTAATTCAATATTAATTATTATGATAAACATGTTCAAATCAATTTTTCAGATGAAGCTTTAACAAAGAATGGTTAACAATACTTTTGAGAAAAATAAAGTCTTGCAAATGTTATATTTATATAAACAAGTAAATAACTGAAACCCTTGATTGATATGATATGATATGTACCGTATTCCTTTTCATTTCGACAATTCCATAACTTACATCATCTTTGATATGTTTTTATTGTATTATTCATTGTATTGCGTGTGTAATGTTGGACTTACTATTTAACATCTAAACAAAAATATCATTTACAAACTCTAAGATTCAGTGAGCCTTAATTTATTAATTAGATGTAGGTCAAATGTATGCTCCATACGTATCGCCGGACGCTCGCTGTCCACCATATGGTGTTATATAATAGCCAGACCATGTGCTCTCCCAGACAAAGAGCTTTGTTCATCATCCACATTTTGGCGGGATTAAATTGCCAGTATAACATGTGACTGAATGAAGAAACAATCTTGTCTGCCGGGTGTACGTGAACTTCAGTGGCAACAACTGCTGTCATTCACGGAGGGCAAAACAACATGATATTTCTACAACTGCATGCAGGTACAGTGCGCATTTCATGTAATACTTACAGTTCATGTTTTTCTTATTGTGTGTCCAATATGCTAATGATTGAAATACCTTCGAAATATTGTACCATTGAAAATAAAGTAATTGTGTTTCTGAAAGCAGTCAGGGCACACCCTGTATGAAACGTTTTCATTCTTACAGAATAAAATAAATCAAAACTTGCAAAACTGAACAAAATGACCGAAAATTATTTTAAAACGTTAACCATGCAAACAAAAATCAAAAGTAATACACATAAGTCATAACTCTATATAGACAACCTCATTGATTTTGGACAATGGACTTTTTTCTAAAGGTTTGAAACTAAAATTCACACACAAGAAATTACTTTGGTCATTATTTCTAACAAATTTATTATTCAAAACATCACGTATCTTCCAAATTGATAACACATATAGGGACAAGGGAATATGTTAGAATGTAAATCCCATACGACGTTCAGAATTAACAGACTTCAAATACAATATATATGAGAATATGTACCATTTTAATAAATTATACAAATATCATTATGTAGCTCATTTTTTTTATATTTACTCTGCCGCATGGTATATCAGACATATTTTGTTGTGATGTTTGTTATGAAAGCATAATGGAATTTTAAAATTTATTTTGAAACGATGTCAATGTTTATTGTATCAAGACAAACAGTCTCTACTTTCTTGATTCATTATAACATACGAATACATAAAAATTACATTCTAAAAAACGACCAAGTAAGAGTTGCTGTACTGGGCCTAGATTTTCGAAGCTCTCTTTGCTAAGACAGGTCGTAAGAAGTTATGACAACCGTTAAGACAAACTTAGCGCTAAGATAAGAGCGATTTTCCAAACTCTCTTAGGCCTGTCGTAAGTTCAAACTAGTTACGACAGCTATCGTAAACAGTATATAGGGAATCCCCGATGACGTCACTGGGATTCCCCCTTAGCAGACGTCAACAATATGGATACTGACAGTGACAGCACTAATGTCGTCGGCTCTAGCGCGGCTAAAAGACCTAGGAAGGCGAAGTGGACCGCCTCTGAGATGGAAATTCTTGTCTCGGAGGTTGGTCTGCGTTCCTCCGTTCTATTTTCGAGCTTCAGCAGCACATTAAACTTAAAAACGAAACGGAAGAGCTGGGAGGAGGTCACCGAGAAGTAAGTCATCATTTTCTTACATTCAATGATTCAGTTACAGTAACAATGCGATTCTAACAATGTCCGATTTATCAAAAGTGTAGTATATTGTAAATGTATGTATCTGTAGGTTTCTGCCAATGTAGCTAAAGGCATAAATAATGTCACGACTAGAGTTGATACGATACGTCAAGGCCCAGACCTACATATGTAAGATGTAAACAATCAACGTATGATAGTAAAAAATCACCATTGCAGCTGTCAGTGATTTTGAAGCCAAGAAATGTGAATAAGACAAATGCCAATGGCCTATGGCCTGCAGCAATCTAAATCACTGGCTGTAGGGCTAGTTATTTTTATTCCAGTTATAAAAGTCTATTTTCATGAAGCATGCCATCTATAGCCTTATACAGCAACTTATCCCACAGATCACCATGATGAATGTTTTCACAAAAAATTTACTATGTCCCCTCAGTGTCCAGGCTAGGTAGATCTATGTATTTAATTACTGTCATTCTTAAGATAAACACCTTAAGGAATTAAAAGGGTGCACTTGAGTCAGGATAACTTCTCACAATTTTAAAAAATTTGAGTGGGATCCGACGAATATAAGTAGTTTTGCTGCTCCATAGTGGAAAATTTGTATTTAATTTGCATACTTTTTTACATTCTCATTTATTACCATATGTCTTTTTTCCATTTAGAGTAAACGCCAACAGTTCGACCAAAAGGATTTGGTCGGACATAAAAAAAAAATGGACTGACATGAAGTAAGTGAAAAACAAATGTTTATTAATGGATACTGTACAGTCACACAACAATGTGTAGTGTTACACATACACACACACACATATAGACATATATATAGGCCCTACTATAGAATTAATAACTTTTTATCTCTAAATGTAATTATCGGCTATGTAAATTGTAAATTAAAAATTCATGTACAAAAAGTTTATTGAAAAACAATATCACTCTTCATATTAATTGAATAATTTTACTTTTAAAAGGAGCAATACACGAAAACGAGCAGCCCATTCCAAGAGAGAGAGCAGCAAGACAGGAGGAGGGCCTGCACCTGTCTGTGACCTGAACAGCCTTGAGCAAATGGTATTTGCTTGTTTTGATTTATAATTGGTAAAAGACAATTGCTTAATTGTTGAAATGATGACATGTGCTAGTAAGTAATAGATGCAATACTGTTTCTTAAATCAAAACTGCCTTCCCTCCTTTTTGGTAATGAAAATAATAATATTTTGAAAGAGATGAAAAAATATAATTTAATCCGTCTAAGTACAAAGAACAATGGGATGTAAAGTAATGCTTGTTTTAATAATAGATCAAATATGTCATTTAATTATTTTCAAGGTGGCGTCACTTATCCCTTCATGCCAACTGGAAGGCTGTGAGGGTGGCCTTGAGAGTGAAGAAAGTAAGTTTTATTGTAATTTGGAGCGAGATATTTGATTCTGTCACAAAAATCCTGTATCAAGCTAAAGTTAATGCATGAAGTTATACTTTAAACACCGGGAGAGCAGCTCGGCGTCATCAAGACTATCCAGCTTCCGGGTTCTGTCTCGAAATATTCTCAACTTCGCGGGGAAACCTTCATCAGATTCGTCAAAATCACAGAGCATGAACGCTGCCATCTTGGATGCTAGACAAGTGCGCGCGACCCAACTTACGACAGGTATCTACCTATCTTAACTTTATGATCTTAGCTAAGATATCTTAAGTTTACGATCGTTTCGAAAATCGCCTATGACAAAGTCGGAAATCACTACCTATGAGGTTACGACAATCTTAGCGCTAAGAGAGCTTCGAAAATCTAGGGCCTGGTGTTTATTTTTGAATATCATATTATGACCTTTAGTTAGAATAAGAAATACCCGTTTGAATATTCATGTTTCTTTGATTAATTTGATACTTTGATAACATTTCAGCATTCCTGCACTAATGGGAAACTTGAAGAAGGCGATAGATGACCTCTCACCTTAGCCTACAACAGGTACATGTGTTTCAAAACTTAACCTAAGAACTAATGTAATAATTGCAGTATACAAAATAATAATATCTGGCAAATCAGAATGTATCATTGTGTATCTTACTAAAACACTTCAAATAAGTAAAACTGAGGTTGTACCAATTTCGATTTATGTTGGTCATTAATATCATTTTTATGTTCGTTTTACTTTTACAGCCTAGACGAACATGAAGGAAGCATGTGGACGGTCAAAGACTTCTGCGCTTGAAGATGAGCATACCATGTGGTCGAAAGTTCATTCCCATTGAGGACACAGAAAGTATTAAGCTGTAGCTGAAGAGTGTGAAATCACCCCGAAAGATTAGTGATGTAATTAACCCCGGGCCGTTTACCCGAGGAAAATAAAACCACCTGTTCCTAACATATATTGAATAGTGATGGGCCGGCAGCACAGTATAAATCGAGAATATAACCACAGAATTATCAGTGATCCTCTTTCTAAATCAGCAGCAATGCCCTGTTATTTTACCTCGTCATCCAGTTATGGCATTTTGCTGGTTGATTTATGAAGTAATTTTAAATAATGCAATTTGTAAATGTATATCTAGGATCTTCATAAATAAGATCACTATATATTGTATGGTGTACTTGATATAAATTGAATACATTCCTTAGATTTGATTGTCAGATGTCTTCTCCTTTTTGCAGCATTAGTCAAGTATTTGCTCTGCAATTGACACTTACGTAATAAACTTCATAATACAACACACTTGTTTTGTATTACTAGTACAACAGGCAAAATGTCTTTTCTTTTTTGCAATTAGATTTGATTAGATTGACTTTGCTATTGGCACTTTATGTAATAAACTTTATAACGAAGTACAATTATTTTTGTCATTACTAGAATTATTTTCTCCGAAGCATTATTGCTCTTGATGAAGATAGCATTTGATGCTGTAGGTGTTGACACTGTATTCATTTAAATCATAACATGCTTGATATGCGTGTTTAGCACAACATGCAAATGTCAACCATGGACACCAGGTTGAAACCTACAGTAAACCATTACACTGCAACCTACAGTAAACCTTAACATGGAAACCAGACTGAAACCTACAGTAAACCATTACACTGAAATCACACTGAAACCACACTGAAACCTACACTAAACCATTACACTGAAACCAGACTGAAACCTACAGTAAACCATTATACTAAAACCACACTGAAACCTACAGTAAACCTCAACATGGACACTAGGGTGAAACCTACAGTAAACCGTAACATGGAAACCAGACTGAAACCTACAATAAACCTAAACATGGAAACCAGACTGAAACCTACAGTAAACCTGAACATGGAAACCAAGTTGAAACCAAGTGTAAACTAAGAAATATGGAAACCAAGTGGAAACCAATTGGAAACTATCACATGGAAACTCAATTGAAACCGAAAAGAAAGATATTCATGGAAACCAGATGGATACCACTTGGAGGAGTGGGTAATTATTCGCACTGGATACCATCCGGATACTGGTGCAAAATTCAGTTTCAGTGTTGCTGGAAACCACATGGAAACTGTTAAAAACTGTCTGGATACCAACTGGAAATACTGGTTTCCATTGGGTATCAGTGTTCTGGAAACCAGCTCATTTTTGCTGTGCAAAGAGACTTTTTCAATTTGGAGTTTTCCGAGGTAATCCACTGGGATCCCACATTTTATTCTGGTGAAACTGGAGCTACTTTACAGAAGTTAAAAAGTATAATTAATGAACATTTTTGCATGTATTTTAGCATCTCAGTTAATCACCCTGTTAGGAACAATTATCTATTTTATCCTTTGTCAGGCAGTCGAGTAACGTGTTCTGTAAAGTTTGTTCTTGTAAATACTTTACTGTGTTCATATGTCTCCATGATGTTGACGAATTTAATACTGGGGGTGTTTTATGTATGTTTGATAAATGTTCATCTTTCTCTGCTTTTACCGAACCGTCTTGGAATACAGCTGTGCAAACAGAGGTGTATACGGAGTGGATTTTGTAACTTCTTTAAGTTCAATGAGACAACCCTGCAATGCGCTTTGAACAAGTTAAATTCCCAAGGCAGCATGAAAACAAAGGTAAATATATTAAGTTGTGGACAAGAAAGTGTACAAAGAGTTGTATCGCACTCAAAAGAGAAGAATACATGGGAAAAATGTTTAATTTCAATATTTCAATTATTACTTATAATATAATCAATTCTATTCTATACCAAGTCGAGAGTACCGTTTGAATGAATATATTCAGCATGGTGTATTATTTAATGTTATTGTTAAGGTAATATTTAGATACTGTCAAGATGTCTATACAGAACTATAAATACTTTTATCTGAAGTCGCACCTCCATGGTCTGGTGGTCGAATCACGAAGGCATGTACTGCGATGGCACCTGCGACTGAATGTTATACGGTTATATCTCACTTAATGTTTCAAACTAGGGATAATAAGATGGATATGTTGTTTTGAAAACATGCAACGTCGGAAAGTGCTAAATTCCTAGTGTTATGAGCATGTATTCTTCTTTAATTGTTATCAAATAACTAAGATAAGGTGGTTTTGGATCACAAACGTGTTTGCAAGGTAAAGCAGGATATGCACTCAGTCTTTGTAACTAACTGCAACATTCCAGAAGCTACATGTCCGATGTTTTCAATGTCCATCTCATGTCATCTAACTTTAAAAAGCTACTTTGTAGTATGCTTAGAACGCTAAGGAAGGTCCTTGAATGCCTTATCTATTGGATGTTTCTACATTAATGCCTGATTGAATTTAATTGTTAACTATTACTATCTTTGTTGAGTATGTTATTCACTTTACAATTGAATGGTATAATACTTGTTTGTTCGCATTTGTTTGTTCCATTTTGTGTTCCCCTGGTGAATTTACTAATCATAACACTAGCCAAGGAATAAACAGAAGGAAAAACAGAAACGACTCTCCCATAATTTAGTTTTCCTCATTCGTTGAAAATGAGTGATGAAACTTTCAAAGTTTTTGCGAGGATCACATAGATATGAACACCCAATCCATTTAGTGAGAGACTTGTCCATCTCATGTCATCTATCTTTCAAAAACTAGTTTTTGCTATTAATAGGACTGTAAGGAAATTGTCGGATTCTACCTTTATGGCAGGTAAACTTTGATTTATTCATCTATCCTTTTGAAATTATATTTCAGAATGGCGTCATTCAATATTATACATCACATCAAAGCTAATACACATTTCTTTAAAATAAGCAATAGCTTAAAAGCTAAAGCTTAAGATATTAGCATATTAGCATATTAGCAAACTCAGGCATTGCCTAGCACAGCAAATTGATAAAAAAAAAAATCGCTTGACATTTGTTTGTGAAATTGCTTAAGATAAATTGCTAAAAGTGCCCCAGTTTTCAAGCTAATTCTGCGTTGCATCAAATCGCCCAAGAATTATAACTTGAAGATTTAAGTTATCAATAGGTACTGTGTTGAGGTTTTATTTTCAAACATTTTATTGCCCACTAGAATGTTTGATATGTTCACGTGGTTCTTACATGGGGTAGATATTTATAGATACAAAATATATATTTTAAAATTTTAATTAATTATTCATACACTAACTTTGTTTTATA
This sequence comes from Gibbula magus, assembly GCA_936450465.1. NCBI lineage: Eukaryota > Metazoa > Mollusca > Gastropoda > Trochida > Trochidae > Gibbula > Gibbula magus. The sequence goes on from OW388302.1 coordinate 18,191,399, forward strand.
TTCTTAAGCAGCGGATCCGTGCTCCATGTCAAGAGACGAAGATACGAGTTCAGACGAAACGCAAGGGTACTGCTTGTATTGTTGGTGAGTATATAATCTGGGCTGTGTGGAAATATTTCATCTCTCTTGGTGTCTTCAAAAGTGCCAATGACATCGTTATACACGGAAAGTGGACAGTCATGTTTTGAGGTTCAATGTTACAGTGTGAAGGCCTTCGAGGCTGTAAGGGGGCGTCTCAAACATTTCTTTTTATCATGTTCATAGTAATTTGACTGATTGTGGCTGTTGGCCTGTCAGATTGCAGCCTTATACATTATTTAAAAATCGTTGCACCAAACAAGCACGATTATCCTATCGACAACTACTATAGATGTACATTGTATGACACTTACATACATTTTAGCATTAAAATAGCTTTGTAAATGTAGGCGCAGAACGTTTGTCCAGTACGTCATTTGACGAACCAGTATCGGACTCGCTTTCGCTCATTAGATACCTAATCAAAAGACACATACGCTCATTTTATGTTCTATGTATTGTATTGTTCAGCATACTGTCTCAAGAACAAGGATGTCATACCTGTAGGATACAAATGGCGTCAAGGAGACCAGAAGGTGACGTGTATGGCTACAGGACAAATACACAAGCAGTTTGCTACAGGAATCAGTGAGTAGACACTAGGCAACTATTTGACGTGCGTGAGGGTGTTTTTATGTGTAGATGTTTTATAGGTATTGGTGTTTACACACACTGTAACGTGTATATATGACATTAAGTTGCATGTTGTATGGTCTCATAAGTAAGACTTCTTTTTTATGTCCCAAAGCTTGGATTCTTGTTGTTATAAACTTATATAGACTCAATAGAATCTTTCAACTTATTTATTTAATCTAACTGTCGATAGTTGCAACACTAATGTTTAATTCGAATGATAGATTGTAAGAGCCATACTGAATGAACTATTATCAGATCGGAGGGTGTAAAGGACATTTTGATTGGACTTCTCGCAGATTGGAGATAAGGAACATTCTGATTGTACTATTTGCTATGGAATTATGATTATATCCTTTTTTTAGTATTGTCAATGCGTCGACAGTTAAGCTTACTAAACGACAATTACGTTTCAAGAATGTTATGGAAAGGCATTATTTAGGTATAGAAGTCCGGTAAAGTAATCTGTTAGTCACATTTTGTAATTGGTTCGGACCAACTCCATTACAGTATGGTTGACCGAATGATTGGTCTGAGTCGATGGTTCGATTTGACTCTTCTCAGTTCTCCTCAGTTCTCTTCAGTACACCTCGGTACTCCTCACTACTCACCAGGACTCGTCAGTAATCCTCAGTTCTCCTCAGTACTCCTCGGTACTCATTAGTTCTCCTCAGTACTCCTCAGTACTCCTCGGTACTCCTCAGTACTCCTCATTACTCCTCAGTACTCCTCATTACTCCTCAGTACTCCTCAGTACTCCTCAGTACTCCTCAGTATTCCCCAGTACTCCTCGGTACTCCTCAGTACTCCTCAGTATACCTCAGTACTCCTCAGTACTCCTCAGTACTCCTCAGTACTCCTCAGTACTCCTCAGTACTCCTCAGTATACCTCAGTACTCCTCAGTACTCCGCAGTACTCTTCAGTATACCTCAGTACCCCTCAGTACCCCTCAGTACTCCTCAGTACTCCTCAGTACTCCTCAGTACTCCTCAGTACTCCTCAGTACTCTTCAGTCCTCCTCGGTACTCCTCAGTACTCCTCGGTACTTCTCAGTACTTCCCAGTACATTTCAGTGCTCCTCAGTACTCATCAGTACTCATCAGTACTCTACAGTACTCCTCAGTACTCCTCAGTACTCATCATTACTCCTCAGTACTCCTCAGTACTCCTCAGTACTCCTCAGTACTCCTCAGTACTCCTCGGTACTCCTCAGTACTCATCGGTACTTCTCAGTACTTCCCAGTACTCCTCGGTACACCTCAGTACTCATCAGTACTCATCAGTACTCTACAGTACTCCTCAGTACTCCTCAGTACTCATCATTACTCCTCAGTACTCTTCAGTACTCTTCAGTACTCCTCAGTACTCATCATTACTCCTCAGTACTCCTCATTACTCATCAGTACTACACAGTACTCCTCAGTACTCCTCGGTACACCTCCGTACTCCTCAGTACTCATCAGCACTCTTCAGTACTCCTCAGTACTACTCAGTACTCCTCAGTACTCCTTAGTTCTCCTCAGTACTCCTCAGTACTCCTCAGTCCTCCTCATTGCTCCTCAGTACACCTCAGTGCCCCTCAGTACACCTCAGTACTCCTCAGTACACCTCAGTACACCTCAGTCCTCCTCAGTACTCCTCGGTACTCCTCATTACTCCTCAGTTCTCCTCAGTACTCCTCGGTACTCATTAGTTCTCCTCAGTACTCCTCAGTGCTCCTCGGTACTCCTCGGTACTCCTCAGTAATCCTCAGTTCTCCTCAGTACTCCTCGGTACTCATTAGTTCTCCTAATTACTCCTCAGTACTCCTCAGTACACCTCAGTACTCCTCAGTACTCCTCGGTACTCCTCAGTACTCATCAGTACTCCTCAGTACACCTCAGTACTCCTCATCACTTCTCAGTACTCCTCAGTACTCCTCGGTACTCTTCAGTACTCCTCAGTACTCCTCGGTGCTCTTCACTACTCTTCAGTACTCTTCAGTACTCCTCGGTACTCCTCAGTACTCATTGGTACTCTTCAGTACTCCTCAGTACTCCTCGGTACTCCTCAGTACACCTCGGTGCTCCTCAGTTCTCCTCAGTACACCTCAGTACACCTCAGTACTCCTCAGTACTCTTCAGTACTCCTCAGTACTCTTCAGTACTCCTCAGTACTCCTTGGTACTCCTTAGTACTCCTCAGTACTCTTCAGTACTCCTCAGTACTCCTCGGTGCTCCTCAGTACTCCCCAGTACACCTCAGTTCACCTCAGTACTCCTCAGTTCTCCTCGGTACTCCTCAGTAAGCCTCAGTTCTCCTCAGTACTCCTCGGTACTCATTAGTTCTCCTCAGTACTACTCAGTACTCCTCAGTACTTCTCAGTACTTCTCAGTACTCCTCATTACTCCTCAGTACTCATCGTTACTCCTTAGTACTCTTCAGTACTCTTCAGTACTCCTCAGTACTCCTCGGTACTCCTCAGTTCTCTATAGTACTCCTCAGTTCTCTTCAGTACTCCTCAGTTCTCTTCAGTACTCCTCAGTACTCCTCAGTACTCCTCAATACTCCTCAGTACTCCTCAGTACTCCTCAGTACTCCTTGGTACTCCTTAGTACTCCTCAGTACTCTTCAGTACTCCTCAGTACTCCTCGGTGCTCCTCAGTACTCCCCAGTACACCTCAGTTCACCTCAGTACTCCTCAGTTCTCCTCGGTACTCCTCAGTAAGCCTCAGTTCTCCTCAGTACTCCTCGGTACTCATTAGTTCTCCTCAGTACTCCTCAGTACACCTCAGTACACCTCAGTACTCATCAGTACTCCTCAGTACTCTTCAGTACTCCTCAGTACTCCTTGGTACTCCTTAGTACTCCTCAGTACTCTTCAGTACTCCTCAGTACTCCTCGGTGCTCCTCAGTACTCCCCAGTACACCTCAGTTCACCTCAGTACTCCTCAGTTCTCCTCGGTACTCCTCAGTAAGCCTCAGTTCTCCTCAGTACTCCTCGGTACTCATTAGTTCTCCTCAGTACTCCTCAGTACTCCTCAGTACTTCTCAGTACTTCTCAGTACTCCTCAGTACTCCTCAGTACTCATCATTACTCCTTAGTACTCTTCAGTACTCTTCAGTACTCCTCAGTACTCCTCGGTACTCCTCAGTTCTCTATAGTACTCCTCAGTTCTCTTCAGTACTCCTCAGTTCTCTTCAGTACTCCTCAGTACTCCTCAATACTCCTCAGTACTCCTCAGTACTCCTCAGTACTCCTTGGTACTCCTTAGTACTCCTCAGTACTCTTCAGTACTCCTCAGTACTCCTCGGTGCTCCTCAGTACTCCCCAGTACACCTCAGTTCACCTCAGTACTCCTCAGTTCTCCTCGGTACTCCTCAGTAAGCCTCATTTCTCCTCAGTACTCCTCGGTACTCATTAGTTCTCCTCAGTACTCCTCAGTACTCCTCAGTACTTCTCAGTACTTCTCAGTACTCCTCAGTACTCCTCGGTACTCCTCAGTACTCATCATTACTCCTCAGTACTCTTCAGTACTCTTCAGTACTCCTCAGTACTCCTCGGTACTCCTCAGTTCTCTATAGTACTCCTCAGTTCTCTTCAGTACTCCTCAGTTCTCTTCAGTACTCCTCAGTACTCCTCAATACTCCTCAGTACTCCTCAGTACTCCTCAGTACTCTTCAGTACCTGGACCCTGCTAGAAGGCCACCATACAAAGATCCAGGGTATGGTCATTCGACAAGCTTCGACTATTTTTAGTTCAGCGCAAAGTGTTGTGCTATTTTTAGAAACAGATAGGTTGAATCAACGTTTCTTCTTTAAATTTTAAAAACAGGCACTAAGCTTTAAATTCATGATGAAAAATTCATGAAAAAACTCATGATATATTCAACATGCTATATGGAAATTAGAAAGATCTCATCTAAAAGATGAAGTCATGAAAGGTGAATCCGTTTTCACTAATGAAAGAGCTGACGACATGAAATTGGAAAAGTCCTTGATAATTATTACGCATGACAAACGATTGCACAGACACAAACCAAGTAGGAGAAGTTCAACATGTCAGCCTGCCTGACGTGGCTCGCGATTGATTTGCATCACTATATGTTATGCCCACTTCATTAATTTCAGTGATCTTGTACTATAACAATACCAATCTCTTCACAATGGTTCGGCTACAAAGACCGTCACTGAAGTTACTTGACACGAGAAACCAATCATTGAATCTCCAGTGGGTCCGGTTTGACCCGGGCTCGAAAACATACATCTTTATTAACGAGGACCAAGATAAAGTAGGAAACTTAACAATAGACGACAAAGTACATCTCCACAGCATGTTCGACGTTGACCTCCCTGACAGGTACAGCTTTACGCATCTTGTATTTAGAACACTCTTTCAAACCCACTAATTGTCTTTGAAAAATGTGCCTCGTACAAGTATATTGCCATAAATAACCAGTCAATAAAATATAATTCAGATAGAGCGACATTGAATCTGGCCTGATTAGAAGACAGATGAGTAACTGTGAACCTTCAAATCACGATATTATTTGCCTGAGGAAAAACATTCTATATATAAAAATGAGTATCCACGCTTGGCAATACAAGGCCAAACTAATCAGGGGATTGGGGCATATACCCTGATGTAATGAAGATAGTATAAGATACATTTGAATTAAGTTGTCTGGATAAGTTTTCAGATTGACAATTCTGTAGATCAAAATGACCCTTTCTGGGTTAAGACACAATTTCAACTAGATATAAAGACTACGAAAATAAACAGGGAATTGAAGGAACAAACTGCTAGTTAAAATACCCTGATTGAACAGTGTGAACTTGATTCAATGAAGATGATAAAAGTTAAATTTAATAACAGGAATTTGATAAAAAGAATTACAATTCCTGGATAAGTTTTCAGTTGATAATTAATTCTGTAGATCGAAATTACCATTCCAGGATTAAGATATATTTTAAACTAGATATATGTAGTGGATATAACTGTCTTAGTGTTAGAACGAACTGTATTTTCCAGGTATAAACGACTGGAACTTGTTGAATCCGACCTCAGAGCTGGTTTCGTTTTTATCAAGAAAACCTACTCCTATATATAGCTGAATTCAAAAACTGCTCATCATATCTTCCTGAAAACCCTCTCCTGACGGGATAGATTGAAGACAAGTATCTTGTCAAAGATGTGTTTTACAAATTAGGTGGGACCGGTGGGATATGTCATCTTCTGATAACTTGTTATTCAATGCAGTTTTCCAGAATAATTAAAAATACCGAATCTGGCATCATTGCATCCTCGGTTACCCAAGGTTTATATATGCTCCGTTACTCTCCACAATATCACCAATGGGAAATTTCATCAGAGAAATCTGTACTCAAATTACCAGCCCTTGGCCGGCGTAAGCCAATCAAACCGCTACGCAGCTTGGACCTGCGAGCCAATGACAATTCATATCACTTCGTTGCAAAGCATGCAAGGTCATTTTGTTAGCCATCCGTCACCGGTTATCTCCCTTGACCATTTCCGTCTTATCGTATTGAGTATTTTCTTTGGTTACTGACTTCGTCCAAGGGCGTGTAATTTTAGACAGAGTTTCCCATCGGTGATATAGTGGAGAGAAACAGAGCATATATAAAACCCTGGGTAACCGAGGATGACATCATTGAGGGAGAAAGCTTACAATGCCATCTTGGCAATGTGTTTTAAATAATGGAACCTGCAAGTGTCCGCTGATATTATGAATTTCAATCTAAAATGAAACCAAACTTTACTGTGCGTAGACATCATTATGTAAAGAACCCACGATTTGAGAATACAGTTTATACAATTTCTAGCATGACTATACTGTTACAAGGCACATGTTGCGGCAGTACCTTGTAGGTTCCAGAGTTGAACCAGCCGTCCACGGACTAAATACATGTATGTTTCAGACGCCTCTACTACTCCCATGATAACTCCTCGGGGAAACTCGGCGTCAATTACCACGGAGAAGATATGAAGGACCACCTTGTGCGGAATATTAAAGATTTCTTTGTGACTGGTACGTACGATAGATACATAGTCAATGTACCTTATATGCTATAGTAAATTAATACAAATGCCGGTTAACTATTTTGGTGGCACGTGGTCCTATGCATTGCTCAGATGGTCACTATCAGTGAGGTGCAGCAACAATGAGCACGGCTCGCTATATGGATGAGCTGCTTCATAGCCAGATCTAAGAGTTTAAATGGGTGATTAGATTTCCCCACTAATATAGGTGAGTGACCTATAACGTTGCCTTGGGAAAGTACATTTATCCAATGTCTTACTTTGTTCACCAGGCAATACAAGTGAGTACCTGGTACAGACGTGTTGAATAAGCTCCTAAATTGGCAACAAACTTTCTTCCAAAAGTATATACACCACCAATTTGAAAAGAAACGAAAGAACAAAATGACCATTTAAACATATGTTTAATATTTCTCAGAGTATTCATTTCTGTTTAATGTGAATGTAAACAGATTTCATGAATAACAAACGTAATGAAATTAAATTGACAAATAGGCACTGGGATCTAAAAACGTCACTTAACAATTGATGTCATTGACGTTCATGTGCTCTGACGAAGTAGAATTGGTCATCGTCTAAAGAGCGTCACGTGACCAGTCTCAGAATACCGAACATAATAGGTAGTGCCCTATTGTATCGAGATATTGTGTCAGTGTGCAGTCTTAACAAGCGTCGATATCCTCAAAACTACAGTAAGTGTCTTGTCAAAGTCGTCTGGTTGAGCAAACAACATCATCAGACGTTGATCTACCTTCATCTGCTGAGGATATCATTATTGCTGAAACTCAGAATTTAATAGAAACAACATTTGGTTTCTTGAGGCCATCTCGCCTGGACTAGATTTCATTGTGACGTCATCAATTGGATGACAACATTGTTTTATGATATTGGAGACAGGGGTTAGGTTGAAACTATGTATCACAAATCATATATATTCAAACATTTATGAATTACGGTTTTTGCACACTTCAAATACGTTCATATTTTTTATATCACCAAATGCAAAATATTCACAAGCAGTTTGCTACAGGAATCAGTGAGTAGACACTAGGCAACTATTTGACGTGCGTGAGGGTGTTTTTATGTGTAGATGTTTTATAGGTATTGGTGTTTACACACACTGTAACGTGTATATGACATTAAGTGGCATGTTGTATGGTCTCATAAGTAAGACTTCTTTTTTATGTCCCAAAGCTTGGATTCTTGTTGTTATAAACTTATCAAGACTCAATAGAATCTTTCAACTTATTTATTTAATCTAACTGTCGATAGTTGCAACACTAATGTTTAATTCGAATGATAGATTGTAAGAGCCATACTGAATGAACTATTATCAGATCGAAGGGTGTAAAGGACATTTTGATTGGACTTCTCGCAGATTGGAGATAAGGAACATTCTGATTGTACTATTTGCTATGGAATTATGATTATATCCTTTTTTTAGTATTGTCAATTGACAGTTAAGCTTACTAAACGACAATTACGTTTCAAGAATGTTATGGAAAGGCATTATTTAGGTAATAGAAGTCCGGTAAAGTAATCTGTTAGTCACATTTTGTAATTCGTTCGGACCAACTCCATTACAGTATGGTTGACCGAATGATTGGTCTGAGTCGATGGTTCGATTTGACTCTTCTCAGTTCTCCTCAGTTCTCCTCAGTACACCTCGGTACTCCTCACTACTCACCAGGACTCGTCAGTAATCCTCAGTTCTCCTCAGTACTCCTCGGTACTCATTAGTTCTCCTCAGTACTCCTCGGTACTCCTCGGTACTCCTCAGTACTCCTCAGTACTCCTCAGTACTCCTCAGTACTCCTCAGTATTCCCCAGTACTCCTCGGTACTCCTCAGTACTCCTCAGTATACCTCAGTACTCCTCATTACTCCTCAGTACTCCTCAGTAATCCTCAGTTCTCCTCAGTACTCCTCGGTACTCATTAGTTTTCCTCATTACTCCTCAGTACTCCTCAGTACACCTCAGTACTCCTTATTACTCCTCGGTACTCCTCAGTACTCCTCATTACTCCTCAGTACACCTCAGTACTCCTCATTACTCCTCAGTACTCCTCGGTACTCCTCGGTACTCCTCGGTACTCTTCAGTACTCCTCAGTACTCCTCGTTGCTCCTCAGTACTCTTCAGAACTCTTCAGTACTCCTCGGTACTCCTCAGTACTCATTGGTACTCTTCAGTACTCCTCAGTACTCCTCGGTACTCCTCAGTACTCCTCGGTGCTCCTCAGTTCTCCTCAGTACACCTCAGTACACCTCAGTACTCCTCAGTACTCCTCAGTACTCTTCAGTACTCCTCAGTACTCCTTGGTACTCCTTAATACTCCTCAGTACTCTTCAGTACTCCTCAGTACTCTTCGATTCTCCTCAGTACTCCTCAGTACACCTCAGTTCACCTCAGTACTCCTCAGTTCTTGGTACTCCTCAGTAAGCCTCAGTTCTCCTCAGTACTCCTCGGTACTCATTAGTTCTCCTCAGTACTCCTCAGTACTCCTCAGTACTCCTCAGTACTTCTCAGTACTCCTCAGTACTCCTCAGTACTCCTCAGTACTCCTCAGTACTCCTCATTACTCCTCAGTACTCTTCAGTACTCCTCAGTTCTCCTCAGTTCTCCTCACTACTCCTCATTACTCCTCAGTACTCTTCAGTACTCTTCAGTACTCCTCAGTACTCCTCGGTACTCCTCAGTTCTCTATAGTACTCCTCAGTTCTCTTCAGTACTCCTCAGTTCTCTTCAGTACTCCTCAGTACTCCTCAGTACTCCTCAATACTCCTCAGTACTCCTCAGTACTCCTCAGTACTCTTCAGTACCTGGACCCTGCTAGAAGGCCACCATACAAAGATCCAGGTTATTGTCATTCGACAAGCTTCGACTATTTTTAGTTCAGCGCAAAGTGTTGTGCTATTTTTAGAAACAGATAGGTTGAATCAACGTTTCTTCTTTAAATTTTAAAAACAGGCACTAAGCTTTAAATTCATGATGAAAAATTCATGAAAAAACTCATGATATACTCAACATGCTATATGGAAATTAGAAAGATCTCATCTAAAAGATGAAGTCATGAAAGGTGAATCCGTTTTCACTAATGAAAGAGCTGACGACATGAAATTGGAAAAGTCCTTGATAAGTATTACGCATGACAAACGATTGCACAGACACAAACCAAGTAGGAGAAGTTCAATATGTCAGCCTGCCGGACGTGGTTCGCGATTGATTTGCATCACTATATGTTATGCCCACTTCATTAATTTCAGTGATCTTGTACTATAACAATACCAATCTCTTCACAATGGTTCGGCTACAAAGACCGTCACTGAAGTTACTTGACACGAGAAACCAATCATTGAATCTCCAGTGGGTCGGGTTTGACCCGGGCTCGAAAACATACATCTTTATTAACGAGGACGAAGATAAAGTAGGAAACTTAACAATAGACGACAAAGTACATCTCCACAGCATGTACGACATTGAGCTCCCTGACAGGTAAAGCGTTAAGCATCTTGTATTTAGAACACTCTTTCAAACCCACTAATTGTCTTTGAAAAATGTGCCTCGTACAAGTATATTGCCATAAATAACAAGTCAATAAAATATAATTCAGATAGAGCGACATTGAATCTGGCCTGATTAGAAGACAGATGAGTAACTGTGAACCTTCAAATCACGATATTCTTTGCCTGAGGAAAAACATTCTATATATAAAAATGAGTATCCACGCTTGGCAATACAAGGCCAAACTAATCAGGGGATTGGGGCATATACCCTGATGTAATGAAGATAGTATAAGATACATTTGAATTAAGTTGTCTGGATACGTTTTCAGATTGACAATTCTGTAGATCAAAATGACCATTTCTGGGTTAAGACACACTTTCGACTAGATATATAGACTACGAAAATAAACAGGGAATTGAAGGAACAAACTGCTAGTTAAAATACCCTGATTGAACAGTGTGAACTTGATTCAATGAAGATGATAAAAATTAAATTTAATAACAGGAATTTGATAAAAAGAATTACAATTCCTGAATAAGTTTTCAGTTGATAATTAATTCTGTAGATCGAAATTACCATTCCAGGATTAAGATATATTTTAAACTAGATATATGTAGTGGATATAACTGTCTTAGTGTTAGAACGAACTGTATTTTTCAGGTATAAACGACTGGAACTTGTTGAATCCGACCTCAGAGCTGGTTTCGTTTTTATCAAGAAAACCTACTCCTATATATAGCTGAATTCAAAAACTGCTCATCATATCTTCCTGAAAACCCTCTCCTGACGGGATAGATTGAAGACAAGTATCTTGTCAAAGATGTGTTTTACAAATTAGGTGGGACCGGTGGGATATGTCATCTTCTGATAACTTGTTATTCAATGCAGTTTTCCAGAATAATTAAAAATACCGAATCTGGCATCATTGCATCCTCGGTTACCCACGGTTTATATATGCTCCGTTACTCTCCACAATATCACCAATGGGAAATTTCATCAGAGAAATCTGTACTCAAATTACCAGCCCTTGGCCGGCGTAAGCCAATCAAACCGCTACGCAGCTTGGACCTGCGAGCCAATGACAATTCATATCACTTCGTTGCAAAGCATGCAAGGTCATTTTGTTAGCCATCCGTCACCGGTTATCTCCCTTGACCATTTCCGTCTTACCATGTTGAGTATTTTCTTTGGTTACTGACTTCGTCCAAGGGCGTGTAATTTTAGACAGAGTTTCCCATCGGTGATATAGTGGAGAGAAACAGAGCACATATAAAACCCTGGGTAACCGAGGATGACATCATTGAGGGAGAAAGCTTACAATGCCATCTTGGCAATGTGTTTTAAATAATGGAACCTGCAAGTGTCCGCTGATATTATGAATTTCAATCTAAAATGAAACCAAACTTTACTGTGCGTAGACATCATTATGTAAAGAACCCACGATTTGAGAATACAGTTTATACAATTTCTAGCATGACTATACTGTTACAAGGCACATGTTGCGGCAGTACCTTGTAGGTTCCAGAGTTGAACCAGCCGTCCACGGACTAAATACATGTATGTTTCAGACGCCTCTACTACTCCCATGATAACTCCTCGGGGATACTCGGCGTCAATTACCACGGAGAAGATATGAAGGACCACCTTGTGCGGAAAATTAAAGATTTCTTTGTGACTGGTACGTACGATAGATACATAGTCAATGTACCTTATATGCTATAGTAAATTAATACAAATGCCGGTTAACTATTTTGGTGGCACGTGGTCCTATGCATTGCTCAGATGGTCACTATCAGTGAGGTGCAGCAACAATGAGCACGGCTCGCTATATGGATGAGCTGCTTCATAGCCGGATCTAAGAGTTCAAATGGGTGATTAGATTTCCCAACTAATATAGGTGAGTGACCTATAACGTTGCCTTGGGAAAGTACATTTATCCAATGTATTACTTTGTTCACCAGGCAATACAAGTGAGTACCTGGTACAGACGTGTTGAATAAGCTCCTTAAATGGCAACAAACTTTCTTCCAAAAGTATATACACCACCAATTTGAAAAGAAACGAAAGAACAAAATGACCATTTAAAAATATGTTTAATATTTCTCAGACTATTCATTTCTGTTTAATGTGAATGTAAACAGATTTCATGAATAACAAACGTAATGAAATTAAATTGACAAATAGGCACTGGGATCTAAAAACGTCACTTAACAATTGACGTCATTGACGTTCATGTGCTCTAACGAAGTAGAATTGGTCATCGTCTAAAGAGGGTCACGTTACCAGTCTCAGAATACCGAACATAATAGGTAGTGCCCTATTGTATCGAGATATTGTGTCAGTGTGCAGTCTTAACAAGCGTCGATATCCTCAAAACTACAGTAAGTGTCTTGTCAAAGTCGTCTGGTTGAGCAAACAACATCATCAGACGTTGATCTACCTTCATCTGCTGAGGATATCATTATTGCTGAAACTCAGAATTTAATAGAAACAACATTTAGTTTCTTGAGGCCATCTCGCCTGGACTAGATTTCATTGTGACGTCATCAATTGGATGACAACATTGTTTTATGATATTGGAGACAGGGGTTAGGTTGAAACTATGTATCACAAATCATATATATTCAAACATTTATGAATTACGGTTTTTGCACACTTCAAATACGTTCATTTTTTTTATATCACCAAATGCAAAATATTCACAACAGTCCATTTCCGAACCCACCAAAGTATGTCTATTCAAATGTAAACTTCAGTGGACTCAATTCAATTTTTGTGTGTTTCTAAACACATTAAGTTTATCTTCTAGTCATGAAAGCCACTGTTGTAACCAAAGACTCTTGCCCAAAGCATGTGTGTTGTAACCAATGGCCTTGGTACGAAGTATTTGTGTTGTAACCAACGGCTTTGGTACGAAGTATTTGTGTTGTATGCCTCGATTAGCTGGGAATACTTTACGACGTAACAAGTGCAATAACTCAAAGAACTAATTACTGGATTCTTGTCTATTTTGCAAGACAGTGAGCAAATGATTCCAATTGAGTCTTATTACCTTGATTTTCAGTTCAAGATCGTAAGTTAAATGCATTTAAAGTTGAAATTTAAAGCTGAATATCTCGGAAAATGTTACATATATTCCAACCCAATCATTTCTCCACATGCAGGCAATAACAATCCTTATCGATCTAAAGTTAACATACTTTTGTCGTTATTTGGAAACAAACGGCACTCGTCTTCATAATTATTTCTCTCTAGACTGAAAATACGTATATGTATATATGTATGTCAGCTTTGGTTAGACCAGGGTAATAATGCTGGTAGCGCCTTGGGCATGCACTTGTGGATGTAAATTGAGCCATAACAATACCCTTGATGTTTAAAAATCAATTTGAAAGTTAGTATTGACAAAGCCATGTTTGTCCTTGGATACCTCTTAGAAATTCTGAAATCTTGTGAACCTTTATTATTAAACTGTTAAAAAAATCTCATGGGGTATTTTATCATAACAATTTTTTTTATTGTATCTTTGTGTATTTCCAAAAATCTCTGTCCACAGAATACATACATGGTAAAATACATACAATACTTAGCAGTGACGTATATCAAAACGTAAAAGCTTCGATAAGGCCCAATAAATCGGCAATGACTAATTTTTTTCACATATCATGTGGAGTGCGACAGGGATGCATATTGTCACTGGCACTTTTTATATTGTATATTGATGAACATGTAACAATATAATAACATCCGATGCCAGAGGTATATTTATTGATGAATCTTTAAAAACACTATCTTTGCTGCTATTTGCGGATGATGTTGCAATATATGCAGATACAGTTGTTAATCTTCAGAAGAAAATAGATATTTTAGTAAGTTAATGTGAGAAGTGGGGTTTAGTAATAAACTAATAATAAACTCTAAGAAAACGAAAGTTGTAGTCTTCAAAAAAGGTTGGACACTATCGAAATATGAAAAATGGTTTATTAAGGGGAACAAAATAGAAGTAACTTCTTATTATAAACATTTAGGTATTGTCTTTTCAATTAGGAACATGTTTACTAAAGCGTGTGAGCCTTTATCCCAACAGGCTGAAAAGGCATTATTTCCAATCAAACGTTTTATAAATAAATTTAAAAATCTACCCATTGAAGCTGCTTTTAGATTATTTGATGGGCAAATTAAGCCGATATTGTTAAACGGCGCTGAATTATGGGTTGGTAATCCCAAAAACCTATTGAAAAGGTGCACACAAACTTTTGTAAAACGGTTCTTCAAGTTGGTTCTAGATCCCCAAACAAAGCTATCCTAGCCGAGTGCGGGCGATATCCGTTATGTCTGTATGCCAATATCAGTCTACTTGCATTTTGGATATGGCTTCTCCACCAACCACAATATACAGAGGCGTAACTACCACTTACCACAAAAAAGCAAGTGCTTACACAAGCAAGCATTTTTAAAAAAAAAACTATTTTAGGTTTTTGTTATTTTTTTCTGTAATTTATTAGTGACATTCGTCAGATAGCAATAGTCTTCGCAGAACACAATCTTAACCAATCATTCGATGATGACTAGTGTAGCAATGTTTATAGAAGTGTCAACAAATGTCCATATTTAGTCGTCTGGCATTAGCGTGTCAAGCTTGGGTTAAACAAAACATTTAGGGCGTCATTTGTCACGGTGGTTTAAGTCTATTCTCTTCTCAGTACAAGTGTGTCAGCAAATCAGTGTTTAGGAAATTGCACAGCAATATAGACCATTAATCATTTCGAGTCGACTATTTCGGACATCATGAGTAAAAAGTTTATGCGTGAAGATTTTACAAAAATTGATTTTTTTTTGGTGTAAATTTACAGTCGAAAACAGAGATTTAGTCTTCGAATTCAAAATATAATTCTTTGAGCTCTATCGGGGAAGAAGCCGCGACTTGTAAACCTTCATTGCTTTCTGATTCACAGAAACCATCTGACAGTTTCTCTTGTATACAGGAAAGCCACTAAAATCAGAACAAATTCGTTCTTCTCTGCTTAGCAATTTAGATTCATTTAGATGTCAGGGCTGACAAAACACTGAAATACCCGTTAACGGACATAAGAGGTGTGAAACGGAACTTTAATCCAACACATCTTGATCACAATGATTGGCTCCGATATTCACCTTCCAAAGATGGCGTCATGGCTTACCATGTTCTCTTTTCGGAAGTGACAGTCAAAAAGGTGCATTTGTTACCTCGTACATTCACGATTGGGCGAATATCAGGACACTTCTCAAGAGGCATACACAACTTGACTCACATCATTTTTTTACTGATAAATCTTGGAACTATAGAACGGTAGTCAGTAATAAACAGGATGATATTTGTTGTCAGCTTTCCAATAAACACAAAGAAACAGTTGAAAGAAACCGTGCAATTCTCAAAACACTAATTGAGACAATCGTTTTGTGCGGAAAACAGAATATTGCAATCAGAGGTCATGATGAATAGAAAAGCAATTTTGTAGCTTCCTTGCAGTATCGTGCAAAAACAGATGAGTTATTGAACAGGCATTTGCACAACAGCACATTTAGAAACAAATACTTATCACCAGCCATTCAAAATGAGCTTCTTTGATATTTGTGCGTCACAACTGAGAAAACCGTTGGTAAATACCTGTAATTTGCAGAAATGAGTTTCACAGGCAACAGATTCCTCAACCAAAGAACAAAATTATATCTCTGTTCGACACATTTCAGTAAACGATCAGGGTCAAACTACTCTCAAAGAATAATTTTTAGGTTTCACTGAGGCTGAAAGGGCGGCTCCCTTAGCCGAATCCTTTCTATCAGAACTAGACACACATGGAGTACAGAAAGTCTATATGAGGGGGCAAGGTTATGACGGTGCCTCAAACATGAGTGGCCATTTTAATGGTGTCCAAGCCATCATTAGACGTCAGTATCCTGATGCTTTCTATGTTCATTGCAAGTCTCATTGCTTGAATCTGGCCTTGGTTAATAGTTGCTCCATAACATCCGTCAAGAAAATCATGTCAACAGTACAAACCATCGCCTTTGCCTTTTCTTATTCGGCCAAACGTATGTTAGCATACACAAAGGAGCTTGAATCAAATGAAAATGCCCAGGGGTCAATGAGGAGAAAGCAAAAGATAACTGAACTGTGTGAAACACGTTGGGCAAGTCGTGTGGGTTCGTTATCCACTTTCAAAGCATCATTTGATGTTACAGTTGAAAGTTTGACTGCCTCTGAACAGGATAGCGAATATAGGGCAAGATCCCTCAGATGTTCCATTCAAACTTTTGATTTTACCATTGGCCTTGTTGTGACTCAAGATATCATCCAGTACACAGTTTAGCTTTCTCTCATGTTGCAATCTGCGGCAATAGATCTGATCCCTGCTTCAAGCGAGGCTTCTGTTGTCATCAGCAGTTTGCGACAGATTCACGAAGACGAGTCTGTATGGACGGAGCTCTTCAGTGAGGCATCCGACATGGCAAGCAAATACGACATTGCTCCAACAAAACCAAGGTGTGTCGTTTGTCAAACACTCCGCGACAATGAATCTGTGTCTACACCTGAAGCCTAATGGCAGAGGAATCTGTTTTACTCTTTGCTGGATCATATGTCTCAGCAACTAGAGGACAAGATTATCCGCCCAAATGGCCGATTCGAAGCTCAGGAGTTTTTACCTTCTTCAGTCCATAATATGACCGAGGACATTGGTATGCGAATATTCCCACAGTTCACTGAGTTGAAAGACAATTCACATGAGCAACAGACGGTAGAAATCAGGTGATGGAAATCACGTTGGCAAGATGTTCAGTCCTGTTTGTGGGCAACACTGGACTTCGCAAAAGAAGATCTTTATCTAATCTATATCCATGTTGCCCTCAAAACACTTGTGACAATGCCAGTGTCTTCTGCAAGGCTGAGCTTGTTAAAACGTATTTGAGGCCAACAATGGAATCGGAGCGGCCTAATGCTCTTTCACTACTTCATATTCACAGTGATTTCAATGTCAACATTGATAAGGTGGTAGATGATTTTGCATAGGGAAAAACTCGCAAAATCGCCCTTCTCTACAAGTAAAATTGATGGCATAGAGTGCACACATCAGATAGCTTCCTGACTGTTTCAAACAATTCTATAACTGATCTTGTTCTTGTTCTTGTTCCTTTGTCAACGTTCAATTACTTACGGTTCAATGTTACAACATTATTTATTGCATTTGTACTTTCCTATATAAAGTTGAAATAGTTACAAATGGTTTCATTGTGTTAGTTATATTCCAGATAATGTTTGTTTGAACCTGCTTGTTTGGTTCGTCTGTTCTTTCACTAATTTTGCAGTGATTCTTTAAAACATGTACAACAATCGATGAACTGATTTTTTTCTAGTTACGCTCCTTACACTCAAAAAGGCTATGAAATGTTAAAAATATTTGACGAATTGGGGGATGAGAATTGGGTTTCGAAAGTAAGGAAACTGCTTTGCAAATACGGCTTTAATTATGTATAGACGAATCAGACCAATGTAAGTAAAAACTATTTCCTTGAAAATTTTAAGCAACGATGTAAAGCTGTATACTTCCAAGAATGGAACCATGAAATGTCCATGTCAAGCTGTCTTAAATTGTATCTTTTGATAAAACATGACTATTTTCCTGAGAAATACTTCTCCATCAATCATTTTGCCATAACCATCCATGTATTTACAAACGGAATAAATGATTGATATGGCATCCTCTCGTCGATGAAACTCTCATCATAATGCTAATGACGTCACAATGTTATGACCTAAGTATTTAAATTTATTTAACTTCCCTTTGACCTCATTGATAAAACACAAGGTGATTTTGAGTCACAAAGGTAGTCTTAGTGTAATGTTAAAGAATGAGGTGTAAAGGTTAACATTAGTTAAGGTTGCTTTATGAAACCAGTCCAATTATGACAAGATACACATTGACCGTTGATAACCGTTGATAACTGTTGAAAACTGTTGAAAGAGAAATTTAAATGATAAATAAAAACACATCCCTCGTCTATTCTGATATCTATATAAATGAATCAACAAATGATATTTGTAAGTACGGCTCTGTACTTCGTCAAATCGTTCCTAAAAATAACGGTTAAAATATTTAGTTTTTATCAAAATGGAGCAGAATCATTCCACAGAGTGGAATTATTAAAGTATATATACCTCATGACACTACCCGCCGTAGTGTTCAAATATTTGACAGTTTCGCGATCCACGGATCTCCACCATAGTCTCATCGAGAGATGAATGACATAGTCAAGTGTCTTGTAGTCGAGGTATACACCTGGCCCGTGGATATTATGTCGTTCTAAGGGCCCGCACAGTGACGTAAGTTGCACGTGTATTAAACTAGGAAACTGTCTTGAGAGATAATATTGCTTTATAACCGAGTGGTCACCCCATGCTCTATCGTTGAAGCCTCTGTACTCTCGGTGCCAGAGTTTGAAAAAATCAGACCAAGGCTTTGAGAAAAGGATCCCGTTGCACAGAACCAATTCAGCACCTTTACCCATTGTGACGTCATACTTCAGGAGACTGTCAACAGGGTTCACAACAATGGCGTCGTTGTCGAAATACATGCCTCCATATTCTAGTAAGGCCTCAGGTCGGACAACATGGGAGATATGTTCAGGAATTATGATTGTGTTCCCCCTGATCTGGGTTGGTCTCCCTCGGTGCACTAGAAACAAATTGTCGACCTTTAATTTGGTCTCTGTCCAGTAATCGCCAGCTGGCAGGTTATCGTGCCAGAAGTAGATCCTGTCTGGTTTGGCTATGCGGTTGGCTGCGAGTATTGCTACCATGTAATGGATAGGAACGTGGAGTTTCTGTAGCTGCACAGGACGCAGTGGGCTATACGAGGGACAACATCATCTGTATGTGTGATGTTGGTACTGTACTGGATAGACTCCTCGAGGCGGAGCTTAAACTCCTCACTTCTCTTGTAGTAGTAGACGTCTGAACTGTGGTGTCTCTTGCAGATGTTCACTTCTATACAAAGGGGAGGTAAACCGACCTTTGTATCCTGATTTCCGGTCACATGAGATTTGTCATGTGACTGTGAAGGCGTAGTGTATCCATTGTGTTTGAGAAAACCAGTCACGTGATGAGTGTCACGTAATTGAGAAGGACTTGTGTGCACATACAATGAATGTTGATCATGGTGAACGTCATTTGTGCTTTCAGAACTTATTTTTCTCGACTTGTTGCTTGAATTCACCCTTTTTTGTCTTGAGATGATCCACGTTGGTTCTAACTTAGAACTTTCCCTGGTTCTGCAGTCAGTGTCTGTGACGTAGTTAGCAGACAAAGACTTGACAATGTTCGAGTTATGAACTGACCAATCAGCTTCTGCTGCCAACCAAACATAGAGAAGCAGGACGAGCAGCAGGAAGAGGGCGGTCAACCGTCTTGGGGAGGAGTTCATGTCTCTACAACACAGAAACGGTGTTGAAACCCATGTTATCTACATGTAGACAATAACTATTTAATGTACGGCATAATTCACTACTAATTGTGAAATTGTAACGTTACAGTTTGCCAGTCCCTACGTACGAATCTGTATTTCCAACTCTCTCACTGTTGAATTCTGACAGCTCATCCTCACTTGATTCCTGGTGTTCCACTCAATGTTGATTCACAATAGTTTCATACTGATAAGGAAGGATGTTATTTATGTGAGATGGTTGAAAATCAATGCTGCCATCGCTATCCGAGGAAGCCATACCAACATTACGAACGTAGAAAATACACTGCCTCAGCACTCGGGAGAGCATCTTTGACGTCATATCACGTGACTGCTGCCAGCCTGATTAACTCTTGGGGATTTCCAGAAAACGACTCGCACCGAAACGACTCGCACTACATAAAATGTCGCATTTTGATTTTAAAAAATTGACACACTTTGTCTTAAACAATACTGTTGAACATGTTAAAACAAAGTTTTTCTCTAATATTCTCCTTTAAACAATCTACAATAGACTTTGATTGATTGGTAAGTGACAAGTGGTAAGCTTGATTAAAACTTAATAGATACTCGTTTTGATCATTCAGTTAAATCATCACTTTCTGACTGTCCAAATCATTCAGTTACTCAATGTGTGTCAGAATATGATTCAAGGATCAAAGATGTTGTTGACAAGTTCGCACCTCTAAGAACTTGTACCATCACATTACATCAAGAATCCCCTTGGTTCAATGATGAAATCAGATCTGCAAAGCGCAAACGGCGTGCACTGGAAAGGCAGAACAGACAAACCAAACTGACAGTTCACAAAGAGCTACACGATCTGCAGAGAATTCATGTTATATCTATCACAGATACAGCTAAATCAGACCACTACAAGTCTGCCATTAAACGCGCTGACGGCCAGAAGGAAGTGTTCAACATAGCCAATAAACTTCTCTTCAGAGGCAAATGTAGAGCACTACCATCACACTCATCTGAGGGCGAACTTGCAAGTCTCTTTGCACTTTTCTTTGCCAACAAGATATCAGAGATTAGACAATCAATGGAGCAAACATTTCATCCCCCAAGTCATCAACGTACCAACTGTCTCCTCGTGTCCAGTTCTGTTGTCAAATTTCCAACCTGTGACCGAATCAGAGATTTACAATCTTGTGATGTCATCTCCCTCCAAATCCTGTTCATTAGACCCCATCCCAACTTGGCTCATCAAACAGGTCCCTGAATCCTTTATTCCTACTCTGAGCCTGATAGTGAACCAATCCCTAAGCGAAGGCATAATGCCCCCAAAATTGAAGTTTAGAATTGTGACACCCCTGCTGAAAAAGACCTCAGTGAAATCCTAAAGAATTATAGACCCGTGAGTAATCTCACTTTCACATCAAAGTTAATTGAAAAGGTTGTGTGCCATCAGCTACAAGATCACATGACTGCTGACAACTGTCATGAAGTCCTGCAGTCAGCCTATCGGAAACTGCACAGCACAGAGACGGCGCTAGTGAAAGTACAGAACGACATTCTCCAGGGCCTGGACCAAGAAGGGGCTGTGGTCCTAGTTCTACTTGACCTCTCCGCAGCCTTCGATACCATTGACCACGATGTTTGCTCTCAACTCTCTCCATCAGATTTGGTGTCAGTGAAACAGCGCTGAAGTGGTTCAGATCGTACTTGGAAGACAGGGGCCAGTCTGTTGTTATAAATGGTCATGTCTCTCACCGCCAAAAACTGGCTTATGGTGTTCCCCAGGGATCAGTACTTGGACCGGTACTGTTTACAGTGTATACTGTTCCACTCGGGGACATTGTGAGATCTTTTGCACTGGGACTTCATCGATATGCTGACGACAATCAGCTCTACTTGGCCTTCAAGCCTCTCCATCCATCATCTATATCACAATTTTTCCACAAATTGGAACAGTGTGTTGCAAGCATTAAGAACTGGATGAGTTCTAATTTCTTAAAGCTCAATGGTGACAAGACAGAGCTCCTTGTGTTCAGTTCAAGGCATACTCAGCGCAACCTCTCTTTGCCAGACTTTAGGATCGGTGACTGTAACATCATCCCCTCCTCACAGTCCAGGAACCCCGGGGTCATCTTCAATTCCACTCTCACTATGGAACAACACATCAATAGTGTCTGCAGGAGATCCTACTTCCATCTCAGGAATATTGGAATGATTCGGAGATACTTGGACCACCAGACTACCTGCACACTCGTCCATGCCTTCATCACGTCTCAGCTGTAATGCTTTGCTGTATGGCCTGCCTCAGTTTCTCATCCATAGACTACAGAAAGTCCAAAACAGCGTCGCCAGAGTTATCTCAAACAGCAAAATGTCGGCCCATATCATCCCCGTCCTTCAAAACCTCCATTGGCTACCTATCAAATTCCGCATTCAGTATAAAGTTCTACTGCTTGTCTTTAAGTCTTGGACTTGCTCCTCCGTACCTGTCCAGTCTCCTCAGTGAATACGCCCCTTCGAAAAACCTGAGATCTCAGAATCAACATCTACTTCTTGTCCCAATCAGCAAATCAAAGAAACATGGTGACAGAGCCTTCCAGATCTGTGGTCCCACAATGTGGAATGAACTTCTTCTGAGAATTCGATCCCAGCACAATCTGTCAGCATTCAAATCACAATTGAAAACCCACCTTTTTGCCACTGCCTATGGAAAAAAAATTAACTTTGAGCAAGTGTAGTTTTGTCAGTGCTCATGAGCGCCTTTGAGTGGTTATTAACCAGATACTGGCGCTATACAAGTGCACACAATGAACTATTTACGAGAGTCCCCAGTAGTATCATCAACTGAGGACATAGACCAAACCAACACAAGTGCATGTCTCACATTTTGTTATTTCCTTACATTCCAAAGGAGTGAGCATGTGTATACTCCGAAACGTCGTATAATTCAAGTTTAAAAAGTCGTTATCCAGGATATATTTCTGTACTTATATTTTTTTTAAGTAAATGCTTAATAATAATAATAATAATGAGGATACTTATATCGCGCTGAACTCCACAACACAAAGGGCCATGCTCAAAGCGCTTCACACATTATTACCCTGGTGTAAGGACCAACTTCGTTCCTTTTTCATTCTCAACTCCCTTGGGAGTATGCAACCTGGGCTGCCAATTAAGGCGCTCGAAGGTTATCTGACACATTGCCTGCACTTCCAAACCAGGTACTCAATTGTACTGCTGAGTGAACAGAGGCACATTTCGAATAAAGTCCCTTGCCCAAGGTGACACCACGAGCCTCTCAACTTATGTCTCAGTGTGGGGCAGGGAATCACCATTCAAACTCTCAGTTTTCATTCAGCAATGAGGCGGGTAACCCACTCATCCAGCGAGCCACGCCCGTTGTTGCTGAACTTAACTGATAGCGGTCGACTGAGCTATGCACAGGACCATGTGCCACCTGGCAGCTTGACAACATTTAATCGATAGTGTTTTAGTTGACTAAATAAAACAGGAAATTATTTTCATGTTGACTCGTTGCTTAATTATTAAAACACATATCTAATTTAGTTGACCATATATAGATGCGTTTATGACACAGTATTTTAAACGTACAAAAAATGTTGTTGGAATGGTGTTATTTAAGTAATGACAGTACTGTCTGTTGTCTAAAGTACACTATAATTCTCAAATTCAGTACATTGATAATATAAAAATGATAGGTCTTTAATTTTGTATTGGACGTTTAGTAAAATAAATGTTGGAATACTGTAACAGAAAAAGACAGGTTCGGGTTGTTAGTGTTTGATGGGTCATATAACTAGTGTGCATGTAAATTAGATGTATGGTTTCCGTTTCTGTAGGTATTCAAGGCCTTTTCATCGAAAACAATTTATTGTCATGTAATTTGTATCTGGAAATGATTTTACACAGTAGAACACGAATATAGCAAACAAATGGATATAGTGAATGAATTTATAATTGTCGTCAAAAGCCCTGCACGATATACCAAACGCGAAAACCGAAAATCTGATGTAACGAACAGAATTATTTGGTCCCTTAGAGTTCGTTATATCCATAGTCTAATGTATGGTAATTTGGCACTTATCAATGGAATATACAACTTTATGAAAAATGTCGTAAATATCAATTTAACAGTGTATTTCAAGCATGTTTCTCGTGATAGAGATTTATATTATTACACAAACAGGAAACCTCTATTCAGTGTTCTCTCCACAAAAGATAAAAACAGCTACATTGTTAGCCCCTGAAAATATATTGTATTCGTAGAACATAACATCAAAGAAACACTGGTTCCTTCCTGTTACGACTGTATAGAGAATCATGTTAGTTACTGTGACATCAATTCCAGATAGTTTATAAGGTACATTATCTGTTTGCTTACTTCACTGTTTACACATACTTATGTTTACATATCAGCAATATCATTGCTGGCAGATTTGATAGATATGTTTATGGATTCATTTATTAGATTGGGTACATATTCTGTGTTTATTTTCAATTTCATCAATATCAGATAGTTATTAGGTTCCACTACGTTACACATATACCAGTTGACTGATCCAAACCCAGACGCGTTTCAGTAAGAGAGGCTCATTTTGATTGGTTGGATTACGCTTCGAGATGGTTTGGTCAAACTGAGTCGAAGGTTAATCTGATGGACTGTGTCATTGGGCTCAGTCAGACCATATATTGTGTAACGTAGTGCAACTAATTACAGTCTGATTTTAATGAGACTTTGGGACAAACAAATGAAACTTTGTCCTGTAGTTGACACGATCGTAGTAGAATTCTGTCATAGAAATAGAATAAATAGTCCATTAAAGTCAGAATTGCGTTCATTGCAAAATACACCATGGGTGTATTCCATTATTTGCTTTCATGTCCATCTTAATGTCCCACAAAACACGGATAAAATCATATTCTTTTTTTTATTGTTTTACTGTTGTGCAACATTATTATTACTATCAACACAACAACACAACCTCAACGAATTAAACAACTTGACACAAATCGCAACTAATAAACCACATTCAAGTTTTATTTCACCTCAATAGCAAATATGACAGAGATATATTGTCAAAATTACAGGTAAAATAAGTAGTAGTAGTAGTAGTTATAATAGTAGTAGTGGTGCTGGTGATTGTAGTAGCAGCAGTAGTAGTGGTATGTCCTAGCAGCAGTAATGGTAGTAGTAGTAGCAATAGTAGTAGTAGTAGCAATAGTAGAAGCAGCAGTATTAGTAGTAGCAGTATTAGTAGTAGTAGTGTGAGTAGTAGCAGTAGTAGTACTAGTAGTATGAGCAGCAGCAGTAGTAGTAGTAGAAGTTGTTGTAGTAGCAGCAGTTGTAGTAGTAGTAGCAAGAGAAGTAGCAGTATTAGCAGTAGTAGTAGTAGCAGCAGTAGTAGTGGTAGTAACAGCAGTAGTAGTGGTAGTAGCAGCAGCAGCAGTAATAGTAGCCGAGTTGTAGTGGTGATATATGTAGTAGTAGAAGTAGTAGTGGTAGAAGTAGTATCAATAGTAGTAGTAGTAGCAGTTGTAGTAGCAGTTGTAGTAGCAGCAGTATTAGTAGTAGCAGTAGTAGTAGTAGTGAGAGTAGTAGCAGTAGTAGTAGTAGTATTAGCAGCAGCAGTTGTAGTAGTAGTAGTAGTAGTTGTTGAAGTGGCAGCAGTTGTAGTAGTAGTAGCATTAGAAGTAGCAGTATTAGCAGAAGTAGTAGTAGTGGCAGCATTAGTAGTGGTAGTAGCAGCAGTAGTAGCAATAGTAGTAGTAGTAGTAGTATTAGCAGCAGCAGTAATAGTAGCCGTAGTTGTAGTAGTAGTAGTAATACAAAAATAATAATGATAACACTTTATTGTCCTCAATACAAAGTAAATTGGAAATTCATTTTGTGCTCTGGGCACCTGGCAGCCCCAGTGCAGCGCCAGTTCAAGCAGCAGTAGTAGTAGTAGTTGTTGTAGTAGTAGCATTAGAAGTAGTAGTAGTAGTAGTAGTAGTAGTAGTAGCAGCAGCAGTAGTAGTTGTTCTATCCTTACAATGCTGAGTGTCAAGCAAGGGAGCAACAACTCCCATATTTTAACATTTTTCGGTATGACACGAACATGATTCGAACCCTAACCTTCCAATTGATGAGTAGTACTAGTAGTAGTAGTACTAGTAGTAGTAGTACGATGTGGTTGTGGTGGTGGTATTCTTATTGATGATAGTAATCCATCAAGATTGATTAAATCTATGTACTTTGACTGAAGGAGATAAACATTACAATTAGAGAATCCATTAGAGAATGTATTAGAGATTCTTTCTGGGCAAAACAAAGATACGAGTTGTGTCAAACATATTATCCAGCAAAATAGAGGATTTATTTAGTGACAAAACCTTTTTCAGTTGAACCGTTTCGACCATACCTTCCGTCAAAACGTTTTTCATAATCTTTCTGCAAAAAAAAGAAGAAAAACATATAGTTCCTTTTAGAGGCAGTTTAGAAATTGAAATGACAGTTAAGAAGAAAACATGTGCGACGTTTCGGAACATATCTAGCGTGGCTATCAAACAGATGTAACAAAGAGGCATACATTATATAAATATACTCTTCAGTTTATTATTCAAACATCAATTACATGATCAACATGAGATACTGCTATAGTGCTTTTAAAAACGTCATGACAATTAGGAGAAAACTTCTAGTAGAAGAAGATACTTGTTTTACAATAAAAGAAATGGTGCGTGCAAAACTTACAATTGTAACTTTAAAATTTAAAGTTGGTTTATTCTATTTGAAATTATGCTAGATATGATGTATGTTCAGTAATGAGAAGATTGATATCACATTGCAGTGATTAGAACGTTTTCCCAGATAGGAGGCAACTGCTTTGCCACTTAATGTTAGTATATTACAAAATGTGCTTCTGACTAGAACATCTATACCCTGGAAAAAGTTGACTATCATATGAAGAGCATGTTTGTATCTGTTACCTTCCGTTCACCACATATTTAGATATGAGATGGCCCTTGCACCAGAAGACATCATTACAATATGTGTTGGTGTATGTCACTGCAGTGGTTGTCTCCAGGTCGTCGCTGTGGTTGAATCTAACAAGGTGCGTGTTAAACATACACACGTATATGTACAGGTCTGAAAGAAACAAGTGGACTTAGATAAATTAAAGGGTCCAACTGACGGGATGTATAAAATAGCAACAAGATGCAACCAAACTCTTCAAAATTGATGAAATGATAGCTAAAGTAATTACTTATAGCATGATACAACTTTGAATTTGGTTGTAGATTATATGTACACATGAAAATCGAGTAAATGCTTTATTACTCTCGACAACCATGGGCTTCCTGTCCCGGTCATCTGCGGGAATCATTCGGACGATTTTCAAACATATCCTCCTGGATCATTTAAACCAAGTTCAGAAAGCTATGCTACATGTGCTTCATTGTAGTAATGGCTGACACCCCCTAATAGTTATAGGAATGAAATGTTATTCAAACAACGTAACGTGCCAGTTTCGATTATGTTTTTGATAAAACATGTTACTACTGGATATCTTTTTGTAAATAGTGTCCTTGAGCATTTGCTAGTTCCCCAAAAAGTCCATGGGGTCTCATTCGTACACAATACTACACGACAAGTATTTTATAGTTTACATCATGTGTTTGTGCCATTTAATTTCGAAAATACCATAATATCGAACAGCATTACTTGTCCACGCATTTCATTTGATAAAATCCAGTTTCTGTTTAGGGGTGTCAGCCATTTTTACCATGAGAGTAGTAAATAGGGGTCAATCTCATGCTCAAAAGAGAGCCGGAAGTGGGAGAACGGAAGTAGAGGCAATAAATATGGATTAGATAATATTTAATGATAAACAATAATCAATAACACAATATGAATTCAATGAATAGCGATTGTAAATTATAGATTGATAAAACAGGATCATTTAAAGTATTTAAATGAAATAAAAGTTGAATAACTACATTAAAACGTGTTTAATATAAGTATACTGTGTGAGCAAGACAGGCTTGAATAAAACGAACTGGTTGTCTCCCGTGACAGGCGTTTGTTGTGAAGAGTATCAAATCATTTCGCATTGTGTTGTTAAGAGGTTTAGGGGCGACTCCTCTAACCCAAACGTGACCTCTGAATAAACAGAGGCTTCGCTGGACGTGCCTATCAATCTCCTTTTTGAATAAGGGATAAGGATTATTAAATAAATATTAAATACATCATAATTCTTTTTAAAAATAAATATAATTAAAAACACTAACTTTTATTTTATTTTAATAAATAATATTAAAGTAATAATATATTATTGATACTATATAAAAACTGTTTAAGAGAATCACAGCTGGTACATAAAGCATTAATGCTAAATAGAGTAAAGAATCATATTAAATCTACCATCTTTCAATAGAGAGAAAAACAAAGTTTCATCAAGACCAACTGTTAAAAGTATGCATTTGTGTGTATGATTATCGAGATGAAAATATAAACATTGTTAATATTGAAGAATATGCATTAAAATGATAAATAAATTACGAACAGTCCTGTAGCTAACTCGGCGGTTAGTGTCTGGCCAGGAAGTGACCACTGAACAAAGAATGCTCTGCTAAGCGTGTGTAAGTCAACATTTCACTGAAAGGAGTGAGCTGACTTTGATAAAAAGTACAACTGTTAATGTGCACGTGTACAGAGCTATAATGCACTTGTCAAGAAGTCTATGTTTTTTTTATGCCTGTTTACTTTTAAATATGAACAGGTTATTGTGTGCTGTCAAGATGTGTTCCACTGTTAGGTAGTCCCTAATCAAGGATCCAGACGACAAGACTGCAAGACTGCAAGACTGTATATTTAATACCACTTCCGGTCCAACGGCATGTCGGGGAGAAACGTTGAAGCAGTGTCAATACATCAAACAGCAGCTGTTCCCGGTTTATATATAAATTATCTTTAATTTAAATTAAAGAATGGTTTATTCAAGTCAAGGGCCAAAATAATGCACTTATTGATGGAGCTACTTGTAGAAAAGTTAAGGCGAAAAATATGTATTTGCTTCAATTTATCAATGTTTGAGAATATGTGGGTTTGATTAAAGTAACAAATATTTTTACAATAGGATTTTTATAGCAAATTTGTTGGAAATATGATTCGTGTAGTTGGGAAACGCCCTTGAAACAAACAGAATGTTGCTTCTTTATCTATTCCATAGCGGCAACAGTATGGTGTTACTATATTTCAAGAAAATTTATTATCAATTATTTCCACTGTACCAGACTGTTACATCTTGTGTGGCGGAGATTTTAATGCGCGGACCGGATTAGACTCCGACTTTATCGAGGACGATTTATTGGAATATACAGAAACGCAAAATCAATCGTACTGGGATTTTTTAATCGACTACTTCCATCTGAAACGTTTCTCCGCCGACAAGGTAATAAACAGTTTTGGTAAAGCACTTCTTGACATGTGCTCTGTGTTTAATATCCATATTATGAATGGTCGTTGTGGCAGTGACACACGTCTTGGAGATTTTACCTATATAGGCCAGAATGGTGCAAGTGTCATAGACTATGTTATTTCATCAACTATGTTATTTGATTATGTAGAGGCTTTTTGTATACAATCAAGTTTAGAATCAGACCATCTTCCAATCATGGTACAAGTAAAATCTAACAATAAAAGAAAAGATGATACATCTACTAGAAATCCGAAACACGTATATAGGTTTATTTGGGATAATAATAAGTCAGGACACTTTAGAGAAAATATGCTATCAGAGAAAGTTCAAGAATTGCTAGACAAATTTGTTGATAGTGCTCTCATAAATATAGACGAAAGTATAACATACATGACAGAAGCGGTATATACGGCGGCTTCCTGTATGACAAAAAAGATAAATCAATCAAAAATATATTTTAAAACTTGGTTTGACTCAGACTGCGCAAAACTTAAAGCTGAAAGATGCAAACACCTCAATAAGTTACGGAAACATAAAGATAAACGATCATTCGATCAATATTGTATCGTAAGGAACCAGTATAATGACCTCTGTAGAAGAAAACGCTTAGATTATTTCAAAGAAAAGCAAATAGCGATAGAAAATAGCATAAAAAATTCGAAAAAATTTTGGTCAGAGCTTAAGCGTTTGAATAACACTCATATAAGGCAAAACAAAATTGAGATAAATAATTGGTTTTTACATTTTAAACAACTCGTTAGTGGTGCCGATATAGATCAAAGCAATGATCATTTCAATTACCATGATAATTCCGAACAGGCTAATCTTAACCGCCATAATCCGAACTTCCGGAAACAATACTAGATTCCCCAATCACAAGGGGAGAGATATTAAAAAGTATAAGAAATCTTAAATCAAATAAATCGCCTGGGATTGATGGAATGATATCAGAATTCTTTAAAAATTCAGCAGATCTTATCGCACCATACCTAGAACTTATTTTCAACGTTATACTAGAAAATTGCACTTTTCCTCATTCATGGACGGTTGGTATCATTGTTCCAATTCATAAGCAGGGTGATATCAATGATCCTAACAATTTTAGAGGAATAACATTGCTAAGTAATTTTAGCAAAATTTTCACGTAAATTATTAATAAGAGACTTGTAACATGGGGAGATACAATGAATAAAATAGGTGAATCACAAGCGGGTTTTAGACATGGTTATACCACTGTTGACAACATGTTTATTTTACAAAGTTTAGTCCAACGATATTTGAATTCAATCGGAGGAAAGTTTTATGTAGATTTTGCGAAAGCCTTCGACTCTGTACAACGAAAGAAACTTTGGTCTGTCTTCCATTATCATGGTCTTAGTACCAAATTGAGTAAACTTGTATCTAATATGTATGAAAACGTGAAAGCATGCGTTAAAAATAATTACGAATTCTCGGAACATTTCGATTTACAACTTGGTGTAAGAAAAGGGTGTATTTTAAGTCCGTTCTTGTTTTCATTCTTCATCAATGAACTTGCCACCCAAATTGAAACAAACTGTTCAAGCGGTATCCAACTCCATCCCGAATTAGTCCAAATTTTCCTTCTTTTATTCGCAGATGTGTCCTGTTCTCGAGCACTATTATTGGCCTCAAAAACCAATTAAATGAACTTGAAAAATACTGCGATATATGGAAATTAACAGTCAATAGAGAAAAAACAAAAATAGTAGTCTTTAAAAATGGCGGCAAACTATCTAAATCAGAAAAATGGTAATTCAAGGGTATAAATCTGGATTGCGTTAGTTTTTACAAATATTTGGGCTTGTATTTTACAAATGGACTGTCATGGACTAAACATGTCAAATATGCATCACTCCAGGCACAAAAGGCGCTATTCGGCATCCTTAAAACAGTTAGCCAACTAGATGATATTAATTATACGACTTATTTTAAGATATTTGACGCTAAAATAAACCCAATTTTAACCTATGGGGCAGAAATATGGGGATTAACAGATTTTCATAAGTTAGAAAGAATACATTTATATGCATGTAAGAAATATCTTGGTGTCAA
Organism: Gibbula magus; assembly: GCA_936450465.1. Classification (NCBI taxonomy): domain Eukaryota; kingdom Metazoa; phylum Mollusca; class Gastropoda; order Trochida; family Trochidae; genus Gibbula; species Gibbula magus. The sequence continues at coordinate 18,222,669 of OW388302.1, forward strand.
AGTGAATACAGCAAATGTAATGGTATATGGTGAATGTGGAAGATATCCGATGCACTTGTTTACAAGTATTAAAGTTATTAAGTACTGGTTAAAATTGTTAAATATGCCCCGTGATAGAATGCCGAAAATGTGTTATAATATGATGTTATTGTACGAGAAAAAAGGACAAAGAAATTGGGTTTCTAACGTCAAACATTTTTTATTTTCTATTGGCTTCGGAAACTTTTGGAATGCTCAGTTTGTTGAGTCACACGCAGATTTTATTCAGTCAATAACAACAAGACTAAAAGATATATACCTGCAAACATTGTGTGAAAAAATGTCATCGTCAAGTAAATGTTTTTATTATTCCAAGTTCAAATGTGATTTATTTAGTGAGGATTACCTATCATTTGTAAACATAAAGAAATTTAAGCGATCATTAGCACGGTTCCGATGCTCATCACATGATCTATTGATTGAGAGCGGTCGATATAAAAATATTAATAAAGAAGATAGAATATGTAAACTTTGTGATTTAAATCAAATTGAAGACGAATATCATTTTCTACTCATCTGTCCATGTTATCTTTCACTACGATGTAAATATATCAAAAGATACTATTATGCCCATCCATGTGTCATAAAACTCTTATGAGCAGTAAAAATCAAACATTGTTACAAAATCTTGCCATGTTCATCCATCATGCAATGCTGTATAGAAAGCATGTATTATCTCTGTAATATGTATTTATGTTTACATTTATGTAAAAACTATAGTTAAGTTGTGTACTATAGGCCTGTGGCCTTTTCAGTATGAATAAAGATTGATTGATTGATGAAACACAATCTCATTTCTTCATCTATTCCAATTACAAGTTCAATCATTAGGTTGTGGCAGCCGAATTTAAATATTGATAGAGCTCGTCTGTATATTCTAAATTGACTCCGGTAAAATAAAGTTTGACATATATAAAAATGTGTAAGTAGAATAGGAATATAATTCAGAGCTGCTAGTTACATCAGATCTTCGTAGATGATACAATGCTTTACATTATATTTCTGTTATAAAAAATATTTCTCATGTCTATGCACTTTGCCTATATGTCTATGAGACCGTCAATGCACTTTGCCTATATGTCTATGAGACCGTCTATGCACTTTGCTTATATGGCTATGAGACAGTCTATGCATTTTGCCTATATGTCTATGAGACCGTCAATGCACTTTACCTATATGTCTATGAGACCGTCTATGCACTTTGCCTATATGTCTATGAGACCGTCTATGCACTTTGCCTATATGTCTATGAGACCGTCTATGCACTTTGCCTATATGTCTATGAGACCATCTATGCACTTTGACTATATGTCTATGAGACCGTCAATGCACTTTGCCTATATGTCTATGAGACCGTCTTTGCACTTTGCCTTTATGTCTATGAGACCGTCTATGCACTTTGCCTATGTGTCTATGAGACCATCTATACACTTTACCTATATGTCTATGAGACCGTCTATACACTTAACCTATATGTCTATGAGACCGTTAATGCACTTTGCCTATATGTCTAGTGTTGAAGTGAAGTGCAACCTGTGCAATGCGACTCTTATGCACTGGAGCGTTGTCATGAAGAAGCATAACTCAAGGAGTCAACATGCCGTGCCTCTCAATTGCAAGTCAGCATAGTAGGCTCCTGTTTTCGTAGTTTAGGTGGTTTATAGTCTATAAGTATCGTACGCCCCTTGAATCCCAGAAAATGATCACCATGATCTTGTAAGCAGAGAATGATTGTGCTTTTATTGCATGGATTCTTGATTGGTGTCAGGATCCCAGTGATGAATCTATGTTTCGTCGCATGTAACCAGACGGGCATGAACGCTATCGGGATAAGCATTGTCAGCAAATGTCAATGAGGTCACGACTGGATTCAACTCTCTAGTGTCGATATTGTCCATTTAAGTTTCATGGCACCCATCTTGCAGGCACCTTGAAATGTACAAATGCTCATGAATTATGATGCAAACACATCCATGAGAAATGCCACACTCGTTATTCTACGATTTGACATGATTAAGCCCTGTACCCGTGCAACCATTTCATCTGTAATGGCTTCAACAGGCCATCCTAACCTAATCGTCCAGGGAGCTGCGACCATGCTGGAACAAAGCTGACCCTTTTTCAAGAAAAGAATATTGATCGGCTTCTTTCCCATAAACATTGGTCATATGTTTATGTATGTCGGTCGCATTCACTCCTTATTTCCTGAGTTTGCGTGTGGGTGTGTGCTCGAATAAACATTACTTTTTTGAAGAAACATACATAACCTTTCCATTGACGTAACGTTGTATTAGTTCATGAAGTTGACTCGCATTAAAGCAACGGTTTTAGCAAACTTGAATGTGCACTTGTACACATATATTACCATGCTGAGGTACAGGTTATACTGTATGGACTAAGAGCTACAGACACGCATCATGGACATTTCACAACACCATGTACCATACGTACCAGTTACAGCGAACTCGTAAATTTTCTTCTCAAGATGGGTTTTCCTGTCTTCTCCGTCATAATTGATGCTGAATATACCTTCGGTTGATAGGGCTTGGGGAAAGTAGAGGCGTCTGAAATACAGTTATTTCTTTACTTCTTAAAACCATGTTCTACTAGGGAAAATAATAATTTCAAAATGTACGTCGAAAACATGGTCAGGTTAGTAATAAAATAAAATGAAACGCCCATACAAATCTCCACATTATATATGTTCACATGAACAAGAACTTAGAACAAAATCAGCTACGTCGGTCGCAATGAAGTTGTTCCCATTTATTGACGAGTTCGTGCAACTTAATCAGCTCATAATAAATAAAACCTAAATTTGGTTACCATTTAATAACATATTAATGAAGCTCGTGAATGGCATCGGTATCTAACTCGCTTTCGCCCATTAAATACAAAACCATTCACTCGTTTCATAAACATGTTATTAAACGGGACATCATTTAGTATTCTCTATTTATGATATTTTTCTTGTGGATCGGCAGTGTTTTGTTTTTTTGTATCAATAAATAAAGTAATCTCAAACCGTTTGATAATCTGATTTTCAACATTTAAATCCTTATTTTCTCTTGTATGAAAAATACATCGACTATACTATTTATGTTTTCTATTTTTTGGACCTTTGTGAGTGTAAGTTTAACATGTAGGATAAGTCCTTGTGAAAAAAATAGTTACCATTGTGTAAATAACGCTGACAAAGTTAACTTGATAAACCCTTTTATCTCATAGTTCTATTGTCAATTGCCAATAAGGATAATAATTCGTCAACGGTTCCAGCAATTGTCTTAAGTTTGTTGTGAAATAAACAGTAATTGGCCTGTATAATTTTCTGATATGTATGAATTTGACATCTGATCTATGTGAAAGATTGATAAATTGTCGAGCAGAAAACGTTTTATCTTAAGAAGAATTAATGTTATTGTTTTATGTTTATTGAATATCAGTTGAATTAAAGAAAGCAAATGAACTCCTACTGTAGTGATAGCATATCACTGCAAACAGGCACAAAGTCATAGTTATACAAAAAATAAATCCCCACACAAAATAATAAATCAGAAACAAATGACTTAGTTAATTTAAATCATAAATATAAGTACACTCATATGAAATCACCTTCTACGAACCGACCCTCCCACGAAACAAACTTTAAATGCTCCAGTTAATCAGTGTCCTGTCGTCATAGACAAAGGGAACGACCAGTTGGATATTTTAAAGAGCCATCAAGGATGTTGATGAATATATCGAAAATTTTCCAAAAATCTATCTCAGTGAAATAAATATACTTATTTTTTCCCATATTTTTTCAACTTAAAATAAGCCGAGAAATTGCATTAATTAGTCATGGTGTTTTCCAGTCTAAATAAAAATCCAGTCTATTATTTTCAAGCGCAAAGCATTATGGTCTAGATCACACACAGTTAACAAAGACACGAAAGAATAACAACAAATATGAGCAATGAAAGAAATCGAAATATATAATTTTTTGGCGGTTATTTATTTACCAGTTCATTTAATTATGTATTTGCTACAGGTATTTGAATAATTGTTTTGCCCAACTAGGTATTTTTCTTGAATTTTATAATTAATGGGAGTAAAAATTTGTCATATTTTGCTGGTCTTATCTCAATAAAAAGTACATTAAACAGGCAATAATTTGTATATTCTCAGGACATTTAGAAACATTGTTTATAAAGCAATCGTTACATTCAGTAATGTGTGACAAGGGTAACTTGCAAGAGAGACACGTGCAGCAGCAGCAGTGACGCAAAAAAGGGGATTCTGTTTATATGACGTCTGATACCTTTAGTGTGCGCTAGTCCAAGTGGTACTTCTCGTTGAAAACAATTTGCAAAACATTGTCGTGATATGAAAATTATTTAACATACGCCATGTTGTAGATAAAATATTTCTCTGGTGAATGACGTTATAAGTATATTTTCCAAAAATTATTTTTAATTTGAAACACTAACATCCTTGATGGCTCTTTAAGGCACTCTGTCACGCCAATTGTTTTAAAATATGAATAATGCACAGATAACGCATATCTCTCGATACTACAAACGACCTACACTCAGGTAATGTATTATATTAGTTATATGGAATATATATATATATATATATGTACGTATTCAGGTTTTAAAGTTAACTTTAAAATACCGGAAGTATTTAATGCAACGTTGCATTAAATCCTCATGAACTACAATATCAACAATATTAAGAAATAGCACCCAACCCGAAGACCAAAAACGGCAGTCGCTATCGTTTATGTAACAACAATGCTTACACTGCGTATTACAAACCGATAGAGTAACATATACTACTTAAAGAAGACTATCTTATCTTTGTTGTCAGTTAAGAGAATAAAGTATATGCAAGAGCTGAATGAAATCCTAGCTAAGCCTTTTTCTACAATCTATATTTCCCATTTTGCACATCAGCGAATTTTTCTATTCGTGATATTACCGAGTGACTTCCGCCGTCTAAACTATTTTATTATTGACTGCAGGTCAATTGTAAAGAATAATAAGTATATAATGCACCAATAGGAAGCTAAAGTGAATTTATATGCCATCGTATGACCTAAAATAGCTTATTTGGATGTGAAAAGCGTGCACTTGTGCATTTAAGCTATCGTTATATAGAAGATTTGAGTTGTCTGAATGAAGATCCGATATTAAAATTTTAAAGTTGCTAAAACAGGTTCATATGATTAGCAGGGCACACATGGCAGGCAACACTTCAGTGACCACGGCAGCCTTTTCATTTCGTTGGGCCCTATTTTGCAGTGTTTTAAATCCATTTTAATGAATCGCGGAAGTGGTCATAGAGCATGAGAGTCGACCATTAATTTATTGGTTTTGATATGTATGTATAAAACTGTCCTTAACATATTAACCTTTAAAGCAATCCTTTCCATTCGCAATGCACCCATGAAAGAGAGGCACCCAAATGATATCTCAAACTGGGACAACGGCTCTACTCACTTGCGACGGCGATGAATATGCGGAATACCCCATGCCTGAAGTTTCTTTAGCTCGGTAGGTGGGAAGGTAGTTCTGTGTACACTCCTGTTCGCAGCCATGATAAAAATGTAGCCAGCTTTGAGGTCCGGTTCGGCAATTTCCATTTGCTCCAAGACGCTATAAAATCGGGTTCATTTTAGAGTATGATTTGAAGTTAAACCTTATCTTGTACATTTTAACTGGAAACAAACTCTGAATCTCGATTGCTTATATTGGCTCATTAAAGGACACTATTATGCAACAAATGAATTCAACTTTCAATGAAGTGACAATCTAACTTCTCTCAATTAGATGTTTAAATTCTTAGGTATTTCTAAATATGATATAGCTGTACCTGTACATGCTATGGAGATGTACTTTGTCGTCTATTGTTAGCTTCCCTACTTTATCTTGGTCCTCGTTGATGAAGATGTAAACCCCAGATCCTGGATCGTACCCGACCCAGTGGAGGTTCAGTGATTGCTTCCTTTTGTCAAGGAGCCTTAGTGTCTGTCTTTGTAGCCGAACTAATGTGAAGGTGGAGTTATAATTTTCTGAGTACAAGACCACTGAAATTGAATGAAGGAACATTGAGTGATGTAATATGATAATACTTTAAAAACAAATCATGACACCGTAAAGCCTCAACTTTAATTTTCATGCATGGTCATCATATTTATTTTACACATCACATAATTAACTATGTACCCTGGGAACAACAGTTCGTAAGAATTGTATTTTCAGAAATAGGATAGTTCACAGACCAATGTTTAATGTTTGATGTTGAATAGGAAATAACACGAATGAAACAATATCAAATGTTTGCCTACCTATCCCAAACGGCTCGTGTATTTGTCCTGTGGCCGTACACGTCACATTCTGGTCTCCTTGGCCCCATTTGTCTCCTACAGGTATGGCATCCTTGTTCTTGAGACAGTTTGCTGCAATATTATACCATACAAAGAAGATACTAACAGAGCGTTTCTGTGATAAATGATCATTCACAAAGCCAGAAGCTTTGTGACTGAACATTGGGACCTAGATCTGCTGTATAGGAAAGCAATGTTACATGGAACGAAGATAGGACCAGGATCGCATGATGAGCATCATCGGCTATCAAACAATCACATAAGTGGAAGAAAAATTTTGAGAAAAAAGCAGTGATAAAACATAAACATTGCAAGTCCTTATGATGTCACGTGTCAACCAATCTTCAGGGAAATTGTGATTCACGCAAAAATAAATAAAAGATGTTGTTTTATCTGTGACCCATGGATGATACTGAGAGAGGTTAGATAATCTCTACACATACTCACCTACAATACACTGAGGACCCCTGCCTTTCGTCTTGACTCTTAACTTCGTTTCTAGACACGCGCCATGAATCCTCTGCCAAAGAAGGTAATATATAGGCACTACTTTAGGATTATCAATCTAAATAAAAAAAATTGTATTTTTTAATAATAGCATTCTACCTTATGTAAACAAAACTCGATCTCTGAAAAGAGCTGAACCATTGTTTGTTTTACTATTAAATAGCTTCATTTTGATATCATCCATGGCCATGACCCTTAGATATAAGGGTTCAACGAGTATTGTTCATATCTCGATCTCGGGGTTGACAAAGTATTGTCGTTAGGCACATTCCATAGATATTGATCTTATTTAAGCAGAGTTCGCTAGTTGTCAACTGTTTAAACAGTGACTGTAAATGTGGCTCACCACTGGCGTCGATATAAACAGTGTGAGGTGAAGTAGGGTTTAAAGCCACTTTCAAGATTATTTCACTTATATTGTATTATTACAGGGAGAAAGCCCGCAGCGCCATCTGGCTATGCATTGCGGTGAAACCTGCGAGCATCGGTTTGAACTAGCAAACCATGGGTGGTACTACGCTGAAGTTCAGTGTAGCATTGCACCCAAACCTAACTGCGTGTAGAACAGTTCTCTACTGCAGACAAAGTTGCCGTGTCCCTGGCGGGGTTCGAACCGAACGAGCTAACAACTGCGCTATCTCGCCCCTTGTATTGTCCAAATAGGCTGTACTATTCACAAAAAGAAAAGCAAACTTAACTTACGTATGTTGTACGAATATATGACTATTTCAGTTGATGTAATATCCAATATATAGAACTTTAAAATATTTAGTTTCTGAAATAAGATTCTTTGGCATCAATACAACAGATTTGTGTTATCAAATGTTGACCCTGTTTATATTTTTCAAGTTAAAGAAAGACAATTCAAAAGAAAAGATGACATAATTATAGGATATCTAATGAGCTTCCACTTTCATATCAAGTTTATATCCCGAGTGAAATAATGTTGGTTTTTCTCGAGCCTCAGCGATAGTCAAACCAACATTATTTCACGAGGCAAATAAACTTGATATAAAGGGGAACGAATTATGTATCCTATTTATTATAAACTTGTATTTCATACGATTTATTGTGGTTTATCATCATTATCATGATCATCATCGCCATTCATATTTTCTTTAGAGGGTAAAACATCTTATTACAAAAAAAGCAATTATCCGTAGTGGTAAAAACGGTGATGTGTATAAAGCAAAAAAAGCATGGAGGCCATTTTATTGTGAACACATTTTAATATTTCGAATGACAAAAAAGATTTCCTTGCCAAAACCATTTGCACTCATTTTTAACTTGATTTTCCGAAGAGAGAAGGGTGTTTTACTATTGGTGACATTATTTTTCAAATACATTTCATCGACTTATTTTAGCGCAAAAAACGTTACACTGCAGTTTCTTCCACAGTCAAGTTATAAAATGCAATATGTTTTCCTGGACCAACAGTGTTATTACAATTATGATTTACGATATATATCGACATCAAATGTATCAAATAGGTAAAATCTACGTAAGTATATACTTACCTTTATGTTCATGCTACCTCGGTAAAGGAATTTTTCCAAAGTGCATTGAAGGGTTGATTGATTATACCTAAAATGGTTACAAAACCCATTCCGTGTACACCTCTGTTTGCACAGCTCGATTCCGAGACTGTTCGGTAAACGCAAAGAAAGATGAACTTTGATTACACTGACATAAAACACTCTCAGTACCAAATTCGTTGACATCTTGGAACAATGTGACGATAAAAAAGAATTAACAAAACGCTTCGCTTGATTCCCTAACAACGAATATAATAGAAATTCATAAAACTTGTCAAACTGATTAAAGATAGAAGTTAAACAAATATGGAATACGGGAAAGAATTTAATGAACACGTCATTCGAATCCCACATGCAGAATAAAACATAACCATAAAGTTCTTATCAATCTAACCAATGGAAGGTTTTTAAAAAATGTTCCATATTATCTCTCAAACTTTGTAAAGTAAATTAAAGAAAATTATCAATTTTATGAAAAAACTGTTCGCTTCAGTGGATATCTAAAAAATCTCTAACTGAAATAGTTTCTTTGGTTCTTCAAATCTAGTATGTAAAAACAGCATACTTGTTTGATACATGAGAACATTCAAACCTGTCACAATAAATATTTTGGTTCATCTTCTGTTGAAGGCTCAGATATGTAGTTTGCAGTCAATATGGAGTTAACTTACTGCAACCTTTTACCAGAAAGCTTAAGATTTCGTTGGTGTATCAACCTGTTATATAGCCTGAAAGTATTTCATTACCAGGGAGAATACGTTCAATTCTATGTTACAATGGTTCCTCGTATTGTCAATGGCAGTAAAGGGGTTAAACATATAGTGTGAGTTGTCGCTTCATGGATCAATTATTTAGTTATGCCAGTGGCAACATTTGTAATTATCTTTAATATTTATGATAATGTTTGCCGACATTTTAAAGATTCCCCAGGGTCCATTTACATATATTCTCCTACCTAAATACATGCATGCCTTATCTACGTTTATTACTTATAGGTATGCAAGAAAGTACCACATACATTGTTTTGAGACACTAAAAATCCAGTGTGACTCACGTGGTCTTTAGAATTTTTACTGTGGTAAGAATTGTTTCAATAATGTAGTACCTATCATTAAATCTTGGTTAAAGATCATATCAATTTCAGTTATGTTCTTCTCTCGGGGTGAAATGGCAAAACTTCAACGAAAGTCCAAAGAATTAATTATGTCGCTAACATCTTTTTAAAATTAAATTTCCACATTTCAAATTGTCAAAAATTCTGACCAAAATCCATGTTGAAAATCGAGTGCAGAATAGACATACACAATGTATGTATTTAAATTTTAGTACTTTTTAACAAAAAAATGTTATCACAGTCATTCAAAATCAACTCTTTATAACAGCAGTATTTCAGTATAAGTGGCGTTTCTTTTGCAAGTGAGTTGATGATATCACTATATCTGCAATAAAACAAATACTACTTCTTTTTCAGATGATCCCATTCTCTCAGATTCAGGCACCAGTCGCCAGTACTGAATGTCCCAGCAGTTTATCCTCCATCTTCACTATCTAAGTTGAATGTATTTCTAGGATATAAAGGCGTTAATCCTGTGCTGTATCCTTTATCGTTTTCTATGTATATTGCAATCCGAGTTTGTGATAGCAATTGCCCATTTTTTAATTACTTTTTGTTTGAGTCATCATGAAAAATCCTTTATAAACTACCGTCAAAAAGAAAGTATACCATCACCTTGACAAGTAATCAAAAAAAAGCAACAAAGGCAAGTTAGACAAGAGCTTTTAATTTTGCATAAATTAAATGTAAACATATTACATCGATAACAAACAATAAAATGTAAAATGGACAGAGACACACTTGGGGTTGAAAAATGGGATTTCAAAATGTATCCGTACACAGAAGGTTATTTACAACAGACACTGTAGAGACATTGGATCTTGCTTTAATATCGAGTGTGTCTTCCTCGAGCATCGATACACCCAATAATGTGTCTAATGACGTCACGTGGAATATGATTCCATGCACGAATGAGACTCCATTCAAGTTGTGGGGTTGCTGGGGGTACGGGTCTGCTTCTAATCTGTCTGTCAAGATGGTTCAACAAATGTTCTATCGGGTTCATGTCTGGGGAACAAGCAGGCCACGCTTAAACATCCATATTTATGTGTGAGTCTGGCTGTTTGAGGTCGTGCATTGTCATGCTGGAAGACAATGCCACGGGGCTGTTGTTTGATGAACGGGAGGACAACTGGCTGCAGAATATCATCCCTGTACCTCTGCGCATTCAGGTTGCAATGGGTGATGATTAGCCTCGTTTTCAGTTCACCAAACATTCCTCCCCACACTATCACACCGCCTCCTCCATACGCTGGGACTTCTTGAACACAGTTTGGAGCTAACTGTCCCTAGCATGTCTAGATCTGTAAACATGTTGACGGCAAACATAATCAGCTCTCACAAGAAAAAAGTACACGTGACATGATTGGACCTGCCAACGTCAAACTTCGCTTGCCCAGCCTAGCCTGTTACGTCGATGTTGCTGGTATGGACGAGGTGCCTGGATACCATGTTCCTGTAGACGCCTTGACACAGTTTGTCGACTGATGCGGTGTCCTCGTGCCGTTGCTGCCGTTGATGTTGCAGGGATGAAGCGGTTTCTTGGGTGGATTCCCCGGATGTAGCGGACCTCAACTTTGTTGTCGATATAATGAACCTTCCTGTCGACCTTGACGGAATGTTGTAATGCATTTATCTCACTTAGTACCAACACTGCATAACAAAGACAACTCATTATAAATGGTCAGTGCTCAAACAGACGAATTTAGTGGTTAGAGTTAATAGGAAATATCAACATTTAAAGTCCATCGACCAGTGTCAAGATCACAATGAAAACATGCAACACCGTTTGCTCTAGTGCTCAGTGAATTACGTGAAGGAGAATGCTCGTTGATTATTTTTAACGAATCCACTGCTCAGAATGCATTCTTCATCTTAATCCATGTATGACGTCGTGAAACATTCAAATGTGATCATTTTACATTTGAAACAATAAATTTCAATTATGGCACACCAAAATCAATTATTTTGCAAATTTCGGTGCTCATTCCTCAGATATGGTACAAGTAGCTGCGACCCTCATGAAATGGATTTTTCCACGCACGTGCAGCGCAAAACTTCCACACAAAGCGATGTGATTGACAGCTCCAAATCTGCTTTTTCATGCCTTCTGTACATTACACATATTGAAAAGAACGGGGGATTCTTACTGACAAACAATATTAAGGTTTCTAACAGCGTCTTGTGGCCTAGTGGTTAGAAGCTCTGACTACCAAACGAAGGGTTGCATGTTCGATTCCAGGTTCATGCATTACAAAAATTAATTTGTCTATAGTTGTCTAGATATTTTAAGATACTATACACCAAGACAAAATGCATCAGTCTAAAAAATGTACCATTACTGAAAATGTCTAAACCTAACACCCCTCCTGACTGGGACAGTCAATGACCAGTGGATTCCTAAATAATGATCAACTGATAACACAATAGAGTGACGTCATGGCCATAGATTAAGCTTCAAGAACGACTGTCATATCGATTTCTCCCATACTGGACACACATTGAAAAACGTCTGTGAGTTCTTATATTTCAAGTCATTTTCATCATATTGTAATAAATGAAGCTTAGCAGTTACACCAGCTGATTATTGATTGATCATATAGAGATGCCGAATTTAGGATTGTGATTATGATTGTCAACCTATGAATATTTGAATATGTTCAATCGATGCGCGCAGCTCTTTCAACTCATTTAAACTACTGGGTGAAATAAAGAACTCACCTCAGTTGCTCTCGATTAATTCAATATTTTAAGTACATCAGATGCATTTGACTATAGCACGACACAATAATAATCTCTGCAGTAGTTTCAATGAATTAATTGGTGACTGTGGTTAAAGTTTAGTAAAACTATCTTTGTTTAAAGAAGACAGGGGTAAGAAATGAAATTTAAACCAACATGACCACTACCATGTGTAAATATGTGCAGAATCAGGCACATGTATAATATTCACATAGAATATGTCTAATATGTCGATGAACAGTTGGGTATTATCAAAAATATTTTTTGCAGAAACTTAAAATTTAAAATTTCATTTAATTTGTTTATCCAGTTACAGGACATTCTTTACCTGTATTAATACATTTGACGTCCATTGACTATGTCTGGTCGAACGTCTGTGGGAAGTATGTAGATCATGACATGGGTGAATGCAGTAAAACAGCAGACTCAACAAAATGTGATCGCTAGGAAATCTACAGGTCGTTCTTGAAGAACAAGAGACAGTGTTTTACTACGTTTGGGGCGACCTCCATCGGCATTTGTCCTCTTTGACATTGAAGGAAAGATAGGTGTCATCAATAACACGTCAATAAGAAAGTCCAGGCCAACTGTGGACTTCTTCATGCACATCGCCATGCACGCCAAGCCACCCGTTTCTCTCACTGGCGTTATGTCATACAGTTACAGCGATGACAGTGTGGACTGAAGGATGACCTACAGAAACGTCAGTATATAAATATTGCTGCCACCATGCTTGAGATGTTCTTTGAATTTTTTGATCTGTCGGAGAACTAGGTTCAATTTGTAATGTAAATGAGGTTTGGGTTTCACATTCGGATAAGTTTATGATAATTACCATGTTCCATTTTGATAAGTTTATGTTTGTTTTTAAACTTTCCTCTTTCCATTCCATAAATTGAAGTTATTCCATCAACTAATGGCACTCGAACAAAAGATAACCTTGTTTCCTTTTCTCACAGAAACGGCCAGGTCGAGGATCAGGACTCTTACATGAGATGGGAATACAATAAATTGGAAATGAAATGTAATCAAATATTCTGAAACCTAAAAGTTTCTTATTTCAAGAACATTCTAAATCAACAAATTAAAGCAGCGAAGGAACTCATTTTGTTATGTATGATACCAGTATATTTTACCTATTCTTATTTACTTGAACACAATCTTCCAAGGAAGCCGGGGGGCAGTCTGTGCTGACGCCGATCCTTCACATCCGATCTTCCTCTCTCGTTGACCCGGTTGACGTTTCCTCTCCGGATGTTTCGAACTACTCTGATCAACGGGATGAGGAAGATGATCTCATGGAGATCGATGAGGATGTTGAGGTGGATGCTAGGAATGTCCCCTTAACACCTGCTTTCGCCCTGAGGCAGACGCGTGATCGAATCACTTTGGCTCTGCCTCAGGTGGTTATTCTGCCCCCGGTTTCAACTGGATTTCGCCTGGCGGGTGATAACTTCGCCGTCCTTAAGGCCGCACAGGTGCAGCTAAGCCTGTTCCCTTCCCTCGAGGCGGAGACTATTAGTCCTTAGCTGATAGGCACCAGGGTCCGTATGGACTGTCCTGACCTGGTGAAAAGGTATCAGATCGGCGAGGACGGGTTGTTTGAAGTCTCGGGGGTCGGTGAGTATGAGCTCTCCTTCACCTCCCTTGCTGGGTCCGCGACCCATTCCTTACTGGGCAAGCAAGGGCGCCGTCAGCCTTCACTCAGCAGGCGTCGCACTTGCGTTCGGCTTACAGGTCGTTTGAGGATGCTTCAGTTATGCCGCTCAGCAGGTGCGAGTGTCCACACATGGAGCCTATCTCTCGGCACTTCAGTCGGAGATAGTGGGAAGACCCCGAGTCCGACTCGGTGGTACTCCTTTCCCAATCGCTGGGTGTAGCGACTCATATGGCGCGATACTCTCTCCACAGTGCCACAAGCCAGATGATGGGTGCTGTCATGGCCATGCGCCATCTTTGGCTCTCGACTTCGTCGATGGCCAAGACACCCACTCAAAGCTTCTTGCTCTGCCATTCAGGTTCGGGGACTCCTTCTTCCCGGGGGCACAGCAGGTGCTCAAGGACGCTGTGGAGGTGGCGACGGTTCACAAGGACACTCTGATCCTTTCGAAATCGCCACCTTCCAAGCGTACGAAGCTTCCTTGGCCCAAGACTTCCCAGACTACTACGGCGGGAGACTCCCAGGACTGGATCAAACCACTCCAGTACCAGAGGCAGATGTCTAGGGGCGGCAAACAGACCCATGGGGTCCTGGAAGCCTTTTTGGCGGGGGGGGGGGGGGGGGGGGGGGGGTGGTTGTCGGATCCTAACCCTCCTAACCACGCCAGTTCCCGAGGTGACTCCCAAAATTTGAGATCCTCAGGTCCGAGCTGTGAGTGTTGCTCCAGAAGTCGGCCATAGAATCGGTGCCCCCTGGTCAGGAGCAAAGTGGTTATTATTCCACCTACTTCAAAGTTACCAAGAAGGACGGAGGATGGAGGATGGAGACCTTGAGGTCGGTTATAGCGACAGTAGAGGCAAGCGAGTGGTTATCCTCAAGGACGCATACCTGCATGTCCCGATGCACCCAGAGTTCAAGAAATATCTGAGGTTCGTTTTCGACGGGACAAGTTAACAGTTCAAAGTTCTACCCTTCGGCATCTCCACGGCGCCAAGGGTGTTATGCTCTTTCCCGCTCAGGTAGCCAGGGCACGAGGTCGGTTTTGCCACCCCTCCCTGGGAGATTGGTTTGTCAAGGCTCTGTCTCAGGCTCTGAACCAGGTGGCCACCATGGAGATTATCAGTCTACTGGTATCCCTGGGCTGGATAATCAACCTGAAGAAATCGGACCTGAGGAGCTTACAAGATCAGATTTTCCTGGGTGCCAGGTTCCAGGCGGATCTGGCGAGAGTTTCTCTCGCTCCAGACCGGGTTCTGAAGGTTCAAAGATCCACGCTTTTGTTCCTAGAGTCCCACTCCGGGGTGGCTCTCGCCGCATCTTCTGTGGTGGACCAGCACAGAGAACCTCTTGAGGGGTATCTCTCTGGTGACACCGGTGCCCTCGTGCACAGTCCAGACAGACGCTTCGCTCTCGGGCTTGGGAGGGGTCTTAGGTCCCCACTCGGCGTCGGGGCTTTGGTCCCAGGCCAAGGCCATCCTGCACATCAACGTGTTAGAGCTAAGAGCAGCCAGTCTGGTGTTCGAAAGCTTTCAGCAGAGGTTAAGTCATCAAGTGGTTCGTCTAGAAATGGACAAGTAGACAGCAATGTCGTACATCCTGAAGCAAGGAGGGACAGTGTCCCCAGTACTTCTTCAGGCGTCATCCCCTGGTCCAGCGCTTCTTAGCAGGTGTGGACAGGTGGATTAGCCCCTCGTTGGATCTATCAATAGTATTGGATGGGCTTCACCAGCCGGCAGTTTCAGGGACAGTTAGTTCTCGCCCTCATATTGTTGACGAACACTGAAAAGGTATTTGTCCAGAAATGCCTCTGTCAGAAGGGACAAACAGTTGTTTTGCTGTTATGGCGGGGCCACCCCAGGGGCTCCCGCCACTAAGCAGACGATATCGAGGTGGATTGTTTTGGCTTATGTTCACAAGGGTATGAGCCCGCCAGAAGGTCTGAAGGCTCATTCAGTAAGGGCAGTAGCGACGTCTAAAGCGTTTGCTGCGGCCGTGTCCATCGAAGAGATCTGCTCCTCAGCTATCTGGAGCCGTCCGAGCACGTTCATACAGCATTACCAGTTGGATAAGCACTCCAGAGAACGGGATCGGTTCGGTCAGACAGTTCTCTCCACTGGGCAGAGTCATAACTCCTCTAGCTGAATGAACTTTCCGAGGTTGTCTTTATGTAGACACTGTTCAGTTATACTAACTTTACAATGTTCCATCCTGAAAAGAGAAATTGAAAAACCCTGCTGCTTCTCATGGGTTTTTACGGGTGAAATTGGTTTTTGTATCTCTCCCCATAGTGCTTTTCCCAAAAAAAAGGGGGGAGGGGGGTTGGGCATTTGGGTTAATAATTAATTAAGCCCGTTTTAAGGCTTCTCGGACGTTAATCCCTGGTCCACCGGTATGTTCCAACCCTTGGTCCAAGTTAGGTGCTCCTCTATTTTCATCTTAGAAATTATTTGCGAGCATCTAGCATATGCAGTCTATCAGACAGAATTCCACTGCCAGGACTCTTCTTTGGGAGTCTCTCTTATGCTATATGTACCCTAAGGAGGATCCCTTCTGAAAAAGAATCGAACCAACCTGAACAGGTTGCAGATTCTTTGAACAGGTTGGTTCGATTATAATTCAAACTTTGAATTTCAATGTGTCAAATATTATATAGTCAGCTGTCTTTGAGAGAACTTGTTTCAGGACCTGACACTATCATTCTTACATTATGCTTCACTGTATTTAGTGTCAATATTATATTGTGAAATGTTTTAAATCTATCTAACAAATTGTCCATTGACCTATTATAAACAATTTGATAAATGGAGTCAACTCAACCAGTGAGCATTACCATATTTTGTATACTACACAAAAAAGTATTATATTTTTTTTTAAAGTATATTCTGTGATAAAACTGTTGACTTTGAAATTTTGGTTGTAGTAGGGGTTCATATAAAAGTATATTTTTCATCTGAGAAACCAATGACCCTAACACTCTATTTTTGAGGATATCATCTATGTTCAGTGTATATCAAGAGTTCCAAATTTCATGCTTTTCAAGTAAGAAAGTTTTAAAATGAAAACATTTCGTATCAAAAATCGCTATACTCCAAGCCTTGTTTGAATGCAATGCAATTTTATGTAATGGTGTTCTGCTGAGGTATAGATTTAAAGGGTTTGTTCAAGAGCTGTCTAACGCAGGACCCACTTACAATACAATGGATGTACCTTTAAATAAGATATTTCTTTATTCCTAATGGGAAGGCATTTTCTTCCCACAGAGGTTACTCCCTTCAGATTTCCTATTCTAAACTTTGTTCTACTTGGCCTGAATTTGGGTTGATTGCAATTGAATCTAGTTGTGCAACCAGCGACCCCGTTGGATGGGTCTATGTAGGTAAAAGAGGTTGGGGTCTATGTAGGTAAATGTCTTTCAAACGCTGTTTCTAAGCTATGCACGCCCCTGTGATTTCGAAGGACATATGCTATTGAGCAAGACCCTTGAGATGTCAAGATCATTGAAGCCACTCGGTCGACATGGCCGCTGAAGGAGTTTAATTAGAAGCAGGGATACAATATGAGGTTTCTAGGGAATATTTGCTGGAATCTAGAATTCATGCCAAGTAGAACAGATCGGAAATCGGATCGGAAGGAAGTAACCTCTGTGGGAAGAGAATGATGGGGCGGGAAAAGGGATAATGAATAAAGAATTAACATAATCAGAAAATATCAGGAAAGTGTTTTTGGATTGAAATAACCGCAAATTCCATAACCTTAGGTCGGTTTTAAACTAAATTTGTGAGTATCAAATACCGATGAATCCCTGAAATTTTTCAAACGCAACTCCTTATCTTATAATCATCACTACACTACACAACTCCTTATCTCATAATCATCACTACAGCTATGTGTATATTCTCCTCTTAGAAATTGTGTATAGCTTGCTTGTTAATTATACTGAAACGTTCATTGCAATAATACTACCCATAGATATTGAAGAAGACAACGCTATTTATAGATGTCCAACTTCTTTATGTTCGGCGACGTTACGGTATCATTCCTCATACCATTATCTAGCATATGGGAATGATCGAACTGTAGGTTATATACAGGATACATGTTGGTCTGATAATGAAAGACAACTAGATCACTTAAAGATAATATCATCTCTTTGTTTTTTCGAGGTTAATTCGTTTATTCATATAGACAATACTTTCAAGTAAGCAAAACACAAACGATTATTTCGAAGCGTCACCTACTTATCAAAATATAGCCCTTCAAAGTGAGTAAATTTTGCCTCCTCATTATCTCATTCTTGAAACAGTTTTCCGCGGCCCCTCAGTGTAGCATAACCTTCGTTAGCGATGTGACGTCATACACAGGAGTTGCTTAATGAAATCCTTAGGCGATTTGTCGATTTTCGTTGATAATTCGTTTAAAACATAATAAGAACGTTTTGACATTACAAGTTTCCGATAGAATGGGTATTTGTGGTGTCCTTAGGGCGTTATTTCGGAGTTTTAGGAGCATTTTTCGATATTCAACCGCTGATTTTAGATTTGTTCTTTTCCCAATCGAGTGGAGTGTTATGTTATCTTATAAGCTACAATATGTTTTGAAATGAATAACTGACAATTCAAAAATAAAAAAGATCATGCAATTTTTTAAATATCATAAACGTCATTATTAGTTATTTTGTGTTTGAAGAGTGTCTATAGCTTGAAATCTACTGCGTCAATATTTCTAATGGTCACTTTATTTTGCTAATAGAATAGTTTCATTACAACTAAGAAAATCCTATAATTTTCATCAATGTTACTGGTTTACAGTTTTTAGAAGAACATATTCGGGCTATCTTTAAATCTATAGTCGTGTACATTTACAATTACTTAGATTCAGTGTAATACCACTACCATTTCCTAGCATGTTATATAAAAGGCCTTGCATTTTATATTACATGTAGTTGTTGATGGTCAATTCATATGTTTGTGGAAATAAAATAATGTTTAAATCACTTCGGATAAAAATATGGAAAATGTATGTTTCCTAATTTCAAATGAAAGTATTGGAACTATAGAACTTTGATCAACCTACCATGGCCGTGTGTACATGTGTTGTTTGGTTCTCAATTAAAAAAAAATATTACCCCGGCTATAGATCAGTCGTGTAGATTTCCCCTCTTATTTAATATTTATCTTAGTTAGAGTGTCAAAAACGCAACTACATCACTTATTACATATCGCTACATTGATAAATAAAAATACTGAAATAAGGACGAATGTGAATTTTTTTTTTATTCAACATGAATGAGGCGTGTTAACACCGTTATAATCCGTATGAAATGTGTAATAGATCTCTGTGACGTTTGAACATCTTCATCATCTGACATGCGGGCCGCCGCCATATTGGGGAACGATAAGAATTGTTCCAAAACACATTGCAGAATTACGGGTCCCGCAATGGTCACATCCAGTACTAAACAGTGTTGACATCTGCTGCCATTTGTAGTATGTTTTACGGGGCGTGTATATATGTAATTTTGTTGTATAAGGACAAAGGTAAATATGTTATTGAGGCAGTTATGTAAGGCTAAATCTAGTGGATTCTGTCATTAGACGCCAAACGACTCCTGTGTATTACGTCACAAGGCCAAGCAAGCGGAATTCGCTCTCGGCTAAAGTTTTATGAGGCGTAATTGAGCGGCGTTCTAAAAAGGCGTTATAAAAGGTGTTTATTGGTTGAATTGACAAATATCAAGTGAAATCCTCGTCATCTTGGAATATGCTTGAATAAAAACTAAAAAGTGATATGGTCGGGGTTTGTGGATCTTTAACAATGATCATTCATAAATATCCTTGTCTTCTTCATAACACTGACTTCTAGAATGCCAAACAGTCGTGGATCTTGGTTTCACGTCATCTCTACAACTTCTAAAATAGATTCCATACAAATATTAGATATAAGCAAGCGACGGATTTAGGGGGAGATCACAATGAAAACAATGCAGTGCAAGTTAGTAATAGAAAACTGAACTGAAATTGCACCTAAGGTTACTATTGTAATGATATAACATGATGAGATTAAAATAATGATTAAAATGATTATATTCACTTATTCAATGAGAAAGTATTTTTACGAAAATATTACAGACACTGACTTCATATGTGCATTCCAAAAACTTTTTACAGTTTAAAATATTGACTCTGTCACATATATAAACTAAAATTTCTTATTAACGTCTGTCTTCTTTGCCAATTTATTCATTAACAATTCTTTCAAAACTTCAGAGCTATATGCATTATCAGTTGTTAATTAGCGATTGTGGGCAACTTGTGCATCCTCAATAATGTACATGTTACTTTCATGAATGTCTATGTAACGTAGATAAAGATATCTCCAGATGCTCCAAGGTGAACAATGTGCTTATTAGACCCAGGGGTCTTTATGATGTCTGATATAATAAGCCTTATCATGCTCATTAAAATAACTCCACACGCGAACATGAACTCAAAGCTGATCCATGGGGAGAGGACTTACTAAGCTTTAACCCCTTTGCTGTCATGGACACTTAGATGAATCATTGTAAGTATCATATTCTGGCAGTGCGTAAAAAGGATCTGAACTTATCCATCCGGCAATGTAATGTTGTCAAGTGAGACGCTCGAGAAAGCTTGGTTGCTTGTCAAGAGTTGCCAACGAATTATTTTAAACCACTTTTTACTCGCCTATGAAAGATATTGCAATGTTATATTTATACGGCAATATTAAACCAATGTAATACCACTCCGAGTATGATGTCATAATAGTGTGCAGTTTTGACGTCGTACCGCCACAATACACGAAGTCTTAGTTTCAGACCATTGTTGATTAATTTGGGAAAGTTATAAACATAATACTAAGTTTCTTTCCAAATAATAGTATTATTTCGCTCGTTATATACCAAATCATTAACTCTTTTGATAAAAACGGCATTAAATGGAAGGTCGTTTAGTATCATCTATTAACCTGCGCTGTTAACAGACAAAGAGTCAAACCAATCATTTTCTTACGATAAACACGTTTTGAATTCTCTTAAGAATGATAGAACTTTAGAAATAGTTTGGTTTTTTTTTTAATTATGACATTTGCTTTTATATTTTATACACTCAGAATAAAAATAGTTTGCGGCTATATCTTGCATCCATCGTAAGGGATTCGAGTAACTTGTTCCGACGTGGTTTCCTGTAAACCCACTGGTGTAACGTGTTCTTTATACTACTCCAAAATGTCGACGAATTTGATACTGGGAGTGTTTTATGTCTGTCTTATAAAAGTTCACCTTTCTCTGCGTTTACCGAACCGTCTTGGAATCGAGCTCTGCAAACAGAGATGTATACGGAGTGGCTTTTGTAACTACTTTAGGTTCAATGAGACAACCCTGCAATGCAACCCAGAAAGATTCTTTACCATCGGAACCATGAAATTAAAGGTAAAATATAGAGAATCTCAGTCTCGTGTCTTCTCATCTATCAGATATATCAACATGAATTGATACAAGTTACACATGTCCAAGCGTTGATATATTTGATTTAATATTACACAAGGGTCCTTTTTAATTTATCAGTCAAAATCATTCTTCATTACTTTCGATTTTTGTTTTGTATGCTGGAGTCTTGCATAATTTTATGCAAGAATTTTCCCTTTTGGGACAATCTTATCTTATTTCTGGTAACAATGTACATCTCTCGTCATAGCATTGTCATAAGACCAACAGTATTGTGATGTCATAACATTATGATGTCGTCATTTTTATGACTTTTTGTGATGTCATCAGGTTTTTGACTTCACAGTATTACAGTCGTGACAGCTTAGAACTGAGCATATATAGTGCTCCGTATGTCCGCCCGTGCACTGTAACGCAATTTCTTCAGAAACTTTACTAACTTTTAAAGACAAGTGAGTAAAGCTTCTGAAGAAATGGTCTTACAGTTTTCAGTCGTTATCACCTATAATATCTTCTATTTTGTAAAGTGTCGTTTCTTTTGCGGTGGAGTGTAAATTTAGAAAGATGAAAAACAGAAAATCAGAAACAGTAATGATGAATTTGTTATTAATTGTGAATATACATACTCAGGGTAATGAATTTTAAAAATGCATACTTAACCTTTTATAAAAAAAAAAATAATAGAAGGTATTAAAACAATATTACGTCATAATTGTTCTTACTGTTACCACTAACAAAAATGGGGAAAAAAGAAGTTCTATTTAATTTTCAGAAATATACTGTTGCAAAAAGATTAGAAAGTCTTTATATATTCTGTTTAATAAAAAAAATAAATGGACTGATAAGAAACTTTTGAAATTCAAATTTTAAAAAAAATTATATCACAGAAAATAATGGCTAGCAACCAGCAAAGTTACTATTTTTTCAAAATAAAACATATTTTCCAAGCTCCTTCAAATTTGAAAATCTTTCAGTGATATGTACCTATTATAGAAACTATTTCACACAATTTTTCAAAATATTAAAGATTTCTCAGGTTTATAGTCAAGGATATTGATGGTTACAGTAAGGACGGCAATGGTAACAGTATGGACAGGGAGAAAAACTTATGTAATTTATTTAAATGTAAACTTAAAGAAGAGCGAAATACTAGTTTGTTGTTCCAAGTTAATCTGAATAAACACATACAAAGACATTTTGTCAAAGAAAATTTGATCAAAATAACCTTAAGAAAGTTCTAAAATTCCAAGGTAACAGAAAGGACAAAAGTTATATTCTGATTGATATCGATCACATTTATTAATTCTACAGTAAGACCATAAACATGTATGTATTTCCTTCTTCGCCAGCGGATACATGACCGGTGTCATCAGAAGAAGACCCGAATTCAGACGAAAGGCAGGGGTCCTCAGTGTATTGTAGGTGAGTATGTGATGAGATTATTTAACCTCTAGTATCATCCACATCCGTACTTTGAGACGCGGATGTTATAGTGTGAAGGCTTTGAGTCGGGTTAAGGTTTGTCCAAAATTTTTCCATTTTCCTTGGGTGTCATCACAGTGTCATGCTAATCATTTCTGTTTATCAGTGCTGTACGGTGATTAAAATTTAATTTTGTCCAAACCTTTAGTCAGCCATGATCCTTAGTTTGAATGCATGTATTTGATTCTGTCTTCATCCTGTGACGTTATACTAATTTTATTACAAGGTGATGTTATTTGCTTGATGCATGACGTCATGATGGTTAGCATAATTTGTTTGATCAATTTTGATTGATGCATTCTGACTAGAGAGAAACGGAACATTCAATGAGTTTACTGTATGTTTTTAACGTGAAGTTTAAGGCGTTAAATCTTGGAAAAA
Organism: Gibbula magus; assembly: GCA_936450465.1. Lineage (NCBI taxonomy): Eukaryota > Metazoa > Mollusca > Gastropoda > Trochida > Trochidae > Gibbula > Gibbula magus. The sequence continues at coordinate 18,245,961 of OW388302.1, forward strand.
ATCCGACGTGTATTTGAGTTTGCTGCGTTCTCACATTAGCACCAGGTTTATCCCTCAAACTCTGTCTAACATACATCGTACATATATTTCAACATTAAAAAGCTTTAGGCACTGGCGTTCACTGGAGAAACGTCCGTCCATTCCACAACTTTCCACACTTGGAAATAACGATCTTTCCAAAACCAAAAGGCGTCCTTTCCACACTGTGGAATGATCACATTTCCACAGCCCACCTTTCCAAACTGTGGATTTCCATTGAAGCGTGAATAAAATCACATTATCTGTTTTCATCTCCTTACTTCTAAAACTCAATTAATAATCACTCTTCAAAACTCCTTTTCAACCTATTTATCTTAATTTATTTTTATGCAATTACATTTAAGTGAGAAATTATATATTAATCATTTAATGTAGTATTTAATTTGTTCTTATCATTATGTAAAGCGTTCATAAAATCGTGGTTCAGTTTTCTGAAGCAACGGGAACATTTTGGAATAGTTTTATTACCAGTACAATAAATAATAATATTTTCCTATAATATCCTGAACATGTGATAGATGAGATCATTGTAATTTACATGACTAAATTATCAACATTCAGATAACCAGAAATAATAGTTGAATAGGAAATTAAAGGAAATGAGATTAAGACCATCCTTACATACAACCTATGGTGAATCTGTTTTCTCAACCAAACGAAGACATATCCACAGATTTTGCAAACAAATATTAACAAAGCGCGAGTGGCATTTCTGTATGACATTGAGTGAGTGAAATTTCGTTTCAATAGCAAATTAATCAGGAAATACGAGTCATACATTGCAATGGATGTAGTTTGTTTTTTTTTTGTTAAGGGTTATACGTATAAATTAGTTATGTTGGAATGTATACGACACAATTAAAAACTACTATTATTTGAAAAAGATCATTAAAAGAAGCATGTTTAAAATCACAGTTCGTGTGTTTTGCCTTTGATATAGTTGGGATAACATTATCAGCAATATTATTATTTTCATAGTGGTCCTGCAAATACACTTTACTTCATCAAATAATTTATAAAACGTGTCAATTCTAAAAATGGTCTATACGTTGACACTTACATTTCTATTTTTTATATGATGGTCACACATCAATAATTGTTCAATTGCCATTATGTAATACATACGAGGTATTCGAAACTATGCAAATTTATACAATTTTACCTTATGAATCTAATTAGATTGTTCCCACTTTTAACCACCCATTCATATTTTATTCACCTAACCACAGAATATTTCTTTTTAAATGAAAATTGAGTTACTAATCCTTCATGTATGTATGACTCATTAACCACACGGTGATTACAACTTTGTATTATACAGTTCAATCATTGAGGCAAAATGTACATTAAGTGATTACACAGGGAAAGGACATGCATATAAAATTACTTTTGTCCATACATCATAGTTTAATTGATCTTGTACATTATCGAATATTGCACCAAGTTACAAACAAATACCAATGGGAGACATCTCACAAGAGAAAATATTGCATTTGGTTAAACTATAACATTTGAATATCATGAATATCCTTATTGTAAATTATGTAAATAATGTGTGTCAAATACCTACATAAAGTTACAATTGATCATCAAATCAATGATGTAAACAGTTTTGTCATGTCATTTTGTTATTAGAATCATCTGAAAGGTGCTGCCGAAAATAAAAAAAACTTGTTACACAACGCCAACAGTTTGTTGTGCTGTGGCTAATTCGCCTGACTTGCTACAGTTCTTCAGTTAGGAAAATATAACTATATAACGTTTTACAATTATAGACAACTTGCATAGTCTAATCTATTTCCCTCTCGCCCTCCCTCTCTCTCCGTCCGTCTCTCTCTCCCTCTATCTGTCTCTCTCTCTCTCCCTCTCTCTTTCCGTATCTCTCTCCCTCTCTCCGTCATTCTGTCTCCGTTCTCTTTCCCTCTCGCCCTCCCTCTTTCTCCGTCCGTCTCTCTCTCCCTCTCTGTCCGTCCATCTCTCTCTCTCTGTCCGTCTATCTCTCTCTCCGTCTCTCCCTCTCTCCTTGTCTCTCCCTCTCTCCGTCTCTCTCTCTCTTCGTCTCTCTCTCTCTCTCCGTTCTCTTTCCCTCTCGCCCTCCCTCTCTCTCCGTCCGTCTCTCTGTCCCTCTCTGTCCGTCCATCTCTCTCTCTCTCTGTCCCTCTCTCTCTCCCTCTCTTTCTCTCTGTCTCTCTCACCGTCTCTCTCTCCGTCTCTCCCTCTCTTCCTGTCTCTCTGTCTCTTTCGCTCTCTTTCATGTTGAATGTTCAATACTAACAAAAGATGCAGCCTTTGCATATATGAACAGATCATTATCATCTGCAAACCTTATATTGGAACCCTCAAAAATGCAATGAATTGGTAAGTACCTGCAGGTATAACAATACATTTTTGCTCAAAAACAGCCCACAACAAACAGCCAAAAAAAACAGCAGTTCTAGTTTCTACTTGCAATTCTGAATTACATAGTATGTGCACGCGTGTATGTTTATGTATGTCGAAAGGGTCGCATCCCGATCAGTCGAATTTCTGATTTCAGAGTAGGAAAATCCATTCGACCGATTGGCACAGTGGTATTTGCTGTTAACTAGCTTATGTAACATTGGATCGTACCAACAAATGACAAAAGGGGTGTTTAGTCTCTCTTTATGTTTTATTATGTTAGAGTCGCATTTCAACGCATTTCTTTGAACGCTACTCAGTTGCATTTCATTCATTTCATTTCATGTGTTTGAATTATAACATGAATGTTATGCATTTCAATATATAATATGTTGTATATTCATTTATAAGATACTGTACATTTCATATATCCACATCACATTCAAATATAGTCCCATTCACCACACTCCAAGCAATTGTCCCAGTCTACGTATCCCATTGTTAAAGTGGTTTGGCAAGTTGTATCTAAATATAGACTAAACGATATCTGGCAAGAAACCGGTAAATGATCGGACTCAGTTCTACTATGAACCAATAGGCTAATCACTTTGTGAAAACAACCTGTTGAGACTTAAAAGTAATCAACTAAACTTGTCCCACTCGGTCTTGCAATGTACGTAAATGAACCACGTGGGTCTCCATAATTTTTGCCATTAACAATATGTAATTCAACCTGCTTACAGAGTCTTAATAATAATAATCCATATTTGTTAACTTGTTCATCCTGTGAACATCTAGATTGTGAAAATCCGTCAATAGTATACAGTTCTCCTAAATCAATAAATTGTTTGTCACTTTGGTCTTCAATATGGAAATCGTCCTAGGTTGAAGTTCGGGCATTCAAGTCCCCGAATATTACAATGTCAGTACACTGATCATATTCAGCTTTAATACATGCGATCTTCGCGCTGAGCTGCTCGATCCCATTGTCGTCCGTCTCTCGGTACATGGAAGAGCCATCGGGAAGAACGTAGACTCCGCCCAGGATCGTGTTATTTATATATGAAGGGATACTTTAATAGTTTAATTTTTTGCTAATACCCTTACTCCAAGTTTTATCATTAACAACATAAGAGAGCTTGAAAATAAAACCCCTTTACTCACTAGCGAAGAGAAGAACACCTCATTCATGTCTTATCAAAACATATAAACAACCATCTCCCCTTTACTCACTAGCGAAGAGAAGAACACCTCATGCATGTCAAACACCCCTTCATTAGTGAACTCAGCTTCTCCCAGTGTCTTATGCACGCCCGGTGAGCACAAACTCACTCAAGCGTTTTTCGACCGATAGGCACAGTGAATATTTTTATTTTCGACCGATAGGGCCGGAATCGTCGAAAGATAAGCCGACGGAAATATTGTGTATGTTAATTATCATGTTGTGAAGTTTACGCATTTTAATGAAAAATAGTTTTCGTAAGTCTTATGGCATTTCACAGTGTTGTACAATGTTATTTCGATAATTACATCATCTCGGTAAAATGACAAAATTGGTTATATGAGCATTTATGCAATGTAGCAAAATCACGCATGTATTTTAATTTAACAGATATCGTGCAATATTTTATGTCATACCATCGTATGTCGTTAAATTTATATTTATCAACATGTATTTATGTGTACGAAATGAGCCATAATAATCTATCTCAATACATTCCACAACAACGCAATCAAATGATTGTATATTTGATTCGTTAAGTACTGATTGTGTATTTAGTCATAATACCTGCTGAGATACACATGTGCAGTTGTTACACTGAGTTGCATAACTACTAGCTACGACAATCTCTGCGCTTGTGCAAGACCTTAATTCGGAATACATGTATATAAAACTAATCAGTAATGGTACCCGCTATGGTCTATGGTTATACTACAGCCTGCATTTAATTACCGACCCATTCTGTAACAAATGTTGCAATTTTTGTTTGATAAGACAAGTTTTGAAATTAAGTTTTGGTTTTGATATTTAAAACTAAAATTCAGAAGTAAATAACAAAATATTGGAATAAGTGTGTATTTGTGGGATTGTGTCCGTGCATACAAAATCTTAAGTTAATGTAATTAATCTACTGCAACATTGTTAATGATTACCAAACAATATATGTTTATTTTCACAATTTCCATGTTAAATTCCTCGTAGAGCTTACGGTTTAACAACAGATGCCTGTAACTACATGCGAACACATCAGATGAAAGTAAAATTACAATTACGTTTTGAGTTTGATTTCAATCATTTGTTAAGATATCAGTAAATCGTTATTTAATGCCAGATTTAAATTATATTCAAAATAACAATTTTATTACATTGATGATGAATTGTGATGTTTTAAATGCAACAATAGCATACCACAAAAGCTGTAAATTTGTGAGGAGAAGTACGTTCTTAAGACAGAGTCTTTCATGTCTCACATGCTTTGTTGCTAATCAATTAATCAATTGGAACGGTGACAACCACTGACGCGGTGGGTAGATACCCAATCACAGTGCGTGCTAATAAACATAATTGTGTATTCTGTCAGTTAACAAATATGTCTCGCATTCATGTACATAAATGTCTAAATAGCAGGTTGATACCCTCATGAACATAATACAAGCTATTCTATAATATAAGAAATTCATTCAATAAATTTTAACATTCTTTTTTTCGCTGACCTTAAAAAATGTCCAAATTACCATTCAGTGTCAATAAATCATCCCATATTTAATTACTGACAAAACAAATAATAACGAACACTTGGTTTCACTTCATAGTTCTCAATTAAAACAAAAATGGACAGACAGCCAACTTGCAATATAATTACAATTATCATAAGACATCAGTTCAGTTTCAAAGAGTACGCCTTTTTGTGAGTTGTGGTAATGGTTGAATACCAGAGTGCGCCCAGACTGCAGTCGACTGCAATCAGTACCGGTATATATATATATATATATATATATATATATATATATATATATATATATATATATATATATATATATATAAACGGATATGAATAAACATGCAACATATGCTAACCCGTCAGGTTTGACCTATGTGACACTCAATTACCAATAACGTGATTATAATGTTATTAACATTTATATCATTTTAATAAATTTGCTTCCGCACTTCATTACAGTACAGCAAGAATGATTGAATAGTTTTATCTTTAATTATTGAGTCACAGAATTACGAGTTTTCACCGATAATAAGGAAACAACGTTAAAAGTGTGATGACTTTTTTGTAAAACAGTAACATATAAAAAAAAAAAAAGTTCATAAAGTTAAGATAAAGTGCCGTAAAATAATGGATAGACTTCTCAAATATGTATCCAAATGAGACATACGCGCCCAAAACACTCATAAAGCACAATAAACATAAAAAATGAAAGTGTTACTACAGTTAGTAAGAACAGATTAAGTTTGTCAATTACCATTCTCGTGTATTGCACAGACTGTTTTATGACCCGCAATTGCTATCTTTAGATAGGCTCAACAGCGTGTATTCGCGACTTCGCACACATGTATAGTCGGTTGTGTATTTGTGAACTCTGACGAGAGTAGTCTCTTCTTTGACCAATACACATCCACGTGTGTATAGACAAGCATTCATTCTTCAACAAATGAAATTGCATCATCAAGATAGCTAACATAAGTTTTCTGTTTAATTGTTGTCCCATATGTATATACTATCTGTTTTGCAATTGTGTCGGGTTATGATTTGTAAATATGTTATGGCTGTATATAACAATAGGACAATCTTCAATAAAAATAACAAAATTTATCTCATGTTCTGTCCATCGTACTTTATTTCGGATCACAACTTGAAACTGGTGGAATCAATCAAATATTTACTTGTATGTGACACAAGAGAGTGTCTACTGAATTTATACATTAAGAATTAAAAAAAACCCGGGAAATATCGATTAAAGGTATCGTTTGTGGAAATAAAGTGAAACCGACTGAAGATGTGACAGAAATTTGGAATTTGTATTTGTATTTGAAAATGATAAAATGTATAAATGCATGCTTTGTTCATGAAGCATATTACATTAAAACTGAATGCGTGTGCTCTGTAGTACGTTCGCAGCAAACGGCCTACTAATAGTTTTAATTAATATATATATCATACTGATGCAAATGAACACAGCTAGCAAGTTCGTATGAAATGTCAAATGCACAACATTAGTTTTAAGATACATTTTCAATAACGTGTACGCATCCTTAAATATGTCCCGTTAACACGCATTAGTTAGCTGATAGGAGAATATTTATTGTCAAGTGGATTGTCTTATATCTGGTTGAATCAAAATGTTGGTGACAGGCAAATATTTTTGTTTATGTTTAAAGGATATGTTTATACAAATTGGTCCGACACAAATAATTCATAAATTTATTTAAGTCATTACATCATTTCAAATCGGGTTTTGGGCCAGACTAGTATTTAAGTTTTCTTAGTGATAAGTCACTCTTACGAAATCTGTAAATTTAGAATCGCATTACACTCCTTAAACATACAACATTTTAGAAAGGACTGTGACACACTGGATGATCTATGATGTTCTAATTATTATTCTGGTCAAATAGAAGACGAATTTTACAAATGGTTAGTTTGTGACGCTTTAACAATCCACAAACAATGTATAATCTACATATTTATAATATATCTTAAAATACCTTGCTATGTTTATAAAAGATTTGATAAAAACTCACGTCATCTCAAGCTGTCATGTTAAAACTGGGCCCTATATATAGAAAAAAACCTGTCTGTCAGTGATTCTTTCGCAAATAACTATTGCATATGTTTTAACGATGCATCAATATAACATGCAATAATTATGTTCGTCCGTCTGTCCTAATAGACATTTTATAAATGATATTACAAATATACTAATAGTACCGATGAGACGTTTTCACAAGGTTTGAAAACAATCTAGTATGAATTGGTGAACTGTATACGTGTCACTCAAAAAACTGCAATACACGCAGAAGTTCCAAAGATAAAATAGATAGAGGTGTCTGTAGTAGAGATCGCAATACAGTAATAAGGAACATTATCAAATAATATTTGTATAAATAAACAACATTATCCCAGAGAGCTAGAAAACGCAAGATTTAAAACATTTGTCATTATTTATGTAAGGTAATACATACAGAGCGATTTTCTAATTACGAAATATTCAATGTATAACGCATAATTTCTCCCCTGGTTTATGACCCGCAATTAAAGGTACATCCATTGTGTTGTTTGGGGTCAAATATGCCAAACGTCATAAATGGTCTTATTTTATCGGGAAGTACCAACTGTTACCGAAAACTACCATTTTGATGATACTCGACTTAGTATATTAACGATATGAAGGCAAAAGTATCGATTTCTGATCGAAATGAGTCAAACGTAATTTTGGAATCTTATTTAAACCAGACAACATAACAAATTTGGGTTGATAATGTTCAATAGGTCATATAACTACTGTGTATATAAATAGGACGTGCACTTTCGGTTTCTGCACGTGCATAATGATGTTCAATCGATTTTAATTGGAAACTAGTAATTATGATATGTTTAGCGATTGGAGATGAATATGCAAGTTGAGTGAAGTTGTTTGTATTGTAAACATCACATATGGTGTGTTGGAACGTATTAAAGCAAAATAAAATTTTATGAAACACAATGGATGCACCTTTAAGCTAGGCTTGTTGGGGCGAGGAATGGCATGTATTCGCGACTAGCTGTGGGTGTGTATTCGGATGTATATTCTTCAACTCTGATGAGAGGGTTATCTTTAAATACTAATACACATACACATACACAAAGAAGTTACATAACTAGAGGGAAATGTAATATCTAGATATCTAGCGTAGGAATTCGAGTCTGCAATAATTAACATGTTTATATAAATCGCCTTCTATGAATTTATTTGAGCAGAACTAATATGAAAATTCCCCCCATCCAAACTGTGCTAAACAGAAATATGTGTCTGTGGTGAAATGATGTGTGCTTTTTATGTTTTAATCGGATTTTATGATTTGTAGTAATACATGTTAAACTTCTATAAATACCTTATAGTATCATTTGTTTACACAACTGTGACCTTTTATCTCTTTTACCTCATTAACGAGCTATCCCACAGTGACCCATCGGTCTGCTCATTACGTAATCTACTCGTGGCCCACTATGGGATAATACCGTTACAGTCTACCAGGAAGACTTGTTTAAGAGCGAATACACATGTTACATAACACCGACCGGAACGCAGCGTTTAACAGGTATAGCCAGGGACTCCATCTGATTATATAATCCCTGGCTGACCACCGTCAGCGAAGTTTACCAAAAATGAGATTGACAAAAAGAGTCATTGCATAATAAAATACAGATGTATATAATGTAACAAATTGACAACATTATTGTAATGATAATCACTCATATTTTGCTTAAGCTTGCGACATAACAATAAACAATTTAATTTGTATTATGGCAGAAACTCTTCCGCATACAATCTTAAAAATAAAGAACAGGTGAACCAACACGTATTAGTATTTCAATTCAATACACTTAAACAACATGTGTTGTTTTTTTTATCATTAAACATTCATATTCAAAAGTATACACTTTCATAAGAGTAAGTCGTGTGATAGCTGTAAGGAGTCTATCGGCCTATTATAAATTGTTTAACTCATAAATATAAATTAGAATTTCTTCTGTTCATTAAATATAAGACTGTAAAAATAATAAATCATATCAAAATAACCGGATGAAAGATCGTGGAAACAGGCAGACAGATCTTAACCTATACACGTAACTGTTTTAAAACAACAATGTTTGTTGGAATGAATATCTTCATGCTCTGTTTGTTCTGAAAGTGGATTTTTTATGCAGCATATGTTATGCGTGCCTAATAGTGTTCGAAAATTTAAAGCAACACCTCATATATTACTGGTCAACTCGATACTGTTTTAATGCTTGTTTTCGTTTTGCAATGAAATACCTCCAAACCAACTTGCCATGCTCAAACAGATTCAAACAGAGCAAGTTTTTAATAAAAGTTTTGTAATAAAGAACAAGTGGAAAGGTATTGACATTAAAAGCTTTACGTAAAACACAGTCTTTGTTGGCATTTCTTTTAGATTCTCTGTGTTTGCTTTAAAGTTAAATTTTTCATAAAAAATAGTGCCGAGATATTTGTACTCTGGGACAACTTTTATGCTGTCAATGAGAACGGGTTTACAGTTGTTTTTCTTCACTCTATAATCTATAATAATAGCCTTTGTTTTCGGGGAATTAAGAACTAAAACGTTAACAAGAACATTCTATGGCCTTATGGAAAAGGGAGTACATAATTCATTAAAATCATAATCAATAATTCTTTTAAATGATAAAGTCAGCAATTGAAATGTTTTAATTTTAAATATTAATATAACATACTTCAGATTGATAGTTTCCCTCTCTCTCTCTCTCTCTCTCTCTCTCTCTCTCTCTCTCTCTCTCTCTCTCTCTCTCTCTCTCTCTCTCTCTCTCTCTCTCTCTCACTCTCTCTCTCTCTCTCTCTCTCTCCCTCTCCCTCTCCCCCCCTCTCTCTCTCTCTCTCTCTCTCTCTCTCTCTCTCTCTCTCTCTCTCTCTCTCTCTCTCTCTCTCTCTCTCTCTCTCTCTCTCTCTCTCTCTCAACGAGCGTACGTAAGCACGCACATTGACCCTTGAAATACTTTGAATCGTGATAACTGTGAAACTCGGCCGTCTTTGATGAAACCATTAGTGTTATTCATTAGGGGGGACACAACGTTTATGCAGAGGGATAACATAGGAAAACGTAAATGTCAGACAGCATATGAAGCATATGACGTATGACTGCAAGTTTCTCATTGCTGTGAATGTCGATCTGAACAGTTGAGAACAACTTTGACATGACAGACATATGCTAATGTACAAGATCGTTTCTCTCTTCTTCGTCACCCCAACTTCTAGAATGCCAATCAAAGAAATGTACACACTCTTTGAAACATTTCTTCTTTAAAATGTACATATGGTTAATACGATCGTTTATACATAACTTTGAGTAAAAACGAAATGGTTAATAGTGAGGAAACCGATATTAACCCGCATATAAGTAACATGGCTAATTAACAGGTTTAGTGAACGTTCTAATGTCATTGATATTGTAAATGTAAAACTAAGTCCCATGATAAACACTTAGTCATGTTTTTAAAATCTACCAGTGATTGATCTTAATTGATATCGAAACTGCAAGTTAAGAAGCAGTGGTGGAGCAGTAAACAGACTGTGAGATGGGTTAACATGACAGCACATACATAACCGGGGATGTAGCTCAGTTGGTAGAGTGTCCGCTCATCACCCGGAAGGTCGGGGTTCGATTCCCGGCCGCGTCATACCAAAAGACGTTAAAAGATGGGAGTTGTTGCTTCCTTGCTTGGCACTCAGCATTATAAGGATAGAACAATGCATGAACTGGCGCTGCACTGTGGCTGCCGGGTACCAATGGTACAAAACAAATTTCCGAATTAACATTGTAATGAGGACAATAAAGTGTTATTATTATTATTATTATTATTATTATTATTACTTTGCCCTAGTTCTTACTGTAACTCTGTAACAGTTGTTAAGTTATGTATTTTTGTGATTCCGGTCGAATGAATAAGATGAGCTTTCGGGATAGGTCTATCAAATTTATGATAATTTAGATCACTACTGCTTTGATAAAGCATACACTGACTAATTTGAAAATCGGCCATTATTCACATCAGAAAGAACATCCAAATAGGGTAATTTGCTCTCATGAAACAAAACCTCCAATTTATCTCGATATCTTGTGTGTATTCACAGTTTTCTGGATATAAATTAGATTATATGAATGAACATGCCAATCTCTCATTCATTTTCTCTTTCGTTCCATCGTTAGTCAATCATTATATATGAAGGACCTACTTTTTAACTGATTAATTACTGGTTAGCTAATGATATCAAGGAGTGGAATAAACATTTTGTCAGCCTCCTCTCTTCTTTCAGTGATTAGTTTCATTTAAAAGATGAGCACATTACGTCGGGGAGTATTTTTCTCACCCTGTAGGATCATGTAGTGTTTAGACATGGTCATAGTGATAACATTATACATAGTTATCTTTTCTTATGATGGCATCATGCCGGGATGGTTATTGGTTTTATCTTTGAACACATCCGTGATTCTTTGGTCATATGCAAACCTATTCTTTTAAAGCTGCATGATCAGTTTTTGCATGATATTTTATTTGGTTCTAAAATGTACATATAGCAATAGGTGCTGGTGTGAGTTATATCTTCTTAATCGACTTTCATTCTTACCCCCAAATGCTTAGTATAATAAATATATAAATGAAAACTAAAAACAGTTTCATACATGTGTAGTAGCCGACAATTATGGCTCTATTTCACGAATTTACTCGTTATAAGACCTATTAAAGGCTATAGAAGCAAACTGTCTTCCTGTCAACTTTATGAAAGTTTCCAAAATTACGTTTGACTTCATGGCTGCAGCGTGCCAAGTTTCATTGTCCGGTTTTCGATCATAACCAAGACTTTAAATGGTTGTATGTTCGTTATAATCAACTGACTGACCGTAAACTGGCTATTTTCGGTTAAAGTTGATATCAAATAACAATTAAATAACACAAATTATACCACTGGATATATATGTTACTTCACCAACATGATTATGTCCCTTTAACATGAAATATTATCGAATTACAGACCCAGTTTCAGTATATGAGCGTTAGTGACATTGAAATACATAATATATTCTTGCTCGAACTACATAAAAACTAAGTAAGCAAACTGCATTAATGACAGGAAGAAATAAATAGTTCAATGTATCAATGTTCAATTGTTTTGGTATCATGAAGGTTATCCATGTTGTAATTAATCTTATATTAACAGGTCACAAGGTGCATAATCAGGGATGTCTGCGGCATAGGGTAGTTGGACAGCATAAATTAAAAATGCTTATTAAGAAGAATTTCCTGAACAACTAACCTCCAGTACATTTTACATTAAGTTTTTCCATCTAAAAAAGTTCTAGAAAGCCTATTTCTGGTTTTTGTTCGTAGACTGATTACATTCCAATTAAAGTCATACTTACGGATTAAATTTTTTTTTTTTAAATCATTCAACCAAAATGGGTTTTTTTTATTAAAAATAAAATAAATTTGATCTAATTATTGTCAAAACCTTGTACATCTTTATGTTTTAAAACTTAAATATAACATTTACTTTTCAACAAGATCATTTTGGTTATCAAAATATATGAACAAATATTTTAATTTTTTTCATCATTTTAACAAAGTCAACATCATTTTATTTTAAAGTCACTTTACTGTTAGAACACATCTAAAATCAAAGTTTGAATTTAGTTTACAAATGATGTTTAATTAAGTCAAAATAATGAAAACAAAAATATATTTATCAACTTATTCTTTTAATGTCAAAGTAGTTATCAAAGTCTAAAAATTTCCCAAATCAAAATGATATTTAATATGGTACATAAATCAAAGACAATCTAGTCATAAACGATATTTCTATAGATATTGTTGACAGGTAGCGCTTGACAAGGGGACATAACTCCATAATCTCATTAGCGTGATGGCTGTGGAAAGACCGCCTTTTGGCCTATATTTCCAAAGGGGGTTTGGAAAGGTCGTTCTTTCCGTCTTTGGAAAGACGTGGAAAGATGCCTCTTTCCACGGGTGGAAAGATTGGAAAGATGCCTCTTTCCACGTCAAAAGAACGCCTTTCCACAAGTGGAAAGAACGGTCGTTACTCCAGTGGTTGGTCCACTACTGTCATGGACGAATCAGTCTAGAATTCGTTTTCGCCCACTGGGTACCAACTAATATTTTACATAACTTCTTAAATATGAATGGCCTCAATACAGAAGTATTTATTTATTTATTTATTTATTTATTTATTTATTTATTTATTTATTTATTTATTTATTTATTTATTTATTTATTTATTTATTTATTTATTTAATTATTTATTTATTTATTTATTTATTCATTCATTCATTCATTCATTCATTCATTCATTCATTCATTCATTCATTCATTCATTCATTCATTCATTCATTCATTCATTCATTCATTCATTCATTCATTCATTCATTCATTCATTCATTCATTCATTTATTTATTTATTTATTTATTTATTTATTTATTTATTTATTTATTTATTTATTTATTTATTTATTTATTTATTTATACATTCCTTGATTCGAGGTTCGATTACAAAGCTCAATCACATTATAGTGAAATATCATTAAAGATTCAGCAATTTGCTGAATCCTTATTGTTATTGGCGTGTTTATTATTATTATTAGGTCTTCAAGACGTACGTCTGGAAGACCTATTGTTATTATCCGGTTTTTAGGTCTTCAAGACTATTTCTGGAAGACCTATTGTTCTTATCATGTTTTTTTGTTTTAATTTTTTAGGTCTTCAAGACTAAGTCTGGAAGACCTATTGTTCTTGTCGTGTTTTTTTTTCTTTTTTAGGTCTTCAAGACAACGTCTGGAAGACCTATTGTTATTATCATGTTTTTTACCCTTTTTTGTCCAGAGGATTCCCGCGTAACCGCTTGATCGATTTTCATGAAATTTTCAGTGAAGATAGTCTGTAACCTGGACTGGTGCACTACGAAGCCCGATTTTGGATTTTCGACTTCTTTCGCGAGTTATCTCCCCTTGATATCAAAATTGTATACCTTAATATCTTGAGAACTTATCAATATATTTGCACAAAACTTTCACCACTATGTGGGCAACAACATTCCTCATCGATTAAGCCTATAGCGGTTTTCGGCCGTAACAATATATTTTTTGCTATTTTGATAAAACTGAAAATTTTGTTAACTTTCGTGGTTTTGAGGGTACGCGTCTTTGAAAATCTTCTCCTAATTGAAGATAAATGAATTCCTGAGAGGGCTGTTTTGGCCGAATTTTGAATTTCTTTCTAGAATTTTGACAAAATGTCCTTGAACATGGTCATTTTCAAAAAGTGCGTTTTTCTACCATATCTTCAAAGTGACATAACTCTGGTAATAATGAACTTATTTCGAAGTTTCTGATTTCCATCTCTTTCTTATATATAGTTGAACAAGTTCATAACATATCATTATCATATAAAAGTTGATAGTTTCGGCACAATTTGGACATATTCCCAAAAAAGTAAAATTTTGTAATTTTGAGACTTTTCGAGGGCTACTTTCTTTGTAGAATTGTTGATCGTAAACTACTGACGATATCATTATGTTTCAAAATGCAGCTACAGATTTTTGTTTGCAAAGGATCCGCAATGATGGTGCGAACAAAAAAGTAAATCATGGCGAAATCGTAGGTCACGTGGTCCTGTGCATAGCTCAGTCGACCGCTATCAGTTAAGTTCAGCAACAACGGGCGTGGCTCGCTGGATGGGTGGGTTACCCGCCTCATTGCTGAATGAAAACTGAGAGTTTGAAGGGTTGATTCCCTGCCCCACACTGAGACATGAGTTGAGAGGCTCGTGGTGTCACCTTGGGCAAGGGACTTTATTTGGAATGTGCCTCTGTTCACTCAGCAGTACAATTGAGTACCTGGTTTGGAAGTGCAGGCAATGTGACAGATAACCTTCGAGCGCCTTAATTGGCAGCCCAGGTTGCATACTCCAAAGGGAGTTGAGAATGAAAAAGGAACGATGTTGGTCCTTACACCAGGGTAATAATGTGTGTAGCGCTTTGAGCATGGCCCTTTGTGTTGTGGAGTTCAGCGCGATATAAGTATCCTCATTATTATTATTATTATTATTAAGCCGCCATATTGTTTTTTCGCACTTTTCATAATTGCCCAACCCCATGCACCTTTAACAATCATCTTCTCTGGAGATACTCGACAAAGACGTTGAAACTTATACATGTATGCAGCTGAGGCATTTGTGAGTGCTTTGTGTGCCTTTTTAAGAGCGAACTTCCAATAGTTTTTGCACAGGGAACACTCAAAGTTGGTGCATTTTGAAAAAAGGGCAAACTTAATAGGGCCAACTCAAAACCCAACTGTCGAATTTCATGATTTTTTCAGGATGGTAGGATTACACAATGGTCGTTATATATCAAAAATAAAATCGCTCGCGAACAGCCATTCCTGGTCACAATTCGACAAAAACTGACAATGTACTGA
This sequence comes from Gibbula magus, assembly GCA_936450465.1. Classification (NCBI taxonomy): domain Eukaryota; kingdom Metazoa; phylum Mollusca; class Gastropoda; order Trochida; family Trochidae; genus Gibbula; species Gibbula magus. Next base: position 18,261,616 of record OW388302.1, read on the forward strand.
AATTTCGCGATTTTGAAGGGGTGCGTCTTTAGTCTTTTTCTCACTAACAGTAACACGTACAGACACGTGTAATAGCTCATTTTAAAGCTGAATAAATGGTTAACACAGTAACGAGCGAAATGTTTTAATTTCGTTCTAGAACTAAAATTATCTCCCCTTGAATATGGTCATTTTTTAAATGTTTGTTTTTTGGCTTTATGTTCAAAGGGACATAACTCTGCCACATATAAACTAATTTCAGAGTTAATTATTGCTATCTGTTCCCCGATATTTGCTCAACAATTCCATTGCATATCATTATCATATAAGAGTTGATAGTTACGGAACAATTTGGACATTTTCGAAACCAACTGAAAATGTACTGAATTTTGCGATTTTGAAGGTGTGCGTCTTTAAAAATCTTCTTCTCACTAATGGCAACACGTACAGACAAGTGTGAATTTCGTCCTAGAACTTAAATTTAAAATATTCGTGTTTTGGTTTTATATTCAAAGGGACATAACTCTGTCACATATAGACTTATGTCTAAGTTCTTTATTGCAATTTGTTCCCGATATTTGCTCAACAATTCCATTTCAAGTCATTATCATGTACAAATTTTTCACATTTTCGGTTTTTATTCAAGGGACAAAAAGATATGAAGTTTTGAACATTGAAATGTGGGTCTCAATAATCCTTGAAACATGCTAGAGACATGCAACTTTCTTTACAAGTTACAAGCAATAGTAATGGTACAATGGCTTAATTGATTATATTTGAAATAATTTACTCATCTATGCACTGAATCCTTTTATCGTCACTTGTGACTATATCTATATTTACCTAAGCTTTTTTTGTATCTGTTTGTATGTATGGTATATATTTCAGCATACTGTTTCAAGTACAAGGCTGCCATACCTGTAGGAGACAAATGGGGCCAAGGAGACAAGAAGATTACGTGTGCGGCTACAGGACAAATACACGAGCAGTTTGCTACAGGAGTCAGTGAGTAATCAAACTAATGTTGGGCGGGGGGAGGGAGTTAATCTATACATGCATTGTTAGCTCATCTGGGCTGAAAGGCCGATGGGCTTATGGAAAGGATTGGCATCCGGCGTCCGTCCGTCCGTCAACCCGTCAATCCATGAACTTTTTCTCCTGATCCGATGACTCTAGACAGCAGAAATTTGATGTACAGATTCCTTGGCCAATGGGGATTCTAAATTGTAGATTTCGTGACCCAGTGACCCCAAATAGGGTCACTGGGGTCACGACCTTAAAATCCTATCGTCATCTTCTTCTCCAGTTCCAAAAGGTCTAGCGAGCTGAAAAGTTGTGTACAGACTCCTTGGCCAATAAGGATTCTAAATTGTAGATTTCGTGTCCCCGTGACCCCAAATAGGATCACAGGGGTCACGACCTTAAAAAACCTTTTTCATCTTCCTCTTCAGTTCCAAAAGGTCTAGGTTCTTCTCCAGTACATAAAGCTCTGGGCCTCCTTTCACAAAGCAACCTTAACTAAGGTTAACCTTAACTCCCATTCTTTAACATTGCACTAAGGTTGCCTTAGGGACTTACGATCATCTTAGTGCTTTGTGAAAGAGGGCCCTGGAAAGCTGAGCTGTTGGGTACAAACTCCCTGGCCAATAGAGATTCTAAATTCCAGATTTGGTAACCCTTTGATCCCAATTGTGAGTCATAAGAGTCACAATCTAAAAACCTAATATTTGCTTGTCAATAATGTATTACTTGAGATATCTTAGATATTCAACCTTAGACAATAAATCAATGAATTCCTGATGAGCTACAGAGAACATGGTTCTATTTTGTATATGTAAATGTGACGTTAAATGTTAAGAGTTATGACCTCTGCTCAACCGCAAAAGAAACGTCAGCATACACATGTCAAGATAGTTCAATCAACGAGTGATAAACACGACTGCAACAGATTCATATTTCTTATAATTAGAAGCACGTTTTCGAATCTCCTTAACATGACGAGATAGGAGAGTCACAAAGGGCTTTTTTGTCTTGTTTTATGAAGTCTTACATGTCGACAATATCTTTTATGAATGAAATTTATACATTTCTTGAAGTTAAATAACAAACATTCTTGCCCCAATAAAACACTTTTAAAAGCGATTTCAACACAACACGTCAACCTGAACAGACACAAATAAAAGCATTATTTTTTTATGAATGTAATTTGAGGTACCTCTTTACAAATCATGTTCTATATCAAGCATCGACTTTCTACGATAGCAGTATTTTGTTTTTTTACATTGTCGAAAATATATATCTTTTGTGGTTGAGTGTATGTGCCAAACTGTTATTTTTGGCAATTAATTTTACATTTACAACAAGTTTCGCTCATCAGACTTCCTGAAAACGACTTAACTCCATTTGGATCTTCAATATATGTTCACTGTGCTATGCTTCCGATAATATCATTTCATGAACGAAATGGAACTTTTATAATTCAAGTCATATCAAAACTTATAGTCAGTCTCATTAGTCAGTCATAGTTTAACATTAAACCAACTCCATTAGGCTCACAGTGTAGTCCCCGTTAACAGAGTGACCAAATTATCTGTTTGGTTGTCTCAGTCCGTGGTTGCGATATCAACTTCAGCAGTCCTTTATTCTGATATTTGATTACCACTTTATTCAATTTCTGTGATATTCTACTCCAATATTTTATGACCCCTTCATTCACTTTCAGTGGTCTTCTACTCCGATATTTTATGACCACTTCATTCACTTTCAGTGATCTTCTGCTCCACTATATTATGCTTCATTCACTTTCAGTGATCTTCCACTCCGATATTTTATTACCACTTTATTCACTCTCAGTGATCTTCTACTCCGATATTTTATGACCACTTCATTCACTTTCAGTGGTCTCCTACTCCAATATTTTATGACCCCTTCATTCACTTTCTGTGATCTTCTGCTCCGATATTTTATGACCCCTTCATTCACTTTCAGTGGTCTTGTACTCAAAGAGTTACCACTCTCCCTTCACAATGAAGAGATTCCACGGACCATCACTGAAGTTACTTGACACGAGAGAGCAATCACTGAACTTCCACTGGGTCGCGTACGATCCAGGATCTGGGGTTTACATCTTCATCAACGAGGACCAAGATACATTAGGGAATTTAACAATAGACGAGAAAGTACATCTCCGCAGCATATACAAAATTGAAAGGTACATCTTTTTTTTCTTTTGTTTTCATTATTAGCTTTAAATTTGACAGTTGACTAAGAGCGCACTAATTAAGTGTGTCATTTGTTTCCTGATTTCCTATACTTCATTAACGTTCATTAAACCCTTTCTTTCTTGTTTAATCAGGATAAATCACTCTCCCTAATAAAGGTGCCGTAGCATTTCTTTTGCATGTTGGTCTTCTCAGATGTGCCATTTATTTTTAAAATATACCGGTATGCAATATAGTGTTACGTTAGAGGATACATTTAATTTCGTTACCCGAAAGGCCATACCCATAGAAAAATTATCATGCTATTAAGAAGAGAATGATTTGACATATAAAACAATCATTCTTAGGAACTCTTCAGTGTGAGTGGTAGATTTGTAGGTCTCATGCGATTTTGAGGTTTTAGACAGTATTAAGATGGTTGACCATTCCATCATTGTAGCCATATTTAAAACTCTACTGCGCGAGTTTAGGTATCGCTACACCAGTCAGATCACTTAAACAACCATTGGACGATCATTTTAATGTGAACACCTTAAAATGGTTTCCCATGGCTTAACCGAACAATGTGCATTCGTTTTAGAATTCTTTTTATTGATTAAGGAGTATGATTTTGCGATTGGTAACAATTATTTACCTTTTAGCGAGATCGCTTAATTTCAGTCAGAACATGACAGTGAAAAACCTTCCAAGAACCCAGCTTACAGTCAGAGCAGGTCCAATATCGTATTGAAAAGGCGCTTATAAAACCTATGTCGGCTTTTAGTCTATTGTTTTGTAGGTCAATTATTAAGGATTCAGCCATTTGGCTGAATCCTTATTGTTGTTGGCGTGTTTTATTTTTAATAATTTGCACCGATCTTGTTAACAAGATTCAGCAAAAATGGCTGCAGATAATTCAACCAAACTTTACAGTCTGACAGCCCTTATTAAGGAATCGCCTAAATAAACTTTTGGGCCCAATCAGTCAAGCCACGACAGGTCAAGTTCGTATCCAAATTTAGATTTTTAACATGGGCAAATTTTTTCAAAAGATGTGAAATGACCATGCGAGCAAAAAAGTAAATCATTGCGAAGTCGCCAGTCACGTGGTTCAACCGCCATATTGATTTTAGACACTTTTTCATTTTATTGACCCCATGCACCTTGGACAATCTCCTCCTCTGAAGATACTAGCATATAAGAGGTCAAACTTACATATTTGTGAAGCTGATGGATTGGTGATTAAACAATAGTCCAAAGCATTAGCGAACTCCTTATACTTTTTTCATAGTGACCTTTCAAAGTTCGACAATTTTTTAAATTAACAAATTTCAAAGGGAGATATTTAAAAAGCCTAAAAATCAAATTGAAAGATGTTTTCTGGCGTGTACTGTCATTTCCGGTCATAATAAAGAAAAAATTTAACATGGGGATTTTTTTTTAATCCACTTAGAGACTTGAAACTTTTTGCAAAAGATGCGCAAGAACAATAAAAGCAAAAAGTAAATTGTGACCTATGAATTCGTCACGATTTTGAATTTCTTTAAATTTGTCTGATTTTGACATGTTTAATTTCGCTCTTAATAATCCCAGACTCGCAATTTGTTTTAAAAGACGCTTAATAACTAGACAAGCAAAATATGTTACCATTGTGAAGTCGTAGGTCACGTGGTTTTGATGTCCATATTAAATTTTAACATTTTTCAAAGTTTTTGATCATGCACTTTTGCGGAAACAACACTCTGAAGATAGTTGCATCTAAGTGCTGAAACTTAGATTTATATGCAGCTGAAGCATTGCTTGCGACTATATTTTTCTTTTATAACTTCTTATAAGTTGATTTTCTTCCGTAAATAGCCATGTATGAAGTTTTCTTTTGAAAGTAAAACCTGACTGGAAAAGAGTTGTAGAATGATTTGTCCAACCAACGAACCAATTTTATACCAAAATTATTATGAAGAGTAAACTTGTAAATATTTTTTTTAAAAATCAAATTTGAAGTAGCTGGATTCAAACTCGAAACCCGTCGCTTTTTAAATCGGGAGCTCTACCACAAGACTACAGATAATACTCGACTGAAAATGTAGGCTAAAATCACTCTTTTTATAGTCATGTATTCTCTGCCTCAACATAACCCTGATGAGGGAACATTACATATTGACATTTGACGGTTTATGATTTGGAGAAAACACTACTACTCTGGCCCATGCTTCTAAGAACAATTTGAAGATCGAAACAACGCCTCTCTTTATGTTTTCAGCAAAATACCTCGGAGCCATGTTTTCACCCTCACATAAGCACCCGCTAGCAATGTCGTAAGAAGATAATGTTTTCGAGGTTTAAACTTGTTATTAAGTAGAATGTTCGAGGTGTAAGTAGAATGTTCGAGGTGTAGAATGTTCGAGGTGTAACTACAAAATGTAGAACGAACTTTACATTCCAGCTTCCTCAAAAAACTGGAATTTGTCGAATCGGACCTCAAAGCTGGCTTTATTTTTATCATGTTGACTTACGGGGGTGTATACAGGACCACCTTTCCACCAACCAAGCTAAAGAAACTTAAGGCAAAGGGAGACTTCTGTCTTCATCGCAGTGCCAAGTGAGTAGAGAAGTGGTCCCCATTTTGAGATATTTCATGTGCATCGTTTCTCTAAAAGTTATTGCAATGAAGAAAATATTAAAATATAAACAGACATTTCTTAACTATCACGCAGGACAACTGAGTTGGCATTCGACTTGCGGAATAGTTTTAATGCGTTCTCCTGTTCTCAGTTAAAGAGGGTTTTTGACGCTCAACCATATATAAATTTATTATCACTAAATATTTAGCAGTATACGTAGAGGATAATTACTCTTTCTGTCGTAGATTTTTTTTCTTGTCACAGCTATTCATTTTTATAAATAGCTACAGATTTCTCTGATGAAATTTCCCATGGGTGATATAGTGGAGAGTGACGGAGCATATATAAAACCATGGGTAACCGAGGATGTCAGCCCCTCTGCTTTAAAACGAGCTATCCATCATGACTTTATCTTCAGCAGTTTTGGAACTAAAGTTCTCAAAGAAAATACACCTCTGAAAAAAATCTCATATCGTAAGCCACTCCACATTATTTTACTCGTTCTTGGTACATTACGGTTGTTATTTAGTAATGAGATGTAACATAGAATATGCTGTGCTTGAACCAAACCTTTCTCCATGTTAAATCCTTCTCTGAAGAAGACATTGATTTTAGGGGCTGGGATTGTGAGTGCTTTACCCTTTACATTATAACTAGCATGAAACAATTGTAGGCTGCAGGGCTGAATCAGAAATATATCGAAGGACTATATATCCTGTTTCAGACGCCTCTACTACACCCGTGATTACGCGTCAGGGATATTTAGCGTTAATTACGACGGCGAAGACACAAAGGACCACCTTGTGAAGGACATTAAAGATTTTGTTGTTACTGGTACGTACAGTGCACTGGATGACCAACTGTCTGTAATGTGTGTATGTGGTCCTTAGTTCAAACTGTGTAACCTGTACCGTATATACTCTAATACAAGCCTGTCTAGATTGTGAAACATAGTGACAAGAAGTGGATTCCTCTGGTTTCCTGAGTTTTGGTCATTCTTTAATACACATATCGAACACATAAGGTACACATAAGTGATAAGTAATACCTTTGCCATATATGCACATACAAGTATTGACTATTCCAATTAATAAATCAATCAATGTTTATTCACCAACTATACTGAACAGCAAGAGAAACGCAATTTTTAATGATTATAGTTTCTGTTTGCATATCAGTCCATGGTTTGTCATATCATAAGAAAATGTAAGAACATTTTGAGATATTGCTACTGTAGAGTACAGATGGTTGCTATTGCAAAGTCATAGGGTATCATTTCGCGAAAATGCACGTCACGTGTGGTCATGGTAACATGATCTGCATGAGTCTGGTAAAATTAAATTACTCCTGGTGTAATCTGAGATTTCCTCCGTGAAAAGGACCCCAAATTGTGACTCCAGCATCAATGTTCAAGTTGTTAATGCTTGGCAAAGAAAACGTGAGCATTTCGGAAACTGGGATATTGGCCGATTGCATGCTGAACAGTTTGCAAGGATTGTAAATGTGCTCGTGGAACACTTGGGTACCGAAAAAGAATGCAATACCATGAAGTTTTATCAAATGACACCATAACATAAAATTAACATCAGCAAAGACAGGGGTTTTGCATGAAACACACTTCATTGGAGTGTTCCAATTGCATTTAAAAGCACATTGGGCCCATCATCATCTGAACAGGAATGTGTTGTTTTCTCACAGAATGACTATGACACAAGATAATGCTCTACACCAGTAGAAGTTCTACACCAGTACTTTTCGTTATGTCTGCACACTGTTCAACACGTTATTAACATCATGTCAACAAAATTTGAATGCTCTGATAATTTAAATGTGCTCAAAACAGCGTCATCAGTAATTACAAAATTGTTACAGCGCTATTGGACTCGCGTTTCTTTTGCTGTTCAGTATATTTCGTCAAGTCGTCAAGTTCCGACATTTATCTTTTGTGATTATACATGTTCGGTCATTTACAATGTCCAACCAATGCCATAACTTAGTTAGTGGTGACTGGTGATTGGTCATAGTTATGGTGATAGTGATGGTGTTAGTGATGGTGACGGAGATCGTGTTGGTGTTGGTGTTGGTGACGATGTGATTGTGTTGGTGCTGATGATCGTGTTGTGTTGGTGACGGTGACGGTGACGCTTATCGTGTTGATGTTGATGTTGATGTTGGTGTTGGTGGTCGTGTTGTTGTTGGTGATGGTGATGGTGATGGTGAAGGTGATGGTGCCGATGATCGTGTTGGTGTTGATGGTGATGGTAATGATGACAGTGACAGTGATCGTGTTGATGTTGGTGATCGTGTTGGTGTTGGTGATGGTGATGGTGATGGTGAAGGTGATGGTGCCGATGATCGTGTTGGTGTTGATGTTGGTATTGGTTATGGTGATTGTGACAGTGACAGTGTTGGTGATGTTGATGTTGATGGTGTTGGTGTTGGTGTTTGTTATAGTGATGATGCAGTGGCGGTGTTGGTGATGGTAATGTGATGATGATCCTGTTGGTGTTAGTGTTGGTGATGGCGATGGTGATCGCGATGTTTTGTTTCTTTCAGACCTGTACATATACGTGTGTATGGACAATCACCGTCTAGTGAGATACAACAAAAGCGATGACCTGACGAATTCAAAGGCAGTCAAATACAACGTTAATTGTGATGATATCTTCTTGTGTCATACTCATCTTATATCCCGATATGTGCAGGCTTCAAAGTAAGAAATACACTCATGGTCCTCATATATACTTAGCTAAATTGAAAACTTGACACAGGTAAATTATTAAATCGTTTCTGTCTGTTCATTGAAATATGTTAAACACTATTTGTGGTGAAAGTAAAGGTTTTGACTCCTTTAATGTGAGGAATTTGTGAAGTCACGTGCAATCATTGATTTTGTAGCCACAAAAATCGGAAACGTGCAAACACAAAATCATGAGGTCAATCGATGCATGGTAGCATGAGCTGAGTTTAAATTTGACATTTTGGCAATGTCGCATCGTACAAATGAAGAACGTCAACGTGCTATGGGGAGGCTCTATGCTGGTCAGGCTCTGGTCACTGTGGCAAGAGCTTTCATCTGTCAACGACAAACAATTTTAAATCTCAGGATAAGAGAGCATCAAACGGGAACAGTTGTTGACTGCCCATGGCCAGGAGCATCTCGTATGACGTCACTCCTAGAAGATGCAGCAATACGTTTACATCATCTCACAACCAATTTGTAACTGCAAATTCCACAAGTAGGGAGATGTTTGGTGGAAGGATAACCCCACAAACAGTCAGAAATCGCTTGCATGCCACGGAGACCCTATAGAGGACCTATCCTAACACCAGTTCATCGCTGTAACCGACCTGCGTGGGCCACAAGGCACTTAAGTTTAACTCAATGACAGTTGTATTCCATTGTTTTAAATGACGAATCTCGATTCACATTGAGTTTTGCTGACGGCAAGGCCTGTGTGTACTGCAGACAAGGTGAACGCCACGCTCAAGTTTGCGTACGTTAAGTTGACTGATTTGGTGGCGGCAGCGTCAAGGTTTAAGAGCTTTCTGTGGTTCCACTGGTTGTTGTTCAAGGGAACTTAAATGCTGTCCAGTAACAGGGATCAGATTTTGCAACCTGTTCTCCTTCCGTTCATGCAGAGACACGGCCCTGAACTAAGGTTTCAGCAAGACAACGCTAGGCTCCATACCGCAGTTCTGACGCAGAATTTTCTCACAAAGGTTGGTGTTCAAGTCCTGGATTGGCCATCGTGAAGCCCCAACCTCAATCTGAGACGAACTGGGTCGATGTGTTCGTCAACAAGTTAAACCACCACAGACGTTGCAAGATCTTCAACGTCAACCTGTCGGGCAGTGTTCACTAACGTTCTAAGATCCACGAGGAGATGTTGTGTGACTGTACGAGACGCTAGAGCTGGACACAATCGTTACTGATCACCTTAAATCGATTCTCTTCATTCTGGGAAATTCATTTGGCAGGGTATTTAGACGTCATTAACTTTATCGACGTTAAAGAAAAACGTGATTTTGTGTTTCTGTCTTCTGAATGTAACGGTCAACCAAATAACACAGTGGCCGTGACTTCTTTTTATTGCAGCATCTATACGTTTGCCGAAGGCAAACTACATAGCTCTGTTAAACAGACATAAAGTAATAAGTTCATTGTATAAATAGACATATCTCAAATATAGATTCATTCATTCATTGCAATTATTAAATTTAGAAATACTTGCCATTTAGATAGTGAAGAAATATAACATGGTTATATTTGGGATAACACTACCTTCAATAGTAAAAATTATTGTACTTTTTACGGACCGAGTCCCATGCGGGATTCGAACCCAAGCCCTCAGAGTAAGGCAACTATAGCCATACCACACTACCATTTCGCCTCGACTACTATTGAAGGTAGTGTTATCCCCAAAATAACCATGTTAAATTATTAAATTGCTTCATATTACATTCATCACCAGTACATATAAATCAACTAAATATACAAAGACATACAGAACGTCATGATTTATCAGCATGACATAACAAGTACGCTCGGTTTACAATAGATATATAATAGTTCATATTTAACCATTACAAGTAATCAGCAGTACAGTAATAATGATTCACACTGTCTATGGGACAAGCTGCTAAGATTTAAGCATGTGAACCTCAAAACCAGACGCATGCCAGTAACCCTGAAAAACAGAATATATTTACAACAAACACAATGAATGACGGCTTCTTTCAGTACCTGCAAATATTGAATATTAAATTTAACATGAATCATTACCAAACACAACTTTATATTTCAGTAAACAAGTTCAACCTTATATGAAATATACTGCCACCGGTAATTCAAATACAAGAGAAATTGAATGAACTGCTAATATCATTGAACATATTTTTGTATTATTTCCTTTTCTATAAAACCAAACAAATTCATCAGACAAACAGTGACCTCTCTCGGAAACAATGACCCTTTAGTTCATCTTGCCAAGTGAAGAGAATGACAGCAACTGAACACTTAATCCACTTTGCTCATGCACAAAACATCACACACAAGTAGTGGATCGATCCTCATCTACATGCACCTGACCTTTGACACAAACAATGGACTTGCCCTCATTTGCATGGAACTACACTTGAATTGACCTATGACCCTACTTTGCTCATGCACCAAACATCACAAGTTGTGGATCGATCCTTATCTACATGCACCTGACCTTTGACACAAACAATGGACTTGCCCTCATTTGCATGGAACTACACTTGAATTGACCTATGACCCTACTTTGCTCATGCACCAAACATCACAAGTTGTGGATCGATCCTTATCTACATGCACCTGACCTTTGACACAAACAATGGACTTGCCCTCATTTGCATGGAACTACACTTGAATTGACCTATGACCCCACTTTGCTCATGCACCAAACATCACACACAAGTAGTGGATCGATCCTCATGTACATGCACCTGACCTTTGACACAAACAATGGACTTGCCCTCATTTGCATGGAACTACACTTGAATTGACCTATGACCCCACTTTGCTCATGCACCAAACATCACAAGCAGTGGATCGATCCTCATCTACATGCACCTGACCTTTGACACAAACAATGGACTTGCCCTCATTTGCATGAAACTACACTTGAATTGACCTATGATCCCATTACTCTAGGACAAACTTAGATCACCTGTTAATAACAAAACATAATACCACAAAACATGATTAAACTACTTTATTGCCTTGAGTTTACATTATATTTTGCTGTAAACAGTATTTATAACTTGTATCTGTTAAATGAACATACCTATTTGATCTTTGCACAACATACAAATATCACAATTTTTGTGTCAAGTTTTCAGTATTTGCTCACTTTAATTGTCAGTAATATTTAGGGTATATATTATAGTCAGAAGCACCATTTGTTACATCCTAAAGGTAAGAGACAAAATCTTGTTTTAAATTCTCATCACTGCATGCACAGATATAACTTGGAGGTTGATATCCCTTATAGAACACAGCTACAAGAATTGATACTATTTTGACGTTTCAAACGAAAAAATTAGTCGACTTAATTCATTCAATCATTTCTTTTATTATTATTATTATTAACCACACTAATTATATTTACGAATCACGAAATATTGTGTTGTAACCAATGATTCTGGAGTCGTATCTCTGGTTTATTCTATCTCGATTTCTTAAATGATAATGTTTCAAGTGTGTATTTGTTTGTTACAGAACGTTACGACTGAGATATAGCTTGTCACCAAACGAAGATCGGCGCTTGCTATCAATTCCAAACGGAAATTCGCGAACATTCGTTCTGCCCATAAAGATATTCTAATCAAATTGTATCCCGGAGAGCCCTCTAGAGGGTGTATAGTTAGACATGTTGACAGAAGGTGTTGGAGGTATAGGCCGAAATGTTCGGACAGATGGACAGACTGGCTAAGCGCTATACAGCTGCTTAACAAAAGTTTGTTTAACTATGCAAGATATCCTACGTAAAATCATCATTTTTCGAAAAATACAATTTGGCACTATTTCTCAACAGAACACATAATGGATAATATTTTTGGACAAAATGTAGAGAAGTCATTTTTACACTACATATAGAAGGGACAGATATGTAACGTGCCAGAAACAATTTTGTCGTACAACAAAAGAGACAAGGAGTCAACATTTGAAAATTTAGATGTCATTGTTTCTGCAATAAAATATTAATTAAACATTCGAAGTAATAGAAAATATTGGTGATGATAGGAATTATGTTTTTTCCCTAAATGATTAAAAAATTACAATTTTATAAAACAATATCAATGTCAATGGGATTTTTGGACCCCGGTGTTATATAAATCCTTGCCATATTTGCTCCTGTAGAAATATTTGTTTCATCTTTAAGCATATGATACAGAAATGATTTTTCTACGTCTAAACAAAGATTCATAACTTTTGCAAGCATATTTAAGGAATATATCAAACTTAAATGAATTACATGATATTTGCACTGATTTGGGGGAACAGTTCAACAAACATTTGTTCAGCAGCTGTATACCCCAAATACTGCGTATGTGAGGGTTTAATTCAGTTATGTTATATACCATATTAAACTGGATAAATACATGATTTACATATTTAATTATTGTTTCACTCCTTAAATCATGTGTGTTGTTATTACCAGTCTGTTAATCGGTTTGACTGTCAATTGCGCAGTTGCTGTCGTGTCGCACATGCAAATGAATCTTGCCACCTTAACGTTGCTGTATATTGCTATTGTCATCTTGCCGCCTTAACGGTGCTGTATATTGCTATTGTCATCTTGCCGCCTTAAAGGTGCTGTATATTGCTATTGTAATCTTTCCGCCTTAAAGGTGCTGTATATTGCTATTGTCATCTTGCCGCCTTAACGGTCATGTATATTGCTATTGTCATCTTGCCGCCTTAACGGTGCTGTATATTGCTATTGTCATCTTGCCGCCTTAACGGTTCTGTATATTGCTATGTCATCTTGCCGGCTTAACGGTGCTGTATATTGCTATTGTCATCTTGCCGCCTTAACGATGCTGTATATTGCTATTGTCATCTTGCCGCCTTAACGGTGCTGTATATTGCTATTGTCATCATGCCGCCTTAACGGTGCTTTATATTGCTATTGTCATCTTGTCGCCTTAACGGTGCTGTATATTGCTATTGTCATCTTGCCTCCTTGACGGTGCTGTATATTGCTATTGACATCTTGCCGCCTTAACGGTACTGTATATTGCTATTGTCATCTTGTCGCCTTAACGGTGCTGTATATTGCTATTGTCATCTTGCTGCCTTAACGGTGCTGTATATTGCTATTGTCATCTTGACGCCTTAACGGTGCTGTATATTGCTATTGTCATCTTGGCACCTTAATGGTGCTGTATATTGCTATTGTCATCTTGCCGCCTTAACGGTGCTGTATATTGCTATTGTCATCTTGGCACCTTAACGTCGATGTATATTGCTATTGTCATCTTGCCGCCTTAACGGTGCTGTATATTGCTATTCTCACTCATTGCTTATTGAGAGGTAACTTGTTGCATGTTTATCATTTTGTCCTATTTTTTAATGTAAAATACTTTTTTGTGATGGTTATTATTATTCATCTACAATACTTTGGTTAGAAACATAGTTATTTCAGTATCTTCATAATAACTGTGTACATATATTTTAATCAACTTGAATGTCGTAACTGTCTCTTGGTACTGGGTAGTTTATTAACATGCATACATCAATACTATCTTATGTCTTGTCCATATGATTACACAACAACAATTAGTGAGCTTTGTGCATAAATGCTTTAACATATTGCAAACCACCACTTGTTCATGCTTGCAAATGTTGAAAGTACCTATACAGAAATGCTTTTTGTCCATGCGTGAAAAATGGTGAAAGGATCTATACCAAAATGCTGCTATTGTGAAATAAAGAAGCTTATCTAAAAACATCTTGTTGTTTCTATATATTTTCAAATTCAGTTTTCCCAGATGGGTCAATACGAGTAAAATGGGGCCAAGGAAAGTAAACTTTGACGAGTATGAAAGCATAACACACTGCGAACAAGAGCACAAGAATGCGGACCTTGGACCATATATACTGACGAGCAAAGGAAACGTCACCACATTTTCATTTGAGTCAACAAAATACTGCTGGTGGAGAAAGTCGAATTTGAATGTCTTTGATAGGATCATGTTTTTTAAATTAGTACTCAAAATTTCAAATATCAGAGTATGCTACTTACATGTTTAGTTCTTTTCAAATACTTTTACTCTGGTAAAATCGTTTCTTCAAAATGCCTTTTGGTAAAAATAATCTAATTGTAAAAAGAATGTGTCGACATAATATACTTTCTTTGACTTTAATGTTGAAGCATCATTATGTATATATCATAATGATGTCTTAAAATAATCCCTTAAAGTATCGTCTATAGATGAGGTGCCAAAATGGTGATGGCCTTTAATGTGATTGTTTTTCAGAAATATGAACAGATAAAGCTATAAACAAATTAATGTTTCTAGTTGGCTTCTGAAACTCTGTTAAAGTAGTACTTGTCACCCTTGGATTGAAATATTTTGTATTTTGTATGTTGACATTTCTTTTGTTCTTGAGACTACTTGCTTACTTGATGCCATTCTAATTCGTATTCTAACGTTAACGAGATGTACACCTCTGTCAAACTTACATTTAGAATCAATTGATTTACTATAACACTTATTTGCATGAAGAAGCCAAATAAATGACCCCAGTGTGTTTTATTTTTGCCAAGTATTTCATGTATTCCTCGTATTGACCCTTTGCCGAAATTGGGTAATGTTTTCTCCTTTTTCTTCTTCCTGTTTCCATCTACATTGTCATACATTCCTTGCAAATGCAGCAGTTCTGAGATTTATAGGTGGCCGACACTTTACCAATAGTTCATCCTAAATAATGTTTAAGATATATTCACGAATTACTACAACGTAGATAAAGGCTTCTTTAGGTAACATTAAGTAGAACATAGGACAAATAGACACAGGGGAAATCTTTATAATGTAGATCTGTTATCGAGAAATCGAGATATCTGTTGGCAACCCACACGTATCTGATTAAAACAACACTCTTCTCTGGCTACTTAATGTTAGAACGTCTCACTAAGGGCCAGTTTTGCATTTTTTACATGTTAACTAATAACCTAGTTAAGAACAAGTTTATCTATTTTATTCATTGTGAAGGATTCGAGGTAGGTAATCTGTAAAATATTTTGCTGTTAATTATTTTCCTTTTCATATTACTCTAAGATGTGGACGAATTCGGTTCTGGGAGTGTTTTATGTCTGTCTGATGAAAGTACATCTTTCTCTGCGTTTACAAAACTGTCTTGGGATCGAGCTCTGCAAACATAGATGTACACTCATGGCAAAAATGGTTGTCACCCCCAGACTGAGAACGCTACGTCAAGTTTAACTGAGTGTGGACAAATAATCAAACATGCAATAACTGTCAGAATGATTTGTGTGATTGGGAAAAACATTCGTAAAACATACCAGCTTGTATTTTGGTCTTGTGCTGGCCAATTTAAGAAATTCTATCAGGATATGTATGGTCCCTGTGAAAAAGGGCAATTTTTTACAGTATCCATATAGTATCAATTGGATGGGTATCAATAAAACAAATTACATTTTCAAGTTCAATTGTCGGTTTTATTTCATTCTGCAGTCATGTATGAGTATATTTACAAGCCTAATATCGGGTAGCACCGCCTCTGGAATTTTCAAGGGCGATAATTCGGGCAGGCATACTGTCTATCAGTGTGTTGATGTTTGCAACAGCCAAATTGTTCCATTCATTCACAAGAGCAGCCCGCAATTGCTGTAAATTTGCAGGAGCAGGGTCCAGTCTTCTAATTGCACGGTCAAGCTGATCCCAAGCATGTTCTATCGGATTCATATCCGGACTTTTTGAAGGCCAGGGCAATCTTGTTACTCCTTGTGCCTGAATGAAAGCGTTCACTGTACGTGCACGATGGGCTGGTGCATTATCGTCCTGCAACAGGAAGTTGTTGCCATACACTCTTCTTGCATGTGGGAGGCAAACGGTTTCAAGAAGACGTCTGTACGACCTCTGGTTGACGTTTCCTTGAAGGACGACAAGATCCGTTTTACCGTTATGGTGTATTCCTGCCCATACGTGTACAGAACCGCCACCGTGGGCAACCTGATGCTGCAGACAGTCGTCATTGAACCTTTCCCCACGTAAACGTCGCACTCTCATTCTCCTGTCCACCTTATGCAGTAGGAAACGAGACTCATCAGTAAATATGACGTGACGCCAATGTCCAAGTTGGATTCTGCGGTGCTGCTGCGCCCAAGCAAGCCGTGCCCTGCGGTGGACCAGTGTCCAGAATGGTTTGATGGCAGGTCTTCTTGCCTTATATCCATGCTGGAGCAACCTGTTCACTACAGTTCTCCGGCAAATGGGCGTATTAATATGAGCCCCCCATCTCTGTGCAAGAGTCAAAGACGAAAGACGTCTATGACGTCGGGTCAAACGAAGAAGAATTCTATCCTGACGAACCGTAGTTTTCTTGGGACGGCCTGAAGACTTATTCGGAACAACATTTCCCTGTATGGCGTGCAGTCTTTTAATCCTTTGAACAGTTCTAACACTGACGTTACATGCTGCAGCAATGACACAATTCGAAGCGCCACCACGACTCATGCCAATGATTTCATGTCTGATTCCTGGTGGAGTGGGACCAGGCATGGTCTATGCTTTTCAGAAACTATAGTCGTGAAGCTGTATCTTATGAAAGAGGTCTATAGTAATCGATGGAAATGACAAACCTAAGGAGACAAATTTCAATCATTTCAATGAAATGCACGTGGTCTACATGAAACCGCTGAATCTGTTCATTGTAAAGTGTGAGTTAATGTAACTTCATGCCTGTAATGACATTTCCATGGAAAACCAACATTGCCATGCATACAATGTGATATAAACTCCAATTTAATTAAATATTAGGGGGTGACAACCATTTTTGCCATGAGTGTATACGGAGTGGGTTTTGTATCTACTATAAGTACAATCAACAAAGCCTTCAATGCAGCATGGGAAACTTCAAGTCTCAAGGTAGCATGCAACCAAAGGTAAATATGGAAAAGGGTTAATGAATGAAAATTTTCATTAGTTAAGTATTTCCGTATTTGCCCAGTTACAAGTCCGCTGGCTCCCGATCCGTTGCAATTCTTTTGCAGACATTGTGCCAGTTATTCAGTTATCCAAGAGGTCGTGATCGATATCCCCCACCATTTCGCCAAAGTGGCGCTTTCTGAATACAATTTAGCACTAAATGTTCTATTAATGCGTGCCCGGTCTTCATTTTTGTACAGACAAACTTACTCCCGTCAGTGAAGGCTACACGTTGCCTGTCCTTCTGTAAATGTCGAACTCGTCCGCCCCATTGTCAATTGACGATGTCTGTACTGAAGACCATGACACTGACCATGGTAGGGTTGACGTGTTTTACTTGTTTTGACGTTTGCTCGCGGAGAGGACAGGTCTATACTTGTGCAACATGGCTTGTATAAAGGATATTTTGTGTTTTCAGTGAGATATCACTTAGCTCTCATCAAGTGACAGGGTAAAGCCGATATGTTCACAAGTGGCCCACGGATGAGAGATAAGTGATATGACACTGAAAAGACAAAATATTATGTTTATTTTATGCTTCTGTGGTCAGAAACTGGTTCAATTGAGCTAGTTTTGACGACGTCATACCATTATTGCTGTAATTTCTGTGTGCTTTTATTAAGGTACTATTAACGGATCGAGCTTTTAAGATGAGACAGAGTAATCAAGCTTATTTGTCAGATGGGTATCCGACCATTTTGAAAAAGACCAACAGTTGTCTCCCCTTGATGTATTCTAAATAGCACTGATACTTATTAAACGATGCTCAAATGTCACCAGTATATGTCATTAAACGCTAAAAATATGACAATCTTTTAGATTCATAAAAAAACACATCAAATATGAGTTGTCCATAGGTTGCCTTTAAAATTATCAGTACCGCGGTAGGTTTTCTCTCTTGAACAATTCACTGGTTCTGAGAAGCTGTGATATCGTTATGCTCAGGTTCATGTCGACAAATCCTAGATCAAGCTTCTTACATGAAGTAGCATGTCATTATCATATAATATATATCTTATCTTATTATATGTAAACAGCCAATCTCATAGTTGGATCATCTATTTTGACAGCAAATCCGTGCCCTATATCCCGCGACAAAGATACAAGTTAAGACGAAACTCATGGGTCCTCGTTGTATTGTTGGTCAGTGTATCTTTATCTGCCAATTGTAGAGATTGTTTTACATCTCTAGGTATCATCCAAGGGTCAAATATTGTTCTATATACACGCAAAAAAGAAAGTGATGTTTTGAGATGATCCATGTTTAATGTTATAATGTGAAAGCATGCAAGTCAGTGATGGCCGTGTTTCAACAACATTCTCTTTTATTTCGTGTTAGTAACAATTTCAGTCACGTTTTCGTTAGTCAGAGCCTCCAATCATTGACAGTGCGATATACTCCACCTCCACAAGAGATGGACTTAGAACCATTCACGGGTATTTCATACCCCTGAAGACAATGATAAGGTGACAGCTGAGGTGATCCAAATGACCTAGATCTTGGAGATCAAGAGACACAACTCGAATGCTGAACCGCTTCATCCAGGTGTTCTAGCTTCACCGGACAATCAGCATACAATGCTAACAAAGTTCCTGGGCTTCATAGAATGTTAGTGTAACCATCAGAAATCGCCTATTATAGCCCTAGATACGATATACACCCAATGCAGCCATAGCCAGAACTTGTTTTGCTGCAACTTCATCGCCGAGCTCCCTTGCAATGAATCAGAAACATTATACCATGGACCCTAGTGCACTGAAGAATAAATTTTCTACTGATGGATGAATGACTACTGCACTTGACAAGGCATTCGTCTTCTTCATTCCACTCGACAGATAGGCGGAGGAAATGTTATGATATGGTAAAACATTTAAGGGCTGTATGTTACCATGATGAACTCTTCCAAAGTCACTTCCATTCCATCGTTGACGTCAGAAGGGAAAAGTTCCAGCAAGACAACAGACCACATACTGCAGATAACACCAAGAATTACCTTGCAAACAACGATTATATGTGCTGCCTCAGTCATCATCCATCTCGCCGGATCACTGAAGACACTTCAACAGCTGAGCCAGGCATTGCAGGACGAGTTGAGAAGAGGCCTGATGAAAATGCTTGTGGTGGTAACACTAGGAACTGATTTTGTCGCAGCGTCATCACAGATGTAGATGCCCACTAGAGCCTAACATGACTGTAGCTAGCGGAGTAACCATGTGCCTTGCCTCTTGGCAACTTTGGTTGTTGTATTTTCACTTTTATTGTGTAATTTGAAATTATAGAAATATAAATAAATACTGTTATTCTCTTATTCGTTTTTTTTTGTTAGGGGCCAGTGTATGTTATTATCAATACACGATTATCACAGGTCATTAAAGGGCATTTGGAAGTGGCATATATAAGAACAGGAAGATTTTCTAGATAACTTTCAGAAATTCTTCCTGTTCTCATGTACATGTAGGCCACTTCTAAATGCCCTTCAAAGACCTGATCCGACATTAACATCGAAATGATACAGTAATATCCATCAACAAGTACAATATGAGTGTTATCCAGAAAATCGCTTTGTTCTTACGATTGTTACCATCATATTGAAACATATTGCTGAGGTAGTATTTTGGTGACTTAATACTTGACTTTTGCTCGGTGGATACAAAATCGAAAGTTCATTGTGGAAGCCATAAGTATGTTTTATCTTTTATGTATTGTGTATTTCAGAATACTGTCTCAAAGACAATCGTGCAGTAAATGTAGAAGACATTTGGAGCAAAGGAGACAAGAAATTGACTTGTACTGCAAAAAGACTAATGCCCAAGCAGTTCACTACAGGACTCAGTAGTCACAAGACAACTGGTTTGATATGTGTGCGTGTTTGTATGTATGTTGACATGTCCGTGTTAATCTATACAACAAGGCAAATATATGTCTAAAACCTTTCAGTAACATTTGAATTCTTTGGAATAGAAGTTCCCTTCCTTTAATTTAAGAAACCTCTACAACATTTGATTCAAGTTTTTGGATTGATGAGACATTGAGTAAGTTAATTTTGAAAAACAAAAATAATTGATATTGAGGTATATGTCATCTGTTGCCTTGAATGTGTCACAACATCACATACATCGATGTGACAATGGTAATCTGATATTTTATGACCACTTCATTCAATTTCAGTAGTCTTGTTCTATAGCGGTTATAACTCTCCCTCAGGACTCAAAATGATTCGACTCCAAGAACCATCACTGAAGTATCTGACCACGAAAAAACAATCAGTGAGTCTCCACTGGGTCGAGTATGACCCGGGCTCGGGAACATACATCTATATCAACGAGGACCAAGATAAAGTAGGAAACTTAACAATAGACGAGAAAGTACATATCCACAGTGTATACCCAGTGACAGGTACAGCTTCAAGCATCGTGCTTCATCAATGTAGTTGTAAGTCTCCTTCAATCCCTGAGTGGTCTGTTTAGATTTTGCATAAATAACTGGCCAATAAAATGACTTTTATCGAGCACCATTGGCTGTACGAGACTCAACTTTCAAATCATGACAATCACTAGTTAACACAACACATGCTGTTTGTAACAAGAACATACTAGATTTATGTAAAACTGGAACAATTTGGGACAGACTGGGGATTGAAGGAAACAGGACAATGTCCTCGAGGAGCAAGATGAGCATAAAGTTGATATAAAGTAATGTGAGCAACTATTGATTCAGTTGGAAAAGAGTGTTATTGAGTTGTTATCTAATAATGTACTTCCTCAAATGTGAGTTGCCACTTTTATAACTGAAAGGCTTAGTTTTTATATCAAAAAGACTGTACAAGTTATAACGACAAATCGAAATGTTAGAACAAACTCTATTTTCCAGCAATAAACGACTGAATGTTGTCGGCTTCATTTTTATTAGGTCAACATCCTCGAATATATACAGAACACATTTTCCACCTACCAAGCTAAAGAAGCTCAAGGCAAAGGGTGACATGTGTCTTCATCGCAGTGCCAAGTGAGTAGATAAATTGCACCACATTTGGTTTATTGTATGCTCGCTTCACCTTTCCAAGTTGATGCGCTGAAGAGGATTTTATGGACGTTTCAGAGGTTGCTACATTAGAGACAATATTCTTAGTGACCCAAAGCTATAGACATCACATTCACAATAAAAGAACTTTGGTGACTTATTTAGGATCTTCTTAATCATGAGTTCAAACGTCAGTCTCTAGTATGGCGTTTATGTTTCAACCTCCTATACCTCGTGAACGTTATTTTCCTGAACCTGAATAGTGTTGAAGAAGCCAGATCATTTGCCACTTTGGTCACCAAAGGAACTTGTAACTCTGATCTTCAAAAATGTTATACTAAATTTAATACCAGGCCATATGATACTTTAAATTCGCTTCAAGGACTTCAACCGTAGGAACAAATTTCAGCAATCTGTCTGAGTTCTCAGATGGCTATGAGCAACATGCTATATAAGCTGGGGTTTTATTTGGGGAAGGTGAGGTTATTTTTTTTATTTAACGCCGCTTTGTAAAGTTAATTAATATCACCAAGGATGGCATTTTTGCTTACAACAGCATCATGGAAACGCTTTTAAGTGGAACCTGCAAGACGCCTTGGACATTATGAATTTCAATATAGAATGCAACCAAATCTTTCTCTGCGTAGATATAGATCAGCAGATAAAGTTACCTAGACACGATTTGAAGTTTGAGATTATATGAGCGTTACACTGTGTGTTATGATCAGCATGACTATAAAATTGTCACAAGGCACCTTGTGAACCAATTACATGTAAGTTTCAGAACTGAAGAAGGAATATATCAAGGACTGCAAATAATGTTTCAGACGCCTCTACTTCTCCGGTGGCTACAGAGGGATCTTCAGTATCAATTACCACGGAGAACACACGACGCAACATCTTGTGAAGGACATTGCAGATTTTGTTGTTACTGGTACGTACTCCATACGATTTGATACAATTAGTAATAAACCTGTTCAAACACTTCTTAATGTAGGTAAGAGTATTTCGCTGTCATATCTAACTGCTTCATATCTTGATATTCTGAGAGCTTGAAGGTTTAACTAGCTGTCTCTTACACAGAGACAAGAGTTCTGAAACTGATGCAAGCTCTGTTATCTTCGGCAAAGTGACTTAATTCGAGGTTTGCCTCTGCTCACTCCGTAGTACAATTAGGTACCTGCTATTGAAGCGAAGTCGAAGACAGATATTAGGCTGCTAAATTACCCCCAGTGAGTTGAGAATGAAAAAGGAAAATGTTGGTCCTTACACAACAGTAATGATGCATGTGCACACTTTGAACATTTCTCTTTTGGAGTGTGGAGTATTGTACTGAACATTTCTCTTTTAGTGTGTGGTGTATTGTACTGAACATTTTTATTTGTGGAGTGGGATGTATTGTAATGAACATTTCTCTTTGTGGAGTGTGTAGCGTGGTGAATGTACTGAACACTTCTCTTTGTGGGGTGTGTGTTTAGGAATTTCCTTAACCAACAGAGATAGGAGAATGAAATATGTCCTGTTTTTTTTTGTTTTATGACGTCATACAGTAACGATGGATCAACGAAGAAGAATTCAAGAAGGGGTCATTATGTCGACAACATTTTGTATCAACATAATTTTCATACTTCACAGAATGTGACTTTATGTCCAAACATTCAAAAAGCCCTAGAAAGCTGAAATCATGCGTTCATACTCCTTAGACAAACATGATTATAAACTATGATATGTTGTTAATTCCTTGTATCTTACATGAGATAAAGATTTATTTGAAAGAAACAACAATTGGCTTCATGAGCTAGCTCACCTAATCTTGATCTCATTGAGGTGTGTATATCATTATGACGTCATCATTAGATGACAATATTACGATGACAACAGATGACATTAGCAACCTTTTGAGGGGATAACATTGGTAAATGTGTTTCATTATAAACTATATATGACATGTCACATTCCAAAGTTTATGAACTATGGCTTTCAAAGACTTGAAACAAGTTGATAATACCACGCAATGGACAATATTAAATACTGATGAATTCCGGGACCAACCCAAATTAACAACCCCTGGCCTCCTTGGTTAGCATTGACAGGGCTGATATATTACAGTAGATATCACTTGATTTCACACCCGTAATATCTGATGTGCATAATAAAGTGTTAGGTTAAACAAAATTGAAATGTTTCTCGGGCATCGGCGCATCACCTATGTTGGTGCACGTGACATCTTTTCATAGTCATTTGAAAAAAGGAATTATGAATTTGCCACATCATTTTTGCTAAGCCCTCAAATTTATTTGTCCACCAAATATATTGGTCTGCAGGAACGGATGTTATTATTCTTCTACCACTTCCAGGCTACTATTGCTGGAAAATATGTACTCATCATTTTTTTCAACAAAAATAAAGAGAAAACCTACCGCCCTCGTCATTTTTTTAAAATTTGCGCAAGAAACATTAAACTTTTTTATGCAGCCTAAAAGATTTGTACTAGAAGCCCTGGGTGACCGGTGGTGATGATAATGAATTAAGTGGTTTGTTTCTTTCAGACCTGTACATATACGTGTGTATGGGTGACTCGTGATGATAATGAATTAATTCGTTGTTTCTTTCAGACCTTTACATATATGTGTGTATGGGTGACTCGTGATGATAATGAATTAATTCGTTGTTTCTTTCAGACCTGTACATATATGTGTGTATGGGTGACTCGTGATGATAAAGGATTAATTCGTTGTTTCTTTCAGACCTGTACATATATGTGTGTATGGGTGACCACCACCTAGTGAGATACAACCACAGCGACGACCTGGAGACAACCAAGGCAGTCACATACAACGTTAAATGTGATGATATCTTCTGGTGCCAGGGCCACCTTATATCTCGATATCGGAAGAATCACAGGTAAGTAATATACACCAATTGTCCTTAAATAATGGTAGCTCTTGTATGATAGACCTACTCTTCTTGGGGGTTTAAAGACTTCATTAGGCTAAATTCAAATTTGAAATTATTGTTTTAATCTGATCATGAAACCTTCTGTTGTAACCAATGTTAAAAAACCATTTGTGTTGTGACCAACCATTCTGATACAAAGCATTTGTGTTGTAACCAAGGACTGTGGTAACAAAGCATTTGTCTTGTAACCAATGAATCTAGTAACAAAGCATTTGTCTTGTAACCAATGAATCTGGTAACAAAGCATTTGTCTTTTAACCAGTGAATCTGGTAACAAAACAATTGTCTTGTAACCAAGGACTGTGGTAACGAAGCATTTGTGGTGTAACCACTGATTCTGGTAACAAAGTATTTATGTTGTATCAAATGAAAGAACAGTTTTGAATCGTATATCTGTTTGATCAAATATCACTTGTGTTGTTTGTTTGTTACAGAACGGCAGTGCTGGAAAATGTACTGTCACAAAATCAGTCCCTCCTGTTGCTAACTGTTCCAAAAGGAAATTCGCGTACCTCAGTTCTGCCTATAAAGAGTCTCTAATCAAGTTGTAACCGGGAGAGTCCTTTGTCATACTTTACCTTCGATAAAGAAAACTATTCATAGTTAGTCGTTTGGTAGATTATATGAAGATAATGATGATGCATTTAAATATATCGACGTTTAAAAAAGTTGATCCTCCTTGGTTACTTCTTGTACTTCTTTGTGTAAAGTAATTAAAGTGACTGTGTTATGTTGGCAATGCAAATGTTTATGCATGCCAGGCCAATATTTCTTTAAAAATCTAATCTTTAGTCTAATATTAGCAATAATTTTCACATAATTTTCATATCTTTGTATATTGCATAAAATGTAATCGATCGATTAAGATTAACTAAACTAAAAATGTTTAAGTTATATTTGAAATAAGTAAGCTTTTCTTGAATGCGTTTTTGATTTAGCCATAATAGGAGATTTAAATAATCATGAATTGGCATTAAGAAGTGCAGTCAACCAATCAAAATGCAAGTTCTATTTAGAAAACGGATGGATTACCACGAGACGATTACTCAGCGTTCTCTGCATCTCTACAACAGTTGCAAACGAGTTCCATTATGATTTTCAATGCCTTTATTTCCGATAGAATAATAAATCCTTTTCTACAATGGCCAATTACTGTAAAGATGGAGAACCTTCTGTCAAATCGAACCAATATATTCAGGAAATTAGCAAACAAGTAAATAAGAATATATATTAAAACATTTTGCAACAATAATATAATGCATTTTGCTATTTCAAACAATTTACATTAATGATATTTATGTATGTCTATTATTAATTATATGCCTATATTTCTGCGTACATCCTTGTCATTTGCTATACATTATATTTATTTATGTGAATTATATTTATTTGTATCATGTACTACCCTTGTTGGCGTTTTGGGAAATAAATGATGATGATGGTGATGATGATGCATGTCGGTTTGTAGTGAAATTGATGAAAAACGGATAAAAAACCCATTAAAAGTACGGTCAAGGCAAATGATCAAAGTGTGCGACCTTTAAAGGAATATCTGATTCAGTGAAAGAAAAGGGTTAGAATTATCTTTTCAGAGAGTTTGATCACAGGCGTCAGAACCTAGATGTATACATATACATATAGCTACCTACCTATAAAACATGTGAAGAAGGCGAGAAACTGTCGGCCATCTTGGATCCTGCCATAGGACCGGGAATTGTTTACTGGTTCAAATACGCTTTGTAATATTCGTAGACTGATCAAATTCCCATTTCCAATCATCTGGCAGGATCCAAAATTGCGGACAGTCTCTCACCTTCTTTATATATTATAAACGTAGGTAGATATATGTATATATGTATCTAGGGTCAAGCGCAAATATTTGTTTGATGAAGCTACTGTGATCTAGTCTGACAGAACAGAACTTTATTTCGCTCAAGGCTATGTAGATGGACATAGCACATTTAGGGTTTAACAGTAGATCGTTTAAGCATAGAGCAAAAAACATAGGAGATAAGTTTTCACCTTGTCTCACGCCTTTGCTGCATGGAAAGTATTCAGTGTTTATGTTGTTGCTGGATACAGTTGCTTTAACGAACACCTATCTAACGTAGATCATGTAGATAAAAACATATTCATGTACATTAAGGAGAACAGAGAGCAATAGAACAAAATTATGTTATAAACAAACGTTATCATTATTGCATCATAAATGATGATTGCACGTTTAATATATGGGGAGGCACTGTAACGATAGGTATAAACAATTTTGCGAACTTATCTGCCCTGTAATGTTGTCAAGTTAGATAACAGAAAGCTTCCATGATTGTCAAAGATCAAGATTTCAGCTTAGGTTAGATTAATTGCTTAATGTCAGTTTAAAATACATATCCTCTCTGTCATATGTTTGTAAAATTATTCATGGCATATTTCAAAGTTTCTAAAAAATCTAGTACCAAAGAAACTTTTTCAATTTGGAGTTTTCAGAGGTAATCCACTTGGATCCCACATTTTTCTGGTGAAACTATATGTTCCTGGAGCTACTATACAGAAGTTAAAAAGTATAACTAATGACAATTATTGCATATATTTTAGCATCTCAGTTAATCTCCCTGTTAGGAACAAGTATCTATTTTATCCTTTGTCAGGCAGTCGAGTAACGTGTTCTGTAAAGTTTGTTCTTGTAATTACTTTACTGTGTTCATATTTCTCCAAGATGTTAACGAATTTAATACTGGGGGTGTTTGATGTATGTCTGATAAATGTTCATCTTTCTCTGCGTTTACCGAACCGTCTTGGAATACAGCTCTGCAAACAGAGGTGTACACGGAGTGGGTTTTGTAACTTCTTTAAGTTCAATGAGACAACCCTGCAATGCACTTTGAACAAGTTACAATCCCAAGGCAGCATGAAACCAAAGGTAAATATATTAAGTTGTGGACAAGAAAGTGTACAAAGAGTTTTATCACACTCAAAGGAGAAGATTACTGGGGGAAAACATGTTTAATTTCAATAATTCAGTTAAAACTTATAATAATCTAAAATTATTACTTAATATTATCAATTCTATTCTAAACCAAGTCGAGAGTACCGTTTGAATGAATATATTCAGCATGATGTAATTCATAATGTTATTGTTAAGGTAATATTTAGGTACTGTCAAGATGTCTTTACAGAACTATAAATACTTTTATCTGAACTCGCACATCCTCCGTGGTCTGGTGGTCAATGCATGGAGGCATGTACTGCGATGGCACCGCGACTGAGTGCTATACGGTTTTATCTCACAGTATGTTTCAAACTAGGGATAATAAGATGGATCTGTTGTTTTGAAAACATGCAACGTCAGTAAGTGCTAAATTCCTATTGTTATGGGCATGTATTCTTTTTAAATTGTTATCAAATAACTAAGTTGAGATGGTTTGGGATCACAAACGTGTTTGCAAAGTAAAGCAGGATATGGACTCAGTCTCTGTAACTAGCTGCTACATTCAGGAAGCCACATGTCCGATGTTTTCAATGTCCATCTCATGTCATCTAACTTTCAAAACCTAGTTTTAGTATGCATTGGACTGTAAGGAAGGGGCTGGAATGCTATATCTATTGGATGTTTCTACATTATTGTCTGATTGAATTTAAGTGTTAAATTTTAATATCTTTTGTTGAGTATTTTATTCAATATACAATTGAATGGTATAATACTTGTTTGTTCTCATTTGTTTGTTTGGGTTCCCCTGGTGAATTTACTAATCATAACTCTAGCCAAAGAATAAACAGAACGCAAAACAGAAACGACGCTCCCATAATTTAGTTTTTTCCCATTCGTTAAAACTGGATGAATGAAACTTTCAACGTTTTTGCGATGATCACATGGATATGAACACCCAGTCCCTTTAGTGAGGGACATGTCCATTTCATGTCCTCTAGCTTCAAGAACTAGTTTTTGCTATAAATAGGACTGTAAGGAAAGTTTTGGATTCTACCTTTATGGCAGGTTAACTTTGATTTATTCATCTATCCGTTTGAAATTATATTTCAGAATGGTGTCCTTCAATATTATACATCACATCAAAACCAATATACATTTTATTTAAATAAGCCATAAAATTCCATCGGGCATTAAAAAAATATTATTTTTCAAAGCTTAAGATATTAGCATATTAGCATATTAGCAAACTGAGGCATTGCCTAGCACAGCAAATTGATAACAAAAAATCGCTTGACATTTGTTTGTGAAATTGCTTTAGATAAATTGCTAAAAGTGCCCCAGTTTTCATGCTCATCCCGGGGTGCATCAGATCGCCCAAGAATTATAACTTGAAGATGTAAGTTATCAATGGGTTGCCTATGGAAAGAACTGTGTTGAGGTTGGTTTTATTTCTCCAACAGTTTATTGCCCATGAGAATGTTTGATATGTTCACGTGGTTCTTACATGGGGTAGATATTAAAGAAATAGAAGACGATGTGGCGTGCTTTATCGTTGAATAAAACATAGCAGGGAGCATAAAACACAACGAGTCTTCTATTCCTTATATGAGATGCCCTTAAATAGTTACTCGCTTTTCTATAAAAACCGCGGAGATATAATGTTGTTTTCATAAACTATATTTTGAAAATATTAATGCCCCCATCGTAGAACACATTCTCTAGCATTGGACAATCAAAGTGACGTAAAATATGATTTCATTTGCTTAGCGACGCTCTAACTGTCGTCTAAAATCACGAGCATGTTTTATTGTCTCATAAAGCACGCTGTCGGTCCCATTGACCGCTTGTGTTTTATTGCCGTAGGTATCTTATATTTATAGATACAAAATATATATTTTAAAATTTTAATTAATTATTCATACAATAACTTTGTTTTATATTCTTAAGCAGCGGATCCGTGCCCCATGTCAAGAGACGAAGATACGAGTTCAGACGAAATGCAAGGACTGCTTGTATTGTTGGTGGGTATATAATCTGGGCTGTGTAGAAATATTTAATCTCTCTTGGTGTCTTCAAAAGTCCCAATGACATCGTTATACGTGGAAAGCGGACAGTCATGTTTTGAGGCGTCTAAAGTTCAATGTTACAGTGTGAAGGAACTATTAGCAGATGGGATTATATAAGCAACAGTCTAAGGAACTATTAGCAGATGGGATTATGTAAGCTACATTCAAGGGAACTATTAGCAGATGGGATTATGTAAGCAACATTCTAAGGAACTATTAGCAGATGGGATTATGTAAGGAACATTCTCATTGGAGTAAATTATTAGCAACTGAGAGTATGCCAGGAAATTCTGATTGGACTATTAGCAGATGACAGTGTGTAAGGAACATTCTGATTGTACTATTAGCTATGGAATTATGATTATAAGCTTTTTTTAGTATTGTCAATGCGTCGAATGACAGTTAAGCTTACTGAACAACAATTACGTTTCAAGAATGTTATGGAAAGGCATTATTTGGGTAATAGAAGTCCTGTAACGTAATCTGTTAGTCACATTTTGTAATTGGCTCTGACCAACTCCATTACAGTGTGGTAGACCGAATCACTGGTCTGAGTCGATGGTTCCATTTGACTCTTCTAAAATCTGCTGTGCAATTGTGTAACATGACACATCTCTTTTGACCTACGCTCTTCAAATCACGGAACTGATTGGGAACTCGGAAAATAGATGAACTGAGTTTATCACTTGAATATAGCGGTTTTGGGCTGTTAAGAGAAGCTGTCCATTAAGTTAAGCGAATCATGAACTTCCGTTTTAGAACTCTTTTTATTGATTCAGGAGTATTATTGAGCAATTTATAAAACTTATTTACCGTCTCTTAAGATCACTTATTTTCAGTAGGAACGGCATGCACACTGCCTTAAGGTAAATTAATTCTGAAATTCAAGAGGTCGGTAAATAATACTCTGCAGTACTCTTCAGTACTCCTCAGTACTCCTCAGTTTTTTCAATACTCCTCATTACTCCCAAGTACTCCTCAGTTTTGTTCAATACTCCTCAGTACTCCTCAGTACTCCTCAGTACTCTTCAGTACTCCTCAGTACTCCTCAGTACTCATCAGTACTCCTCAGTACTCATCAGTACTCTGTACTCCTCAGTACTCCTCAGTACTCTGCAGTACACCTCAGTACTCCTCAGTATTCTTCAGTTCTCCTCAGTACTCCTAAGTACTCCTCAGTACTCCTCAGTACTCCTCAGTACTCCTCAGTACTCCTCAGTACTCCTCAGTACTCCTCAGTACTCCTCAGTACTCCTCAGTACTCTTCAGTACTATTCAG
Source organism: Gibbula magus (assembly GCA_936450465.1). Lineage (NCBI taxonomy): Eukaryota > Metazoa > Mollusca > Gastropoda > Trochida > Trochidae > Gibbula > Gibbula magus. Next base: position 18,292,369 of record OW388302.1, read on the forward strand.
TACTCCTAAGTACTCCTCAGTACTCCTCAGTACTCTCTAGTTCTCCTCAGTACTCCTCAGTACTCCTCAGTACTCCTCAGTACTCCTCAGTACTCCTCAGTACTCCCCAGTACTTGGACCCTGCTGGAAGGTCACCGTTCAAAGATCCTGGGTATGGTCATTCAACGAGCTTCGACTATTTTTCGTTCAGCGCAAAGTGTTGTGCCATTTTTTTAAACAGATAGGTTGAATCAACGTTTTTTCTTTAAATTTTAATTACAGGCACCAAGCTTTATATTCATGATGAAAAAATCATGAAAAAACTCATGATATACTCAACATGCTATATGGAAATTAGAAAGATCTCATCTAAAAGATGAAGTCATGAAAGGTGGATCCGTTTTCACTTTGATTAAATGAAAGAGCTGACGACATGAAATTTGAAAAGTCCTTGATAAGTATTACGCATGACAAACGATTGCACAGACACACACGAAGTAAGAGAAGTTAGATATGTCAGCCTGCCGGCCGTGGCTCGCATTTGATTTGCATCACGATATGTTATGCCCACTTCATTACTTTTAGTGATCATGTACTATGACAAAACCACTCTCTTCACCATTGTTCGACTACAAAGACCGTCACTGAAGTTACTTGACACGAGAAATCAATCATTGAAACTCCAGTGGGTCGGGTATGACCCGGGCTCGAAAACATACATCTTTATCAACAAGAAACAAAATAAAGTAGGAAACTTAACAATAGACGACAAAGTACATCTCCACAGCATGTACGACGTTGAGCTCCCTGACAGGTAACGCTTTAAGCATCTTGTATTTAGAACACTCTTTCAAACCCAAAAATGTGCCTCGTACAAGTATATCTCCATAAACTACCAGTCAATAAAATATAATTTAGATAGAGCAACATTGAATCTGGCCTGATTAGAAGACAGATGAGTAACTGTGAACTTTCAAATCACGATATTCATTGCCTGAGGAAATACATTCTATATATAACAATGAGTATCCACGCTTGGCAATACAAGGCCAAACTAATCAGGGGATTGGGTCATATACCCTGATGTAATGAAGATTATATAAGATACATTTGAATTAAGTTGTCTGGATAAGTTTTCAGGTTGACAATTCTGTAGATCAAAATGACCATTTCTGGGTTAAGACACAATTTCAACTAGATATATAGACTACGAAAATAAACAGGGAATTGAAGGAACAAACTGCTAGTTAAAATACCCTGATTGAACAGTGTGAACTTGATTCAATGAAGATGATAAAAGTAAAATTTGATAACAGGAATTTGATAAAAAGAATTACATTGTCTGGATAAGTTTTCAGTTGACAATTCTGTAGATCGAAATTACCATTCCAGGATTAAGATATATTTTAAACTAGATACATGTAGTGGATATAACTATCTTAGTGTTAGAACGAACTCTATTTTCCAGGTATAAACGACTGGAACTTGTCGAATCCGACCTCAGAGTTGGCTTTGTTTTTATCAAGAAAACCTACTCCTATATATACAGGACCACCTTTCCACCTACCACACTACACCAACTTAGAGCAGGGGGTTACTTCTGTCTTCATCGCAGTGTCAAGTGAGCAGATTTGTTGTTCAATGTTGGGTGATTTCACTTTCTTAATGCATGCCACGAAAAGCATTTTATTGGCGCTTAAGAAGATAATATATTACGAACATCCTACCTTAGTGATCAAAAGTTAAATAAATTCAATTCACTTTCAAGAAAGGAACTCGTCTTAATAATGAGCGCTATTGACAGTCTCCACTGTGATGTTTATTTCCAACCTCCTAAATCATATGGAAAGCATGCTATTCCGAATAAAATTCTAAACCTTTTTTTCCTAACCCTGAATAGTGATGGAGATGTCTGAACATTGCACACTTAAGTCACCAAAGCAACTTATAGCTCTAATCTTGAGAGGCTTTTCATTTAATCTGATAGCAGACATCAATGTATGTATATGCCCTTCAAGTTCCCCAACCTAAGTATCAAATTTAAGAAATCTGTTTGAAGTCCCTACATATCTATAAGCAGGATGATATATAAGCTATTAGTTAAGCATAGTTGAGGTAAGGTGATGTTACTTTTTATCCCACTGGTAAGTAATACCGTGGGATATAACCGTCTCCCTGTCTATATGTCTGTCCGTCTGTCTGTCGTAATCATTTAATTTCTGGAGCATATCTTGAAAATCGTTTATGATATATTTCTGAAAGTTCTCATGGGTATTACCAACTAACTGAATTCCCTTTTTAATATTTTCAGATCTCTGAAATTGTTTTCATTCCCATAAAAACGGGTTAGATTTGGACTTGTTCAGGGATAGGTTCGTTTCCGGAGCTGAATTCCAAAACCGCTCATCATATCTTCCTGAAGCCCCCCTGAAGTGATACATTGAAGACAAGTATCTTATCAAAGATCTGTTTTACAAATTAGGTGGGACCGGTGGGAGATGTCATCTTCTGATAACTTGTTATCCAATGCAGTTTTCCAGAATAATCAATAATACCGAAGCTGGCATCATTGTATCCTCGGTTACCCAGGGTTTATATATGCTCCGTTACTCTCCACTATATCACTCATGGGAAATTTCATCAGAGAAATCTGTACTCAAATTACCCGCCCTTGGCCGGCGTAAGCCAATCAAACAGCTACGCACCTTGGACCTGCGAGCCAATGACAATTCATATCACTTCGTTGCAAATCATGTGAGGTAATTTTGTTAGCCATCCGTCATCAGTTATCTCCCTTGACCATTTCCGTCTTATCGTATTGAGTATTGTCTTTGGTTTCTGACTTCGTCACACCAGCCAAGTGCGGGTAATTTTAGTACAGATTTCGCTGACAGAGTTTCCCATGGGTGATATAGTTGAGAGAAACGGAGCATATATAAAACCCTGGGTAACCAAGGATGGCATCATTGAGGGAGAAAGCTTACAACACCATCTTGGCAATGTGTTTTAAATAATGGAACCTGCAAGTGTCCTACTGTGCGTAGACATAATTATGTAAAGAAGCCACAATTTTAGAATACAGTTTATTCAATTTCTAGCATGACTATACAATTGTTACAAGGCACATGTTGCGGCAGTACCTTGTAGCTTCCAGAGTTCCATCCACGGACTAAATAAATGTATAATGTTTCAGACGACTCTACTACTACCATGATCTCCCCTACGGGATATTCAGCGTCAATTACTATGGAGAAGATGTGAAGGACCACCTTGTGCGGAAAATTAAAGATTTCGTTGTGACTGGTACGTACGATACAAACATAGTTAATGTACCTTATATGCTATAGTAAATTTATACAAATGCAGGTTAACTATTTTGGTGGCACGTGGTCCTATGCATTGCTCAGATGACCACTATCAGTGAAGTTTAGCAACAATGAGCACGGCTCGACATATGGATGAGCTGCTTCATAGCCGGATCTGAGAGTTTGAAGGGGTGATTAGCTTTCCCCACTAAGATAGTGGGTGACCTATAACGTTGCCTTGGGCAAGTACATTTATCCAATGTCTTACTTTGTTCATCAGGCAATACAAGTGAGTACCTGGTACAGACGTGTTGAATAAGCTCCTTAATTGGCAACAAAACTTTCTTCCAAAAGTATATACACCACCAATTTGAAAAGAAACGAAAGAACAAAATGACCATTTAAAAATATGTTTAATATTTCTCAGAGTATTCATTCATGTTTAATGTGAATGTAAACAGATTTCATGAATAACAAACGTAATAAAATTAAATTGACAAAAAGGCACTGGGATCTAAAAACGTCACTTAACAATTGACGTCAATTACGTTCATGTGCTCTGACGAAGTAGAATTTGTCATCGACTAAAAAGGGACAAGTGATCAGCCTCGGAATACCGAACATAATAGCTTGTGCCCTATTGTATCGAGATATTGTGTCAGTGTGTAGTCTTAACAAGCGTCCATTTCCTCACAACTATAGTAAGATTCTTGTCAAAGTCGTCTGGTTGAGCAAAAAACATCATCAGACGTTGATCTACCTTCATCTGCTGAGGATATCATTATTGCTGAAACTCAGAATTGAATAGAAACAACATTTGGTTTCTTGAGGACATCTCATCTGGACTTGATTTCATTGAGGAGATATCAGTGTTACGTCATCAATTGGATGACAAAATTATTTTATGATATTGGAAACAGAGGTTAGGTGGAAACTATGTACGAGGGGCGTTCAATAAGTGTTGCAAGCGGGGCATTGGTGTTTACATAAACAGTGTCAGCTTATAGCAGGTGTTACTATAGTCAAAACATAACATTGACACATGTCAAAACAATTTCTAGACATAACAATTATTTAGATATAATAGCTGCGCTGACCTAGGGGTCTCCATAATCATGGATTCTCTCAAACATGAACAACGCGCTGTGATCAAGTTCCTTACTAAAGAGGGATGCAAAGCTACAGAAATACATAATCGTATGTGTAATGTGATGGGTAAGGATGCTCCTAACTTTTCAACAGTTTGTCGCTGGTCTCTTCAGTTCAAGCGGGGCAGGGAGTCCTTAGACGATGACCCACGGTCAGGCAGGCCATCTGAAGTCACCCGACCGGAAGTTATTGCCGCTATCGAAAGACGAATTTTAGCTGACCGCCGTGTTAAAGTTTCTGAACTGTCTTTGGAATTCCAGATATCAGTTGGAAGTGTTGAAAAAATAATTCATGACCATCTTGGTATGTCCAAGGTATCTGCAAGATGGGTACCCAGAAACCTCACAGCACAAGATCGCCAGAAAAGAACTGAAAGTTACATGGAGAACCTGGATCGGTTTAATGTGGATGAAGCCAGGTTTTTGTCTCGTCTGGTGACAGGTGACGAAACGTGGATCCACCACTGGGACCCGGAAACTAAACTGGAATCCAAGCAATGGAAGCACCCGAGTTCACCGCCTCCCCTGAAGTTTCGCACTCAACCATCAGCTGGCAAGGTTATGGCGACAATCTTTTGGGATGCAAAAGGCATATTATTAATTGATTACTTGCCAACATAAACTACAATGAATGGTCAATATTATGCCAACCTAATGCAAGAATTGCGAAAGACAATTCGACAGAAACGCCGTGGAATGTTGACACGTGGTGTTCTGATTTTGCATGACAACGCTCCAGTCCACAAGTCAAGAGTTGCACAGGCCACTATACGTGATTGTGGATTCGAACAGTTAAACCACCCACCCTACAGCCCAGACCTAGCCCCCAGTGACTACTTCCTGTTCAGAAACCTGAAATCCGCCCTACGTGGAAGGCACTTCCGGGATGACGAAGACGTCAAAGCTGCCACAGAGGCGTGGTTAGGGGGGCAAACGGAAGACTTCTACAAAGCGGCATCAAAAGTCTTAAAGAGAAATGGAATAAGTGTATTGAGGTGAAGGGTAAATATATTGAAAAATAAAAGTAAAAAATTGACGACGCGAGTTGGTTTTATATTGAAGTTGCAACACTTATTGAACGCCCCTCGTATTACATATCATATATATTCAAACATTTATGAATTACGGTTTTTTCACACTTCAAATAAGTTAATATTGTTGATATCACCAGATGCAAAATATTAACAATATTCCAATTTCGGAAGACACCAAAATCTGTCTATTGAGAAGACTGTAATTTGCAAATGACTAACTTCCTGTTTAGCATTGATAGTTCTTATGTATTATTGATAGAACTTGATTTCACACCCGTGATATCAACTGCAGATCAAATGTTAAGGATTGGAGCAGGAAGCTCTGGGTGACTCGTGATGATAAATAATTAATTCGTTGTTTTTTTTCAGACCTGTACATATACGTTTGTAACGGTGACTCGTGATTATAAAGGATTAATTCGTTGTTTCTTTAAAACTTGTACATAAACGTATGTATGGGTGACTTGTGATGATTAAGGATTAATTCGTTGTTTCTTTCAGACCTGTACATATACGTGTGTATGGGTGACTAGTGATGATAAAGGATTAATTCGTTGTTTCTTTCAAACCTGTACATATACGTGTGTAACGGTGACTCGTGATGATAAAGGATTAATTCGTTGTTACTTTCAGACCTGTACATATACGTGTGTAACGGTGACTCGTGATGATAAAGGTTTAATTCGTTGTTTCTTTCAGACCTGTACATATACGTGTGTAACAGTGACTCGTGATGATAAAGGATTAATTCGTTGTTTCTTTCAGACCTGTACATATACGTGTGTAACGGTGACTCGTGATGATAAAGGATTAATTCGTTGTTTCTATCAGACCTGTACATATACGTGTGTATGGGTGACCACCACCTAGTGAGATACAACCACAGCGACGACCTGGAGACAACCAAGGCAGTCACATACAACACTCTCTGTCTTGATATCTACTGGTGTCAGGGTCATCTTATATCTCGCTATGGGGAGGTTACAGGGTAAGTGATACACTCCCGGTCGTGGAAGAAATGAATCTCTTGTATGAAGCGAAGAATTGATACTCAATATGTCAAATGTTAACTTCAGTGGACATTTTTTTTGTTTCTAAACACATTAAGTTTATCTTCTAGTCATGAAACCTTCTGTTGTAACCAAAGACTATTGCCCAAAGCAGGTGTGTTGTAATCAAAGACTCTTGCCCAAAGCATGTGTGTTGAAACCAATGGCTTTGGTACGAAGTATTTGTGTTGCAACCACTCATTTTGGTAGAAAAATGTTTCTATTGTAACCAATGATTCTTGTAAGAAAACAACGGTGCAGAATCGTATCGCTAGTTGATCTTTTCTCAGTTGGTAGAATGATAATATTTCACCTGTGTTTTGTTTGTTACAGATCACCAATGCTGACAAATGTCTTGTCACCAAAGGAAGAACGGCCTTTGCTATCTGTTCCAGAAGGAAAATTGCATACCTTTGTTCTGCCCATAAAGATACTCTCATTCAGTTCTAATACGGAGGGTACTGTAGTCTCTAGGGATAATCACAAAGTGTTAGAACCTAGGAAACAATAGATAATGTTTGCTGGCTGCCTCTACATACTGTGCTGTATCATCTCCCGGCCTCGATTAGATGGGAATATACTTTACGACGTAACAAGTGCAATAACTCAAAGAAATAATTACTAGATTCTTGTCTATTTTGCAAGACAGTGAGAAAATGATTCGAATTGAGATTTATTAACTTTATTTTCAGTTCATGATCGTAAGTTATTTGCATTTAAAGTTGAAATTTAAAGTTGAATATCTCGGAAAATGTAACATATAATCCAACCCAATCATTTCTCCATATGCAGGCAATAATAATCCTTATCGAACTAAAGTTAACATACTTTTGTCGTTATTTGGAAACAAACGACACTCGTCTTCATAATTATTTCTCTCTAGACTGACAATATTTATATGTATATATGTATGTCAGCTTTGGTAAGACCAGGGTAATAATGCTGGTAGGGGCTTAAGCATGCACTTGTGGATGTACATTGAGCCATAACAATACCCTTTATGTTTAAAAATCCAATTGAAAGTTAGTATTGACAAAGTGATGTTTGTCCTTGGATACCTCTTAGGAATTCTGAAATCTTGTGAACCTTTATTATTAAACTGTTAAAAAAACCTCATGGGGTCTTTTATCATAAGAAAACCCAAACTGTTATTGTATCTTTGTGGATTTCCAAAATCTCTGTCCACAGAATACATGCATGGTAAAATACATACAATACTTAGCAGTGACTTGTATCAAAACGTAAAAGCTTTGGTAAGGTACAATTAATCGACAATGACTAATGTTTTTCACATATCATGTGGAGTGCGACAGGGATGCTTATTGTCACTGGCACTTTTTATATTGTATATTGATGAACTTGTCAACGAAATAATAACATCCGATGCCAATGGTATATTCATTGATGAATCTTTAAGAACACTATCTTTGCTGCTATTTGCGGATGATGTTGTAATATAAGCAGATACAGTTGTTAATCTTCAGAAGAAAATAGATATTTTAGTAAGTTACTGTGAGAAGTGGGGTTTAGTAATAAACTAAACTGAAGCACAAAAAAACGTCACACCTCAATTGGTTTCGATTAATTCAATATTTTAAAGACATGCGATGCATTTGATTATGGCACGATGCAATAACATCTAGTAGGCAGTAGTTTTAATGACTTAATTGGTGACTGTTTTTATTTTTTTTATTACAATATCATTTTTTAAACTAGACAGGGGTAAGAAATGAAATTTACACCAACATGACCCCTACCATGTTTAAAATGTTGTAAATGTGTGCAGGACGAGGTCTATTTATTGATTTTCACACAGAGTGTGTGTTATATGTCGATTAACAGTTGTGTTTTATCAAAATACATTTTTGGGAATTTTAAATTTCCAAATTTTGATTTTTAATTATTTTTTTAAAAAACACGTACATGTATAACAATTCTTTGACTGATTTAATATTTTGGACTAATTTGCATTTTTTTTTAAAATCTAATTTTAGGTTTTTGCTATTTTTTTCTGTAATTTATTGGTGACATTCGTCAGATAGCAAAAATCTTCGCAGAACACAATCTTAACCAATCATTCGATGATGACTAGTATACCAATGTTTATAGAAGGGTAAAAAAAATGTTTATATATAGTAATCTGGCATTAGCGTGTCAAGCTTGTGTTAGACAAAACGTTTATCGCAGCGACATTTTGTCATGGTGGTTTAAGTCTATTCTCTTCTCAGTACAAGTGTTTGAGCAAATCAGTGTTTAGGAAATTGCACAGCAGCATAGACCATTACTCATTTCGAGTCGACTATTTCGGACATCATGAGTAAAAAGTTTAAGCGTGAAGATTGTACAAAAATTGATTCTTTTTTTTTTTAAATTACAGTCGAAAACAGAGGTTTAGTCTTCGAATTCAAAAATAATTCTTTGAGCTCTATCGGGGAAGAAGTCGTGACTTGTAAACATTCATTGCTTTCTGATTCACAGAAACCATCTAACAGTTTCTCTTGTATATAGGAAAGCAACTAAAATCAAAACAAATTTGTTCTTCTCTGCTGATCAATTTAGATTCATTTAGATGTCAGGGCTGACAAAACTCTGAAATACCCGTTAACTGACATAAGAGGTGTGAAACAGAACTTTAATCCAACACATCTTGATCACAATGATTGGCTCCGATATTCTCCTTCCAAAGATGGCGTCATTTGCTTACCATGTGCTCTTTTCGGAACTGATAGCCAAAAAGGTGCATTTGTTACCTCGTATATTCACGATTGGGCGAACATCAGGACACTTCTCAAGAGGCATACAAAACTTGATTCACATCATTTTTGTACTGATAAATCTTATATATATAGAACGGTAGTCAGTAATAAACAGGATGATATTTGTTGTCAGCTTTCCAATGCGCACAATTGTATCTTTTGATAAAACATGACTACTTTCCTGAGAAATACTAATCCATCAATAATGCAGGATTAGGGAAATGCCTGACAAAATTACGCTGTAATATACATGGTTTAAGTATGAATGCTTATAGATATTATACAAAAAATCTGTAAAGCACATCCAAACTTGCATCATATTGCCATAACCATCCATGTATTTACAAACGGAATAAATGATTGATATGGCATGCCCTCATCGATGAAGCTCTCATCATAATGCTGATGACGTCACAATGTTATGACCTTTGTATTTAAATTCATTTAACTTCCCATGGACCTCATTCATAAAACACAAGGTGATTTTGAGTCACAAAGGTAGTCTTAGTGTAATGTTAAAGAATGAGGTTGTAAGGGTAACATTTGTTAAGGTTGCTTTATGAAACCAGTCCACTTATGACAAGGTTCAAATTGACTCTTTTACTGATAACCATTGATAACCGTTGATAACCATTGAAAGACAAATTTGAATGATAAATAACAATTCATCCCTCGTCTATTCTGATATCAAATATATATGAATCAACAAATGATATTTGTAAGTACGGCTCTGCACTTAGTCAAATCGTTCCTAAAAATAACGGTTAAAATATTCTGTTTTTATGAAAATTGAGCAGAATCCTTCCACAGAGTGGAATCATTAAAGTATATATACCTCATGACACTACCCGCCGTCGTGTTCAAATATTTGACAGTTTCGCGATCCACAGATCTCCACCACAGGCGCATCGAGAGATGCACGACATAGTCATGTTTCTTGTAGTCGAGGTACACACCTGACCCGTGGATATTACGTCGTTCTAAGGGTCCGCACAGTGACGTAAGTTCCACGTGTATCAAACTAGGAAACTCCCTTGAGAGATAATAAGGCTTTATAACCGAGTGGTCACCCCATGCTCTATCGTTGAAGCCTCTGTACTCTCGGTGCCAGAGTTTGAAAAAATCTGACCAAGGCTTTGAGAAAAGGACCCCGTTGCAGAGAACCAATTCAGCACCTTTACCCATTGTGACGTCATACTTCAGGAGACTGTCAACAGGGTTCACAACAATAGCGTCGTTGTCGAAATACATGCCTCCGTATTCTAGTAAGGCCTCAAGTCGGACAACATCGGAGATATGTTCAGGAATAATGATTGTGTTCTGCCTGATTTGGGTTGGTCTCCATCGGTGCACTAGAAACAAATTGTCGACCTTCAATTTGGTCTCTGTCCAGTAATCGCCAGCTGGCAGATTATCGTGCCAGAAGTAGACCCTATCTGGTTTGGCTATGCGGTTGGCTGCGAGTATTGCCACCATGTAATGGAATAGGAATGTGGAGTTTCTGTAGCTGTACAGGACGAAGTGGGCTATACGAGGGACAACATCATCTGTATGTGTGATGTTGGTACTGTACTGGATAGACTCCTCCAGGCGGAGCTTAAACTCCTCACTTCTCTTGTAGTAGTAGACGTCTGAACTGTGATGTCTCTTGCAGATGTTCACTTCTATACAAAGGGGAGGTAAACCGACCTTTGTATCCTGATTTCCAGTCACGTGATATTTGTCATGTGATTGTGAAGGCGTAGTGTATCCATTGTGTTTGAGAAAACCAGTCACGTGATGAGTGTCACGTGATTGAGAAGGACTTGTGTGCGCATACAATGAATGTTGTTCATGGTGAACATCATTTGTGCTTTCAGAACTTATTTTTCTCGACTTGTTGCTTGACTTCACCCTTTCTTGTCTTGAGATGATCCACGTTGGTTCTACCTTAGAACTTTCCGTGGTTCTACAATGAGTGTATGTGACATAGTTAGCAGACAAAGACTTGACAATGTTCGAGGTATGAACTGACCAATCAGCTTCTGCTGCTAACCAAACATACAGGAGCAGGACGAGCAGCAGGAAGAGGGCGGTCAACCGTCTTGGGGAGGAGTTCATGTCTCTACAACACAGAAACGGTGTTGGAATATGGAATCTGAATACTTTTGCAGGCAGAGTTAAGAGTTTCCAGTTGATCAGAAATGATCAAAGATCAATATATTACTGCTCAAGGGACAGATGGCTATATCACTTTTACTCTAAACTTTGAATTTATTAATACCATAATAGATATATATATATACTATATGTATACCATATGTATACCATATATATATATATGAACAAATTTAGGAAGTCTCACGTTAAGTAAATGTACATAAAAATAAAATGCTTCAGACGACACTTGCTGTAGATATTTTAATGATGACTGGATGCGTCGCATTTCGACTTGTTTACAAATCTTTTCAACAGTGTGGAGTATTTTCAACATGGCGCATATATAGGTAGCTTAAACAATCTACAATAGACTTTGATTGGTTGGTAAGTGACAAGTGGTTAGCTTGATTAGTACACAATGAATTATTTACGAGAGTCCCAAGTAGTATCATCAACTGAGGACTTAGACAAAACCAACACGAGTGCATGTCTCACATTTTGTTAGTTACTTACATTCCACAGGAGTGAGCATGTTTATACTCCGAAACGTCGTATATTTAAAATTTAAAAAGTTGTTATCAAGGAAATATTTCTGTACTTATATGTTTTTAAAAGTAAATGCTTTAAAACATTTAATCGATAGTGTTTTAGTTAAAACAGGGAATTATTTTCATGTTGACTGATTGCTTAATTATTAAAAAACATATATAATTAAATCTACCATATATAGATGCGTTTATGACACAGCATTTTAAACGTCTTAAAGTACAAAAATTGTTGTTGGAATGGTGTTATTTAAGTAATGACAGTATTGTCTGTTGTCTAAAGTTCACTATAATGCTCAAATTCAGTACAGTGATAATATAAAAACGAAAGGTCTTTAATTTTGTATTGGACATTTATATTTAGTAAAATAAATGTTGGAATACTGTAACAGAAAAAGGATAGGTTTGGGTTGTTAGTGTTTGATGGGTCATATAACCAGTGGGCATGTAAATTAGACGTATGGTTTCAGTTTCTGCAGGTATTCAAGTCCTTTTCATCGAAAAATATTTATTGTAGTGTATTTTGTATCTGGAAATGAATTTACATAGTAGAACATGAATATAGCGAACAAATGGATATAGCGAACGAATTTATAAGTGTCGTCAAAAGCCCTACATGATACCAAACGCGAAAAACGAAAATCTGATGTAACAAACAGAATTCTTTGGTCCCTTGGAGTTCTTTATATCCATGTTCTACTGTATGGTAATTTGGCACGTATCATTGCCATATACAATTTTATGATAAATTGAACAGTGTATTTCAAGCATGTTTCTCGTGATAGAGATTTATATTATTACACAAACAGGAAGCCTCTATTCAGTCTTCTCTCCACAAAAGATAAAACAGCTACATTGTTAGCCCCGGAAAATAAATTGTATTCGTATAACATAACATCAAAGCAACACTGGCTCCTACCTGTGGCGACTGTATAGAGAATCATGTTAGTTACTGTGACATCAATTCCAGATAGTTTATAAGGTACAGTATCTGTTTGCTTTCTTCACTGTTTACACATACTTATGTTTACATATCAGCAATATCATTGCTGGCAGATTTGATAGATATGTTTATGGATTCATTTATTAGATTGTGTACATATTCTGTGTTTATTTTCCTGTATATATAAAGCATACAATTGTAGGTATATTTCCCAACAAGGTTGCTAAATGAGGACACATTGTGGTGACAGAGGTTTTTATATGATGACAACTTTGTTTCAATATGAATCCTTCAGTTTGATCGAAACAAAGTGTTTTTTAATTGCTGCTGACTACAAAACAATGTTCACAAAGCCTCTTTGTTTTAGAAACATGAGTTATTGTACCCACAGCCCAACTATATGTAAATTATTTGGTCGACCACTGGGAACACACCAATTTCATTAATATCACGTAACGTATATACCAATTGACTGATCCAAACCCAGCCGGCTCATTTTGATTGGTTTGATTACGCTTCGAGATGATTTGGTCAAACTCGAGTCGAAGGTTAATCTGACTGACTGTGACTTTGGGCTTAGTCAGACTTTCATTGTGAAACGCAGTGCAACTAATTACGGTCTGATTTTAATGAGACTTGGGGACACACACAAATGAAACTTTGTCCTGCAGTTGACACGATCGTAGAAGAATTCTGTCATAGAAATAGAATAAATAGTCCATTTAAGTCAGAAGTGCGTTCATTGCAAAATACACCATTGGTGTATTCCATTATTTGCTTTCATGTCCATCTAAAAGGGGCAGTAGTACGTTTTTTGCAAATTTCCCATTTATAATGATAGTTTTTATGTCCATTATATTTACCTTAGAGGGTAAAACATTGTATCAAACAAATCAATTAACCGTACTTGTAAAAACGCTGTTGCGTATAAAGCAAAAATTACATCACGGCCATTTTATTGTGAACACAATTTATTATTTCGAATGACAAAAACGATTCCCATGGCATTAGGGAACAATGTACACTCATTTTTAACTTAACTTTCCAAAGGGAGAAGGATGTTTTACTTGGTGACATTATTTTTCAAATTCATTTCATCGACTTATTTCATTAAAAAAAAACGTGCTACTGCCCCTTTAATGTTTCATGTCCATCTTAATGTCCCACAAAACACGGATAAAATCATATTATTTCTTTGATTGTTTTACTGTTGTGCAACATTATTATTACTATCAACACAACAACACAAACTCAACGAATTAAACAACTAATAAACCAAGTCAAGATCAAGTTTTATTTCACCTCAAATGTTTTGTGTCAATAGCAGAAATATGACAGAGATATATTGTCAAGATTACTGGTAAAATAAGTAGTAGTAGTAGTAGTAGTAGTAGTAGTAGTAGCAGAAGTAGTAGTGGTATGTACTAGCAGTAGTAATGGTAGTAATAGTAGCACTAGTAGCAGTATGAGTAGTAGTAGTGGTAGTAGTAGTAGAATTAGTAGTATTAGTAGTGGTAGTGGTGGTGGTGGTGGTAGTAGTAGCAGTAGTAGTAGTAGTAGTAGAAGAAGTAGTAGTAGTAGTAGTAGTAGTAGTAGTGGTAGTGGTGGTGGTGGTATTAGTAGCAGTAGTAGTAGTAGTAGTAGAAGAAGAAGAAGTAGTAGTAGTAGTAGTAGTAGTAGTAGTAGTAGTAGTAGTAGTAGTAGTTGTAGTAGTGGTGCTCGCTTACACTCACATATAGATGCCTGAACGGTACAGCACCATCGTACCTCTGTGAGCTAATCCAGCGCTATCACCCAGCCAGACCACTGCAATCTGAAGCTCAGTCTCTCTGTATTGTTCCTAAGTGGAGACTTAAAGGTTTCAGACACAGGCGATTTTCCACTCAAGCTGCTATCCTCTGAAATTCTCTTCCAGAGGAGTTGAAAACTTCACCAACCCTCGAAACTTTCAAGTCTAACCTGAAGACCTTTCTCTTTGAGAGTCACTATGACTAGAGGACAGTCAAATTTGTAGCGCTATGAGCACAGCAACTGCCATGGATGTTGGGGCTTTATAAATGGACTCATTATTAGTGGTATGTAATAGCAGTATTAATGGTAGTAGCAGAAGCAATAGTAGTAGTAGTAGTAGTAGTAGAAGTGGTAGTAGTGGTGCTGGTGATAGTAGTAGCAGCAGTAGTAGTGGTATGTACTAGCAGTAGTAGTGGTAGTAGTAGTAGCAATAGTAGTAGTAGCAGCAGTAGTAGTAGTAGTGAGAGTAGTAGCAGTAGCAGCAGCAGCAGTAGTAGCAGTAGTAGTGGTATGTGGTAGTAGTAGTAGCAGAAGCAGTAGTAGTAGTTGTTGTAGTAGCAGCAGTTGCAGTAGTAATAGCATTAGAAGTAGTAGTAGTAGTGGTGGTGCTGGTGACAGTAGTAGCAGCAGTAATAGTGGTATGTGCTAGCAGTAGTAATGGTAGTAGTAGTAGCACTAGTAGCAGTAGTAGTAGTAGTGGTAGTAGTTGTAGTAGTAGAATTATTATTAGTAGTAGTAGTAGTGATGGTGGTGGTAGTAGTAGTAATAGTAGTAGTAGTAGTAGTAGTAGTAGAAGAAGTAGTAGTAGTAGTAGTAGTAGTGATAGTAGTGGTGCTCGTGATAGTAGTAGCAGCAGAAGTAGTGGTGTGTAATAGAAGTAATGATAGTAGTAGTAGTAATCCATCAAGATTGATTAAATCTATGTAAGCTTTGACTGAAGGAGATAAACATTAGAATTAGAGAATCCATTAGATAATGTATTAGAGCATTTTTCTGGGTAGAACAAAGGTACGAGTTGTGTCGAACAGAGAACCACCAAGCAAAGGAGAGGATTCATTTAGTGACAAAACCTTTTTCAGGTCAACCGTTTCGACCATACCTTCCGTCAAAACGTTTTTCATAATATTTCTGCAAAAAAAAAGAAAAACACATAGTTCCTTTTAGAGGCAGTTTAGAAATTGGAATGACATTTAAGAAGAAAACATGTGCGACGTTTCGGAACATATCCGTAGTTGCTATCAAACAAATGTTACAAAGAGGCATACATTATATAAATATACTCTTCAGTTTATTATTCAAACATCAATTACATGATAACATTTTAAGTGGGGTTATTCTATTTGAAACCATGCTAGATATGATGATATTTTCAGTAATGAGGAGAGTGATATCACACTGCGGTGATTAGAACACTTTCCCAGATAGGAGGCAACTACTTTGCCACTTAATGTTAGTGTATTACAAAATGTGCTTCTGACTAGAACATCTATACCCTGGAAAACTTTGACTATCATATGAAGAGCATGTGTGTATCTGTTACCTTGCGTTCGCCACATATTTGGATATTAGATGGCCCTGACACCAGAAGACATCAGTACAATATGTGTTGGTGTATGTCACTGCAGTGGTTGTCTCCAGGTCGTCGCTGTGGTTGTATCTAACAAGGTGCGTGCTAATCATACACACGTATATGTACAGGTCTGAAAGAAACAAGTGGACTTAGATAAATTAAAGGGTCCAAATGACCTGATGTATAAAAAAGCAACAAAATGTAACCAAACTCTTCAAAATTGATGAAATGATAGCTAAGGTAATTAATTATAGCATGATACAACTTTGAATTTGGTTGAAGATAATATGTACACATGGAAATCGTTTCATTTCTGAATTTGGTTTCAGTCCCTATAAGCAACTGCAACCACATTTTCAAACCATCAAAATACACGTTTTCATACACACATATATATTCCGGTCTGAAAGATACAAATGAGTAAATGCTTTATTATCCTGATCATCTGCGGGAATCATTCGGCCGATTTTCAAACATATCTTCCTGGATCATTTAAACCAAGTTCAGAAAGCTATGCTTCAAGTGTTGACATCCCCTAATAGCTAATAGGAATGAAATGTTATTCAAACAACGTAACGTGTCAGTTTCGATTATGCTCTTAGTAAAACATGTTACTACTGGATGTCTTTTTGTAAATAGTGTCCTTGAGCATTTGCTAGTTCTCCACTTGTAATTAAAAATACCAAAGAAAGAGGAATATAACCAAAATGAAATTTATTCAAAAGAGTTCATTCTTTATGTCTTGATATATCTTGGCATTGGTATATTGTTACAGTGTTTGAGTGTTCTCATTTTGGTTCTAATAAATCATGAAAAGTTGCATTTGAAAATAAAATTCTACTGAACCCAAATATACAAAAAAAGTCAACGGAGTCGCATTCGTACACAATACATACACGACAAGTATTTTAAAGTTTACATCATGTGTTTGTGCCATTTATTTTCGAAAATACCATAATATCGAACAGTATTGTTTGTCCACGCATTTCATTTGCTAAAAACCAGTTTCTGTTTAGGAGTGTCAACCATTTTTACCATGAGTATATCTATAATAACTTTAATAGTATATCTGTATATGCCTTCAACAAAAGTGCTATCCTCTGTAGTAAACTAAATGTATCAGTTTATGGAAGAGGTACACATTGTACGAACTTACCCCACAGGTAGGGACAATGTGGACAGGGGGAAGGGTACATCTGGACAATAACGCACATTACAAGGGACGGTTTGGAGTGGGGTAGTTTCTTCAAAATGAAGCTACCCACAATGAGTTGTTCCAGACAAATGGAAAATGGCAAAAGGACATAACCTATTATACGAGAATGAAACTGTCCACATCATCTATTGTCTTTATCACTACATTGTAAAATTCGATTTCCTCCTAAACGTTCCCTATGGTGGCAGCGCGCCTTTACGTTTACAGGGGATTTGTGTATAACTGCAAGACTGTATATTTAATACCACTGGGAGAAACGTTGAAACAGTGTCAATTCAGTGTCAATTCATCCAGCAGCTGCTCATGGTTTATATATAAATTAAAGAATGGTTTATTCAAGTCAAGGGCCAAAAATCCAAAGGACATAAGTCATTTTTTATATGTCTATGAGACCGTCTATGCACTTTGCCTATATGTCTATGAGACCGTCTATGCACTTTGCCTATATGTCTATGAAACCGTCTATGCACTTTGCCTATATGTCTATGAGACCGTCTATGCACTTTTCCTATATGTCTATGAGACCGTCTATGCACTTTGTCTATATGTCTATGAGACCATCTATGCACTTTGCCTATATGTCTATGAGACCTTCTATGCACTTTGCCTATATGTCTATGAGACCGTTTATGCACTTTGCCTATATGTCTATGAGACCGTCTATGCACTTTGCCTATATGTCTATGAGACCGTTTATGCACTTTGGCTTTATGCCTATGAGACCATCTATGCACTTAGTCTATATGTCTATGAGACCGTCTATGCACTTTGCCTATATGTCTATGAGACCGTCTATGCACTTTGCCTATATGTCTATGAGACCATCTATGCACTTTGCCTATATGTCTATGAGACCGTCTATGCACTTTGCCTATATGTCTATGAGACCGTCTATGCACTTTGCCTATATGTCTATGAGACCGTCTATGCACTTTGCCTATATGTCTATGAGACCGTTTATGCACTTTGGCTTTATGCCTATGAGACCATCTATGCACTTAGTCTATATGTCTATGAGACCGTCTATGCACTTTGCCTATATGTCTATGAGACCGTCTATGCACTTTGCCTATATGTCTATGAGACCATCTATGCACTTTGCCTATATGTCTATGAGACCGTCTATGCACTTTGCCTATATGTCTATGAGACCGTCTATGCACTTTGTCTATATGTCTATGAGACCATCTATGTGGTAGATGTCTTCTGACTGTCTCCTCAGCCATGCTGCCATGCCATATTGTTCGACGCAAGTGTGATTTCAAATTGAGAAAGTCGATTGGGGCCAAATCTGGACTGTAGGGGAATATTTAAGTTGTTCAAAGCCACAGTGTTGAAGTGCAACCTGTGCAATACATGAAGAGGCATAACTCCATGAGATAACAATGCCTTGCCTCTTCTTCTCAATAACCGCTCTCAATTGCTACAGCATGCAAGTCAGCAGGCTCCTGTTTTCGTTTAGGTGATTTATAGTCTATAAGTATCGTATGCCCCTTGAATCCAAGAAAACGATCGCCATGATCTTGTAAGCAGAGAATGATTGTGCTTTCATTGCATGGATTCTTGCTTGGTGTAGGGATCCAAGTGATGAATCCATGTTTCGTCACCTGTAACCAGACGGGCATGAACGCTATCGGGATCAGCATTGTCAGCAAATGTCAAAGAGGTCACGACTGGATTCAAATCTCTAACTAGTGTCGATATTGTGCATTTAAGTTTCATGGCACCCATCTTGCAGGCACCTTGAAAATGTGCAAATGCTCATGAATTATGATGCAAACACATCCATGAAACATGCCACACTCGTTATTCTACGATTGGACATGATTAAGCCCTATATCCGTGCAACCATATCATCTGTAATGGCTTCAACAGGCCATCCTAACCTAATCGTCCAGGGAGCTGCGACCATGCTGGAACTAAGCTGACCCTTTTTCATGAAAAGAATATTGAGGGACTTCTTTCCCATAAACATTGGTCATATGTTTATGTATGTCGGTCGCATTCACTCCTTATTTCCTGAGTTTGAGTTTGCTCGAATAAAGATACATAACCTTTCCATTGATGTAACGTTCTATTAGTTCATGAAGTTGACTCGCATTAAAGCAACGGTTTTCGCAAACTTGAATGTGCACTTATACACATATTACCATGCTGAGGTACAGGTTATACTGCATGTACTAAGAGCTACAGACACGCATCATGGACATTTCACAACACCATGTACCATACGTACCAGTTACAGTGAACTCGTAAATTTTCTTCTTAAGATGGGTTCTCCTGTCTTCTCCGTCATAATTGATGCTGAATATACCTTCGGTTGATAGGAATCGGGGAAAGTAGAGGCGTCTGAAACACAGTTATTTCTTTACTTCTTAAAAACATGTTTTACTAGGGAAAATAATCATTTCAAAATGTACGTCGAAAACATGATCAGGTTAGTAATAAGATAAAATGAAATAATAAATCAGAAACAATATACCTTAGTTAATTTAAATCATAAATATAATAACACTCATATGAAATCACCTTCTACGAACCAACCCTCCCAGGAAACAAACTTTAAATGCTACAGTTAATCAGTGTCCTGTCGTCATAGACCAAGGGAATGACCAGTTGGATATTAAGCTATCGATATATCAAAGATTTGAGTTGTTTGAATGAAGATTTGCATGTTAAATCAACAGTTTAAAGTTGCTAAAACAGGTTCATATGATAGCAGGGCACACACGGCAGGCAACACTTCAGTGACCAAGGCAGCCTTTTCATTTCGTTCGGCCCTATTTTTATTGTGTTCTAAATCCATTTTAATGAATCGCGGAAGTATTCATAGGGAATGACGACCATGATGGCATAGTCGACCTTTAATTTATTGGTTTTGATGTGTATGTAGAAAACTGTCCTTAACATATTAACCTTTAGAGTAATCCTTTCCATTCGCAATGCACCCATGAAAGAGAGGCACCCAAATAATATCTCAAACTGAGACAACGTCTCTACTCACTTGCCATCACGATGAAGATGGGGAACACCCCATGCCTCAAGTTTCTTTAGCTCGGTAGGTGGGAAGGTGGTTCTGTGTACACTCCTGTTCCCAGCCATGATAAAAATGTAGCCAGCTTTGAGGTCCAGTTCGGCAACTTCCATTTGCTCCAAGACGCTACAAAATCGGGTTCATTTTAGAGTATGATTTGAAGTTATACCTTATCTTGTACATTTTTACTGGAAAAAACTCTGAATCTCGATTGTTTATACTGGCTCATTAAAGGACAATATTATACAACAAATGAATTCAACTTTCAGTGAAGTGACAATCTAACTTCTCTTAATTAGATGTTTAAATTCTTAGATATTTCTAAATATGAAATAGCTGTACCTGTACATGCTGTGGAGATGTACTTTGTCGTCTATTGTTAGGTTCCCTACTTTATCTTGGTCCTCGTTGATGAAGATGTAAACCGCAGATCCTGGATCGTACCCGACCCAGTGGAGATTCAGTGATTGCTTCCTTTTGTCAAGGAGCCTTAGTGTCTGTCTTTGTAGCCGAACTAATGTGAAGGTGGAGTTATAATTTTCTGAGTACAAGACCACTGAAATTGAATGAAGGAGCCATAAAATATCAGAGTAGAAGACCACTGATATTGAATGAAGTTGTCATAAAATATCATGTAACAATGTTGACACATTGAGTGATGTAATATGATAATACTTTAAAAACAAATCTTGACACCGTAAAGCCTCAACTATAATTTTTATCAAAATCGAGGGGCATGCATGGTCATTATATTAATTGTACACATCACATAATTAACTCTGTACCCTGGGATCAACAGTTTGTAAGAATTGCATTTTCGGAAATAGGATAGTTCACAGACCAATGTTTAATGTTTGATGTTGACTTGGAAATGAAACGAATGGAACAATATCAAATGTTTGCCTACCTATCCCAAACTGCTCTTGTATTTGTCCTGTAACCGTACAGCTCATCTTCTTGTCTCCTTGGCCCCATTTGTCTCCTACAGGTATGGTATCCTTGTTCTTGAGACAGTATGCTTAAATACACAATACAAAGAAGATACAAACAGAGCGTTTCTGTGATAAATGACTGAACATTGGGACCTAGGAAAGCAATGTTACATGGAACGAAGATAGGACCAGGATCGCATAATGAGCATCATCGGCTATCAAACAATCACATAAGTGGAGGAAAAGTTTTGAGAAAAAAGCAGTGATAAAACATAAACATTACAAGCTCTTATGATGTCACATGTCAACCAATCTTCAGGGAAGATGTGATTCACGCAAAAATAAACAAAAGATGTTGTTTTATCTGTGACCCATGGATGATACTGAGAGAGGTTAAGTTATCTCTACACATACTCACCTACAATACACTGAGGACCCCCGACTTTCGTCTGGACTCGTAACTTCGTTTCTAAACACGCACCGAGAATCCGCTGGCAAATAAGGTAATACATAGGCACTACTTTAGGATTATCAATCTAAATAAAAAAATTATCTTTTAATAATAGCATTCTACCTAATGTAAACAAAACTCGATCTCTGATAAGAGCTGAATCATTGTTTTCTCTACTATTAAATAGCTTCATTTTGATGTCATCAATGACCATCATGACCCTTATATATAATTGTTGAACGGATATTGTTCATATCTCGACGTTGGATTGACAAAGTATTGTCGTTCCAGCATTCGTATTCTTAATAAGTCTTAATTATTTATTTCTAAGTGTTATTTCTCTTGTTATCATTATACATTTTCTATCCTATGAGTATAGTATAAGCTTTTTACAATTTATATATTTTCTATCTTATAGGTATATTTTTCAGGCTTTTAAACATTATACATTGTCCATCTTATGACTATATTATAAGGCTCTTAAGGTTTTTAAAGCTTTTAAAATGTGTGTTTATAATCATCACTGTTGTTACTTATCTTAAAGAATATCATTTTGTTGTTTTTTAAAAACTACTCTATTTTTACCATCATGCTTGTTAATAGTCCTATGCTCTTATGAATGTACTCCAAATTTCCCCCTGGGATAATAAAGTATTATCTTATCTTATCATATCTTATTCCATAGGTATTGTTCTTATTTAAGCAGAGTTCGCTAGTTGTCAACTGTTTAAACAGTGAGTGTAAATGTGTCTCACAACTGATGTCGATATAAACAGTGTATTGTCCATATAGGCTGTACACAACTGATGTCGATATAAACAGTGTATTGTCCATAAAGGATGTACTATTTACAACAAGAAAAGCAAACTTAACTTACGTATGTTGTACGAATATATGACTATTTCAGTTGATGTTATATCCAAAATATAGAAGTTTGAAATATTTAGTTTTTGAAAGAAGATTCTTTGGCATCAATACAATAGATTTCTGTTATCAAATGTTGACCCTCTTTATGTTTTTCAAGTTAAAGAAGGACAAGTCAAACGAAATGATGAAATAATAATAGGATATCTAACGAGCTTCCCCTTTCATATCAAGTTTATGTCCCGAGTGAAATAATGTTGCCTTTTCTCGAGCCTCAGCGAGAGACAAACCAAAATTATTTCACGATGGACATAAACTTGATATGAAAGGAGAACGAGTTATGTATCCTATTTATTATAAACTTGTATTTCATACGATTTATTGTGGTTTATCATCATTATTATCATCATTATCATCATCATCATCAAGAGCATCATCGTCGTCAGCAGCCATGATTGTTTCAGTGTCTTCTTCAGGTTTATGTACACATCTCGGAATGTTTTTCATGATAGCTTTCATTAAACATCTTGTCTTTGATGTCACATCAGTGGCTGAATCCATATCACTCACTGTTTAGAGTGGGTTTGAACTGAGGTGCCTGTTTGAAGTATTGGAAGAACTTCATGACTTTGCTGACCAAATCATTTTCCAATATTTGTTTCATTTTCATCAATTCTTTTGTTAGATTTTGTCTGTACTGATTTTCTCCTTAGTTTTAAGGTATCATGGTATGTTGAACACGCGATACATGATGCGTTGTTAACCAACATTTTGCCACTCCTCAGCTTTCATGTTTTAGCATGATGATTTCCCCAGTGACGTTTGATATCCCCTTTCTGGTCTTCATCTTCACTTCAATCTCTTGTCTGTGACATTTCCCCTGTATCTCAACTATCATTTGCGTGACATCATGACTTTATATTTTGCTGTATATCATGCATATTGTCTATCAATACATCCAATCGGTACACACGGCGGTCATGATGTAAGGACATGGTTGGGTTACCCCCTACATTGCTGAATAAACTGAGAGTTTGAAAGGTCATTCCCTGCTCCACACTGAGACATGAGTTGAGAAACGTGTGATGTTACCCTGAGTAAGTGACTTAATTCAAAGTGTGCCTCTGTTCACCTAGTAGTAAATGGCGTACCTTGTATGATACGATAATAGTCTGAATTTGAACCTTGAGCGCCTGACCTTTTCTTCTCCTCGGGGAGTGTACTGTACTCATTGATCAGTGATAATATGTTGGCGACTTGTGTTGCTAGATTTGTCGGCAGCCTTTGACACAATCGACCACAGAATTCTGATGACAACTCTGAAATCTAGACTTGGCATAGCAGGGATAGCGCTTAAATGGCTTCATTCCTATCTCTCAGACAGGAGCCAACGCATTGTCATTGATGAGAACTCTTCAGAAGAAAGCAAACTACTCTACGGGGTACAAAAGGGGGCAGTAATAGGCCCCATCCATCTACACCTCTCCTCTAGGAGAAATAGCAAGACTCCACGGTCTATCCATCCATCTTTACACAGACGACACTCAACTTTACATCGCCTTCAAACCCAAAGAGCAGTTTTTTACTGCTGAGATTTCCCCTCGATTGGAGAGATGTGTCCAAGACATCAAACAGTGTATGTCCTCTCACTACCTGAAACTAAACGGTAATGAAAATATACATCAAAGGTTTTCAAACCTTGAATCTAGACTGGACACTGATTTGTCTCGTAAAAGCAAAATAATCGAAGACAAAAATAAGCAGATAGAAACGCTGCATGCTCGTCTAGAGGAGTCTGAGTGTAGACGAAGTGAATTAAGGGCAGAACTTAAACTCAGTGCACAAGAACACAAATCATTGAAGGACAAAGTAATGGAGCTGGAAGATCAGGTGCTTCGACTCAATTATCAAGTTGAAAAAAATCTGAATTCTATTGATGGTAAAATTACACAAAATCACTGAAAAAAGTAAAATCCCCCAATAATGACATTTTAAAATCCACTGAACCCATCTCATTCATATGTGCGGAGAATTAACATTTTCCAGCCCTCACTAAGCAAAACCCCACTGATCCCACGGCCAGCTGCTTGGACACAAGTGTAACCACGGTATCCGACTCCAGGAACAGCCGCGTCACCATGACAACGGACACAAGGGACACAACCGAAACCTCGACAACCGGTACAACGGACACCATGACAACAGATACAGGGAAGACATGTGAAACCATAACGGGCACCAGATGCACAGGTGGAACTACAACAACGGGAAGCAGAAGCGTTTGTGAAACCATGCCACCTCGCATCCAGGGTAAACATGAAACAAGCAACAGCATCGATCTTACTGACAGGAATCTCTTATGTGATATATATAACCAACATACAACTAATGAAGTATTCCATGGAGCAGACAACATACTCGAGAAGAGGAACGCTCAAGCCAGGGCCGATCTTTCTTCAAAACCGCCAACATCTGATTCAGGTACTTTTAATATCAAATCACTTGCTAAGTCGTATTGTATTCTGGAAGGTGTGTCACGAATAAGAACCAAACGAATTGTACTCTATAACATAAATGCTGATAAGCCATTTGACAAGGTGAAAGACTTGATAACAGATTATGCCCACCAGAGACATGTACGTGTAACATTTGTTCGTATGTTGCGGCAGCGACAACACTACGATGGCACTCAAACGTACACTGTGCAAGTTAACATCGCATCAGATGACTATGATAGACTTGCAAATAATGATGATTTCTGGCCGCCAGATATCTACTGTAAGGACTATGTGCCACGGTTCAAATCCCGACAACATGGACAACATGATGACGCATATAATAGATACCAATATCAACAGTAAGAAAGATGTGTGCTATCATTATGTTGAAAATATCATTGTTACTTTTTGAACACTATTGTGATGACTCTTAGTCTACTAACGTGGAATGTACGTGGGCTACATTCATTTACCACGGAGATAAAATCTGTCCTACCAGATAATATAGATATCATATGTATTCAAGAGCACTGGTTAAACCATGGTAATATAAACAGATTGTCTGATATCAGCGGGTATCTGCCGGTAACTTGTATGTGCAATACAAGTGACTCTGTTAGAGGTTCGGGTGGTATAGTTTTACTCCTTAATACTCAATCTAAATGGAGAGCTTATCCCCTAAATCTTTATTCTGATTATTATGTTTGTGCCAGACTATCCACTCTTGGCTATGCTGATGTTTATGTAATCTGTTGTAGATTACCCTCAACTAATGTTTTGCATTCAGTATATCTTAACGCTGTTGATGAGTTGATGGATGTATATGATATATTAAGTCAAGAGGGAGATACGTTTATACTTGGTGACTTAAACTCAGATGTTTGTAAACCGCTGCTATCTCCACGTGATAAAGTTCTAAAAAAATTACTTCTGCAGAGACATCTAGTTCATGTCATGCATGACTCGCACATTTGTGGACCAAACCACACGTGGAGGAGCAAGGATGGTCAGCATAAATCTCTCATTGACTACATACTATTACCTGCTCATGTTGCGAGCGACTTAATTCACTACTGTATCATTGACAAATGTGATTATCATTTATCAGATCATTTTCCATGTAATGCCACTCTAAATATTCATCTTAAGCATAACCCAAGAACATCAAAATTGCATATTCCGAAATGGCATAAAGCTGAAACAGCAGAATTATGTGCATACGCACGAGAGGTTGAGACAAGTGTCTCTCAGATACATATACCATGTCAGTATGATGTACAACCTGATGATGTTGAATTATTTAATGAGCAGCTTAGTAATGCACTCCTTAATGCTAGCAATAAATGTATTCCATCCGGGTCGTTTAGACCACACCTCAAGCCATACTGGAAGCGTGATGGTTTAAATGATGTACATTATAATATGCGCGTTGCACGTAGAAATTGGCTCGCAGATAATAAACCCCGGGGTGATAACGACTTATCTTACAATGTATATAAAGATGCTAAGCGCGAGTTTCGGCGGAAACATCGTAACTCAAAACGTGAGCAACGTAAAGAAACGTATCATGACTTGGAAAAATCCTCAGAAACCGATATGAATACATTTTTTAAGGCCGTTCGCAAAATACGACGCCCCAAATCAAATATAACTGAACTGGTTTACAACAACGTCAATGCTAACACACCAGAAAGTAAAGTGTGGGGAAATTACTATGCTGATCTTGCTAAACCTTATGAATCTGAAAGTTTTGACAACGATTTCAAATGTTCTGTGGAATCAAAGCTAGAAGATATCATTGCTCATTCATCTGATTGTACAGCTGAAGAGAATGTTTTATATACTAACAGAGAACCGCAAGAGGTAAAACACATTATTCATAATCTCAAATGTAACAAGGCTCCTGGTCCCGATTACGTTAATAATGAGCATCTTATTCATGGCGGTGATATTTTACTGGATAGGTTGTGTATATTTATTTAATATAATTAATTTTATCATGCAGATAGTCTATTTCCCACGGGTGTACAGGCTGGGTATGATTGTTCCAATGTACAAGGGTAAGGCTCTAAAAGTGACCCAAAAAATTACCGAGGCATAACACTTACATCTTGTGTGGGAAAACTTTTTGAAAAATTAATTCTCACACGTTTAGAACTTTATGCTTCTGTCGATAGAAACTTTCCCGATTCATTACAATTTGGTTTTCGGAAAGAACATGGCGCAATAATGGCTGTGTTCATGCTTCTTGAATCTATTTCATATTACATAGAACGAGGATCACAGGTCTTTACTGCCTTTCTAGACAATGAAAAGGCCTTTGACCGTATTTGGCACGACGGATTATTTGTAAAAGTCATGGCATTTCTGGAAAAATGTGGAAATTACTTTATCACAATTATACATGCAGCTCAGCTTTTGTACAATATAACGGTACCTCATCTGACCTATTTCCTATCAAACAAGGCGTGGGTCAAGGCAGAGTATTATCCTCATTTTTTTTTTCTTGATATTTATTAACTATCTCTTAACTGAGCTAAGGCTCGCAAACAATGGTATTTGTGTGTATGGTATTGATGTACCCTCAGTTTTACTAGCGGATGATACTACCATTATTAGTACCACGCCATGCGGCCTTCAAGATTCTTTGAATGTCGTTCTAAATTATGCTTCAAGATGGCGTTTAACATTTAATGCCTCCAAGAGCGCAATAATCATATTTCGCAAAGGGAGACAACCATGTCCAAATTTAGAACTTTCCTTTGGCGAAAATACTATAACCAGTACTGACTCTATTAAGAATGGTGGTATCCTTATCTCCTCAGATATGTCATGTAAAGATAGAATCTTTACTAGTTGTCAAAAGGCTAGACAAACTGTAAATTCATTAAGATCACTTGGTTTACATCCACTTACTTCACTTAACATATGGAAGCGGATGATACTACCAACCAGTTTTTATGGATGTGAAATTTTGCCTGAATTGCAAGGCAAAGATATTGATTAAATTGAATCCACTCAACGATTTTTTGCAAGATGTATTCAAGGTCTTAACAGAAGAAGTTCTTCATATTCTGTCATTGCTAATTTGGGTCTTTGGACAATGATAGGTTATATTGATAAATGCAGATTACTCTTTCTAGGTCGTCTGTGCAATAATCAATGCCACTCAGCAACAAAGATGTTATTTTGTGCATTCATTTCATTAAATATTAAATTATTAAATAACTCACGAAACATATGCACCTGTCTTTTAAGCACGGCAAGAAAATATGATTTACTAAATTTTATCATTGATTATGTACATTGTGGTTATTTCCCCCAAAAATCAACATGGAGCAATATTGTTATTAAAGCCATCACATTCTCAGAGGAAAATCAGTGGAAATCGACTCTATCTGTGAGACATGATATGGTTAGATATGCTCAAGTACACAAACAACTACGTATGCATAATTTATATAGCTTAATGTACAACTATCCAGATTATAGAGCCTATATACAACTTTTAATACAGGTAATGTCACGAGGGAAAACCTCACGGGAATGTATAAATTGTAAAACCCAATGTTTTGATCACGACTGTCATGTCATTCTACACTGTGAAACTTATATGAAGCAACGTAACGCATTTTATAGTTTTCTGATTGATACACTTGATATTGACTTGTATGTTCGTATTGAAATGATTGATGATGATGATAATTTAATAGCTTTTTTATGTGGAGCAAATATCATACCTGAAATAACTACATCAGACAGAAACAATGTTATATTGCATTTTGCTTTGTACATTCATTCATTGAAATCATCTCTTTTGTACAGTTTCTGATATCTATTTTGTTTTATGAATCCTGTTTCTATGCCTTGTTTATGACCATGTAAATACATCCTTGTGATCTTCGCCATATCGGAGGAAATAAAGACATTCATTCATTCATTCATTCATTCATTCATTCATTCATCTAAGCAAACAATCAGGCAGCTATGGGTTCCAGATTTTCACATCGACGGCCACCCAGTTTCACCATGCAAAGAAGCAGGAAATCTTGGCGTGATCTTTGACTCATCCATGAACATGGAATCACACATCAGGACTGTTTGCAGAAATGTGTTCTACCACCTTCGCAATATCAGTCAGATACACAAGTCACTGCATCTACCCTGGCGAATGCCTACATAAGGTCGCGGCTTGATTACTGCAACTCCTGTATGGATTGCCTCAAACATCTATAAGCCAACAGAACTCCGTCACAAGACTCATCTCCTCCACCTCCAAGTACGTCCACATCTCTCCTGTACTACAACATCTCCACTGGCTTCCAATTCCATACAGAATCAGATACAAAATCATCCTTCTTTGTCTACAAGTGTTTGCACAACCTTGCCCAACAGTACCTCTCTGACATGTTGCTGGTCTACAGCCCATCCAGGACCCCGAGGTCATCAGAGCAGGGTCTTCTACAGTTGCCAAACTCCAAATCACATATCTAAAGTGATCGATCATTCTATATCGCAGGACCAACTCTATGTAATGGATTACCCCAGCACCTACGCACAGTAGACGACTTGACAACATTCAAATCCATGCTGAAAACCCATCTCTTCAAGACTACATTTAACCTATGACTTTATTTTTGTTTTCACCTATGTATGCAACCAGTGTTTATCCAACATTAAGCGCTTTTGAGCAATTGAGACTGGAAACCAGCGCTATACAAATATTTCTACGATGATGATGATGACAGTTTACAAGTGTTAATTTTAATATAGAATTATTCATCTGGCAAAAAAATATCACAAAGTGAAACATATCATTCGTGCTTCTGACATAAAATAATCCAATACCATCGTGTTCTTATAAGCAGTATGCAACTCAGTGTTGTCTGAATTCCAATCACGTTTCTAGATTTCACCAAGTTTAGATACTAAGAATCTGCTCAGATGTTGTCAATGTTATAGACAACCCGGCCATTCCTTACAGGAAATTCAGCTTTGGAGATGGCATTTCCCTTATCTTGCTTCCATAGACAGGCACCGGACCGGTGCAGTTCAGACTTGAACACTCAACCCCTCTGACAAGGCATCTGTTGGTCACAGGTTTAAAGATACTGTATTTGAGGTAGTTCTGCTGAATGATGGGATACTGGTCACCTTCACTTCCGTGTTGTTGAAGAGGTAGATTTTTCAAACAGTTGTTGGCAAAAGATTAAAGCAGGTTGTTTTTATCTTGGATACTTGCTGGTAGACGTCTAAGAGTTCAACTTTCAAACCCATGAGTGTTCATGCTGCTCCACATATACAATTTAGTTTTGGATCTGTACATTTTCAGAGTCATGTCAATCCATTGATGAAATGGCGGTTCATGTTAAAATGTCTTTGTAGAAAGGCCACTACATAATAATTAGGATATTGATATAGCACATATATTCATACTGCATGCTCAGGGCACTATATACCTGTAGCCAATTAAAGCACTTCAAGTGGCATCTAACCCAACGTATAACAAGTACCCAATTGTACTGCTGGGTGAACAGAGGCACAGTCTGCACGAAGTCATTTGCCCAAAGTGACATCACAAGTCTCTCAACAGTCACAGGGTGGCCCACTGATACCGAACAACCTCTACTTTCAATCACGGTATGAAACTTTCTCAGGGGCAGTAATTCATCAACGGATCTACTACGGTTCTAATAATCCAAAAGGCAACCAATGTGTCTAAACAGATATAAGTTCATTATTTTACCTCAGAGATAACTCTACTCGGTTCTTCCATCGTAACCTATGTTGTAAATAGTTTAAACGTTTAAATTGTGCTTGTGTACAAATCTTGTAAAGTAAATTCATTATATTCATTCATTCATTCTCTGTTGGGTTTGCTGATAACTTTAAGGAGTACATGGAAAATGTGAAACACATTATAATGCGGCCCTGGATTTTGCCAGAACGAATTTTTTGCTGTTATATTCTCTGGTTTTAATGCCGACCTGGACATGTAATGCCTTTTGGAAACAAACTAATTTTTCCCTGGTTATGGTGTCAATTATCAGAGCATTTATTGGCCCTGGTATGAAATCATGCTATTTAGGATGTTGATTGAGCTATTAATGCTAAGATTTTCAAGTCATCCAAGGCTAAGTACCTCTTCACCTTGTTCGTTGTATAGAATCATAAACCCTGTTCAGTGACTGCTTACTCTATGTGAAGAAAGCATGGGAGTAAGTTACAATGTAAGGACAATCGTTAACTTGTAGATACAGACAGTTAGATGGAGTTATTTTAGAAGTTGGCGGGCATAAACATAAGAATATTTTTGTGGATTTTAGAATATCATGCGTGACACCTCTGAAGGGGCATTCTAGAATTAAGGTTTCATGACGGATGAAGACTTTATTATGGATATGAAACACGTGGTCCTGTGCATTGCTCAGTCGACAAATATCAGTGTAGTTAAGCAACAACAGGCGCAGCTCGTTGGATTGTTGGGACACCCGCTTCATTACTGGTTAAAACCTGAGAGTTTCAAGGGTAGATTCCCTGCCTCACAGTGAGACATGAGTGGCTAGACTTATGGTGTCACCCTGGGTAAGTGACTATATTCAAAATGTGCTTCTGTTCAGCCACAGCTAATGGGTACCTGGTAGGGATGTGATGAAGGTGACCTTCCAGTTAAAAATATATCAGCTTGGGTTAGACCAGGGTAATAACAATCCTATAGGGCCTTGAGCAACCGCAATATGGATGGATTAGTGCTCTCTATAATACATATTGTTATTTATTGTTTATAGTCAATGTTTCAAAATAGTCTCCATTCATTAATGAACAAAAATAATGTAAAGTATTGACTTTTCTTTGAAATCTAATCTCACTGCCATACCTGGTTGTAATTCAACCATGACTATTTAGAGGGTTAATGATTTGGTATTAGACGAGCGGAAGCGAGTTAAATGAAAATGGTATTATATGGGAGGGGTTTAGTGTTCTGTTTATTATTTACCAAATTAATCAAGCAAAATTGATGACAGTGTGCTGAAACTAATATTTCTGGGGTTCATGTTGTCATGTTGTGACGGTTGTACAAGCATTGTTCAGTCACAACTGCATACTATTGTGACGTTTTACTTGTCGTAGTATTATAGTAGTTTAAAGGGACAGTAGCACGTTTTTTTCAAATTTCCCATTTATAATGATAGTTCATGTCATTTATATTTTCTTTAGAGGGTACACAAACATTACACAAACCAATTATCCATAGTGGTAAAAACGGTGATGCGTATAAAGCAAAAATAGCATGGCGGCCATTTTATTGTGAACACATTTTATTATTTCGAATGACTCAAACGATTTCCTTGGCTTCACGAAACCATTTACACCCATTTTAACTTGATTTTCCCAAGCGAGAAGGGTGTTTTACTATTGGTGGAATTATTTTTCAAATACAATTCATCGACTTATTTAAGCGAAAAAACGTGCTACTGCCCCTTTAATATTGCGTATAAATATTACAGTGCAGTTTCTTCCACAGTCAAGTTATAAAATGCCTTATGTTTTCCTGGACCAACAGTGTTATTACAATTATGATATACGATATATATCGACATCAAATATATAAAATAGGTAAAAGCTACGTAAGTATATACTTACCGTTATGTTCATGCTACCTCGGTAAGGGAACTTTTCCAAAGTGCATTGAAGGGTTGATTGATTATACCTAAAATGGTTACAAAACCCGCTCCGTGTACACCTCTGTTTGCACAGCTCGATTCCGAGACGGTTCCGTAAACGCAAGGAAAGATGAACTTTTAACAGACAGACATAAAACACTCCCAGTACCAAATTCGTCGACATCTTGGAACAATATCACTACAGAAAAGAATTAACAAAACGCTTCGCTCGATTCCCTCAGAATGAATATAATAGAAATTCATGAAACTTTTCAAGCTGATTAAAGATAGAATTTAAACATTTTGCAGTAATATGGAATACGGGAAAGAATTTAACGAACACGTCATTCCAATCCCACATGCAAAATAAAAGTTAACCATAAAGTTCTTATCAATCTGACTAATGGAAGTTTTGTTTTTTTAATTCCATATTTTTTCTCAAACTTTGTAAAGTAAATTAAAGAAAATTATCAATTTCATTAAAAAAAACTGTTCGCTTCCAGTGGATATCTAAAACATCTCGAACTGAAAAAGTTTCTTTGGTTCTTCAAATCTAGTATGTAAAAACAGCATACTTGTTTAATACATGAGAAAATTCAAACCTGTCACAATAAATACTTTTGTTCATCTTCTGTTGACGGTTCAGATACAGAGTAATGCAAAAAGTATTCGGATGGTGACATTATTTCCATAGACTTGCATGTTAATTTAGTCTTGGATAAATAATTTTCATGAAATAAATTCTGGTTGGATCAATGTCAAATTTTCAAGCTGGATTAGAAAACATCTCAGCTTAAAGTACATAATTTCGATGAAATTTTCTGACGACAATTTAACAATTGTCATCCGATTTACCTACGTGTCTACATTAAATAAAAACGGGTCCCATAGATCGCCATGTTAAATGTTATCACAACTATGTATACATGTTGATGAAATTACTGCTATTTCCTATATATAAAACGGAACATTAAAATTATGAGGTTGTAGCCAATATGATTCCTAAAAAACATGATAAATGTGAATAGGATATAACAAAGATCCTATCTATGAAAATTATTTATCCCAGACTAAATTAACATGTAAGAATGTCCGAATACTTTTTGCACGACTCTGTATGTAGTTTGCAGTCAATATGGAGTTAACTTAAGGCAACATTTTACCAGAAAGCTTAATATTTCGTTATATAGCCTGAAAGTATTTCATTACCGGGGAGAATACGTTCAATTCTATGTTACAATGGTTCCTCGTATTGTCAATGGTAGCAAAGGGGTTAAACCTATAGT
This sequence comes from Gibbula magus, assembly GCA_936450465.1. Classification (NCBI taxonomy): domain Eukaryota; kingdom Metazoa; phylum Mollusca; class Gastropoda; order Trochida; family Trochidae; genus Gibbula; species Gibbula magus. The sequence continues at coordinate 18,326,573 of OW388302.1, forward strand.
GTGAGTTGTCACTTCATGGATCAATTTTTGTGTTATGCCAGCGGCAACATTTGTAATTATCTTTAATATTTATGATAATGTTTGCCGACATTTTAAAGATTCCCCAGGGTCCATTTACATATATTCTCCTACCTCCTAAATACATGCATGTCTTATCTACATTTATTACTTATAGGTATGCAAGAAAATACCACATACATTGTTTTGAGACACTAAAAATTCAGTGTGACTAGAATTTTTACTGTGATAAGAAGTGTATGACAGTATGTGTATACCTATATATATATATATATATATATATATATATATATATATTTAGAGAGAGAGAGAGAGAGAGAGAGAGAGAGAGAGAGAGAGAGAGAGAGAGAGAGAGAGAGAGAGAGAGGGGGGGGGGGGAAGGGGGGGGGGGGGTAATGTAAGTGCAAACTGAAGACTGAAATTGGTAGGCAGCCAACCTGGGAATTTCAAGAATCCATTGTTTCAATAATGGAGTTCCTATCATTAAATCTTGTTTAAAGATCATATCAATTTCAGTTATGTTCTTCTCTTGGGGTGAAATGGCAAACTTCAATGTAAGTCCAAATAATGTTTATGTCGCCAACAAATTAAATTTCCACATTTCAAATTGTCAAACATTCTGACCAAAATCGAGTGCAGAATAGACATACAAATTTGAGTATCACACCCCGATGTATTTAATTTTGAGTACTTTTTAACAAATATGTGTTATCACAGGCATTCAAAATCAACTCTTTATAACAGCAGTATTTCAGTATAAGTAGCGTTTCTTTTACAAGTGAGTTTATGATATCACTATATCTGCAATAAAACAAATACTGCTTCTTTTTCAGATGATTCCATTCTCTCAGATTCAGGCACCAGTCGCCAGTACTGAATGTCCCAACAGTTTATCCCCGCAGCCACTGAAACCTCCATCTTCACTATCTAAGTTGAATGTATTTCTAGTATATAAAGGCGTTAATCCTGTGCTGTATCGTTTATCATTTTCTATGTATATTGCAATCCGAGTTTGTGATAGCAATTGCCCATTTTTTGGATTACTTTTTGTTTGAGTCATCATGAAAAATCCTTTATAAACTACCGTCCAAAAGAAAGTATACCATCACTTTGACAAGTAATACAAGATGTGTTTGTTAAACACGGATGCCCCCGGATATACCAAAGTTATGGCAAGTATGAAAGCCCTAGCTCTGAGCAATCCAAAGTTATGGCCAAGGTTAAAGTTTTCTGAAAATGTGAGATTGCGGCAAGGTCAAGGTCACAAGGTCAAATATGATGACCTCATCTGAAAGTTCTCATCACAAGGTATGCACATGCCAAGTATGAAAGCCCTAGCTCTGAGCAATCCAAAGTTATGGCCAAGGTTAAAGTTTTTGTGGACAAACACACAGACGGACGGACAGACAGACAGACAGACGGACAGATGAAAAACAATATACCTCCGGAATCTCCGATTAGACAAGAGCTTTTAATTTTGCATAAAATTAATATAAACACATTACATCGATAACAAACAATAAAATGTAAAATGGACAGACACACTGGGGGTTGAAAAATGGGATTTCAAAATGTATCCGTACACAGAAGGTTATTTACAACAAACACTGTAGAGTCATTGGATCTTGCTTTAAAGTTCTGATGAAATGCATTTTTCTCAAGAATGACAGATGATTACCTCTACGTATATTGTATATCGGAATCAATTGAACATAAAATCGAGACAATATACACTTGCAATTGATAATTAAGACGATTTTAATTCATCCATTTTAACACTACCGGCAATTAGTTCAATTCAATTCAATTCATTTTGAAAATGCTCACTGAGGCGTGACTGTGATTAGCGACAGATGAGGTGTATTACATTGCCAAAAGACATGTTTATGTAATAATTGTGTAATTGTCATCTGCGGAATTACCTAGTTGGATATCTAAACATTCGATATATGGAAATTTAAGTTGGTTTATTGAAGATTTCTTTGTGAAATTAACAATCAAAATGTTGCGAAATTAAGTTGAATTATGACTATCGCCGAAAATTAGATTCCTCCTGATAGGTCACAGAAGTCATCCCTTCAGGGGCCACACCCCGCAGACTTTCATTTTGGTCGCCGGGGCTAAATTAGGCGGGTTTTTTTAAAGCCGTATATAAGTAATTTATGGGCCGATTTCAGAAATTTAAAATCGAGCAATTGTCAAATTTACATCCCATTTTAATCAATCCGATTTGGACCAAATGACATTGCATCTATCTTTTAATATCGAGTGTGTCCTCCTCGAGCATCGATACATGCAAGAATGCGTTTAATGACGTCACGTGGAATATGATTCCATGAACGAATCAGACACCATTCAAGTTTTTGTGGGGTTGCTTGGGGTACGGGTCTGCTCCTAATCTGTCAGTCAAGATGGTCCAATACAAGTTCGATCGGGTTCATGTCTGGGGAACAAGCAGGCCACGCTAAAACATCCACATTCAAAAGAAAGAAATTACCTCAGTTGGTTTCGATTAATTAAATAGTTTAAATACATCACATGAATTTGACTATTGCACGGCACAATAATACATCTCTTCAGTAGTTTGAAGGAATTAACTGGTGACTGTGGTTAAAGTTTAGTTAAACTATCTTTGTTTAAAAATTTACACCAACATGACCCCTTCCATGTGTAAATATGTGCAGAATCAGGCACATGTATAATATTCACACAAAATATGTCTAATATGTCGATGGACAGTTTGGTATCATCAACAATATTTTTGCAGACATTTAAAATTTAAAATTTCATTTTATTTGTTTTTCCAGTTGTAGGAAATTCTTTACCTGTATTAATACCTTTGACGTCCATTGACTATATCTGGTCGAACGTCTGAGGGAAATACGTAGATCATGACATGGGTGAATGCAGTAAAACAGCAGTCTCAGCAAAATGTGATCGCTAGGAAATCGACAGGTCGTTCTTGAAGAACTACAGACAGTGTTTTACTATGTTTAGAGCTACCTTCAACGGCGTGTGTCCTCTTTGATATTGAAGGAAAGATGGGTGTCGTCAATAACATGTCAATAAGAAAGTCCAGGTCGACTGTGGATAATAGACTTTTTCATGCACATCGCCATGCACTCCAAGCCACCCGTTTCTCTCACTGGCGGTATGTCATACAGTTACAGTGGTGATAGTGTTGACTGAAGAATGACCTAGGGAAGGTCAGTATATAAATATTGCTGCCACCATGCTTTGAGGTGTTCATGTAAGTGAGGTTGGGGTTTCACATTCGGATAAGTTTATGATAATTACCATCTTCCATTTTGATAAGTTTATGTTTGCTTTTAAACTTTCCTCTTTCCATTCCATAAATTAAAGTTATTCCATCAACTAATGACACTCGAACAAAAGATAACCTTGTTTCCTTTTCTCACAGAAACGGCCAGGTCGAGGATCAAGATTCTTACATGAGAGTGGATTACAATAAATTGGAAATCTAGTTGTAACACCATATTTTACTGAAATATTTCTTTTAAACAGAAATTAAATGTTATCAAATATTCTGAACCCTAAAAGTTTCTTATTTCAAGAAAATTCTAAATCAACAAATGAAAGCAGCGAAGGGACTCATTTGGTTATGTATGATACCAATATATTTTAGCTATTCTTATTTACTTGAACACAATCTTCCAAAAATAAATACCTTTGCAATGATCCACAATAACATCAGTATACCGTGCAATTGGATCAGGTGTCATCACTGGACGATACACTATTAGTGAATGTAGCCCTGTGACTGCTGACAACGGATGTATACACTATTTACAATATAACAACACAAATATACCATGGATCAAACAACACAACGACACAACGTCAAAGTGTTCTAATCTTACCCTATCCCGCCCTCATCACTGCTGTCCCCTCTAACCCTAATACCAAATTACTGTTTTATCACAAAACAAGCTCTCTCAAAGAGCAAATTGATGGTGATTGATCGCTGACCAAGCAAGACAATGAGCTATCGTTGGTTTGTTGCTTGGTGCTTTGAAAGTCACCTTCTCGCATATGTATTTTCCTCTGGGCATGTATTGATTGCACAGTACCGATTACACATGAGGTGTCGCTCCTTGGGAAATCTGTTGCTCTTTTTAATAGTTTCTAACATCTAGAGGATAGGGTCTACATGTTGGAACTGTGACTTCCTGTTGAAGAGGATACTCGTGGCTATGTTCTTTAGAATATATGCAGTCTTGTGAGCGTCGCATTGTTATGGTTTCTCTTGCCTCCATGTTCATTGGCTGTGGCTTTGAGTTGATGTAATGGGGATGCTGTCTTTCTGCTTCGATAGATATTAGTTTAGGGGTTCCAATCAGATCCCAACTCGCCGTCCTTGTGGGCTCTATTCCCGATCTCCAGGATGGTAAGACTCTGGTAAGAGTTCACTGTGAAGGCCACCTTTAATAACCTATCATGGACTGACTCGATGTCCTTAACTTGGCGATAATCATCATATCACCCAATAGTGACTGTAATTGTTACTCAATACTGTTAAAAGTCAATATACCCCTCCCCCATATAACTTCTACGTATAAATATATATTAAAATAAAAGAACTGAACTTAACAGACAATCCTGAAGGACATCTACAAAGGACTTAGTATTTAATACTCTTTTTGACTTAGGGACTGATATTAAAAAACAGCACAAAGATCTTTACACAATAAACTTACGTTTTAGAGTATGGTAGAGAAACTTGTACACAAACAATTTATGCTTTAAACTATGTGATTCAAAGCGTATCTGTCAAGTTCCTCGGATACATCGTTATCATATATGAGCTTTTGGTAAAGTTTGATCCTTTGTTATTTGAAGAAATGAAATAGAAATAGTGCTAGATGAAGTGGGGAGGTTGGCACAGACTAAACAATTTTTCCAGAAGTAGCTTTAGAGTGGAGAGAGAAAATTTAAACAGTGTTTGTAGGATGAGTAGTATATTATGTCCCTATCCGATTCTGTGTTAGTTTATCGTTAAATTGTTATTGACATATTGGTGTACAACAATTTCCCAAAAGCGACATCAGTCACGTTAACTCCTTTTGTCCACTTGGTCACAGAGATGGACAAAACTTGCTCACTTCCTGGAACCTTTCCTCGTCCGAACGCAAAGAACCCCTCGTTATTCAATGTCAGCCATTTTGTCTTGCTCTGTTCATACATTTTTATCTTAGGTCTGAGATGCTTTCCTATTTTGACTTTGCTGTATATAAGAAAAATGGAAGTAGACCTTTTCGTTGGTTTCTTCATCATCGACATAAACTGATATACAATGCTGGTCAAGGTAAGTCAACACAAGAAGTCACTGTCAAGTTAAGTCACTTAAACCACCCACAGTGGTACATAATTACAACGAGGCAAACTTATAAGTGTTTTGAAACTTGTTCAAAGATACATTTGATGTATTTATTGAGCTTATTAATAACTGTACAATTTCTTCCCGTAAAGAGGGTCTGGAGTTTAGTTCGGTCTTGTACAACAATACTTTGGTAATAACCTAATTCTTTTTTCTAACAAACAGTTACATTTAAAAATATACTGGTATTCGTCACCCACCTCACCAGAGTTACACATCAAACATTTTCTATCGATATAAGGAATATGACGCCAACGGCTGACTTCAACAGGGAGCTTACTATTACTAGTTCTAAATTTCTACAGAGGCTGTGAAACTTTCGCTGGTAAAAAAATATAATCTTCAACACCAAACATTGGTTTATAATCATAAGTTTTCCCTTTAGATGATAAAGATTTTTTGTATTGCCATTGTGTTATGAACTGATCTGTTAGAATTTGTTCAACTTTGCAAAGAAGCCAAGTTCTGTTAACACAATTCTGATCATTCCAAATATATGACAGACCACAATCATCCAAAATTGTTTTTACATAATGTAGCCAAACAGGTTGATATTCAGTATTTTTATCAATTGCTAATAATTGTGTATACACTTTACATGAGAGTTTATTGTTATTTTCAGTATACAAAAGTTTACACCAATAAGATACTTATTCAGCATACTAGTGCTACCATGGGAAAACAGATATCGAACTTGAGATGTCCATGTTATATCTACCAAATACAAAAGGGCCGGGTAGCTTGGGAGACCGCGTTACTGTGCCTTATAATAAATACCAATGTCATAACTCTTCGGGTACTGGGTTGTCTATTGTCATGTCATGTCAAGTCCATATGATTACAACCTGAGCCGAGATCAGTGAGGTTTGTACGTAATCCTTGAACATATACCAGACTGCCACTTGTCCATGCTGGAACATGATGAAAGTGTCTAAACCGAAATGGTGAAATAATGAAAATAAAGAAGATAAACATTAAAATTGTTACAATAGATCGAAATATCGATGCATTCCGATTGGTATAGCCTCAATAGTAATTAATCGACTGTAAAAACAAAATGATATCATTGTATTGTCAGCTTGTGTTACAAACGATGGTCAAACGACTATTTTGGTACGTGCAACAGAGAACAGCCACCATGCTTAATTTCATATTAGCATATCTTATCATCTTACGTTTTGACATTTTTAATTTTGACATCTAAAGAAACACATATACCAAAACGCCCATGCCTGAAATTGATGAAAGTATGTCGAAATACTGCTATTGTACAAATGAAGAAGCTTATTATCTATATACATCTTGTTGTTTCTATATGTTTCCAAATCCTATCATTCCTAGATGGATCAATACGAGTAAAATGTTACCAATGTGAAAGCATTACACAATGTGGACATACGTACCAGAATGCGGGCCTTTGGCGATTTATATACAATGGAAACTACCTAAGTAAAGACCGCGTATCTAAGAACCATATGAGTAAACACTATTTGGTCCCCGCAATATCCTTCAGTAATTAGCATGGTCCCTGGTAGTAAGTTACTAAACAAATGAAATCTTTAACTAAACTTCATAAGAGGGCCACCGGAACGTGTCAATAGCCAGTTAGATAAATCATCTGCAGGTTTTCGTAAGTTTAGATAAGTAAAACACCTGATATGTAAAAACATGTTGGCGAGTCCCTTGATTTTTTACATATCAGGTTTCCACTGTACTTTATTTAGCCAATACGAAAACCTTACTTGATAACATTATATTTCTTATAACTAAGGAACTCTACTTCTGTGCAACTTGATCATTTAGAATCAATTAATTGACAATAACATGTTTTTATTTGCATGAAGAAGCCATATAAATCAGTCTATCTCACTACCTAATTTAGTTTATTCATGTATTTCTGGATGAGAACCTTTGATGATTTTGGTCTTGTTCTGTGCAAAATTATAAATTTTCACTTTTCCCAGGTTTTTTCCAAATACATTGTCATACAATCCTTTCAGTTGCAAATGTTCTAAGAAACTTATCGATTGAAAACTTGGAGCAACAGTTAATCCTTAACAATTTTTAAGTTGTTTTAAGGAACACCTATCTAATGTAGATCATGTAGATAAAAACATCTTCATATACATTAAGGAGAACAGAGAGCAATAGAACAAGATTCTGTTATAAACAAACTTTATCATTACTGCATCATAAATGATGATTACAAGTTTAATCTATGGGGAGTCACTCTAATGATAGTTATAAACAATTTTGCGAACTTATCTGCCCTGTAATGTTGTCAAGTTAGATAACAAAAAGCTTAAAATGCATATCCTCACTGTCATATTTTTACAAAATTATTCATGGCATATTTCAAAGTTTCTCAAAAATCTAGTACCAAAGAAACTTTTTCAATTTTTTCCGAGGTAATCCACTGGGATCCCACATTTTTCTGGTGAAACTATACGTTCCTGGAGCTACTTTACAGAAGTTAAAAAGTATAACTAATGACGATTATTGCATGTATTTTAGCATCTCAGTTAATCAGGAACAAGTATCTATTTTATCATTTGTCAGGTAGTCGAGTAACGTGTTCTTTAAAGTTTGTTCTTGTAAATACTTTACTGTGTTCATATGTCTCCATGATGTTGACGAATTTAATACTGGGGGTGTTTTATGTATGTTTGATAAATGTTCATCTTTCTCTGCGTTTACCGAACCGTCTTGGAATACAGCTCTGCAAACAGAGATGTACATGGAGTGGGTTTTGTTACTTCTTTAAGTTCAATAAGACAACCCTGCAATGCACTTTGAACACGTTTCATTCCCAAGGCAGCATGAAACCAAAGGTAAATATATTAAGTTTTGGACAAGAAAGTGTACAAAGTGTTTTATCACACTCAAAAGAGAAGAGTACTTGGGAAAAACATGTTTATTTTCAATATTTCAGTTATTACTTATAATATAATCAATTCCATTCTATACCAAGTCGAGAGTACCATTTGAATGAATATATTCAGCATGGTATATTACTTAATGTAATTGTTAAGGTAATATTTAGGTACTGTCAAGATATCTATACAGAACTATAAATATGGTCTGGTGGTCAATGCATGGAGGCATGTACTCCACGGCACCGCGACTGAATGTTATACGGTTTTATCTCACAGAATGTTTCAAACTAGGGATAATAAGATGGATCTGTTGTTTTGAAAACATGTAACGTCAGTAAGTGCTAAATTCCTAGTGGTATGGGCATGTATTCTTCTTTAATTATTATCAAAAAATAAGTTGAGATGGTTTTGGATCTCAAACGTGTTTGCAAGGTAAAGCAGGATATGTACTCAGTCTCTGTAACTAGCTGCTACATTCCAGAAGCCACATGTCCGATATTTTCAATGTCAATCTCATGTCATCTAACTTTCAAAAACTAGTTTGTAGTATGCTTGGGACTGTAAGGAAGGGGCTGGAATGCTTTATCTATTGGATGTTTCTACATCAATGCCTGATTGAATTTAATTGTTAACATTTAATATATTTTGTTGAGTATTTTATTCAATATACAAATGAATGGTATAATACTTGTTTGTTCTCATGTGTTTGTTTGGGTTCCCCTGGTGAATTTACTAATCATAACACTAGCCAAAGAATAAACAGAACGAAAAGCAGAAATGACTCTCCCATAATTTAGTTTTTCCCCATTCATTGAAACTGGGTGAATGAAACTTTCAACGTTTTTGCGAGGGTCACATGGATATGAACACCCAGTCCCTTTAGTAAGGGATTTGTCCATTTCATGTCATCTATCTTTCAAGAACTAGTTTTTGCTATAAATAGGACTGTAAGGACATTGTTGGATTCAACCTTTATGGCAGGTAAACTTTGATTTCTTCATCTATCCGTTTGAAATAATATTTCAGAATGGCGTCCTTCAATATTATACATCACTTCAAAGCCAATACACATTACTTTAAAATAAGCCATAAAATTCCATCGGGCATTAACAAAATATGATTTTTCAAAGCTTAAGATATTAGCATATTAGCATATTAACAAACTAAGGTATTGCCTAGCACAGCAAATTGATAACAAAAATCGCTTGACATTTGTTTGTGAAATTGCTTAAGATAAATTGCTAAAAGTGCCCCAGTTTTCAAGCTCATCCCAGGGTGCATCAGATCGCCCAAGAATTATAACTTGAAGATATAAGTTATAAATAGGTTGCCTATGGAAAGTACTTTGTTGAGGTTTGTTTTATTTCTCCAACAGTTTATTGCCCAAGAGAATGTTTGATATGTTCACGTTGTTCTTACATGGGTAAGATATTTATAGATACAACATATATTTTAAAAGTTTAATTAATTATTCATACAATAACTTTGTTTTATATTCTTAAGCAGCGGATCCGTGCCCCATGTCAAGAGACGAAGATACGAGTTGAGACGAAACGCAAGGGTACTGCTTGTATTGTTGGTGGGTATATAATCTGGGCTGTGTAGAAATATTTAATCTCTCTTGGTGTCTTCAAAAGTCCCAATGACATCGTTATACGCGGAAAGCGGACAGTCATGTCATGAGGCATCTAAAGTTCAATGTTACAGTGCGAAGGCCTTCGAGGCTGTAAGGGGGCGTCTCAAACATTTCTTTGTTCATGTTCATAGTAATTTGACTGACTGTGGCTGTCGGCTGGTCAGACTGCAGCCTTATACATTATTTAAAAATCGCTTTTGTATATCTCTTATGTCTCATGTTAACGAACCAGCCTGTAATGTTTCCTACATTGTATGGTATATCTCTTATGTTTAAATGTCTCATATATAGTATTGTTTATATTAATATAAAATAAAGATTAAACCTTTGACACTGATAAAAACTGCTCTGTCATCATTCTCAATTTATTTTATGTGTATGTTTATGTTCTTATGATCTACGCACCAAACAAGCACGATTACCCTATCGTAAACTACTATCGATGTACATTGTATGACACTTACATACATTTTAGCATTATGATAGCTTTGTAAATGTAGGCGCAGAACGTTGGTCCAGTACGTTATTTGACAAATCAGTGTCGGACTCGCTTTCGTTCATTAGATACCTAATCGAAAGACACATACGTTCATTTTATGGTCTATGTATTGTGTATTTAAGCATACTGTCTCAAGAACAAGGATGCCATACCTGTAGGAGACAAATGGGACCAAGGAGACAAGAAGATGACGTGTACGGCTACAGGACAAATACACAAGCAGTTTGCTACAGGAGTCAGTGAGTAGACACTAGGCAACTATTTGACGTGCGTGAGGGCGTTTTTATGTGTAGATGTTTTATAGGTATTGGTGTTAAAACCCATTTTAATGTGTATATATGACATTAAATGGCATGCTGTATGGTGACATAAGAAAGACTGTTCTTTGTTATGTCCCAAAGCTTGGATTCTTGTTGTTATAAACTTATCAACTGAGAGTATGCCAGGAAATTCTGATTGGACTATTAGCCTTGTGTAAGGAACATTCTGATTGTACTATTAGCTATTGCATTATGATTATAAGCTTTTTTTAGTATTGTCAATGCGTCGAATGACAGTTACGCTTACTAAACGACAGTTACGTTTCAAGAATGTTATGGAAATGCATTATTTAGGTAATAGAAGTCCGGTAAAGTAATCTGTTAGTCACATTTTGTAATTGGCTCGGACCAACTCCATTACAGTATGGTTGACCGAATCACTGGTCTGAGTCGAGTGTTCGATGGGTAGACAGTCTGAGTCTGAGTCTGAGTCGATGGTTCGATTTGACTCTTCTAAAATCTGCTGTGCAATTCTATAACATGACACATCTCTTTGGACCTACGCTCTTCAAATCACGGAACTGATTGGGAACTCGGAAAATAGATGAAATGAGTTGATCACTTGAATATAGCGGTTTTGGGCTGTTGAGAGAAGCTGTTCATTAAGTTAAGCGAATCATGAACCTCCGTTTGGGAACTCTTTTTATTGATTCAGGAGTATTATTGAGCCATTTGTAAAACTTTTTTACCGTTTTTTTAGATCACTTATTTTCAGTAGGAACGGCGTGCTACACCACCTTAAGATAAATTAATATCTCAGTACTCCTCAGTACTCCTCAGTATTCATCAGTACTCCCCAGTACTCCTCAGTACTCCTCAGTACTCTTCAGTACTCCTCAGTTCTCTTCAGTACTCCTCAGTACTCCTCAGCACTCTTCAGTACTCTTCATTCCTCTTCAGTACTCCTCAGTACTCTTCATTTCTCTTCAATACTCATCAGTACTCTTCAGTACTCCTCAGTACTCTTCAGCAGCGTTCAAAATAGCTGCCTGCCCGCCTGCCAATTGCTGGTTGCTTTCTGATCGGGCTTGTAGAAAATATTACAAGCAAGCCCGACTGGCTTGTTGGATTTTTGTGCTTATCTATGAAAGACTCCCAAAGTAGTGAGTGATAGAAAATAAATTAGAAATTTACAATATTAATTTTGAAATTTTAACTATGGAATCTTGGAACATTTACTTCCTTGTTCTAAAAAAATTGTCACACTAGCTTATCCGTAGCTCGCTGCGGTTATCTCTCTGTAACTATTAGAATACCTACAGCATTCTATGAAATATACAATAAACGTTCGTTTCTCCAGGGTTGAATTTGAAACTTTATGCGCTTGTTGTTTTAAACATATTTTATTTAATCATGCCGCTCCAAAATTGCAGAGGTGAATTAACAAATTGCATTCAGTCAAAGCATTCTCATGACAAACCACATGTTATTGTTATATTGTTGTTATCAAATCTACAAGAAGCGACGATGAAGAAGAAAACATATTGTAAAATTTCTAAGTTTTCAGCTTCAAGTATTCCACGATTTCAATACCAAATTGTTTTCAGACTTAAGCCATTTTTGGAAAATTATGCATCATTTCTTAAAAGGAGTAGTTCGAACACACAAGTAGATAATGTGATGTGCCTTCACGATTTGACCCGCACGAACAGGACGTATCGTTTTTAGATAATGATAGTATGATAGTTTAAATCACTGCAGCCTAAATTGAGCCTACAGTGACTAATTTGACAAAAAAGACTTCCATAATTCAGATCAAATCCAAATATGTATCAAAACTGGGGAGTTACTTTATGATAAATCATTTTTGAGATTGTATCATTTTTATGTCGTTTGGTAATGCATTTCAAAGGTTTACTGTGTCAAGTAAAAAAAGATTTTGAATATGCAGATGTTTTAACATGAAGGCTTGGTAAACTTGATGAGTTTGGTGGCCGAAATGCTGTCAGGGACGAGGTTACAAGTAATTTGATGCTTTGCAGTTTATCATTTTATGAAAACAAGTCTTAATTTTGTTTCAACAAGGGTCAAGGGGTATGGAATATGTTTCAGCATATAGTTTAATATGACTTGTGCCCCTTGTTGTTAGGGGTGGCGGTGGGGGGGGAGGATATTGAAATGGGCTCCGTCAATCCGTCCGTCGTCCGTCCGTCCCGATTTTGTTTCCGGAGCAGAACTCGAAAACTATAAGACATATCTCAACGAAATTTGGTGTGTGGAACAATTATCATGTCTAGATGTGCCTTTTGGGGTTTTCAACTTCTTTGAGTTATTTTTTTTACCGTTAACATAGAAATGTAACCGAGAATTTCGTTTCCGGAACAGAAGTCGAAAACCATAAGACATATCTCAACGAAACTTGGTGTGTGGAACAATCATCATGTGTAGATGTGCCTGAAAGGCCCGATTGGCTTATGGCATTGCACGGTGTCCAGCCGTCTGTAAACTTTTCGCATTTTGTCTTCTTCTCCAGAACAACTTTGTCTAAGGAGCTGAAATTTCGTGTGTTGTGTTTAGTTGAAAAAAGGATCATAGTCACTGTTATTCAACAACTATTCTTCAATAAATTTTCCCAAAGGCGGGGAATATGGCCGACTCTGTCTGCTTGTTGTAATTGTTCCAGATTTGCCTTAAGACAGTTATCCCAAACATGACTACAATAGTCAAAAAAGCGGTAAAATAGAGGCATGATGCATAATGGGAAGCGATTTGCGTGATAATCGATATTTCAAACTCCTTAAGGCATTTTTTCATGGGAGTAACTCTCTCTACAACACTGTTAACGTGAGCAGCCAATTTAGCATCCTTTTGAAATATAACACATAGATGTTTATGTTCTTCAACTTCAGTTATATGAGTTCCTTGCATATATAGCTGAGGTTTGGAAGTAGGGACCCGCTTTTGACTCAATTGAATAGTTTCCGTTTTTTCGGGGTTAAACTTCACCTGTCATTTTTTTGCCCACATCTAACAACGGGGTCATTAATATATATTAAAAATAACAAAAGTCCTAAATATGATCCTTATGGGACACCGGTCAAAACAGGTTTAAATTCGGAGTTATATCCGTTTATGACTACCTTCTTAACTCCACGCCAGTCTATTAATTTTCCACTAATTCCAAATTGTAGTTTGTTCAAAAGTCCTCTATGCCATACTTTATAAAAAAAGCCTTACTTATGTCACAAAACACTGCTCTTACTTCTTTATCCTTATCTAAAGCACTTGCAATGAAAGTATACAAGTCTAGTAACTGGTAAGTTGTAGAATCGCCTGAAAGTCGATTTCTGATTTCATATTAGTCTTTTGTGTGAACTAAATAATGTGTTCTTTTTAATATCACTTTAAAATGTGAGGGCTAAATTATCAGGGGTTTCATTAATTTATTTATAAGATAACAGGGTATAAGTTTTTACAGGCAGGGAAAGCAGGCTGTTGAACAGTGTGCTAAGATTGAAATATAATATATTTGACTTTACATAGCCGGGTAATTACATTTGCACAGGTGGAGAAGTTTCCCCTGTATCCGACTTCAGTACTACTCTTCAGTACTCCTCAGTACTCCTCAGTACTCCTCAGTACTCCTCAGTACTCCTCAGTACTCTTCAGAAGTACTAAGGAGTACGTGGACCCTGCTAGAAGACCGCCTTGCAATTAAATGACTATAGACCTGTCGCCCTGACTAGCGTAGCAATGAAATGTTTCGAACGACTGCTCCTGCCCTGCTCCTGCCCTGCCCATTCGTTTTACAAGAGACAGCTGACCCTTTACAGTTCGCCTACCGTGCAAACCGGGGCGTAGAGGACGCTATAATAACTCTGCTGGACAAAACTTACAATCATCTAGAACGCCCAAACTCGTACGTGAGAGTGTTATTTGCAGATTTTTCATCAGCCTTCAACACTATACTGCCACATCTTCTGATCCAGAAACTCATCGATACAGCTGTAAAATCCAAGCTCATCTTGTGGATCTCGGATTTCCTAACAGAACGGGAGCAGTTCGTCCGTGTGAATAACGTCCAATCATCAACGTTAACCACTAATACTGGTGCTCCACAGGGTTGTGTTATGTCACCAGTGTTATTCACCACCTACACAAACGACTGTACTGCTAAGCAAACCGACTGCTCCTTGGTCAAGTTTGCCGATGATGCCTCTCTTGTTTCTCTCATCACTGACACTGAAGACCACTACCGAGCAGAAATATCTGAGTTTACAGACTGGTGTGAGAGACACTACCTGCAATGTGTCTAAGACAAAAGAGATGGCCATAGACTTCCGCACAAAGAAAGAAGCATTACACCCCGTGACAATAAATGGTGCAGAAGTTGAGACAGTCACAGAGTACAAGTATCTTGGCACTGTCATAGACAACAAGCTCAACTGGAACGCTAACACCGACGCTCTGTATAATAAGTGCCAGCAGAGGTTATTCTTTATGCGTAAACTCAGATCATTCCAAGTTGAGACAAGAATAATGCTGTCATACTACAGGTGTTTCATACAAAGTGTCTTGACATTCTCCATACAAGTCTGGTACGGTTCTCTATCAGTGAAGAACAGGAACAAGCTGAATAAGATCCTCAACATCAGCAGCAAGATTGCCGGGACACCTGTACCCAGGCTAGACGACATCCATCAAGATAGAGTTCTCTCCCTTGCCAGCAAAGTGATAGCCGATGCAACACATGTTCTTAACATGAGATATACCCTCCTGCCATCAGGCCGCAGATACAAAGTGCCAAAACTCAGAACTAAACGTGCCAAATGTTCTTTTATCCCTGTCAGTATAACCATGTTAATGATTCCTCATCACGAGCCTTCTTTTTTTACAATCAGTATACACTATTTAACATAATTTATTTATAATTTATTAATGTATTTTAACTTCGTGATACGTTCTTCTGTGTGTATTTTTAAATGTGACGGTGTTGTATATTGTTTTAGACTATGTCCTGTTGATTGTCTTGCTCTTGTCTGCCGCATGTAAAACAAATTCCCGTATGGGTAATAAAGTATTATTATTATTTTTATTATTATTACAAAGATCCTCGGTATTGTCATTCGAGGAGTTTTGACTATTTTTAGTTCAGTGCAAAGTGCAAAGTGCTGTGCTATTTTTGTGTATGATTTGCATCACGATATGTTATGCCCACTTCATTAATTTAAGTGATCTTGTACTATGACGCTACCACTCTCTTCACAATGGTTCGGCTACAAAAACCGTCACTGAAGTTACTTGACACGAGAAACCAATCATTGAATCTCCATTGGGTCGCATATGACCCGGGCTCGAAAACATACATCTTTATTAACGAGGACCAAGATAAAGTAGGAAACTTAACAATAGACGACAAAGTACATCTCCACAGCATGTACAGAGTTGAGCTCCCTGACAGGTAAAGCTTCAAGCATCTTGTAATTTAGAACACTCTGTCAAATCCACTAATTGTCTTCGAAAATGTGCCTCGTACAAGTATATCACCACAAATAACCTGTCAATAAAATATAATTTAGATAGAGCAACATTGAATCTGGCCGGATTAGAAGACAGATAAAGTAAATGTTAACTTTCAAATCACGATATTCATTTTCTGAGGAAATACATTCTATATATAACAATGAGTATCCACGCTTGGCAATACAATGCCAAACTAATCAGGGGATTGGGGCACATACCCTGATGTAATGAAGATAATATAAGATACATTTGAATTAAGTTGTCTGGATAAGTTTTCAGGTTGACAATTCTGTAGATCAAAATGACCATTTCTGGGTTAAGACACACTTTCAACTAGATATATAGACTGAGAAAATAAACAGGGAATTGAAGGAACAAACTGCTAGTTTAAACACCCTGATTGAACAGTGTGAACTTGATTCAATGAAGATGATACAGGTTAAATTTAATAACAGGAATTTGATAAAATGAATTACATTGTCTGCATAAGTTTTCAGTCGACAATTCTGTATATCAAAATTACCATTCCGGGATTAGGATATATTTTAAACTAGATATATGTAGTGGATATAACTATCTTAGTGTTAGAACGAACTCTATTTTCCAGGTATAGACGACTGGAATTTGTCGAATCCGACCTCAGAGCTGGCTTCGTTTTCATCAAGAAAACCTACTCGTATATATACAGGACCACCTTCCCACCTACCACACTACACGAACTTAGAGCAGGGGGTTACTTCTGTCTTCATCGCAGTGTCAAGTGAGCAGATATGTTGTTCAATGTTGGGTGATTTTATGTGCTCTTCACTTTCTTAATGCATGCCACGAAAAGCATTTTATTGGCGCTTAAGAGGATAATATATTACAGACATCCTTCTACAGTTAAATAAAGTCAATTCACTATCAAGAAAGGAACCCGTCTTATTAATGAGTGCTATTTACGGTACCCACTGTGATGTTAATTTCCAACCTCCTAAATCATATGGAAAGAATGCTATTCCGAACAACATCCTAAACCTTTATTTTCCTAATCCTGAATAGTGGTGGAGATGTCTGAACATTTCACACTTAAGTCACCAAAGCAACGTATAGCTCTAATCTTGAGAGGCTTTTCATTTAATCTGATAGCAGACATCAATAAATGTATATGCCCTTCAAGTTCCCCAACCTAAGTACCAAATTTAAGTAATCTGTTTGAAGTCCCTACACATCTATAAGCAGGATGATATATAAGCTGTTAGTTAAGTTTAGTTGAGGTAAGGTGATGTTACTTTTTATCCCACTGGTAAGTAATACCGTTAGGTATAACCGTCTCCCTGTCTATATATCTGTCCATCTGTCTGTCGTAATCATAACTTGAAAACCGTTTATGATATCTTTCTGAAAGTTCTCCTGTGTATTACCAACTAACTGAAATCCCTTTTCAATATTTTCAGATCTCTGAAATTGTTTTCATTCCCATAAAAACGGGTTAGATTTGGACTTGTTCAGGGATAGGTTCGTTTCCGGAGCTGAATTCCAAAATCCCTCATTATATCTTCCTGAAACCCCCCTCCTGAAGTGATACATTGAAGACAAGTATCTTATCAAAGATGTGTTTTACAATTAGATGGGACCGGTGGGATATGTCATCTTCTGATAACTTGTTATTCAATGCAGTTTTCCAGAATAATCAATAATACCGAAGCTGGCATCATTGCATCCTCGGTTACCCAGGGTTTATATATGCTCCGTTACTCTCCACTATATCACCCATGGGAAATTTTATCAGAGAAATCTGTACTCAAATTACCCGCCCTTGGCCGGCATAAGCCAATCAAACCGCTACGCAGCTTGGACCTGCGAGCCAATGACAATTCATATCACTTCGTTGCAAAGCACGCAAGGTCATTTTGTTAGCCTTCTGTCACCAGTTATCTCTTGACCATTTCCGTTTTATCGTATTGAGTATTTTCTTTGGTTACTGACTTCGTCACGCCGTCCAAGGGCGGGTAATTTTAGTACAGATTTCGCTGACAGAGTTTCCCATGGGTGATATAGTGGAGAGAAACGGAGCATATATAAAACCCTGGGTAACCGAGGATGGCATCATTGAGGGAGAAAGCTTACAACATCATCTTGGCAATGTGTTTTAAATAATGGAACCTGCAAGTGTCCGCTGACATTGTGAATTTCAAGCTAAAATGAAACCAAACTTTACTGTGCGTAGACATAATTATGAAAAGAAGCCACGATTTGAGAATACAGTTTATACAATTTCAGCATCACTATACAATTGTTACAAGGCACATGTTGCGGCAGTACCTTGTAGGTTCCAGAGTTGAACCAGCCATCCATGGACTAAATACATGTATAATGTTTCAGACGTCTCTACTACTCCTATGATAACTCCTCGGGGATATTCAGCGTCAATTACCACGGAGAAGATATGAAGGACCACCTCGTGCGGGAAATTAAATATTTCGTTGTGACTGGTACGTACGATACAAACATAGTCAATGTACCTTATATGCTATAGTAAATTAATACAAATGCAGGTTAACTATGTTGGTGGCACGTGGTCCTATGCATTGCTCAGATGGCCGCAATCAGTTAAGTTCAGCAACAATGAGCACGGCTCGCCATATGGATGAGCTGCTTCATAGCCGGATCTGAGAGTGATTAGCTTTCCCCACTAAGATAGGTGAGTGACCTATAACGTTGCCTTGGGCAAGTACATTTATCCAATGTATACCTTTGTTCACCAGGCAATACAAGTGAGTAACTGTTGAATAAGCTCCTTAATTGGCAAAAAAACTTTCTTACAAAAGTATATACACCACCAATTTGAAAAGAAAGAACAAAATGACCATCTAAAAATGTGTTTAATATTTCTCAGAGTATTCATTTCTGTTTAATGTGAATGTAAACAGATTTCATGAATAACAAACGTGATGAAGTGACCAGCCTCGGAATACCCAACATAACAGGTCGTACCCTATTGTATCTAGATATTGTGTCAGTGTGTAGTCCTAACAAGCGTCCGTATCCTCAAAACTACAGTAAGTTTCTTGTCAAAGTAGTTTGGTTGAACAGACAACATCATCAGACGTTGATCTACCTTCATCTGCTGAGGATACCATTATTGTTGAAACTCAGACTTTAATAGAAACAACATTTGGTTTCTTGGGACCATCTCACCTGGACTTGATTTCATTGAGGAAAAATCATTGTGACGTAATCAATTGGATGACAACATTATTTTATGATACTTGAAACAGAGGTTAGGTTGAAACTAAGCATCACATATCATATATATTCAAACATTTATGAATTAAGGTTTTTGCACACTTCAAATACGTTGATATTGTTGATATCACCAAATGCAAAGTATTCACAATATTCCAATTTCGGAAGACACCAAAATCTGTCTATTGAGAAGGCTGTAAATTGCAAATGACTAACTCCCCGTTTAGCACTGATAGTTGTTATGTATTATTGATAGAACTTGATTTCACACCCGAGATATCAACTGCGGATCAAATGTTAAGGATTGGAGCAGGAAGCTCTGGGTGACCCGTCATGATAAAGGAATTATTTGTTGTTTCTTTCAGACCTGTACATATACGTGTGTATGGATGACCACCACCTAGTGAGATACAACCACAGCGACCACCTGAACACAACCAAGGCAGTCACATACACCGCTCTCTGTTTTGATATCTACTGGTGTCAGGGTCATCTTATATCTCGATATGGGGAGGTTACAGGGTAAGTGATACACTCCCGTTCGTGGATGAAATGTATCTCTTGTATGAAGCGAAGAATTTATACTCAATACTTCAGTGGACTCAATTCAACATTTTTGTTTCTAAACACATTAAGTTTGTCTTCTAGTCATGAAACCTACTGTTGTAACCAAATACTCTTGCCAAAAGCATGTGTGTTGTAACCAATGGCTTTGGTACGAAGTATTTGTGTTGTAACCAACGGCTTTGGTACGAAGTATTTTTGTTGTAACCAATGGCTTTGGTACGAAGTATTTGTGTTGCAACAAATGGCTTTGGTAGAAAACTGTTTCTCTTGTAAACAATGATTCTGGTAAGAAAACAACGGTACAGAATCGTATCGCTAGTTGATCTTTTCTCAGTTGGTAGAATGATAATATTTCATCTGTGTTTTGTTTGTTACAGACCACCAATGCTGACAAATGTCTTATCACCAAAGGAAGAACATACTTTGCTATCTGTTCCAGAAGGAAAATCGCATACCTTTGTTCTGCCCATAAATATACTTTAATTCAGTTATAATACTGAGAGTATTGTAGTCTCTACGGATAATCACAATGTTTTAGAACCTGGGAAACAATAGATAATGTTTGCTGGCTGCTCTACAGACTGTTCTGTATCATCTCCCGGCCTCGATTAGCTGGGAAAACTTTTCAGTTAAAGATCGTAAGTTATTTACATTTAAAGTTGAAATTTAAAGCTGAATATCTCGGTAAATGTAACATATATTCCAACCCAATCATGTCTCCACATGCAGGCAATAACAATCCTTATCGCTCTAAAGTTGACATACTTTTGTCGTTATTTGCAACGACACTCGTCTTCATAATTATTTCTCTCTAGACTAACAATACTTATATGTATATATGTATGTCAGCTTTGGTCAGACCAGGGTAATAATGCTGGTAGCGCCTTGAGCATGCACTTGTGGATGTAATTGAAAGTTAGTATTGACAAAGCGATGTTTGTTCTTGGATACCTCTTAGGAATTCTGAAATCTTTTGAACCTTTATTATTAAACTGTTAAAAATCCTCATGTTTCTTTTTATCATAAACAAAACTGTTATTGTATCTTTGTAGATTTCCAAAAATCTCTGTCCACAGAATGCATACATTGTAAAATACATACGATACTTAGCAGTGACGTTTATCAAAACGTAAAAGCTTCAGTACGGTACAATAAATCGGCAATGACTAATGTTTTTCACATATCATGTGGAGTGCGACAGGGATGCATATTGTCACTGGCACTTTTTATATTGTATATTGATGAACTTGTAAACGATATAATAACATCCGATGCCAGTGGTATTTTCATTGATGAATCTTTAAGAACACTATCTTTGCTACTATTGGCGGATGATGTTGCAATATATGCAGATACAGTTGTTAATCTTCAGAAGAAAATAGATATTTTAGTAAGTTACTGTGAGAAGTGGGGTTTAGTAATAAACTAATAATAAAACAAAAGGTGTAGTCTTCAAAAAAGGTTGGACACCAAACTTTTGTAAAACTGTTGCTTCTAGATCCCCAAACAAAGCTATCCTAGCCGAGTGCGGGCGATATCTCAAAAGTATTTATAAACTAGTAGATACAACCAATGTATTGATTGCAAATCATTTTACAAAATATTTGACTAAAAAATTCTTCCACTATTATTGTATGGATCAGAGGTATGGGGAATTAAACAGTATGATATTATTGAAAAGATACACTTATATACCTGTAAGAAATTTCTAGTAGTGAAGGCAAGCACACCCAGTAATATGGTGTATGGACAGTGTGGCAGATTCCCAGTTCATATATTTGCCAAAGCTGGAATGATACAATTTCTTAAATATGCCCTCTAATAGATACCCTGTTATGATATGATGATTCTGTATGATAAGAGAGGAAAGGCAAATTGGGTATCCAACGTTTGTGAGTTATCAAATACTATTAGTTTTGGGGATATATGGCAGAGTCAAAACGTGGATTTCAATTCAAATTTTGTAAATAATGTTACACAAAGACTGAAAGATATATTTACACAAGAATGGGCTACATCGCTGTCACTTTCAAACAAATGTGTTTACTATAAAATGTTTAAATCACACATATAGAGAATATTATTTGAGTATGTTAGATATAAGGAAATTCCTAAATGCAGTTTCACGTTTCAGGTGCACATCCCACGAGTTAGTAATTGAGACAGGAAGATATTACAATATGGCATTAGAAAATAGAATTTGTAAATTGTGTAATCTTATATTGTGTTGAAGACGAATACCATTTTCTTTTAATTTGTCCTTTGTATACTGTCCTGAGAACAAAAATTATTATTAGGTACATCCAAACAGGTGTTTTCTATGTTTGCATGTGAATCTTTGCACGTTTTTGTACTATAGGCCTGTGGCCTCTAAGTATAAGAAATAAAGATTATCATAACTAAAATCGTTTGTATGCACATTTGTATCTCTAAACAAGGTTACACATGACTTCATATATGCTTCATGCTTGAAGAGTTACACATTGGTAAAAGCAAAGTCGTAATTTTAATGTTTATATGAGAAAAATGCTCCCAACACTAACTAATTCTAGTGATTGAAATACTTGTATTATTTACACATATATATAGTCGCATTTCAGTATATGAACACAAGCAATTTATTCATTGGTTCATATGGCATTTTGCATTGACATTTTAAAATCCTTCACCCATTTTACTCAAACTAATAACCCACAGTTGATTTACAGTGAAGCTATCACTTACTCAATTGCAATTAATTTACTGCCCCAATAAACTCGCTCTCAAAAAGGATGTTCACAATCCCGTTACGGTTCGTTAATCACCGCACTACACAGAAATTAACACCTAATTAATTTATTGCTACAATAAATTCGGGATCAGAGTCAATGCAGTTCACACTTCCAACACCGTTATCCAAACATACGATTGGTTTGGTACATATCAAACATTAGTTAGCACGAATCAGACTATATATTAATATTTAATTAATTAATTAATTATATCGTAAGTTTTATCATACAGCTACAAAATATGCTGTATTTCTGTATTTGGTTTGTTATTTATCCATGTATAATTCAATTAACTAATTTTAATCAATTGACTGACTACAGACGCGTGCTTGAAATTTGTACTTCTGTAAATGTTTTTGTACTACCGAACGTTGTTTTTGAGTAAACAGTTTGTAGCTTTGTATTTGTAACGTTGGGATGACATGCTATACCACCATTCACGCATTAAAGAAAGTAAATAATTACAAAGATAAGTTCAATGATTAATAATAATAATTAATAATGATTAATCGTCCTATGTAAGACATATCATATTCACTTTATTTTTAGATTTTATACATAGTTGTATTGTAAGTCTAGCATGGGTCTGTAACCTTTGGAATTATATAAGAACGCAATGTTACCATTTTTGTAACTGTTTCCAGGTTGAAATGATTTGCGCCATCAGCATTATATTTTTTACCCAAACCGAACATTGGTTGATATATCTATGATATATCTTAACAATTACTACTGTATGTTTTACTGTAGTTTGATAATACTTGTTGAATCATGTGTCACATCCATAAACATCTATAAGGTTCACTGAATTCAACTACACAGTAAACTTACCATCTTTGTTACAAAAGTTTCCTGCAACGACAGGCAGGCTCTTACGTAATATACATAAACCATATCACGGGACCGTGGAATATTAAACAACTGTCCCTTTACATTCACAGAAACACTTCTATGAACAGATACGACTCAGCGACTTCAATCTACATAAGCAAACCATACAATAGAAACCATACTTAGCCACATTGACGTATCTTAAAACATAATGACTGACACATTACACAAAAGTTAGTTACTTTAATCACACACAAATCCGACTAATGCTCCCATAAATATGCAACATACATGTAGCGCTATATCATTGTAGTTACATATAGAAATGACTCCACCTTGCTTTTCTAATTATTGTTTTCTTATTTTACATCTTAGACAATGTGCATTATATTTCTCAGCATAGACACCCGAGTCTACCACTAGGTACATATATCCCCAGCTCCCAGCATAACTCTTCACTTACATCCTTCCTACATCACCGTCCCCATTCCCAGTAATTTACCATGCCGCTACCAAACCCTGCCTTAGTAATCCTTCAACCATATATTTACCAAAGACTATCTCGATCTATGCCCATAACCCCCAGTCAGTCACTCACTATTAATTACTTTCTATTCCCAGTTCCAAACTTCACCCATCATGTTATCACTCACCCTAGATCGACTCACATCTCCTAACATTAAGGCACAAACTTTGCCTCTACATGTACATCTACAATTAAATTGAAACCACAGTTCAAGTACTACCCATGACCCTTCCTTCCTAGACCTAAGCAAATAAACATAAATATCAAACCCCTAACTCGTAGCCACTCAACTCAACACAGGCAGCACAGGCAACAGCGGCCGTCCCAACCTCCAATCTATAGCCACAAGTACACAACAACACTCATGCCTCTCACTGACGAACTTCACACTGAAAAACGGCACCCCACACCCAGTCACCTACCCTCAAAACTCCACAACCCCAACCACCAACATACAGATTTGTAAAAATTGTAAATAAAACTGTATAATTAACATTAATTAAGTTACTATTATTATCAGACTACATTCATGAAGGATATAAATTTCCATGCTAATTCCAAAACTTCATTCCTTATTATGTTAATGTTATTAAATGCACTCTGAAGTAGTTAATTTAATATAAAATAGTTCATGCAAAAGTATACAAGAGTATACAAAAGTTTCCTAGAGTATACAAGAGTACACAAAAGTTAACAAAAGTTTCCAAGAGTATCCTGAGTTTGGATACCCGGCGTATACTGATCAGGATATTTTTGGATACCCGACGTATACTGCCGTATATTGGTTTGGATACCCGAAGTATACTAGTCAGGAAACTTCAGGAAATCACTGTATTTTCTCCTGTGTAAGTCACCAAAGCAACTCATAGCTCTAATCTTGAGAGGCTTTTCATTTAATCTGATAGCAGACATCAATAAATGTATATGCCCTTCAAGTTCCCCAACCTAAGTACCAAATTTAAGTAATCTGTTTGAAGTCCCTACACATCTATAAGCAGGATAAGTAATACCGTTGGGTATAACCGTCTCCCTGTCTGTCGTAATCATTTAATTTCCGGAGCATAACTTGAAAACCGTTTATGATATCTTTCTGAAAGTTCTCCTGTGTATTACCAACTAACTGAAATCCCTTTTCAATATTTTCAGATCTCTGAAATTGTTTTCATTCCCATAAAACGGGTTAGATTTGGACTTGTTCAGGGATAGGTTCGTTTCCGGAGCTGAATTCCAAAATCCCTCATTATATCTTCCTGAAACCCCCCTCCTGAAGTGATACATTGAAGACAAGTATCTTATCAAAGATGTGTTTTACAATTAGGTGGGACCGGTGGGATATGTCATCTTCTGATAACTTGTTATTCAATGCAGTTTTCCAGAATAATCAATAATACCGAAGCTGGCATCATTGTATCCTCGGTTACCCAGGGTTTATATATGGTCCGTTACTCTTCACTATATCACCCATGGGAAATTTTATCAGAGAAATCTGTAATCGAATTACCCGCCCTTGGCCGGCATAAGCCAATCAAACCGCTACGCAGCTTGGACCAGCGAGCCAATGACAATTCATATCACTTCGTTGCAAAGCACGCAAGGTCATTTTGTTAGCCTTCCGTCACCAGTTATCTCTTGACCATTTCCGTTTTATCGTATTGAGTATTTTCTTTGGTTACTGACTTCGTCACGCCGTCCAAGGGCGGGTAATTTTAGTACAGATTTCGCTGACAGAGTTTCCCATGGGTGATATAGTTGAGAGAAACGGAGCATATATAAAACCCTGGGTAACCGAGGATGGCATCATTGAGGGAGAAAGCTTACAACATCATCTTGGCAATGTGTTTTAAATAATGGAACCTGCAAGTGTCCGCTGACATTGTGAATTTCAAGCTAAAATGAAACCAAACTTTACTGTGCGTAGACATAATTATGAAAAGAAGCCACGATTTGAGAATACAGTTTATACAATTTCAACATCACTATACAATTGTTACAAGGCACATGTTGCGGCAGTACCTTGTAGGTTCCAGAGTTGAACCAGCCGTCCACGGACTAAATACATGTATAATGTTTCAGACGTCTCTACTACTCCCATGATAACTCCTCGGGGATATTTACCGTCAATTACCACGGAGAAGATATGAAGGACCACCTTGTGCGGGAAATTAAAGATTTCGTTGTGACTGGTACGTACGATACAAACATAGTCAATGTACCTTATATGCTAAAGTAAATTAATACAAATGCGGGTTAACTATGTTGGTGGCACGTGGTCCTATGCATTGCTCAGATGGCCGCAATCAGTTAAGTTCAGCAACAATGAGCACGGCTCGCCATATGGATGAGCTGCTTCATAGCCGGATCTGAGAGTGATTAGCTTTCCCCACTAAGATAGGTGAGTGACCTATAACGTTGCCTTGGGCAAGTACATTTATCCAATGTATACCTTTGTTCACCAGGCAATACAAGTGAGTAACTGATACAGACGTGTTGAATAAGCTCCTTAATTGGCAAAAAAACTTTCTTACAAAAGTATATACACCACCAATTTGAAAAGAAAGAACAAAATGACCATCTAAAAATGTGTTTAATATTTCTCAGAGTATTCATTTCTGTTTAATGTGAATGTAAACAGATTTCATGAATAACAAACGTGATGAAGTGACCAGCCTCGGAATACCCAACATAACAGGTCGTACCCTATTGTATCTAGGTATTGTGTCAGTGTGTAGTCCTAACAAGCGTCCATATCCTCAAAACTACAGTAAGTTTCTTGTCAAAGTCGTCTGGTTGAACAGACAACATCATCAGACGTTGATCTACCTCCATCTGCTGAGGATACCATTATTGTTGAAACTCAGACTTTAATAGAAACAACATTTGGTTTCTTGGGACCATCTCACCTGGACTTGATTTCATTGAGGAAAAATCATTGTGACGTAATCAATTGGATGACAACATTATTTTATGATACTTGAAACAGAGGTTAGGTTGAAACTAAGCATCACATATCATATATATTCAAACATTTATGAATTAAGGTTTTTGCACACTTCAAATACGTTGATATTGTTGATATCACCAAATGCAAAGTATTCACAATATTCCAATTTCGGAAGACACCAAAATCTGTCTATTGAGAAGGCTGTAAATTGCAAATGACTAACTCCCCGTTTAGCACTGATAGTTGTTATGTATTATTGATAGAACTTGATTTCACTACCGAGATATCAACTGCGGATCAAATGTTAAGGATTGGAGCAGGAAGCTCTGGGTGACCCGTCATGATAAAGGAATTATTTGTTGTTTCTTTCAGACCTGTACATATACGTGTGTATGGATGACCACCACCTAGTGAGATACAACCACAGCGACCACCTGAACACAACCAAGGCAGTCACATACACCGCTCTCTGTTTTGATATCTACTGGTGTCAGGGTCATCTTATATCTCGCTATTGGGAGGTTACAGGGTAAGTGATACACTCCAGTTCGTGGATGAAATGTATCTCTTGTATGAAGCGAAGAATTTATACTCAATACTTCAGTGGACTCAATTCAACATTTTTGTTTCTAAACACATTAAGTTTGTCTTCTAGTCATGAAACCTACTGTTGTAACCAAAGACTCTTGCCCAAAGCATGTGTGTTGTAACCAATGGCTTTGGTACGAAGTATTTGTGTTGTAACCAACGGCTTTGGTACGAAGTATTTGTGTTGTAACCAATGGCTTTGGTACGAAGTATTTGTGTTGCAACAAATGGCTTTGGTAGAAAACTGTTTCTCTTGTAAACAATGATTCTGGTAAGAAAACAACGGTACAGAATCGTATCGCTAGTTGATCTTCTCAGTTGGTAGAATGATAATATTTCACCTGTGTTTTGTTTGTTACAGACCACCAATGCTGACAAAAGTCTTATCACCAAAGGAAGAACATACTTTGCTATCTGTTCCAGAAGGAAAATCGCATACCCTTGTTCTGCCCAAAAAGATACTTTAATTCAGTTATAATACTGAGAGTATTGTAGTCTCTACGGATAATCACAATGTTTTGGAACCTGGGAAACAATAGATAATGTTTGCTGGCTGCTCTACAGACTGTTCTGTATCATCTCCCGGCCTCGATTAGCTGGGAAAACTTTTCAGTTAAAGATCGTAAGTTATTTGCATTTAAAGTTGAAATTTAAAGCTGAATATATCGGTAAATGTAACATATATTCCAACCCAATCATGTCTCCACATGCAGGCAATAACAATCCTTATCGCTCTAAAGTTGACATACTTTTGTTATTATTTGCAACGACACTCGTCTTCATAATTATTTCTCTCTAGACTAACAATACTTATATGTATATATGTATGTCAGCTTTGGTCAGACCAGGGTAATAATGCTGGTAGCGCCTTGAGCATGCCCTTGTGGATGTAATTGAAAGATAGTATTGACAAAGCGATGTTTGTTCTTGGATACCTCTTAGGAATTCTGAAATCTTTTGAACCTTTATTATTAAACTGTTAAAAATCCTCATGTTTCTTTTTATCATAAACAAAACTGTTATTGTATCTTTGTAGATTTCCAAAAATCTCTGTCCACAGAATGCATACATTGTAAAATACATACGATACTTAGCAGTGACGTATATCAAAACGTAAAAGCTTCGGTACGGTACAATAAATCGGCAATGACTAATGTTTTTCACATATCATGTGGAGTGGGACAGGGATGCATATTGTCACTGGCACTTTTTATATTGTATATTGATGAACTTGTCAACGATATAATAACATCCGATGCCAGTGGTATTTTCATTGATGAATCTTTAAGAACACTATCTTTGCTACTATTGGCGGATGATGTTGCAATATATGCAGATACAGTTGTTAATCTTCAGAAGAAAATATATATTTTAGTAAGTTACTATGAGAAGTGGGGTTTAGTAATAAACTAATAATAAAACAAAAGGTGTAGTCTTCAAAAAAGGTTGGACACCAAACTTTTGTAAAACTGTTGCTTCTAGATCCCCAAACAAAGCTATCCTAGCCGAGTGCGGGTGATATCCGTTATGTATGTATGTCAATATCAATCTACTTGCATTTTGAAAATGGCTTCTCCACCAACCACAATATACAGAGGCTTAACAACCATGTACCACAAAAAGCCAGTGCTTACACAAGCAAGCATTTTTTTCCAAAATTTAATTTTAGGTTTTTGTTATTTTTTTCTGTAATTTATTGGTGACATTCTTCAGATAGCAAAAATCTTTGCAGAATACAATCTTAACCAATCATTCGATGATGACAAGTACAGCAATGTTTATAAAAGTGTCAAAAAATGTTTATATATAGTCATCTGGCAATAGCGTGTCAAGCTTGTGTTAGACAAAACATTTATGGCAGCGCCGTTTTGTCACAGTGGTTTAAGTCTATCCTCTTCTCAGTACAAGTGTGTGAGCAAATCAGTGTTCAGGAAATTGCACAGCAGTATAGACCATTAATCATTTCGAGTCGACTATTTCGGACATATCATGAGTAAAACGTTTAAGCGTGAAGATTGTACAAAAAGTGATTCTTTTTTTGTAAAATTACAGTCGAAAACAGAGGTTTAGTCTTCGAATTCAAAAAATAATTCTTTGAGCTCTATCGGTTAAGAAGGAGCGACTTGTAAACCTTCATTGCTTTCTGATTCACAGAAACAATCTGACAGTTTCTCTTGTATACAGGAAAGCAACTAAAATCAGAACAAATTCGTTCTTCTCTGCTAAGCATTATAGATTCATTTAGATGTCAGGGCTGACAAAACACTGAAATACGTGTTAACGGACATAAGAGGTGTGAAACAGAACTTTAATCCAACACATCTTGATCACAATGATTGGCTCAGATATTCTCCTTCCAAAGATGGCGTCATTTGCTTACCATGTGCTCTTTACGGAAGTGACAGCCAAAAATGTGCATTGGATACCTCGTACATTCACGATTGGGCGAATATCAGGACACTTCTCAAGATGCATACAGAACTTGACTCACATCATTTTTGTACTCAGAAATCTTTGAACTATTGTACGGTAGTCAGTAATAAACAGGATAATATTTATTGTTAGCTTTCCAATGCGCACAAAGAAACAGTTAAAGGAAACCGTGTAATTCTCAAAACACTAATTGAGACACTCGTTTTGTGCAGAAGACAGAATATTGCAATCAGAGGTCATGATGATGAGAAAAGCAATTGTGTAGCTCTCTTGCAGTATCATGCAAAAACAGATGAGTTATTGAACAGGCATCTGCACAACAGCACAATTAGAAACAAATACTTATCACCAGCCATTCAAAATGAGCTTCTTGATATTTGTACATCACAAGTGAGAAAACAGTTGGTAAATAATTGTAATTTTGCAGAAATGCTTTTCACTCATTGCTGACGAGTCAACAGATTCCTCAACCAAAGAACAAATTTCTATCTCTGTTCGACCCATTTCTGTAAACGATAAGGGTCAAACTACTCTCAAAGAATAATTTTTAGGTTTCACTGAGGCTGAAAGCACAAGGGCGGCTCCCTTAGCCGAATCCTTTCTATCAGAACTAGACAAATATGGAGTACAGAAAGTCGATATGAGAGGCAAGGCTATGAAGTGCCTCAAACATGAGTTGCCATTTGAATGGTGTCCAAGCCATCATTAGACGTCAGTATCCTGATGCTTTCTATGTTAATTGCAAGTCTCATTGCTTGAATCTGGCCTTGGTTCATAGTTGCTCCAGAACATCCGTCAAGAATATCATGTCAACAGTACAAACCATGGCCTTTGCCTTTTCGTATTCTGCCAAACGTATGTTAGCATACACAAAGGAGCTTGAATCAAATGGGAATGCCCAGGAGTCAATGGAGTGAAAGCCAAAATATAACTGAACTGTGTGAAACACGTTGGGCAAGTCGTGCGGGTTCGTTATCCACTTTCAAAGCAGCATTTGATGTTATAGTTGAAAGTTTGACTGTCCTTGAACAGGATGGCGACTCCCTCAGATGTTCCATTTGATCTTTTGATTTTATCATTGGCCTTGTTGTGACTCAACATATCATCCAGTACACAGTTTAGCTTTCTCTCATGTTGCAATCTGCGACAATAAATCTGATCTGTGCTTCAAGCACGGCTTGCGACAGATTCACGAAGATGAACCTGTATGGACGGAACTCTTCAGTGAGGCATCCGACATGGCAAGCAAATACGACATTGCTCCAACAAAAGCAAGTGTGTTGGTCGTCAAACATTGCACGACAATGCCCCTGTGTCTACCCCTGAAGCCTACTGGCAGAGGAATCTGTCTACTCTTTGCTGGATCATATGTCTCAGCAACTGAGGACAGGCTTATCATCCCAAATGGCCGATTCGAAGCTCAGGAGTTTTTACCTTCTTCAGTCCATACTATGACCAAGGACATTGGTATGCGAATATTTGCACAGTTCACTGAGTTGAAAGACAATTCACATGAGCAACAGACGGTAGAAATCAGGCGATGGAAATCATGTTGGCAAGATTTTTCAGCAGACGAGAAACCATCGTATTTGTTGGCAACACTGGACTTCGCAAAAGAAGATCTTTATCAGAATATCAATGTTGCCCTCAAAACACGTGTGAAATTGCCAGTGTCTTCTGGAAGGCTGAGCGTTCCTTCAGCGCAACGAGACGTGTTAAAACGTATCTCAGGTCAACAATGGTAATGGAGCGGCTTAATGCTCTTGCATTACTTCATATTCACAGGAATTTCAATGTCAACGTTGATAAGTTGGTAAATGATTTTGCAGAGGGAAAAACTCGCAAAATGGGCCTTCTCTTCAAGTAAAGTTGATGGCATAGAGTTCACACATCGGATAGCTTCCTGCCTGTTTCAAACAATTCTATAACTGTTCTTGTTCTTGTTTTTGTTCCTTTTTCAACGTTCAATTTCTTACGGTTTTCAATGTTTCAACATTGTTTATTGTACTTTGTATTGTGCTCAGCATTTGCCCCTATATAAAGCTGAAATAGTTACAAATGGTTTCATTACGTTAGTTATATTCCAAATAACATTTGTTTGAGCCTGCTTGTTTGGTTCGTCTGTTCTTTCACTCATTTTGCAGTGATTCTTTAAAACACTTTTTAGAACAACAATCGATGTGCTTACAACTGATTTTTTCCTAATTACGCCCCTGATATAGATACACTCAAAAAGGCTATGAAATGTTAAAAAGAAGTGATGAATTGGGGGATGAGAATTGGGTTTCGAAAGTAAGGAAACTGCTTTGCAAATACGGCTTTAATTATAAATAGACTAATCAGACCATTGTAAATTAAGACTATTTCCTTGAAAATGTTAAGCAACGATGTAAAGATGTATACTTCCAAACATGGAACCATGAAATGTCCATATCAGGCTCTCTTAAATTGTATCTTTTTATAAAACATGACTCCTTTCCTGAGAAATACTTATCCATCAATAATTCAGGATTACAGAGATGCCTGACAAAATTACGCTGTAATATACATCGTATTAGTATGAATGCTTATAGACATTATACAAAATCGGACACTTCTTGTTCATATTGTAAAGCACAGTTTGAAAATGAACTACATGTCATCCTTGTATTCCAGCATATACAAACTTGCGAGTTAAATATCTTGCATCATGTTGCCATAACCATCCTTGTATTTACAAGCAGAATAAATGATTGATATGGCATCCCCTCGTCGATGAAGCTCTCGCCATAATGCTGATGACGTCACAATGTTATGACCTTAGTATTTAAATTTATTTAACTTCCCTTGGACCTCATTCATAAAACATAAGGTGATTTTGAGTCACAAAATTAGTCTTAGTGTAATGTTCAAGAATGAGGTGGTAAGGTTAACATAAGTGAAGGTTGCTTTATGAAACCAGTCCATTTATGACAAGGTAGAAATTGACTCTTTTACTGATAACCGTTGATAACCGTTTAAAGAGAAATTTGAATGATACATAAAAACACATCACTCGTCTATTCTCCCTCGTCAAATGTCTATGAATCAACAAATGATATTTGTAAGTACGGCTCTGTACTTAGTCAAATCGTTCCTAAAAATAACGGTTAAAATATTCTGTTCTTATCAAAATGGAACAGAATCCTTCCACAGAGTGGAATCATTAAAGTATATATACCTCATGACGCTACCCGCCGTCATGTTCAAATATTTGACAGTTTCGCGATCCACGGATCTCCACCACAGTCGCATCGAGAGATGCACGACATAGTCATGTGTCTTGTAGTCGAGGTACACCTGGCCCGTGGATATTACGTCGTTCTAAGGGCCCGCACAGTGACGTAAGTTCCACGTGAATCAAACTAGGAAACTGCCTTGAGAGATAATAAGGCTTTATAACCGAGTGGTCACCCCATGCTCTATCGTTGAAGCCTCTGTACTCTCGGTGCCAGAGTTTGAAAAAATCTGACCAAGGCTTTGAGAAAAGGATCCCGTTGCACAGAGCCAATTCAGCACCTTTACCCATTGTGACGTCATACTTCAGGAGACTGTCAACAGGGTCCACAACAATGGTGTCGTTGTCAAAATGCATGCCTCCGTATTCTAGTAAGGCCTCAAGTCGAACAACATCGGAGATATGTTCAGGAATAATGATTGTGTTCCGCCTGATTTGGGTTGGTCTCCTTCGGTGCACTAGAAACAAATTGTCGACCTTTAATTTGGTCACTGTCCAGTAATCGCCAGCTGGCAGGTTATCGTGCCAGAAGTAGATCCTGTCTCGTTTGGCTATGCGGTTGGCTGCGAGTATTGCCACCATGTAATGGAATAGGAATGTGGAGTTTCTGTAGCTGTACAGGACGAAGTGGGCTATACGAGGGACAACATCATCTGTATGTGTGATGTTGGTACTGTACTGGATAGACTCCTCGAGGCGGAGCTTAAACTCCTCACTTCTCTTGTAGTAGTAGACGTCTGAACTGTGGTGTCTCTTGCAGATGTTCACTTCTATACAAAGGGGAGGTAAACCGACCTTTGTATCCTTATTTCCGGTCTCGTGATATTTATCATGTGACTGTGAACGCGTAGTGTATCCATTGTGATGAGTGTCACGTGATTGATAAGTACTTGTGTGCGCATACAATGAATGTTGTTCATGGTGAACATCATTTGTGCTTTCAGAACTTATTTTTCTCGACTTGTTGCTTGACTTCACCCTTTCTTGTCTTGAGATGATCCACGTTGGTTCAACCTTAGAACTTTCCGTGGTTCTACAATGAGTGTATGTGACATAGTTAGCAGACAAAGACTTGACAATGTTCGAGTTATGAACTGACCAATCAGCTTCTGCTGCCAACCAAACATATAGGAGCAGGACGAGCAGCAGGAAGAGGGCGGTCAACCGTCTTGGGGAGGAGTTCATGTCTCTACAACACAGAAACGGTGTTGGAATCTGGAGTCTGAATACTTTTGCAGGCAGAGTTAAGAGTTTTCAGTTAGTTGATCAGAAATGATCAAAGATCAAGATATTACTGCTCAAGGGACAGACGGCTATATCACTTTTACTCTAAATTGTGAATTTATTAATACCATAATAGATATATATATACCATATGTATACCATATGTATACCATATATATATATATATATATATATATATATATATATGAACAAATTTAGGAAGTCTCACGTTAAGTAAATGTACATAAAAATAAAATGCTTCAGACGACACTTGCTGTAGATATCATTTTAATGATGACTGGATGCGTCGCATTTCGACTTGTTTACAAATCTTTTCAACAGTGTGGAGTATTTTCAACATTGCGCATATATAGGTAGCTTAAATAATCTACAATAGACTTTGATTGGTTGGTAAGTGACAAGTGGTTAGCTTGATTAGTATCATCAACTGAGGACTTAGACCAAACCAACATAAGTGCATGTCTCACATTTTGTTAGTTTCTTACATTCCACAGGAGTGAGCATGTTTATACTCCGAAACGTCGTATATTTCAAATTTAAAAAGTTGTTATCCAAGAAATATTTCTGTATTTATATGTTTTTAAAAGTAAATGCTTTAAAACATTTAATCGATAGTGTTTTAGTTGACTAAATAAAACAGGGAATTATTTTCATGTTGACTCGTTGCTTAATTATCAAAACACATATCTAATTTAGTCTACCATATATAGATGCGTTTATGACACAGTATTTTAAACGTCTTAAAGTACAAAAAATGTTGTTGGAATGGTGTTATTTAAGAAATGACAGTACTGTCTGTTGTCTAAAGTACACTATAATGCTCAAATTCAGTACAGTGATAATATAAAAATGAAAGGTCTTTAATTTTGTATTGGACATTTAGTAAAATAAATGTTGGAATACTGTAACAGAAAAAGGACAGGTTTGGGTTGTTAGTGTTTGATGGGTCATATAACCAGTGGGCATGTAAATTAGACGTATGGTTTCAGTTTCTGCAGGTATTCAAGGCCTTTTCATCGAAAAATATTCATTGTAGTGTATTTTGTATCTGGAAATGATTTTACATAGTAGAACACGAATATAGCGAACAAATGGATATAGCGAATTTATAAGTGTTGTCAAAAGCCCTACATGATACCAAACGCGAAAAACGAAAATCTGATGTAACAAACAGAATTCTTTGGTCCCTTGGAGTTTGTTATATCCATGTTCTACTGTGTGGTAATTTGGCACGTATCATTGCCATATAAAATTTTATGATAAATTGAACAGTGTATTTCAAGCATGTTTCTCGTGATAGAGATTTATATTATTACACAGGAAGCCTCTATTCAGTGTTCTCTCCACAAAAGATAAAACAGCTACATTGTTAGCCCCGGAAAATAAATTGTATTCGTGGAAACATAACATCATAGCAACACTGGCTCCTACCTGTGACGACTGTATAGAGAATCATGTTAGTTACTGTGACATCAATTCCAGATAGTTTATAAGGTACGTTATCTGTTTGCTTACTTCACTGTTTACACATACTTATGTTTACATATCAGCAATATAATTGCTGGCAGATTTGATAGATATATTTATGGATTCATTTATTAGATTGTGTACATATTCTGTGTTTATTTTCCTGTATATATAAAGCATACAATTGTAGGTATATTTCCCAACAGTGTTGCTAAATGAGGACACATTGTGGTGTCAGAGGTTTTTATATGATGACAACTTTGTTTCAATATGAATCCTTAAGTTTGATCGAAACAAAGTGTTTAATTGTTGACTACGAGACTTGGGAACACACACAAATGAAACTTTGTCCTGCAGTTGACACGATCGTAGAAGAATTCTGTCATAGAAATAGAATAAATAGTCCATTTAAGTCAGAATTGCGTTCATTGCAAAATACACCATGGGTGTATTCCATTATTTGCTTTCATGTCCATCTTAATGTCCCACAAAACACGGATAAAATAATATTATTTCTTTGATTGTTTTACTGTTGTGCAACATTATTATTACTATCAACACAACAACACAAACTCAACGAATTAAACAACTAATAAACCAAGTCAAGATCAAGTTTTATTTCACCTCAAATGTTTTGTGTCAATAGCAGAAATATGACAGAGATATTTTGTCAAGATTACTGGTAAAATAAGTAGTAGTAGTAGTAGTAGTAGCAGAAGTAGTAGTGGTATGTACTAGCAGTAGTAATGGTAGTAGTAGTAGCACTAGTAGCAGTAGGAGTAGTAGTAGTGGTAGTAGTTTTAGAATCAGTAGTAGTAGTGGTAGTGGTGGTGGTGGTAGTAGTAGCAGTAGTAGTAGTAGTAGTAGTAGTAGTAGTAGTAGAAGAAGAAGAATTATTATTATTAGTAGTAGTAGTAGTGGTAGTAGTGGTGCTCGTGATAGTAGTATCAGCAGTAGTAGTGCTTACACTCACATATAGATGCCTGAAAGGTACAGCACCATCGTACCTCTGTGAGCTAATCCAGCGCTATCACCCAGCCAGATCACTGCAATCTGAAGCTCAGTCTCTCTGTATTGTTCCCAAGTGGAGACTTAAAGGTTTCAGACACAGGCGATTTTCCACTCAAGCTGCTATCCTCTGGAATTCTCTTCCAGAGGAGTTGAAAACTTCACCAACCCTGGAAAGTTTCAAGTCTAACCTGAAGACCTTTCTCTTTGAGAGTCACTATGACTAGAGGACAGTCAAATTTGTAGCGCTATGAGCACAGCAACTGCCGTGGATGTTTGCGCTTTATAAATGGACTCATTATTAGTAGCAGTAGCAATAGTAGTAGTAGTAGTAGTAGTAGTAGTAGTAGAAGTGGTAGTAGTGGTGCTGGTGATAGTTGTAGCAGCAGTAGTAGTGGTATGTACTAGCAGTAGTAATGGTAGTAGTAGTAGCAATAGTAGTAGTAGCAGCAGTAGTAGTAGTAGTGAGAGTAGTAGCAGTAGCAGCAGCAGCAGTAGTAGCAGTAGTAGTGGTATGTGGTGGTAGTAGTAGCAGCAGCAGTAGTAGTAGTTGTTGTAGTAGCAACAGTTGCAGTAGTAATAGCATTAGAAGTAGTAGTAGTAGAAGTGGTATGTACTAGCAGTAGTAATGGTAGTAGTAGTAGCACTAGTAGCAGTAGTAGTAGTAGTAGTAGTGGTAGTAGTAGTAGTAGAATTATTACTAGTAGTAGTAGTAGTGATGGTGGTGGTAGTAGTAGTAATAGTAGTAGTTGTAGTAGTAGTAGTAGTAGTAGTAGTAGTAGAAGTAGTAGTAGTAGAAGAAGAAGTAGTAGTAGTGGTAGTAGTGGTGCTCGTGATAGTAGTAGCAGCAGCAGTAGTGGTGAGTAATAGCAGTAGTAATGATAGTAGTAGTAACAATAGTAGTGGTAGTAGTAGTAGTAGTAGCAGTTGTAGTAGCAGCAGTAGTAGTAGTGAGAGAAGTAGCAGTAGCAGCAGCAGTAGTAGTAGTTGTTGTAGTAGCAGCAGTTGCAGTAGTAGTAGCATTAGAAGTTGTAGTAGTAGCAGCAGCAGTAGCAATAGAAGTAGTAGTAGTAGTACTAGTAGTAGTAGTAGTAGTAGTAGTAGTAGTAGTAGTAGTAGTAGTAGTAGTAGTAGTAGTAGTAGTAGTAGTTGTAGTAGTAGTAGTAGTAGTAATCCATCAAAATTGATTAAATCTATGTAAGCTTTGACTGAAGGAGATAAACATTAGAATTAGAGAATCCATTAGAGAATGTATTAGAGCATCTTTCTGGGTAGAACAAAGGTACGAGTTGTGTCGAACAGACCATCCAGCAAAACAGAGGATTTATTTAGTGACAAAACCTTTCTCAGTTGAACCGTTTCGACCATACCTTCCGTCAAAACGTTTTTCATAATCTTTCTGCAAAAAAAAAGAAAAACATATAGTTCCTTTTAGAGGCAGTTTAGAAATTGAAATGACAGTTAAGAAGAAAACATGTGCGACGTTTCGGAACATATCCGGAGTTGCTATCAAACAAATGTTACAAAGAGGCATACATTATATAAATATACTCTTCAGTTTATTATTCAAACATCAATTACATGATAACATTTTAAGTGGGGATATTCTATTTGAAACCATGCTAGATATGATGATATTTTCAGTAATGAGAAGATTGATATCACACTGCAGTGATTAGAACGTTTTCCCAGATAGGAGGCAACTACTTTGCCACTTAATGTTAGTGTATTACAAAATGTGCTTCTGACTAGAACATCTATACCCTGGAAAACTTTGACTATCATATGAAGAGTATGTGTGTATCTGTTACCTTGCGTTCGCCACATATTTAGATATGAGATGGCCCTGACACCAGAAAACATCTTCACAATATGTGTTGGTGTATGTCACTGCAGTGGTTGTCTCCAGGTCGTCACTGTGGTTGTATCTAACAAGGTGCGTGGTTTTCATACACACGTATATGTACAGGTCTGAAAGAAACAAGTGGCCTAAGATAAATTAAAGGGTCCAACTGACCGGATGTATAAAAAAGCAACAAAATGCAACCAAACTCTTCAAAATTGATGAAATGATAGCTAAAGTAATTAATTCTAGCATGACACAACTTTGAATTTGGTTGTAGATTATATGTACACATGGAAATCGTTTCATTTCTGAATTTGGTTTCAGTCCCTATAAGCAACTGCAACCACATTTTCAAACCTTCAAAATACACGTTTTCACACACACGTATATATTCCGGTCTGAAAGATACAAATGAGTAAATGCTTTATTATCCCGATCATCTGTGGGAATCATTTGGACGATTTTCAAACATATCTTCCTGGATCATTTAAACCAAGTTCAGAAAGCTATGCTTCATGTGTTGACATCTCCTAATAGCTATAGGAATGAAATGTTATTCAAACAATGTAACGTGTCAGTTTCATGTTACTACTGGATGTATTTTTGTAAATAGTGTCCTTGTGCATTTGCTAGCTCTCCACTTGTACTCTAAAATACCAAAGAAAGAGGAATATAACCAAAATGAAATTAATTCAAAAGAGTTCATTCTTTATGTCTTGATATATCTTGGCATTGGTATATTGTTGCAGTGTTTGAGTGTTCTCATTTTGGTTCTAATAAATAATGAAAAGTTGCATTTGAATAAAAAATTCTACTGAACCCAAATATACACAAAAAAGTCAACAGAGTCTCATTCATACACAATACATACACGACAAGTATTTTATAGTTTACATCATGTGTTTGTGCCATTTATTTTCGAAAATACCGTTATATCGAACAGCATTACTTGTCCACGTATTTCATTTGCTAAAATCCAGTTTCTGTTTAGGGATGTCAACCATTTTTACCATGAGTATATCTAAAATAACTTTAATAGTATATCTGTATATGCCTTGAACAAAAGTGCTATCCTCTCTAGTAACAAAAATGTATCAGTTTATGGAAGAGGTACACATTGTACGAACTTACCCCACAGGTAGGGATAATGTGGACATGGACAATAACACACATTACAAGGGACGGTTAGGAGTGGGGTAGTTTCTTCAAAATGAAGCTACCCACAATGAGTTGTTCCAGACAAATGGAAAATGGCAAAAGGACATAACCTATTATATGAGAATGAAACTGTCCACATCATCTATTGTCCTTATCATTACATTGTAAAATTCGATTTCCTCTTAAAAGTTGCCTATGGTGGCAGCGAGCCTTTACTTTTACAGGGGATTTGTGTATAACTGCAAGACTGCATATTTAGTACCACTACCGGTACAGTGGCATGTCTGGGAGAAACGTTGAAGCAGTGTCAATTCAGTGTCAATTTATCCAGCAGCTGCTCATGGTTTATATCTAAATTAAAGAATGGTTTATTCAAGTCAAGGGCCAAAAATCCAAAGGATATACGTTATGTTTTACATGAACACATCCAAGATATATAAAGAGACGTAAACAAATATGCAATGGACGTAAAATAATGCACCTATTGATGGAGTTACTTGTAGAAAAGTTAAGGCGAAAAATATGCATTTGCTTCAATTTATCCATGTTTGAGAATATGTGTCTATGCACTTTGCCTATATGTCTATGAGACCATCTATGCACTTTGCCTATATGTCTATGAGACCGTCTATTCACTTTGCCTATATGTCTATGAGACCATCTATGCACTTTGCCTATATGTCTATGAGACAGTCTATGCACTTTGACTATATGTCTATGAGACCGTCTATGCACTTTGCCTATATGTCTATGAGACAGTCTATGCATTTTGCCTATATGTCTATCAGACCGTCTATGCACGTTGCCTATATGTCTATGAGACCTTCTATTCACTTTGCCTATATGTCTATGAGACCATCTATGCACTTTGCCTATATGTCTATGAGACCGTCTATGCACGTTGCCTATATGTCTATGAGACCGTCTATTCACTTTGCCTATACGTATATGAGACCGTCTATGAACTTTGCCTATATGTCTGAGACCATCTATGCACTTTGCCTATATGTCTATGACACCGTCTATGCACTTTGCCTATATGTCTATGAGACTGTCTATTCACTTTCCCTTTATGTTTATGAGACCGTCTATGCACTTTGTCTACATGTCTATGAGACCGTCTATGCACTTTGTCTATATGTCTATGAGACGGTCTATGCACTTTGCCTTTATGTCTATGAAACCGTCTATGCACTTTGCCTACATGTCTATGAGACCGTCTAAGCACTTTGCCTATATGTGTATCAGACC
The DNA here is from genome assembly GCA_936450465.1 of Gibbula magus. Classification (NCBI taxonomy): domain Eukaryota; kingdom Metazoa; phylum Mollusca; class Gastropoda; order Trochida; family Trochidae; genus Gibbula; species Gibbula magus. The sequence goes on from OW388302.1 coordinate 18,367,899, forward strand.
GTCTATGCACTTTGCCTATATGTCTATGAGACCATCTATGCACCTTGCCTATATGTCTATGAGACCATCTATGCACATTCCCTATATGTCTATGAGACCGTCTATGCACTTTGCCTATATGTCTATGGAACCGTCTATTCACTTTGCCTATATGTCTATGAGACCATCTATGCACTTTGCCTATATGTCTATCAGACCGTCTATGCACTTTGCCTATATGTCTATGAGACCGTCTATTCACTTTGCCTATATGCCTATGACACCGTCTATGCACTTTGCCTATATGTCTATGAGACTGTCTATTCACTTTGCTTATATGTCTATGAGACTGTCTATTCACTTTGTCTATATGTCTATGACACCGTCTATTCACTTTGCCTATATGTCTATGAGACCGTCTATTCACTTTGCCTATTTGTCTATGACACCGTCTATGATCTTTGCCTATATGTCTATGAGACTGTCTATTCACTTTGCCTATATGTCTATGAGACCGTCTATGCACTTTACCTATATGTCTATGAGACCGTCTATTCACTTTGCCTATATGTCTATGAGACCGTCTATGCACGTTCCCTATATGTCTATGAGACCTTCTATTCACTTTGCCTATATGTCTATGAGACCATCTATGCACTTTGCCTATATGTCTATGAGACCATCTATGCACCTTGCCTATATGTCTATGAGACCATCTATGCACATTCCCTATATGTCAATGAGACCGTCTATGCACTTTGCCTATATGTCTATGAAACCGTCTTTTCACTTTGCCTATATGTCTATGAGACCATCTATGCACTTTGCCTATATGTCTATCAGACCGTCTATGCACTTTGCCTATATGTCTATGAGACCGTCTATTCACTTTGACTATATGCCTATGACACCGTCTATGCACTTTGCCTATATGTCTATGAGACTGTCTATTCACTTTGATTATATGTCTATGAGACTGTCTATTCACTTTGTCTATATGTCTATGACACCGTCTATTCACTTTGCCTATATGTCTATGAGACCGTCTATTCCCTTTGCCTATTTGTCTATGACACTGTCTATGATCTTTGCCTATATGTCTATGAGACTGTCTATTCACTTAGCCTATATGTCTATGAGACCGTCTATGCACTTTACCTATATGTCTATGAGACCATCTATGCACTTTGTCTATATGTCTATGAGACCGTCTATGCACTTTGTCTATATGTCTATGAGACAGTCTATGCACTTTGCCTTTATGTCTATGAAACCATCTATGCACTTTGCCTACATGTCTATGAGACCGTCTAAGCACTTTGCCTATATGTGTATCAGACCGTCTATGCACTTTGCCTATATGTCTATGAGACCATTTATGCACATTCCCTATATGTCTATGAGACCGTCTATGCACTTTGCCTATATGTCTATGAAACCGTCTATTCACTTTGCCTATATGTCTATGAGACCGTCTATGCACTTTGCCTATATGTCTATCAGACCGTCTATGCACTTTGCCTATATGTCTATGAGACTGTCTATGCACTTTGCCTATATGTCTATGACACCGTCTATGCACTTTGCCTAGATGTCTATCAGACTGTCTATTCACTTTGCCTATATGCCTATGACACCGTCTATGCACTTTGCCTATATGTCTATGAGACTGTCTATTCACTTTGCCTATATGTCTATGAGACGGTCTATGCACTTTGTCTATATGTCTATGAGACCGTCTATGCACTTTGCCTATATGTCTATGAGACCGTCTAAGCACTTTGCCTACATGTGTATCAGACCGTCTATGCACTTTGCCTATATGTCTATCAGACCGTCTATGCACTTTGCCTATATGTCTATGACACCGTCTATGCACTTTGCCTATATGTCTATGAGACTGTCTATTCACTTTAGCTATATGTCTATGACACCGTCTATGCACTTTGCGTATATGTCTATGAGACTGTCTATTCACTTTGCCTATATGTCTATGAGACTGTCTATTCACTTTGTCTATATGTCTATGACACCGTCTATTCACTTTGCCTATATGTCTATGAGACCGTCTATTCACTTTGCCTATATGTCTATGACACCGTCTATGCACTTTGCCTATATGTCTATGAGACCATCTATGCACCTTGCCTATATGTCTATGAGACAATCTATCCACTTTCCCTATATGTCTATGAGACCGTCTATGCACTTTGCCTATACGTATATGAGACCGTCTATGCACTTTGCCTATATGTCTATGAGACCATCTATGAACTTTGCCTATATGTCTATGAGACCGTCTATGCACTTTGCCTATATGTCTATGAGACCGTCTATGCACTTTGCCTATATGTCTATGAGACCGTCTATGCACATTGCCTATATGTCTATGAGACCGTCTAAGCACTTTGCCTATATGTGTATCAGACCGTCTATGCACTTTGCCTATATGTCTATGAGACCATCTATGCACCTTGCCTATATGTCTATGAGACCATCTATGCACCTTGCCTATATGTCTATGAGACCGTCTATGCACTTTGCCTATACGTATATGAGACCGTCTATGCACTTTGCCTATATGTCTATGAGACCATCTATGCACTTTGCCTATATGTCTATGAGACCGTCTATGCACTTTGCCTATATGTCTATGAGACCGTCTATGCACTTTGCCTTTATGTCTTTGACACCGTCTATGCACTTTGCCTTTATATCTATGAGACTGTCTATTCACTTTGCCTTTACGTCTATGAGACCGTCTATGCACTTTGCCTTTATGTCTATGAGACCGTCTATGCACTTTGTCTATATGTCTATGAGACCGTCTATGCACTTTGTCTATATGTCTATGAGACGGTCTATGCACTTTGCCTTTATGTCTATGAAACCATCTATGCACTTTGCCTATATGTCTATGAGACCGTCTAAGCACTTTGCCTATATGTGTATCAGACCGTCTATGCACTTTGCCTATATGTCTATGAGACCATCTATGCACCTTGCCTATATGTCTATGAGACCATCTATGCACTTTGCCTATATGTCTATGAGACCGTCTATGCACTTTGCCTATATGTCTATGACACCGTCTATGCACCTTGCCTATATGTGTATCAGAGCGTCTATGCACTTTGCATATATGTCTATGAGACCGTCAATTCACTTTGCCTATATGTCTATGAGACTGTCTATTCACTTTGCCTATATGTCTATGAGACCGTCTATGCACTTTGCCTATATGTCTATGACACCGTCTATGCACATGTCTATGACACCGTCTATGCACTTTGCCTTTATATCTATGAGACTGTCTATTCACTTTGCCTTTACGTCTATGAGACCGTCTATGCACTTTGCCTTTATGTCTATGAGACCGTCTATGCACTTTGTCTATATGTCTATGAGACCGTCTATGCACTTTGTCTATATGTCTATGAGACGGTCTATGCACTTTGCCTTTATGTCTATGAAACCATCTATGCACTTTGCCTATATGTCTATGAGACCGTCTAAGCACTTTGCCTATATGTGTATCAGACCGTCTATGCACTTTGCCTATATGTCTATGAGACCATCTATGCACCTTGCCTATATGTCTATGAGACCATCTATGCACTTTGCCTATATGTCTATGAGACCGTCTATGCACTTTGCCTATATGTCTATGACACCGTCTATGCACCTTGCCTATATGTGTATCAGAGCGTCTATGCACTTTGCATATATGTCTATGAGACCGTCAATTCACTTTGCCTATATGTCTATGAGACTGTCTATTCACTTTGCCTATATGTCTATGAGACCGTCTATGCAGTTTGCCTATATGTCTATGACACCGTCTATGCACATGTCTATGAGACCGTCTATTCACTTTCCCTTTATGACTATGAGACCATCTATGCACTTTGCCTATATGTCTATGAGACCGTCTAAGCACGTTGCCTATATGTGTATCAGACCGTCTATGCACTTTGCCTATATGTCCATGAGACCGTCTATGCACTTTGCCTATATGTCTATGACACCGTCTATGCACTTTGCCTATATGTCTATGAGACTGTCTATTCACTTTAACTTTATGTCTATGACACCGTCTATGCACTTTGCCTTTATGTCTATGAGACCGTCTATGCACTTTGTCTATATGTCTATGAGACCATCTATGAACTTTGCCTATATGTCTATGAGACGGTCTATGCACTTTGCCTATATGTCTATGAGACCGTCTATGCACTTTGCCTATATGTCTATGAGACCGTCTAAGCACTTTGCCTATATGTGTATCAGAGCGTCTATGCACTTTGCATATATGTCTATGAGACCGTCTATTCACTTTGCCTATATGTCTATGAGACTGTCTATTCACTTTGCCTATATGTCTATGAGACCGTCTATGCACTTTGCCTATATGTCTATGACACCGTCTATGCACTTTGCCTATATGTCTATGAGACTGTCTATTCACTTTGCCTATATGTCTATGAGACCGTCTATTCACTTTCCCTTTATGACTATGAGACCATCTATGCACTTTGCCTATATATCTATGACACCGTCTATGCACTTTGCCTATATGTCTATGAGACTGTCTATTCACTTTAACTATATGTCTATGACACCGTCTATGCACTTTGCGTATATGTCTATGAGACTGTCTATTCACTTTGCCTATATGTCTATGAGATTGTCTATCCACTTTGTCTATATGTCTATGACACCGTCTATTCACTTTGCCTATATGTCTATGAGACCGTCTATACACTTTGCCTATTTGTCTATGACACCGTCTATGCACTTTGCCTATATGTCTATGAGACTGTCTATTCACTTTGCCTATATGTCTATGTGACCGTCTATGCACTTTATCTATATGTCTATGAGACCGTCTATTCACTTTGCCTTTATGTCTATGAGACCGTCTATGCACTTTGTCTATATGTCTATGAGACCATCTATGAACTTTGCCTATATGTCTATGAGACGGTCTATGCACTCTGCCTATATGTCTATGAGACCGTCTATGCACTTTGCCTATATGTCTATGAGACCGTCTAAGCACTTTGCCTATATGTGTATCAGAGCGTCTATGCACTTTGCATATATGTCTATGAGACCGTCTATTCACTTTGCCTATATGTCTATGAGACTGTCTATTCACTTTGCCTATATGTCTATGAGACGGTCTATGCACTTTGCCTATATGTCTATGACACCGTCTATGCACATGTCTATGAGACCGTCTATTCACTTTCCCTTTATGACTATGAGACCATCTATGCACTTTGCCTATATGTCTATGAGACCGTCTAAGCACGTTGCCTATATGTGTATCAGACCGTCTATGCACTTTGCCTATATGTCCATGAGACCGTCTATGCACTTTGCCTATATGTCTATGACACCGTCTATGCACTTTGCCTATATGTCTATGAGACTGTCTATTCACTTTAACTATATGTCTATGACACCGTCTATGCACTTTGCCTTTATGTCTATGAGACCGTCTATGCACTTTGTCTATATGTCTATGAGACCATCTATGAACTTTGCCTATATGTCTATGAGACGGTCTGTGCACTTTGCCTATATGTCTATGAGACCGTCTATGCACTTTGCCTATATGTCTATGAGACCGTCTATGCACTTTGCCTATATGTGTATCAGAGCGTCTATGCACTTTGCATATATGTCTATGAGACCGTCTATTCACTTTGCCTATATGTCTATGAGACTGTCTATTCACTTTGCCTATATGTCTATGAGACCGTCTATGCACTTTGCCTATATGTCTATGACACCGTCTATGCACTTTGTCTATATGTCTATGAGACTGTCTATTCACTTTGCCTATATGTCTATGAGACCGTCTATTCACTTTCCCTTTATGACTATGAGACCATCTATGCACTTTGCCTATATATCTATGACACCGTCTATGCACTTTGCCTATATGTCTATGAGACTGTCTATTCACTTTGCCTATATGTCCATGAGACCGTCTATGCACTTTGCCTATACGTATATGAGACCGTCTATGCACTTTGCCTATATGTCTATGAGACCATCTATGAACTTTGCCTATATGTCTATGAGACCGTCTATGCACGTTGCCTATATGTCTATGAGACCGTCTATTCACTTTGCCTATACGTATATGAGACCGTCTATGAACTTTGCCTATATGTCTGAGACCATCTATGCACTTTGCCTATATGTCTATGACACCGTCTATGCACTTTGCCTATATGTCTATGAGACTGTCTATTCACTTTCCCTTTATGTTTATGAGACCGTCTATGCACTTTGTCTATATGTCTATGAGACCGTCTATGCACTTTGTCTATATGTCTATGAGACGGTCTATGCACTTTGCCTTTATGTCTATGAAACCGTCTATGCACTTTGCCTACATGTCTATGAGACCGTCTAAGCACTTTGCCTATATGTGTATCAGACCGTCTATGCACTTTGCCTATATGTCTATGAGACCATCTATGCACCTTGCCTATATGTCTATGAGACCATCTATGCACATTCCCTATATGTCTATGAGACCGTCTATGCACTTTGCCTATATGTCTATGGAACCGTCTATTCACTTTGCCTATATGTCTATGAGACCATCTATGCACTTTGCCTATATGTCTATCAGACCGTCTATGCACTTTGCCTATATGTCTATGAGACCGTCTATTCACTTTGCCTATATGCCTATGACACCGTCTATGCACTTTGCCTATATGTCTATGAGACTGTCTATTCACTTTGCTTATATGTCTATGAGACTGTCTATTCACTTTGTCTATATGTCTATGACACCGTCTATTCACTTTGCCTATATGTCTATGAGACCGTCTATTCACTTTGCCTATTTGTCTATGACACCGTCTATGATCTTTGCCTATATGTCTATGAGACTGTCTATTCACTTTGCCTATATGTCTATGAGACCGTCTATGCACTTTACCTATATGTCTATGAGACCGTCTATTCACTTTGCCTATATGTCTATGAGACCGTCTATGCACGTTCCCTATATGTCTATGAGACCTTCTATTCACTTTGCCTATATGTCTATGAGACCATCTATGCACTTTGCCTATATGTCTATGAGACCATCTATGCACCTTGCCTATATGTCTATGAGACCATCTATGCACATTCCCTATATGTCAATGAGACCGTCTATGCACTTTGCCTATATGTCTATGAAACCGTCTTTTCACTTTGCCTATATGTCTATGAGACCATCTATGCACTTTGCCTATATGTCTATCAGACCGTCTATGCACTTTGCCTATATGTCTATGAGACCGTCTATTCACTTTGACTATATGCCTATGACACCGTCTATGCACTTTGCCTATATGTCTATGAGACTGTCTATTCACTTTGATTATATGTCTATGAGACTGTCTATTCACTTTGTCTATATGTCTATGACACCGTCTATTCACTTTGCCTATATGTCTATGAGACCGTCTATTCCCTTTGCCTATTTGTCTATGACACTGTCTATGATCTTTGCCTATATGTCTATGAGACTGTCTATTCACTTAGCCTATATGTCTATGAGACCGTCTATGCACTTTACCTATATGTCTATGAGACCATCTATGCACTTTGTCTATATGTCTATGAGACCGTCTATGCACTTTGTCTATATGTCTATGAGACAGTCTATGCACTTTGCCTTTATGTCTATGAAACCATCTATGCACTTTGCCTACATGTCTATGAGACCGTCTAAGCACTTTGCCTATATGTGTATCAGACCGTCTATGCACTTTGCCTATATGTCTATGAGACCATTTATGCACATTCCCTATATGTCTATGAGACCGTCTATGCACTTTGCCTATATGTCTATGAAACCGTCTATTCACTTTGCCTATATGTCTATGAGACCGTCTATGCACTTTGCCTATATGTCTATCAGACCGTCTATGCACTTTGCCTATATGTCTATGAGACTGTCTATGCACTTTGCCTATATGTCTATGACACCGTCTATGCACTTTGCCTAGATGTCTATCAGACTGTCTATTCACTTTGCCTATATGCCTATGACACCGTCTATGCACTTTGCCTATATGTCTATGAGACTGTCTATTCACTTTGCCTATATGTCTATGAGACGGTCTATGCACTTTGTCTATATGTCTATGAGACCGTCTATGCACTTTGCCTATATGTCTATGAGACCGTCTAAGCACTTTGCCTACATGTGTATCAGACCGTCTATGCACTTTGCCTATATGTCTATCAGACCGTCTATGCACTTTGCCTATATGTCTATGACACCGTCTATGCACTTTGCCTATATGTCTATGAGACTGTCTATTCACTTTAGCTATATGTCTATGACACCGTCTATGCACTTTGCGTATATGTCTATGAGACTGTCTATTCACTTTGCCTATATGTCTATGAGACTGTCTATTCACTTTGTCTATATGTCTATGACACCGTCTATTCACTTTGCCTATATGTCTATGAGACCGTCTATTCACTTTGCCTATATGTCTATGACACCGTCTATGCACTTTGCCTATATGTCTATGAGACCATCTATGCACCTTGCCTATATGTCTATGAGACAATCTATCCACTTTCCCTATATGTCTATGAGACCGTCTATGCACTTTGCCTATACGTATATGAGACCGTCTATGCACTTTGCCTATATGTCTATGAGACCATCTATGAACTTTGCCTATATGTCTATGAGACCGTCTATGCACTTTGCCTATATGTCTATGAGACCGTCTATGCACTTTGCCTATATGTCTATGAGACCGTCTATGCACATTGCCTATATGTCTATGAGACCGTCTAAGCACTTTGCCTATATGTGTATCAGACCGTCTATGCACTTTGCCTATATGTCTATGAGACCATCTATGCACCTTGCCTATATGTCTATGAGACCATCTATGCACCTTGCCTATATGTCTATGAGACCGTCTATGCACTTTGCCTATACGTATATGAGACCGTCTATGCACTTTGCCTATATGTCTATGAGACCATCTATGCACTTTGCCTATATGTCTATGAGACCGTCTATGCACTTTGCCTATATGTCTATGAGACCGTCTATGCACTTTGCCTTTATGTCTTTGACACCGTCTATGCACTTTGCCTTTATATCTATGAGACTGTCTATTCACTTTGCCTTTACGTCTATGAGACCGTCTATGCACTTTGCCTTTATGTCTATGAGACCGTCTATGCACTTTGTCTATATGTCTATGAGACCGTCTATGCACTTTGTCTATATGTCTATGAGACGGTCTATGCACTTTGCCTTTATGTCTATGAAACCATCTATGCACTTTGCCTATATGTCTATGAGACCGTCTAAGCACTTTGCCTATATGTGTATCAGACCGTCTATGCACTTTGCCTATATGTCTATGAGACCATCTATGCACCTTGCCTATATGTCTATGAGACCATCTATGCACTTTGCCTATATGTCTATGAGACCGTCTATGCACTTTGCCTATATGTCTATGACACCGTCTATGCACCTTGCCTATATGTGTATCAGAGCGTCTATGCACTTTGCATATATGTCTATGAGACCGTCAATTCACTTTGCCTATATGTCTATGAGACTGTCTATTCACTTTGCCTATATGTCTATGAGACCGTCTATGCACTTTGCCTATATGTCTATGACACCGTCTATGCACATGTCTATGACACCGTCTATGCACTTTGCCTTTATATCTATGAGACTGTCTATTCACTTTGCCTTTACGTCTATGAGACCGTCTATGCACTTTGCCTTTATGTCTATGAGACCGTCTATGCACTTTGTCTATATGTCTATGAGACCGTCTATGCACTTTGTCTATATGTCTATGAGACGGTCTATGCACTTTGCCTTTATGTCTATGAAACCATCTATGCACTTTGCCTATATGTCTATGAGACCGTCTAAGCACTTTGCCTATATGTGTATCAGACCGTCTATGCACTTTGCCTATATGTCTATGAGACCATCTATGCACCTTGCCTATATGTCTATGAGACCATCTATGCACTTTGCCTATATGTCTATGAGACCGTCTATGCACTTTGCCTATATGTCTATGACACCGTCTATGCACCTTGCCTATATGTGTATCAGAGCGTCTATGCACTTTGCATATATGTCTATGAGACCGTCAATTCACTTTGCCTATATGTCTATGAGACTGTCTATTCACTTTGCCTATATGTCTATGAGACCGTCTATGCAGTTTGCCTATATGTCTATGACACCGTCTATGCACATGTCTATGAGACCGTCTATTCACTTTCCCTTTATGACTATGAGACCATCTATGCACTTTGCCTATATGTCTATGAGACCGTCTAAGCACGTTGCCTATATGTGTATCAGACCGTCTATGCACTTTGCCTATATGTCCATGAGACCGTCTATGCACTTTGCCTATATGTCTATGACACCGTCTATGCACTTTGCCTATATGTCTATGAGACTGTCTATTCACTTTAACTTTATGTCTATGACACCGTCTATGCACTTTGCCTTTATGTCTATGAGACCGTCTATGCACTTTGTCTATATGTCTATGAGACCATCTATGAACTTTGCCTATATGTCTATGAGACGGTCTATGCACTTTGCCTATATGTCTATGAGACCGTCTATGCACTTTGCCTATATGTCTATGAGACCGTCTAAGCACTTTGCCTATATGTGTATCAGAGCGTCTATGCACTTTGCCTATATGTCTATGAGACCGTCTATTCACTTTGCCTATATGTCTATGAGACTGTCTATTCACTTTGCCTATATGTCTATGAGACCGTCTATGCACTTTGCCTATATGTCTATGAGACCGTCTATGCACTTTGTCTATATGTCTATGAGACTGTCTATTCACTTTGCCTATATGTCTATGAGACCGTCTATTCACTTTCCCTTTATGACTATGAGACCATCTATGCACTTTGCCTATATGTCTATGACACCGTCTATGCACTTTGCCTATATGTCTATGAGACTGTCTATTCACTTTAACTATATGTCTATGACACCGTCTATGCACTTTGCGTATATGTCTATGAGACTGTCTATTCACTTTGCCTATATGTCTATGAGATTGTCTATCCACTTTGTCTATATGTCTATGACACCGTCTATTCACTTTGCCTATATGTCTATGAGACCGTCTATACACTTTGCCTATTTGTCTATGACACCGTCTATGCACTTTGCCTATATGTCTATGAGACTGTCTATTCACTTTGCCTATATGTCTATGTGACCGTCTATGCACTTTATCTATATGTCTATGAGACCGTCTATTCACTTTGCCTTTATGTCTATGAGACCGTCTATGCACTTTGTCTATATGTCTATGAGACCATCTATGAACTTTGCCTATATGTCTATGAGACGGTCTATGCACTCTGCCTATATGTCTATGAGACCGTCTATGCACTTTGCCTATATGTCTATGAGACCGTCTAAGCACTTTGCCTATATGTGTATCAGAGCGTCTATGCACTTTGCATATATGTCTATGAGACCGTCTATTCACTTTGCCTATATGTCTATGAGACTGTCTATTCACTTTGCCTATATGTCTATGAGACGGTCTATGCACTTTGCCTATATGTCTATGACACCGTCTATGCACATGTCTATGAGACCGTCTATTCACTTTCCCTTTATGACTATGAGACCATCTATGCACTTTGCCTATATGTCTATGAGACCGTCTAAGCACGTTGCCTATATGTGTATCAGACCGTCTATGCACTTTGCCTATATGTCCATGAGACCGTCTATGCACTTTGCCTATATGTCTATGACACCGTCTATGCACTTTGCCTATATGTCTATGAGACTGTCTATTCACTTTAACTATATGTCTATGACACCGTCTATGCACTTTGCCTTTATGTCTATGAGACCGTCTATGCACTTTGTCTATATGTCTATGAGACCATCTATGAACTTTGCCTATATGTCTATGAGACGGTCTGTGCACTTTGCCTATATGTCTATGAGACCGTCTATGCACTTTGCCTATATGTCTATGAGACCGTCTATGCACTTTGCCTATATGTGTATCAGAGCGTCTATGCACTTTGCATATATGTCTATGAGACCGTCTATTCACTTTGCCTATATGTCTATGAGACTGTCTATTCACTTTGCCTATATGTCTATGAGACCGTCTATGCACTTTGCCTATATGTCTATGACACCGTCTATGCACTTTGTCTATATGTCTATGAGACTGTCTATTCACTTTGCCTATATGTCTATGAGACCGTCTATTCACTTTCCCTTTATGACTATGAGACCATCTATGCACTTTGCCTATATATCTATGACACCGTCTATGCACTTTGCCTATATGTCTATGAGACTGTCTATTCACTTTGCCTATATGTCCATGAGACCGTCTATGCACTTTGCCTATACGTATATGAGACCGTCTATGCACTTTGCCTATATGTCTATGAGACCATCTATGAACTTTGCCTATATGTCTATGAGACCGTCTATGCACTTTGCCTATATGTCTATGAGACCGTCTATGCACTTTGCCTATATGTCTATGAGACCGTCTATGCACTTTGCCTATATGTCTATGAGACCGTCTAAGCACTTTGCCTATATGTGTATCAGACCGTCTATGCACTTTGCCTATATGTCTATGAGACCATCTATGCACCTTGCCTATATGTCTATGAGACCATCTATGCACTTTCCCTATATGTCTATGAGACCGTCTATGCACTTTGCCTATACGTATATGAGACCGTCTATGCACTTTGCCTATATGTCTATGAGACCATCTATGCACTTTGCCTATATGTCTATGAGACCGTCTATGCACTTTGCCTATATGTCTATGAGACCGTCTATGCACTTTGCCTTTATGTCTATGACACCGTCTATGCACTTTGCCTTTATATCTATGAGACTGTCTATTCACTTTGCCTTTACGTCTATGAGACCGTCTATGCACTTTGCCTTTATGTCTATGAGACCGTCTATGCACTTTGTCTATATGTCTATGAGACCGTCTATGCACTTTGTCTATATGTCTATGAGACGGTCTATGCACTTTGCCTTTATGTCTATGAAACCATCTATGCACTTTGCCTATATGTCTATGAGACCGTCTAAGCACTTTGCCTATATGTGTATCAGACCGTCTATGCACTTTGCCTATATGTCTATGAGACCATCTATGCACCTTGCCTATATGTCTATGAGACCATCTATGCACTTTGCCTATATGTCTATGAGACCGTCTATGCACTTTGCCTATATGTCTATGACACCGTCTATGCACTTTGCCTAGATGTCTATGAGACTGTCTATTCACTTTGCCTATATGCCTATGACACCGTCTATGCACTTTGCCTATGTGTCTATGAGACTGACTATTCACTTTGCCTATATGTCTATGAGACGGTCTATGCACTTTGTCTATATGTCTATGAGACCGTCTATGCACTTTGCCTATATGTCTATGAGACCGTCTAAGCACGTTGCCTATATGTGTATCAGACCGTCTATGCACTTTGCCTATATGTCCATGAGACCGTCTATGCACTTTGCCTATATGTCTATGACACCGTCTATGCACTTTGCCTATATGTCTATGAGACTGTCTATTCACTTTAACTATATGTCTATGACACCCTCTATGCAATTTGCGTATATGTCTATGAGACTGTCTATTCACTTTGCCTATATGTCTATGAGATTGTCTATTCACTTTGTCTATATGTCTATGACACCGTCTATTCACTTTGCCTATATGTCTATGAGACCGTCTATTCACTTTGCCTATTTGTCTATGACACCGTCTATGCACTTTGCCTATATGTCTATGAGACTGTCTATTCACTTTGCCTATATGTCTATGAGACCGTCTATGCACTTTATCTATATGTCTATGAGACCGTCTATTCACTTTGCCTTTATGTCTATGAGACCGTCTATGCACTTTGTCTATATGTCTATGAGACCATCTATGAACTTTGCCTATATGTCTATGAGACGGTCTATGCACTTTGCCTATATGTCTATGAGACCGTCTATGCACTTTGCCTATATGTCTATGAGACCGTCTAAGCACCTTGCCTATATGTGTATCAGAGCGTCTATGCACTTTGCATATATGTCTATGAGACCGTCAATTCACTTTGCCTATATGTCTATGAGACTGTCTATTCACTTTGCCTATATGTCTATGAGACCGTCTATGCACTTTGCATATATGTCTATGACACCGTCTATGCACATGTCTATGAGACCGTCTATTCACTTTCCCTTTATGACTATGAGACCATCTATGCACTTTGCCTATATGTCTATGAGACCGTCTAAGCACGTTGCCTATATGTGTATCAGACCGTCTATGCACTTTGCCTATATGTCCATGAGACCGTCTATGCACTTTGCCTATATGTCTATGACACCGTCTATGCACTTTGCCTATATGTCTATGAGACTGTCTATTCACTTTAACTATATGTCTATGACACCGTCTATGCACTTTGTCTATATGTCTATGAGACCATCTATGAACTTTGCCTATATGTCTATGAGACGGTCTATGCACTTTGCCTATATGTCTATGAGACCGTCTATGCACTTTGCCTATATGTCTATGAGACCGTCTAAGCACTTTGCCTATATGTGTATCAGAGCGTCTATGCACTTTGCATATATGTCTATGAGACCGTCTATTCACTTTGCCTATATGTCTATGAGACTGTCTATTCACTTTGCCTATATGTCTATGAGACCGTCTATGCACTTTGCCTATATGTCTATGACACCGTCTATGCACTTTGTCTATATGTCTATGAGACTGTCTATTCACTTTGCCTATATGTCTATGAGACCGTCTATTCACTTTCCCTTTATGACTATGAGACCATCTATGCACTTTGCCTATATATCTATGACACCGTCTATGCACTTTGCCTATATGTCTATGAGACTGTCTATTCACTTTAACTATATGTCTATGACACCGTCTATGCACTTTGCGTATATGTCTATGAGACTGTCTATTCACTTTGCCTATATGTCTATGAGATTGTCTATCCACTTTGTCTATATGTCTATGACACCGTCTATTCACTTTGCCTATATGTCTATGAGACCGTCTATACACTTTGCCTATTTGTCTATGACACCGTCTATGCACTTTGCCTATATGTCTATGAGACTGTCTATTCACTTTGCCTATATGTCTATGAGACCGTCTATGCACTTTATCTATATGTCTATGAGACCGTCTATTCACTTTGCCTTTATGTCTATGAGACCGTCTATGCACTTTGTCTATATGTCTATGAGACCATCTATGAACTTTGCCTATATGTCTATGAGACGGTCTATGCACTCTGCCTATATGTCTATGAGACCGTCTTTGCACTTTGCCTATATGTCTATGAGACCGTCTAAGCACTTTGCCTATATGTGTATCAGAGCGTCTATGCACTTTGCATATATGTCTATGAGACCGTCTATTCACTTTGCCTATATGTCTATGAGACTGTCTATTCACTTTGCCTATATGTCTATGAGACCGTCTATGCACTTTGCCTATATGTCTATGACACCGTCTATGCACATGTCTATGAGACCGTCTATTCACTTTCCCTTTATGACTATGAGACCATCTATGCACTTTGCCTATATGTCTATGAGACCGTCTAAGCACGTTGCCTATATGTGTATCAGACCGTCTATGCACTTTGCCTATATGTCCATGAGACCGTCTATGCACTTTGCCTATATGTCTATGACACCGTCTATGCACTTTGCCTATATGTCTATGAGACTGTCTATTCACTTTAACTATATGTCTATGAGACCATCTATGAACTTTGCCTATATGTCTATGACACCGTCTATGCACTTTGCCTTTATGTCTATGAGACCGTCTCTGCACTTTGTCTATATGTCTATGAGACCATCTATGAACTTTGCCTATATGTCTATGAGACGGTCTGTGCACTTTGCCTATATGTCTATGAGACCGTCTATGCACTTTGCCTATATGTCTATGAGACCGTCTAAGCACTTTGCCTATATGTGTATCAGAGCGTCTATGCACTTTGCATATATGTCTATGAGACCGTCTATTCACTTTGCCTATATGTCTATGAGACTGTCTATTCACTTTGCCTATATGTCTATGAGACCGTCTATGCACTTTGCCTATATGTCTATGACACTGTCTATGCACTTTGCCTAGATGTCTATGAGACTGTCTATTCACTTTGCCTATATGCCTATGACACTGTCTATGCACTTTGCCTATATGTCTATGAGACTGTCTATTCACTTTGCCTATATGTCTATGAGACAGTCTATGCACTTTGTCTATATGTCTATGAGACCGTCTATGCACTTTGCCTATATGTCTATGAGACCGTCTAAGCACGTTGCCTATATGTGTATCAGACTGTCTATGCACTTTGCCTATATGTCTATGACACCGTCGATGCACTTTGCCTATATGTCTATGAGACTGTCTATTCACTTTGCCTATATGTCTATGAGACCGTCTATTCACTTTGCCTATATGTCTATGACACCGTCTATGCACTTTGCCTATATGTCTATGACACCGTCTATGCACTTTACCTATATGTCTATGAGACCGTCTATGCACTTTGCCTATATGACTATGAGACCGTCTATTCACTTTGCCTATATGTCTATGACACCGTCTATGCACTTTGCCTATATGTCTATGACACCGTCTATGCACTTTACCTATATGTCTATGAGACCGTCTAAGCACTTTGCCTATATGTGTATCAGACCGTCTATGCACTTTGCCTATATGTCTATGAGACCATCTATGCACCTTGCCTATATGTCTATGAGACCATCTATGCACTTTCCCTATATGTCTATGAGACCGTCTATGCACTTTGCCTATACGTATATGAGACCGTCTATGCACTTTGCCTATATGTCTATGAGACCATCTATGCACTTTGCCTATATGTCTATGAGACGGTCTATGCACTTTGCCTATATGTCTATGAGACCGTCTATGCACTTTGCCTTTATGTCTATGAGACCGTCTATGCACTTTGCCTTTATGTCTATGAGACCGTCTATGCACTTTGTCTATATGTCTATGAGACCGTCTATGCACTTTGTCTATTTGTCTATGAGACGGTCTATGCACTTTGCCTTTATGTCTATGAAACCATCTATGCACTTTGCCTATATGTCTATGAGACCGTCTAAGCACTTTGCCTATATGTGTATCAGACCGTCTATGCACTTTGCCTATATGTCTATGAGACCATCTATGCACCTTGCCTATATGTCTATGAGACCATCTATGCACTTTGCCTATATGTCTATGAGACCGTCTATGCACTTTGCCTATATGTCTATGACACCGTCTATGCACTTTGCCTAGATGTCTATGAGACTGTCTATTCACTTTGCCTATATGCCTATGACACCGTCTATGCACTTTGCCTATATGTCTATGAGACTGTCTATTCACTTTGCCTATATGTCTATGAGACGGTCTATGCACTTTGTCTATATGTCTATGAGACCGTCTATGCACTTTGCCTATATGTCCATGAGACCGTCTATGCACTTTGCCTATATGTCTATGACACCGTCTATGCACTTTGCCTATATGTCTATGAGACTGTCTATTCACTTTAACTATATGTCTATGACACCGTCTATGCACTTTGCGTATATGTCTATGAGACTGTCTATTCACTTTGCCTATATGTCTATGAGATTGTCTATTCACTTTGTCTATATGTCTATGACACCGTCTATTCACTTTGTCTATATGTCTATGAGACCGTCTATTCACTTTGCCTATTTGTCTATGACACCGTCTATGCACTTTGCCTATATGTCTATGAGACTGTCTATTCACTTTGCCTATATGTCTATGAGACCGTCTATGCACTTTATCTATATGTCTATGAGACCGTCTATTCACTTTGCCTTTATGTCTATGAGACCGTCTATGCACTTTGTCTATATGTCTATGAGACCATCTATGAACTTTGCCTATATGTCTATGAGACGGTCTATGCACTTTGCCTATATGTCTATGAGACCGTCTATGCACTTTGCCTATATGTCTATGAGACCGTCTAAGCACTTTGCCTATATGTGTATCAGAGCGTCTATGCACTTTGCATATATGTCTATGAGACCATCTATTCACTTTGCCTATATGTCTATGAGACTGTCTATTCACTTTGCCTATATGTCTATGAGACCGTCTATGCACTTTGCCTATATGTCTATGACACCGTCTATGCACATGTCTATGAGACCGTCTATTCACTTTCCCTTTATGACTATGAGACCATCTATGCACTTTGCCTATATGTCTATGAGACCGTCTAAGCACGTTGCCTATATGTGTATCAGACCGTCTATGCACTTTGCCTATATGTCTATGAGACCGTCTATGCACTTTGCCTATATGTCTATGACACCGTCTATGCACTTTGCCTATATGTCTATGAGACTGTCTATTCACTTTAACTATATGTCTATGACACCGTCTATGCACTTTGCCTTTATGTCTATGAGACCGTCTATGCACTTTGTCTATATGTCTATGAGACCATCTATGAACTTTGCCTATATGTCTATGAGACGGTCTATGCACTTTGCCTATATGTCTATGAGACCGTCTATGCACTTTGCCTATATGTCTATGAGACCGTCTAAGCACTTTGCCTATATGTGTATCAGAGCGTCTATGCACTTTGCATATATGTCTATGAGACTGTCTATTCACTTTGCCTATATGTCTATGAGACCGTCTATGCACTTTGCCTATATGTCTATGACACCGTCTATGCACTTTGTCTATATGTCTATGAGACCGTCTATTCACTTTCCCTTTATGACTATGAGACCATCTATGCACTTTGCCTATATATCTATGACACCGTCTATGCACTTTGCCTATATGTCTATGAGACGGTCTATGCACTTTGCCTATATGTCTATGAGACCGTCTAAGCACGTTGCCTATATGTGTATCAGAGCGTCTATGCACTTTGCATATATGTCTATGAGACCGTCTATTCACTTTGCCTATATGTCTATGAGACTGTCTATTCACTTTGCCTATATGTCTATGAGACCGTCTATGCACTTTGCCTATATGTCTATGACACCGTCTATGCACATGTCTATGAGACCGTCTATTCACTTTCCCTTTATGACTATGAGACCATCTATGCACTTTGCCTATATGTCTATGAGACCGTCTAAGCACTTTGCCTATATGTGTATCAGAGCGTCTATGCACTTTGCATATATGTCTATGAGACCGTCTATTCACTTTGCCTATATGTCTATGAGACTGTCTATTCACTTTGCCTATATGTCTATGAGACCGTCTATGCACTTTGCCTATATGTCTATGACACCGTCTATGCACTTTGTCTATATGTCTATGAGACTGTCTATTCACTTTGCCTATATGTCTATGAGACCGTCTATTCACTTTCCCTTTATGACTATGAGACCATCTATGCACTTTGCCTATATATCTATGAGACCGTCTATGCACTTTGCCTATATGTCTATGACACTGTCTATGCACTTTGCCTAGATGTCTATGAGACTGTCTATTCACTTTGCCTATATGCCTATGACACCGTCTATGCACTTTGCCTATATGTCTATGAGACTGTCTATTCACTTTGCCTATATGTCTATGAGACAGTCTATGCACTTTGTCTATATGTCTATGAGACCGTCTATGCACTTTGCCTATATGTCTATGAGACCGTCTAAGCACGTTGCCTATATGTGTATCAGACTGTCTATGCACTTTGCCTATATGTCTATGACACCGTCGATGCACTTTGCCTATATGTCTATGAGACTGTCTATTCACTTTGCCTATATGTCTATGAGACCGTCTATTCACTTTGCCTATATGTCTATGACACCGTCTATGCACTTTGCCTATATGTCTATGACACCGTCTATGCACTTTACCTATATGTCTATGAGACCGTCTATTCACTTTGCCTATATGTCTATGAGACCGTCTATTCACTTTGCCTATATGTCTATGACACCGTCTATTCACTTTGCCTATATGTCTATGAGACCGTCTATGCACTTTGCCTATATGTCTATGACACCGTCTATGCACTTTGCCTATATGTCTATGAGACCGTCTATGCACTTTGCCTATATGTCTATGAGACCGTCTAAGCACGTTGCCTATATGTGTATCAGACTGTCTATGCACTTTGCCTATATGTCTATGACACCGTCGATGCACTTTGCCTATATGTCAATGACACCGTCTATGCACTTTGCCTATATGTGTATCAGACTGTCTATGCACTTTGCCTATATGTGTATCAGACTGTCTTAGCACGTTGCCTATATGTGTATCAGACTGTCTATGTACTTTGCCTATATGTCTATGACACCGTCGATGCACTTTGCCTATATGTCAATGACACCGTCTATGCACTTTGCCTATATGTGTATCAGACTGTCTATGCACTTTGCCTATATGTCTCTGACACCGTCGATGCACTTTGCCTATATGTCTATGAGACCGTCTGAGCACGTTGCCTATATGTGTATCAGACTGTCTATGCACTTTGCCTATATGTCTATGAGACTGTCTATTCACTTTAACTATATGTCTATGACACCGTCTATGCACTTTGCCTATATGTCTATGAGACCATCTATGCACTTTGCCTATATGTCTATGAGACCGTCTATGCACTTTACCTATATGTCTATGAGACCGTCTATTCACTTTGCCTATATGTCTATGAGACCGTCTATTCACTTTGCCTATATGTCTATGACACTGTCTATTCACTTTGCCTATATGTCTATGAGACCGTCTATTCACTTTGCCTATATGTCTATGAGACTGTCTATTCACTTTGCTTATATGTCTATGAGACCGACTATTCACTGTGCCTATATGTCTATGACACCGTCTATTCACTTTGCCTATATGTCTATGAGACCGTCTATTCACTATACCTATATGTCTATGAGACTGTCTATTCACTTTGCTTACATGTCTATGAGACCGTCTATTCACTTTGCCTATATGTCTATGACACCGTCTATTCACTTTGCCTTTATGTCTATGAGACCGTCTATGCACTTTGTCTATATGTCTATGAGACCATCTATGAACTTTGCCTATATGTCTATGAGACGGTCTATGCACTTTGCCTATATGTCTATGAGACCGTCTATGCACTTTGCCTATATGTCTATGAGACCGTCTAAGCACTTTGCCTATATGTGTATCAGAGCGTCTATGCACTTTGCATATATGTCTATGAGACCATCTATTCACTTTGCCTATATGTCTATGAGACTGTCTATTCACTTTGCCTATATGTCTATGAGACCGTCTATGCACTTTGCCTATATGTCTATGACACCGTCTATGCACATGTCTATGAGACCGTCTATTCACTTTCCCTTTATGACTATGAGACCATCTATGCACTTTGCCTATATGTCTATGAGACCGTCTAAGCACGTTGCCTATATGTGTATCAGACCGTCTATGCACTTTGCCTATATGTCCATGAGACCGTCTATGCACTTTGCCTATATGTCTATGACACCGTCTATGCACTTTGCCTATATGTCTATGAGACTGTCTATTCACTTTAACTATATGTCTATGACACCGTCTATGCACTTTGCCTTTATGTCTATGAGACCGTCTATGCACTTTGTCTATATGTCTATGAGACCATCTATGAACTTTGCCTATATGTCTATGAGACGGTCTATGCACTTTGCCTATATGTCTATGAGACCGTCTATGCACTTTGCCTATATGTCTATGAGACCGTCTAAGCACTTTGCCTATATGTGTATCAGAGCGTCTATGCACTTTGCATATATGTCTATGAGACTGTCTATTCACTTTGCCTATATGTCTATGAGACCGTCTATGCACTTTGCCTATATGTCTATGACACCGTCTATGCACTTTGTCTATATGTCTATGAGACTGTCTATTCACTTTGCCTATAGGGCAAACTGACCGAGGTTCGGACAGTGTTCCTATCTAAATACTTTCGCTTGTTGTATTTTCAATATTTGACTCTTTAACAGCCAACAATAAGTGGTGAAAGTCGAGAAAGGTATTATTGTTCAAAATTCCAAACACTATATTCGTTCATTATATGAATAAATATGTAATTTAGCAGTTTTAGGCGAGTATACCAATTCGCCCAAGGTTCGGACAGTTTTGACCTTGGTTCGGACAGGGTCGCCCGAAGTTCGGACACTCCGTTACCAACCCTGCATGGACACAGAAAGGGTGACAGATAGACTGAAGTGAGATATTAGTTTCAGCCTAGAATATTCTTTTAGTAGTTTAGGAAAGTAAATGGTAAGAAAGATAATTAATTACATCTATTCTGATGCAGGTAAGACCTTGTTTGTGTCGCCTGTAAGAGCTCCGAACGATAAGAATAGCTCACGTTTTCTATTTATTCAGAAAAAAATTCACCTTTACCATGGGCGTTGTTACGTTATCATTTGGTTACTACTTGCTTACAATGTAATACACATTCATATGTTAAAAACAACTTTCAGAGCACCGTAAATCTATCGTAACTACATCGAATGATCAATGAGTCTGAGCAGGCTGTCATTGTGATTTTGATATACGACTACGATAGGAAGCAGCGATTATAAAATTTTAATTCGGTTTAACCGGCGTTTAATCTAGGCAGGCGTGTATTGTTTTCAGAAAGCCCTGTGCAAGGGCGTCTATTCGAGGCAGGTGTCTATTCAAGGCAGGCGTGTAATTAAGGAAATACGGTAAATCATAATCAGTGTACAGCCGTGTGTATCCCGCCTTCCTGATACGCAACATAGTTTAGCGTTTGTGGTTCAAATAGATTTATCTTTTTTAACTGTTGCATGTATTACAATAAACTCAAACAACAGTTTAAAATGTATTTGAAAAATAATTTCACAACATTAAAACACCCATCTCTCTTGGGAAAATCAAGTTTAAAATGAGTGACTGTAAATGGCTCAGTAAAGCCATGGATGGGAATCGTGTTTTGTAATTCGAAATAAATTATCATTATAAATGGGAAATTTGAAAAAAAACGACAGCCCCTTTTAGAAATTTCGAACAGTAAAACAATCAAAGCATATATGCAGTTAATGGTTCAAGTAATTAATGTAATAGCAATTCAATGATTTACGGTACTCTAACCACGTTCAGACGTAATCAAACTTCTAAGGGGAGTGGGGACCGGGAGGGGTGTGCTAACGCACTCTTCATCGCAACAATGTTCTACATGTGTATTTATTCTTCAATTGTAACTCTTTTCATATGTTATAAAATACGATAATGCTTAGTAAAAACTACAGTGTATCACATTGAAGTTATTAATCCTAATAGATATAGTGGGAGTAGAAGATACACATTGTTCATCTGTAACACATTTAGATAACTTGGTATTCTTTGCTACATTGAGCCAAACAAAACAAGAGAGACAAGTGGGTTTTTAAGACAAATATTTAATCAATCATTTCATTTCATCTGGGTTTTTTCTTGTCTCTTCTTCATGCGTTCAGCCTTTTTTCTCTCTCTTTCTTCTCTGACAGCGGCAGCTTCGACTTTAGCCCGGAATGCTGCGTCTGATGAAATAATAAAAAACTCCGACTTCTTCTTCTTCTGTGGTGGAACGTAATTGATGGCATCAAGATGTGGCACCTGAAAAATAAGTTAGAAAATTTAGAGCATAGCCTACCCTTTCGTTTTACATCGTCTATAATTAATGACAATTAAGAGCCGTTTGAGACATTATGGTCCTCATGAATTCCTTACTCAATGGATTGGTAGTCAGATTTGGTTGACAATTTTATATCTATTGTAACTATAAATTGTAATTTTTAGGATAACACACATGTGCGATACAACACACATTACAACAATGTGCAACAGTAACATTCTATGACATTTATTCGGGCCCTGTCATTTGCACTATTCGAACCCACACTCTCCGAGTCAGGCAACTAACGTCAGCACTAACATGCATGTACATTGTATTTCGAATGTTATTTATATATACTTTACCTCATGTCTGGGAAGGGGCTCCTCCTGCATGTCGATCTGTATCTCCGTGAGCTGGTCCGTGCTCTCATCCTCCTCCTCGGGCTCCAGGTCCATAGGGGGGCTGTTGTACACGAGATCACCGTTGGGCAGCAGAGACACGCCCAGATCCTGCACCGTACTGCCAGCAGGTAGCACCTCTCCTTCCCTCGGGTCCAGGTCCAGGTCCAGGTCCAGGCCAGGGTCCAGGTACTGGTCCACTTCCAGGTCAAGGTCCATTCCCCCCATGTCAGACTGGGTCACACCGGCTTCTCCTCCAAGGATTAAATCCATCACCAGCCTTAGGTCATCATCATCGTCTCCCTTGTCTGATGTCACATCTGTATATACATAAACATATAGGCTATGTACATCAATGATTCATGTTTATAACATTAAGATATTAATATAATAGTGTCAATTATTGGCCAGTTTTAACAGTATGAGCATTGTCTTATAGTAGCCTAATCGTGATGAGAATATATAACTGTAACTTGACGACACTATCATTATTATTATCATTACCAATTGAATATAATGTCGTTTGAATAACATTAAGATGACCATGTACCTGGAACTGAAGCTGAACAGTTAACGGTGGAAGGTAGGAAGGCCTGTTCAGGAATGGCTCGTGGGTCAAACGGGTAGATTCCGGTAGCTCTGAACCCAGAGACTAGGAGATGTCTGTCTGCCTGGAGACGCATCCACGTTTGTCTGAAGAGGTGGAAGAAATTCCCATGGGTGACAGTACATGCAGTCAGAGCCGTATAGCTGTGTACAGCCGTCTTCCATGTTGACTTAAACGACCCAAACACTGTCCTGCAAATGCAAAAACATAATATATTTAGATGCAGCATAGACGTACAAAATTGAGATAACACCGGTGTAAATTTATTTCTTGTTAAATTTATCTTAATTTTGTTCTGCATGAAAGATATTGGTGAAAATGTCCTGTACTTGATCTAAATAATTTTCATACCGGTCAAGAGGCTGTAACCAATGAGAACAGTGCGAGGGAATTTCAATCAGAGTTATGCCATTTTGTCTCGCTTCATGGATTAACTCAACATGATGATGAGAGTCGTGTCCATCGAAGATTAGCACCTGTGGTCTTGCAGGTCCAATACTTGGAAGAAAAACTTCCTTGAACCACATAAGTGATAGTCCCTAAAACACAAGTATAAATTGACATTGTTACTTGATAAATTAACATCAAAATAAAACTTTCCTGAGATATACCTTCATAACAATAATATATACGCAAACATTACTGTAAGTGTACAATATACGCATATGCAAACTGATGTAAATATCTTCTTTTTAAAATAATAATAATAATAAAAGACTAGTGCATATTTATAAAGCACACATATATCCACCCTCGAAAGCATGCTCAAATGACAAAGAAAACTGTAAAACATTTTTAAATAAATGACGTCTTGACTTATGAGTTCACAAAATCACGCAATAAAAGTGTGTGTTTGAATGATTAGAAATAATTTTAGTTGTTGCATCTCACCTGTTTCATCCATCCTGTGGGGGATACACTCAGCCGAGTCCCAGTGGGAGCGTGGTCTCTGTCCCATGACTTGAGAGCTGCCCTTGTTTTTCCCTTGATGACGAGATGCGGATCCATATACGTGCCGGCCGCATTACCACACACAACCAATGTTATGTTCTCTCTCGAACCTGTCTTTGAGTGGAGGTATTTCGCCCCTTTCCTTAAAAAATACAAAAGCAGTAAGACGCTATAGTTAACGATAGTAATAACAGGTTACATTCTTGTCGGACAAAAATATGCAGAGGGTAAAGATACGCACTGTCACATATTCAACCAATATTAAGCATTTCATAATGACACACGTTTTTTTCACGGACATACTATCTCACTGATATCATTGATCATTTTAATCTTAGCGTATAGCTTCACCCGACAGCACTTTATATGCAAAACGTCAAATCATTATTAGAGGTTTAATGCATTACTTTAACCAAACCTTAGTATAAAAGAAAAAATAGAACACTTAAAATAATACATCAGATGTATACAGTACAAGGGAAAACTGTAAAAGCATAACATACCTTGCAACAATCTTATCTGGCTCGGTGGACAGTGACAGGTACGTCTCGTCCATATTCCAGATGCATTCTGGTTTTTCCAAAATGCCGAGGTATTGCAATTCCTTCCCAAGGACAGAAAAGTAGTTTGATATTCTGTTTTTAGTCATACTGTTGTGCCGTAGTATTGAGGTCGCTTCGGGTGTTCTCAAAGAAATGTCCCCATGTCTTTTTTTCAGATTTCTCCACCATTTCTCTGTTGGCACATCTCTTTTAAATGGTTTCCCATTTTCTTTGGCATATAAACCTACATGCCTTAAAAAAGTCTTTTTCGAAAATCCAACTCCATACAGTGCCCTGTTGGCGGCCATGTCAATCAACTTCCTCTCTTCATTGTTCGTGAGTTGAGGTTGTACCCCGATTTTTGCATACATATTTATCCTGCCTGTGACCCGATCAGAAATTGTAGATTTTGCAACGTTATACACATTGGCAGCTTTCCGTATGGACAGCAAACCTTGTCTAACAGCTTGAACAGCTTTCATTAGCCTGTTTTCTTTGGAGGGACTTGACATGCTTCTAACGCAGCTTTTACCTGTCTGACCGACTGGTTACCGGAGATGCGGCCTGTATGACGTCACTTTGCATATATGACGTCATAGGCGCATCGCATATAATGGCGCCATATAATTAGAGCACTGTACCATGCAAAACAATGTTATTTTGTTGTTTTACTGTCCATTATGAAACTCCCGCGTAAAACTAAAAAATGTTCCCGCCATTTTGTTCAGTAGCCGGAAGTGTCCGAACCTTGGTCGATTTGTGTCCGAACTTTGGTCTACTTGTGTCCGAACCATGGTCAAACCTGTCCGAACTAAGGTCATTTTGACATGTTATCAAAATCGCAATTCTAAACCAAAGAATAAATTTTATAGTACTAAATACAAATTTAATCGACTACCTAATTGTTTCTTCATGTACGTGCATTTATTTGAAACACTATAATCGCTTCCTTCATTCCCTGAATTGTCACTCAAAATTTACATTCACACAAATATTTCGTGGATTTCTTTCGTGAAACCGGTATTTGCACCACTCGTTAAATTTCGTTTTTAAAATATATCTGATAGTCAGATATTTCTCAAAAGAATCAAGTATTGTCCGAAATTGAACAGAAATATTTCGAAACCAACGGAGTGTTACACTTTGCTTTATTTTTGTGTCAGCTGTAACTTGAAAGTGTCCGAAGTTCGGGCGACTTTGGGTGGTGTCCGAGCTTAGGTCAGTTTGCCCTATGTCTATGAGACCGTCTATTCACTTTCCCTTTATGACTATGAGACCATCTATGCACTTTGCCTATATATCTATGACACCGTCTATGCACTTTGCCTATATGTCTATGAGACGGTCTATGCACTTTGCCTATATGTCTATGAGACCGTCTAAGCACGTTGCCTATATGTGTATCAGAGCGTCTATGCACTTTGCATATATGTCTATGAGACCGTCTATTCACTTTGCCTATATGTCTATGAGACCATCTATTCACTTTGCCTATATGTCTATGAGACCGTCTATGCACTTTGCCTATATGTCTATGACACCGTCTATGCACTTTGCCTAGATGTCTATGACACCGTCTATTCACTTTGCCTATATGTCTATGAGACCGTCTATTCACTTTGCCTATATGTCTATGAGACGGTCTATGCACTTTGCCTATATGTCTATGAGACCGACTAAGGACTTTGCCTATATGTCTATGAGACGGTCTATGCACTTTGCCTATATGTCTATGAGACGGTCTCTGCACTTTGCCTATATGTCTATGACACCGTCTATGCACTTTGCCTATATGTCTATGAGACAGTCTATGCACTTTGCCTATATGTCTATGACACCGTCTATGCACTTTGTCTATATGTCTATGAGACTGTCTATTCACTTTGCCTATATGTCTATGAGACCGTCTATTCACTTTCCCTTTATGACTATGAGACCATCTATGCACTTTGCCTATATATCTATGAGACCGTCTATGCACTTTGCCTATATGTCTATGACACTGTCTATGCACTTTGCCTAGATGTCTATGAGACTGTCTATTCACTTTGCCTATATGCCTATGACACCGTCTATGCACTTTGCCTATATGTCTATGAGACTGTCTATTCACTTTGCCTATATGTCTATGAGACAGTCTATGCACTTTGTCTATATGTCTATGAGACCGTCTATGCACTTTGCCTATATGTCTATGAGACCGTCTAAGCACGTTGCCTATATGTGTATCAGACTGTCTATGCACTTTGACTATATGTCTATGACACCGTCGATGCACTTTGCCTATATGTCTATGAGACTGTCTATTCACTTTGCCTATATGTCTATGAGACCGTCTATTCACTTTGCCTATATGTCTATGACA
The DNA here is from genome assembly GCA_936450465.1 of Gibbula magus. Lineage (NCBI taxonomy): Eukaryota > Metazoa > Mollusca > Gastropoda > Trochida > Trochidae > Gibbula > Gibbula magus. The sequence continues at coordinate 18,396,531 of OW388302.1, forward strand.
CCGTCTATGCACTTTGCCTATATGTCTATGACACCGTCTATGCACTTTACCTATATGTCTATGAGACCGTCTATTCACTTTGCCTATATGTCTATGAGACCGTCTATTCACTTTGCCTATATGACTATGACACCGTCTATTCACTTTGCCTATATGTCTATGAGACCGTCTATGCACTTTGCCTATATGTCTATGACACCGTCTATGCACTTTGCCTATATGTCTATGAGACCGTCTATGCACTTTGCCTATATGTCTATGAGACCGTCTAAGCACGTTGCCTATATGTGTATCAGACTGTCTATGCACTTTGCCTATATGTCTATGACACCGTCGATGCACTTTGCCTATATGTCAATGACACCGTCTATGCACTTTGCCTATATGTGTATCAGACTGTCTATGCACTTTGCCTATATGTGTATCAGACTGTCTTAGCACGTTGCCTATATGTGTATCAGACTGTCTATGTACTTTGCCTATATGTCTATGACACCGTCGATGCACTTTGCCTATATGTCAATGACACCGTCTATGCACTTTGCCTATATGTGTATCAGACTGTCTATGCACTTTGCCTATATGTCTCTGACACCGTCGATGCACTTTGCCTATATGTCTATGAGACCGTCTGAGCACGTTGCCTATATGTGTATCAGACTGTCTATGCACTTTGCCTATATGTCTATGAGACTGTCTATTCACTTTAACTATATGTCTATGACACCGTCTATGCACTTTGCCTATATGTCTATGAGACCATCTATGCACTTTGCCTATATGTCTATGAGACCGTCTATGCACTTTACCTATATGTCTATGAGACCGTCTATTCACTTTGCCTATATGTCTATGAGACCGTCTATTCACTTTGCCTATATGTCTATGACACTGTCTATTCACTTTGCCTATATGTCTATGAGACCGTCTATTCACTTTGCCTATATGTCTATGAGACTGTCTATTCACTTTGCTTATATGTCTATGAGACCGACTATTCACTGTGCCTATATGTCTATGACACCGTCTATTCACTTTGCCTATATGTCTATGAGACCGTCTATTCACTATACCTATATGTCTATGAGACTGTCTATTCACTTTGCTTACATGTCTATGAGACCGTCTATTCACTTTGCCTATATGTCTATGACACCGTCTATTCACTTTGCCTATATGTCTATGAGACCGTCTATTCACTTTGCCTATATGTCTATGACACCGTCTATTCACTTTGCGTATATGTCTATGAGACCGTCTATGCACTTTGCCTATATGTCTATGACACCGTCTATGCACTTTGACTATATGTCTATGAGACTGTCTATTCACTTTGCCTATATGTCTATGAGACCATCTATTCACTTTGCCTATATGTCTATGAGACCGTCTATGCACTTTGCCTTTATGTCTATGAAACCATCAATGCACTTTGCCTATATGTCTATGAGACCGTCTAAGCACTTTGCCTATATGTGTATCAGACCGTATATGCACTTTGCCTATATGTCTATGAAACCGTCTATTCACTTTGCCTATATGTCTATAAGACCATCTATGCACTTTGCCTATATGTGTATCAGACCGTCTATGCACTTTGCCTATATGTCTATGACACCGTCTATTCACTTTGCGTATATCTCTATGAGACCGTCTATGCACTTTGCCTATATGTCTATGACACCGTCTATGCACTTTGACTATATGTCTATGAGACTGTCTATTCACTTTGCCTATATGTCTATGAGACCATCTATTCACTTTGCCTATATGTCTATGAGACCGTCTATGCACTTTGCCTATATGTCTATGACACCGTCTATGCACTTTGCCTAGATGTCTATGACACCGTCTATTCACTTTGCCTATATGTCTATGAGACCGTCTATTCACTTTGCCTATATGTCTATGAGACGGTCTATGCACTTTGCCTATATGTCTATGAGACCGACTAAGGACTTTGCCTATATGTCTATGAGACGGTCTATGCACTTTGCCTATATGTCTATGAGACGGTCTCTGCACTTTGCCTATATGTCTATGACACCGTCTATGCACTTTGCCTATATGTCTATGAGACAGTCTATGCACTTTGCCTATATGTCTATGACACCGTCTATTCACTTTGCCTATATGTCTATGACACCGTCTATTCACTTTGCCTATATGTCTATGAGACCGTCTATGCACTTTGCCTATATGTCTATGAGACTGTCTATTCACTTTGCATATATGTCTATGAGACTGTCTATTCACTTTGTCTTTATGTCTATGACACCGTCTATTCACTTTGCCTATATGTCTATGAGACCGTCTATGCACTTTGCCTATATGTCTATGACACCGTCGAGGCACTTTGCCTATATGTCTATGAGACTGTCTATTCACTTTGCCTATATGTCTATGAGACTGTCTATTCACTTTACCTATATGTCTATGAGACTGTCTATTCACTTTGCCTATATGTCTATGAGACTGTCTATTCACTTTACCTATATGTCTATGACACCGTCTATGCACTTTGCCTATATGTCTATGAGACTGTCTATTCACTTTGCCTATATGTCTATGAGACTGTCTATTCACTTTACCTATATGTCTATGAGACTGTCTATTCACTTTGTCTTTATGTCTATGACACCGTCTATTCACTTTGCCTATATGTCTATGACACCGTCTATTCACTTTGCGTATATGTCTATGAGACTGTCTATGCACTTTGCCTATATGTCTATGAGACCGACTAAGGACTTTGCCTATATGTGTATCAGACCGTCTATGCACTTTGCCTATTTGTCTATGAGACGGTCTATGCACTTTGCCTATATGTCTATGACACCGTCTATGCACTTTGCCTATATGTCTATGAGACTGTCTATTCACTTTGCCTATATGTCTATGACACCGTCTATGCACTTTCCCTATATGTCTATGAGACTGTCTATTCACTTTGCATATATGTCTATGAGACTGTCTATTCACTTTGTCTTTATGTCTATGACACCGTCTATTCACTTTGCCTATATGTCTATGACACCGTCTATTCACTTTGCGTATATGTCTATGAGACCGTCTATGCACTTTGCCTATATGTCTATGACACCGTCTATCCACTTTGACTATATGTCTATGAGACTGTCTATTCACTTTGCCTATATGTCTATGAGACCATCTATTCACTTTGCCTATATGTCTATGAGACCGTCTATGCACTTTGCCTTTATGTCTATGAAACCATCTAAGCACTTTGCCTATATGTCTATGAGACCGTCTAAGCACTTTGCCTATATGTGTATCAGACCGTATATGCACTTTGCCTATATGTCTATGACACCGTCTATGCACTTTGCCTATATGTCTATGAGACCGTCTATGCACTTTGTCTATATGTCTATGAGACCGTCTAAGCACTTTACCTATATGTCTATGAGACTGTCTATTCACTTCGATATATGTCTATGAGACTGTCTATTTACTTTGTCTTTATGTCTATGACACCGTCTATTCACTTTGCCTATATGTCTATGAGACCGTCTAAGCACTTTGCCTATATGTGTATCAGACCGTATATGCACTTTGCCTATATGTCTATGACACCGTCTATGCACTTTGCCTTTATGTCTATGAGACCGTCTATGCACTTTGTCTATATGTCTATGAGACCGTCTAAGCACTTTACCTATATGTCTATGAGACTGTCTATTCACTTCGATATATGTCTATGAGACTGTCTATTTACTTTGTCTTTATGTCTATGACACCGTCTATTCACTTTGCCTATATGTCTATGACACCGTCTATTCACTTTGCGTATATAACTATGACACCGTCTATGCACTTTGACTATATGTCTATGAGACTGTCTATTCACTTTGCCTATATGTCTATGAGACCGACTAAGGACTTTGCCTATATGTGTATCAGACCGTCTATGCACTTTGCCTATTTGTCTATGAGACGGTCTATGCACTTTGCCTATATGTCTATGACACCGTCTATGCACTTTGCCTATATGTCTATGAGACTGTCTATTCACTTTGCCTATATGTCTATGACACCGTCTGTGCACTTTCCCTATATGTCTATGAGACTGTCTATTCACTTTGCATATATGTCTATGAGACTGTCTATTCACTTTGTCTTTATGTCTATGACACCGTCTATTCACTTTGCCTATATGTCTATGACACCGTCTATTCACTTTGCGTATATGTCTATGAGACCGTCTATGCACTTTGACTATATGTCTATGAGACTGTCTATTCACTTTGCCTATATGTCTATGAGACCATCTATTCACTTTGCCTATATGTCTATGAGACCGTCTATGCACTTTGCCTTTATGTCTATGAAACCATCTATGCACTTTGCCTATATGTCTATGAGACCGTCTAAGCACTTTGCCTATATGTGTATCAGACCGTATATGCACTTTGCCTATATGTCTATGACACCGTCTATGCACTTTGCCTATATGTGTATCAGACCGTATATGCACTTTGCCTATATGTCTATGACACCGTCTATGCACTTTGCCTATATGTCTATGAGACCGTCTATGCACTTTGTCTATATGTCTATGAGACCGTCTAAGCACTTTACCTATATGTCTATGAGACCGTCTATGCACTTTGTCTATATGTCTATGAGACCGTCTAAGCACTTTGCCTATATGTGTATCATAGCGTCTATGCACTTTGCGTATATGTCTATGAGACCGTCTATGCACTTTGCCTATATGTCTATGACACCGTCTATGCACTTTGCCTAGATGTCTATGACACCGTCTATTCACTTTGCCTATATGTCTATGAGACCGTCTATTCACTTTGCCTATATGTCTATGACACCGTCTATGCACTTTGCCTATATGTCTATGAGACTGTCTATTCACTTTGCCTATTTGTCTATGAGACGGTCTATGCACTTTGCCTATATGTCTATGAGACCGTCTATGCACTTTGCCTATATGTCTATGAGACCGACTAAGGACTTTGCCTATATGTGTATCAGACCGTCTATGCACTTTGCCTATTTGTCTATGAGACGGTCTATGCACTTTGCCTATATGTCTATGACACCGTCTATGCACTTTGCCTATATGTCTATGAGACCGTCTATGCACTTTGCCTATATGTCTATGACACCGTCTATTCACTTTGCCTATATGTCTATGACACCGTCTATTCACTTTGCCTATATGTCTATGAGACCGTCTATGCACTTTGCCTATATGTCTATGAGACTGTCTATTCACTTTGCATATATGTCTATGAGACTGTCTATTCACTTTGTCTTTATGTCTATGACACCGTCTATTCACTTTGCCTATATGTCTATGAGACCGTCTATGCACTTTGCCTATATGTCTATGACACTGTCTATGCACTTTGCCTATATGTCTATGAGACTGTCTATTCACTTTGCCTATATGTCTATGAGACTGTCTATTCACTTTACCTATATGTCTATGAGACTGTCTATTCACTTTGCCTATATGTCTATGAGACTGTCTATTCACTTTACCTATATGTCTATGACACCGTCTATGCACTTTGCCTATATGTCTATGAGACTGTCTATTCACTTTGCCTATATGTCTATGAGACTGTCTATTCACTTTACCTATATGTCTATGACACCGTCTATGCACTTTGCCTATATGTCTATGAGACTGTCTATTCACTTTGCCTATATGTCTATGAGACGGTCTTTGCACTTTGCCTATATGTCTATGAGACCGTCTATGCACTTTGCCTATATGTCTATGAGACCGACTAAGGACTTTGCCTATATGTGTATCAGACCGTCTATGCACTTTGCCTATTTGTCTATGAGACGGTCTATGCACTTTGCCTATATGTCTATGACACCGTCTATGCACTTTGCCTATATGTCTATGAGACTGTCTATTCACTTTGCCTATATGTCTATGACACCGTCTATGCCCTTTGCCTATATGTCTATGAGACTGTCTATTCACTTTGCATATATGTCTATGAGACTGTCTATTCACTTTGTCTTTATGTCTATGACACCGTCTATTCACTTTGCCTATATGTCTATGAGACCATCTATGCACTTTGCCTATATATCTATGACACCGTCTATGCACTTTGCCTATATGTCTATGAGACTGTCTATTCACTTTGCCTATATGTCTATGACACCGTCTATGAAATTTGCCTATATGTCTATGAGACTGTCTATTCACTTTGCATATATGTCTATGAGACTGTCTATTCACTTTGTCTTTATGTCTATGACACCGTCTATTCACTTTGCCTATATGTCTATGAGACCGTCTATGCACTTTGCCTATATGTCTATGACACCGTCTATGCACTTTGCCTATATGTCTATGAGACTGTCTATTCACTTTGCCTATATGTCTATGACACCGTCTATGCACTTTGTCTATATGTCTATGAGACTGTCTATTCACTTTGCCTATATGTCTATGAGACCGTCTATTCACTTTCCCTTTATGACTATGAGACCATCTATGCACTTTGCCTATATGTCTATGAGACCGTCTATTCACTTTGCCTATATGTCTATGAGACTGTCTATTCACTTTGCCTATATGTCTATGAGACCGTCTATTCACTTTGTCTATATGTCTATGACACCGTCTATTCACTTTGCCTATATGTCTATGAGACTGTCTATGCACTTTGCCTATATGTCTATGACACTGTCTATGCACTTTGCCTATATGTCTATGAGACCGTCTATGCACTTTGCCTATATGTCTATGACACCGTCTATGCACTTTGCCTATATGTCTATGAGACCGTCTATTCACTTTGCCTATATGTCTATGACACCGTCTATGCACTTTGCCTATATGTCTATGAGACCATCTATTCACTTTGTCTATATGTCTATGACACCGTCTATTCACTTTGCCTATATGTCTATGAGACCGTCTATGCACTTTGCCTATATGTCTATAAACCGTCTAAGCACTTTGCCTATATGTGTATCAGAGCGTCTATGCACTTTGCCTATATGTCTATGAGACCGTCTATTCACTTTGCCTATATGTCTATGAGACTGTCTATTCACTTTGCCTATATGTCTATGAGACCGTCTATTCACTTTGCCTATATGTCTATGAGACCGTCTATTCACTTTGTCTATATGTCTATGACACCGTCTATGCACTTTGTCTATATGTCTATGAGACGATCTATGCACTTTGCCTATATGTCTATGAGACGGTCTATGCACTTTGCCTATATGTCTATGAGACCGTCTATGCACTTTGCCTATATGTCTATAAACCATCTAAGCACTTTGCCTATATGTGTATCAGAGCGTCTATGCACTTTGCCTATATGTCTATGAGACCGTCTATGCACTTTGCCTATATGTCTATGAGACTGTCTATTCACTTTGCATATATGTCTATGAGACTGTCTATTCACTTTGCCTATATGTCTATGAGACCGTCTATTCACTTTGTCTATATGTCTATGACACCGTCTATTCACTTTGCCTATATGTCTATGAGACTGTCTATGCACTTTGCCTATATGTCTATGACACCGTCTATGCACTTTGCCTATATGTCTATGAGACCGTCTATGCACTTTGCCTATATGTTTATGAGACCGTCTATGCACTTTGCCTATATGTCTATGAGACCGTCTATTCACTTTGCCTATATGTCTATGACACCGTCTATGCACTTTGCCTATATGTCTATGAGACCATCTATTCCCTTTGTCTATATGTCTATGACACCGTCTATTCACTTTGCCTATATGTCTATGAGACCGTCTATGCACTTTGCCTATATGTCTATAAACCGTCTAAGCACTTTGCCTATATGTGTATCAGAGCGTCTATGCACTTTGCCTATATGTCTATGAGACCGTCTATTCACTTTGCCTATATGTCTATGAGACTGTCTATTCACTTTGCCTATATGTCTATGAGACCGTCTATTCACTTTGCCTATATGTCTATGAGACCGTCTATTCACTTTGTCTATATGTCTATGACACCGTCTATGCACTTTGTCTATATGTCTATGAGACCATCTATGCACTTTGCCTATATGTCTATGAGACGGTCTATGCACTTTGCCTATATGTCTATGAGACCGTCTATGCACTTTGCCTATATGTCTATAAACCGTCTAAGCACTTTGCCTATATGTGTATCAGAGCGTCTATGCACTTTGCCTATATGTCTATGAGACCGTCTATTCACTTTGCCTATATGTCTATGAGACTGTCTATTCACTTTGTCTATATGTCTATGACACCGTCTATTCACTTTGCCTATATGTCTATGAGACCGTCTATGCACTTTGCCAATATGTCTATGACACCGTCTATATGCACTTTGCCTATATGTCAATGAGACCGTCTATGCACTTTGCCTATATGTCTATAAACAGTCTAAGCACTTTGCCTATATGTGTATCAGAGCGTCTATGCACTTTGCCTATATGTCTATGAGACAGTCTATTCACTTTGCCTATATGTCTATGAGACCATCTATTCACTTTGTCTATATGTCTATGACACCGTCTATGCACTTTGCCTATATGTCTATGAGACTGTCTATTCACTTTGCCTATATGTCTATGAGACCGTCTATTCACTTTGTCTATATGTCTATGACACCGTCTATTTACTTTGCCTATATGTCTATGAGACCGTCTATGCACTTTGCCTATATGTCTATGACACTGTCTATGCACTTTGCCTATATGTCTATGAGACCGTCTATTCACTTTGTCTATATGTCTATGACACCGTCTATGCACTTTGCCTATATGTCTATGAGACTGTCTATGCACTTTGCCTATATGTCTATGAGACCGTCTATGCACTTTACCTATATGTCTATGAGACCGTCTATTCACTTTGCCTATATGTCTATGACACCGTCTATGCACTTTGCCTATATGTCTATGAGACCGTCTATGCACTTTGCCTATATGTCTATGAGACCGTCTAAGCACTTTGCCTATATGTGTATCAGACCGTCTATGCACTTTGCCTATATGTCTATGAGACCATCTATGCACTTTGCCTATATGTCTGTGAGACCGTCTATTCACTTTGCCTATATGTCTATGACACCGTCTATGCACTTTGCCTATATGTCTATGAGACTGTCTATTCACTTTGCCTATATGTCTATGAGACCGTCTTTTCACTTTGTCTATATGACTATGACACCGTCTATTCACTTTGCCTATATGTCTATGAGACCGTCTATGCACTTTGCCTATTTGTCAATGACACCGTCTATGCACTTTGCCTATATGTCTATGAGACTGTCTATTCACTTTGCCTATATGTCTATGAGACCGTCTATTCACTTTGCCTATATGTCTATGACACCGTCTATGCACTTTGCCTATATGTCTATGAGACTGTCTATTCACTTTGCCTATATGTCTATGAGACCGTCTTTTCACATTGTCTATATGTCTATGACACCGTCTATTCACTTTGCCTTTATGTCTATGAGACCGTCTATGCACCTTGCCTATATGTCTATGAGACCATCTATTCACTTTGCCTATATGTCTATGAGACCATCTGTGCACATTGCCTATATGCCTATGAGGCCGTCTATGCACTTTGCCTATATGTATATGAGACCGTCTATGCACTTTGCTTATATGTCTATGAGACCATCTATGCACTTTACCTATATGTCTATGAGACCGTCTATGCACTTTGCTTATATGACTATGAGACTGTCTATGCACTTTGCCTATATGTCTATGAGACCGTCTATGCGGTAGATGTCTTCTGACTGTCTCCTCAGCCACGCCTCAGTAACTGCCTTGAGTTCATCATCATCACCAAATATTGTTCGACGCAAGTGTGATTTCAAATTGAGAAAGTCGATTTGGGCCAAATATTGACTGTAGGGGAATGTTTAAGTTGTTCAAGGCCACAGTGTTGAAGTGAAACCTGTGCAATACTTCTCTTATGCACTGGAGCGTTGTCATGAAGAGTCAAAACTCCAGGAGACAACAATGCCGTGCCTCTTCTTCTCGATCACCGCTCTCAATTGCTACAGCATGTAAGTCAGCATATTAGGCTCCTGTTTTCGTAGTTTAGGTGGTTTATAGTCTGTAAGTATCGTACGCCCCTTGAATCCAAGAAAATGGTCGCCATGATCTTGTAAGCAGAGAATGATTGTGCTTTCATTGCATGGATCCTTGCTTGGTGTAGGGATCCCACTGATGAATCTATGTTTCGTCGCATGTAACCAGATGGGCATGAACGCTATCGGGATCAGCATTGTCAGCAAATGTCAAAGAGGTCACGAGTGGATTCAACTCTCTAACTAGTGTCGATATTGTGCATTTAAATTTCATGGCACCCATCTTGCAGGCACCTTGAAAATGTGCAAATGCTCATGAATTACGATGCAAACACATCCATGAGAAAAGCCACACTCGTTATTCTACGATTGGACATGATTAAGCCCTGTATCCGTGCAACCATATCATCTGTAATGGCTTCAACAGGCCATCCTAACCTAATCGTCCTAGGAGCTGCGACCATGCTGGAACTAAGCTGACCCTTTTTCATGAAAAGAATATTGAGGGGCTTCTTTCCCATAAACATTGGTCATATGTTTATGTATGTCGGTCGCATTCACTCCTTATTTCCTGAGTTTGAGTTTGGTCGAATAAACATTTCTTTTTTGAAGAAACATACATAACCTTTCCATTGACGTAACGTTCTATTAGTTCATGAAGTTGACTCGCGTTAAAGAAACGGTTTTCGCAAACTTGAATGTGCACTTGTACACACATATTACCATGCTGAGGTACAGGTTATACTGTATGGACTAAGAGCTACAGACACGCATCATGGACATTTCACAACACAATGTACCATACGTACCAGTTACAGTGAACTCGTGAATTTTCTTCTCAAGATGGGTTTTCCTGTCTTCTCCGTCATAATTGATGCTGAATATACCTATATATAGGGCTCGGGGAAAGTAGAGGCGTCTGAAACACAGTTTTTTCTTTACTTCTTAAAACATGTTTTACTAGGGAAAATAATAATTTCAAAAATGTTGTCGAAAACATGGTCAGGTTAGTAATAAGATCAAATGAAATAAATAAATAAAATGAAATAAAATATCCCCCAAGATATATGTTCACATGAACAAGAAATGAGTACAAAATCAGCTATGTAAGAAGCACTTGTTTAACAAATAAAACAAGAAATATAAAGAAATATACCATTACATTGGTACATTGAAATTCAATGCATTGTGTTTCATATCATTGTCATCCGCTTTTACTCGTCTAATGAAAACCAAAACGAGGTCATAGTTGTCAGTACCGGAAGTGACGTCTATTAATGATTGAGAATGAATGAATGAATAACGTGCAACTCTAACAGGAACGTGATTTCGAAGGAGGATCCGGTTTGTAAGATTAAATGTTGCTGATCGATTGAGTTGCACGGTGATCAATTGAGGGAAGGGTCTGTTTCATTTGAGTAATTTGTTGTAGGAGCTTTTATTACTCACCCGTTGAAAATATCATGGTTTGATAAAACTACCGTGTTATTACACTTTGTGTAATAACATCGAGTGCTTTCGATTGACGTGATGTGATGATGGTTAAAACATGACGTCACAATATCAGCACCGCGGTCGCAATGAAGTTTGTCCCATTTATTGAGTTCGTGCAACTTAATCAGCGCCTAATAAATGGAATACTAAACTCGGTCCCATTTAATAACATATATAAATAATAAATCAGAAACAATATACCTTAGTCAATTTAAATCATAAATATAATAACACTCATATGAAATCACCTTCTACGAACCGACCCTCTCAGGAAACAAACTTTAAATGCTACAGTTAATCAGTGTCCTGTCGTCATAGACAAAGGGAACGACCAGTTGGATATTAAGCTATCGATATATCGAAGATTTGAGTTGTTTAAATGAAGATTTGCATGCTAAATCAACAGTTTAAAGTTGCTAAAACAGGTTCATATGATAGCAGGGCACACACGGCAGGCAACACTTCAGTGACCAAGGCAGCCTTTTCATTTCGTTCGGCCCTATTGTTACTGTGTTCTAAATCCATTTTAATGAATCGCGGAAGTATTCATAGGGAATGACGACCATGATGGCATAGTCGACCTTTAATTTATTGGTTTTCATGTGTATGTAGAAAACTGTCCTTAACATATTAACCTTTAGAGCAATCCTTTCCATTCGCAATGCACCCATGAAAGAGAGGCACCCAAATAATATCTCAAACTGAGACAACGTCTCTACTCACTTGCCAGCACGATGAAGATGCGGAACACCCCATGCCTCAAGTTTCTTTAGCTCGGTAGGTGGGAAGGTGGTTCTGTGTACACTCCTGTTCACAGCCATGATAAAAATGTAGCCAGCTTTGAGGTCCGGTTCGGCAATTTCCATTTGCTCCAAGAGGCTTCAAAATCGGGTTCATTTTAGAGTATGATTTGAAGTTATACCTAATCTTGTACATTTTTAATGGAAAAAACTCTGAATCTCGATTGTTTATATTGGCTCATTAAAGGACACTATTATGCAACAAAGGAATTCAACTTTCAGTGAAGTGACTATCTAACTTCTCTTAATTAGATATTTAAATTCGTAGGTATTTCTAAATATGAAATAGCTGTACCTGTACATGCTGTGGAGATGTACTTTGTCGTCTATTGTTAGGTTCCCTACTTTATCTTGGTCCTCGTTGATGAAGATGTAAACCGCAGATCCTGGATCGTACCCGACCCAGTGGAGATTCAGTGATTGCTTCCTTTTGTCAAGGAGCCTTAGTGTCTGTCTTTGTAGCCGAAGTAATGTGAAGGTGGAGTTACAATTTTCTGAGTACAAGACCACTAAAATTGAATTAAGGAGCCATAAAATTCAGAGTAGAAGACCACTGATATTGAATGAAGTTATCATAAAGTATCAATTAACAATGTTGAGACATTGAGTGATGTAATATGATAATACTTTAAAAACAAATCATGACACCGTAAAGCCTCAACTATAATTCTTATCAAAATCGAGGGGCATTGATGGTCATTATATTTATCGTACACATCACATAATTAACTCTGTACCCTGGGATCAACAGTTCGTAAGAATTGCATTTTCAGAAATAGGATAGTTCACAGACCAATGTTTAATGTTTGATGTTGAATTGGAAATAACACGAATGAAACAATATCAAATGCTTGCCTACCTATCCCAAACTGCTCGTGTATTTGTCCTGTAGCCGTACACGTCACCTTCTGGTCTCCTTGGCCCCATTTGTCTCCTACAGGTATGGCATCCTTGTTCTTGAGACAGTTTGCTGAAATATATACCACACAAAGAAGATACAAACAGAGCGTTTCTGTGATAAATGATCATTCACAAAGCCAGAAGCTTTGTGACTGAACATTGGGAACTAGATCTGCTGTATAGGAAAGCAATGTTACATGGAACGAAGATAGGACCAGGATCGCATGATGAGCATCATCGGCTATCAAACAATCACATAAGTGGAAGAAAAGTTTTGAGAAAAAAGCAGTGATAAAATATAAACATTACAAGTCCTTATGATGTCACGTGTCAACCAATCTTCAGGGAAATTGTGATTCACGCAAAAATAAATAAAAGATTTTGTTTTATCTGTGACCCATGGATGATACTGAGAGAGGTTAAATAATCTCTACACATACTCACCTACAATACACATAGGACCCCTGCCTTTCGTCTGGACTCTTAACTTCGTTTCTAGACATGCGCCATGAATCCGCTGCAAAAGAAGGTAATATTCTTTAGGATTATCAATCTAAATTTAATAATAGCATTCTACCTAATGTAAACAAAACTCGATCTCTGAAAAGAGCTGAACCATTGTTTGTTTTACTATAGTTATACTATATTAAATAGCTTCATTGTGATGCCATCAATGGCCATGACCCTTAGATATAAGGCTTCAACGGGTATTGTTCATATCTCGATCTCGGGGTTGACAAAGTATTGTCGTTAGGCACATTCCATAGATATTGTTCTTATTTAAGCAGAGTTCGCTAGTTGTCAATTGTTTAAACAGTGACTGTAAATGTGGCTCACCACTGGCATCGATATAAACAGTGTGAGGTGAAGTAGGGTTTAACGCCACTTTCAAGATTATTTCACTTATATCGCGGCTGCTAGTATTATTGCAGGGAGAAAGCCTGCAGCGCCATGTGGCTATGCATTGCGGTGAACTAGCGAACCATGGGTGGTACTACGCTGAAGTTCAGTGTAGCATTGCACCCAAACTTAACTGCGTGTAGAACAGTTCTCTACTGCAGACAAAGTTGCCGTGTCCCTGGCGGGATTGGAACAACAGACCTCTCGATCTGAAGCCGAACGAGCTAACAATTGCGCTATCTCGCCCCATGTATTGTCCAAATAGGCTGTACTATTCACAAAAAGAAAAGCAAACTTAACTTACGTATGTTGTACGAATATATGACTATTTCAGTTGATGTTATATCCAAAATATAGAACTTTAAAATATTTAGTTTTTGAAATAAGATTCTTTGGCATCAATAAAATAGATTTGTGTTATCAAATGTTGACCCTGTTTATATTTTTCAAGTTAAAGAAAGACAATTCAAAAGAAATGATGACATAATTATAGGATATCTAACGGGCTTCCCCTTTCATATCAAGTTTATGTCCCTCGTGAAATAATTTTGGTTTTTCTCGAGCCTCAGCGAGAGTCAAACCAACATTATTTCACGAGGGACATAAACTTGATATGAAAGGGGAACGAATTATGTATCCTATTTATTATAAACTTGTATTTCATACGATTCATTGTGGTTTATCATCATTATCATCATCATCATCATCATCAAGATCATCATCGTCGTCAGCAGCCATGATTGATTCAGTGTCTTCTTCAGGTTTATGTACACATCTCGGAATGCTTTTCATGAAAGCTTTCATTAAACATCTTTTCAACATTTGTTTCATTTTCATCAATTATTTTGTTAGATTTTGTCTGTACTGCTTTTCACACATTTTATTATTTCGAATGACAAAAATGATTTCCTTGGCGAAACCATTTGCATTCATTTTAAACTTGATTTTCCGAAGAGAGAAGGGTGTTTTACTATTTGTGACATTATTTTTCCAAAAAATGTCATCGATTTATTTAAGCGAAAAAAACGTTACACTGCAGTTTCTTCAACAGTAGAGTTATAAAATGCCATATGTTTTCCTTGACCAACAGTGTTATTACAATTATGATATACGATATATATCGACATCAAATGTATAGAATAGGTCAAAGCTACGTATATACTTACCGTTATGTTCATGCTACCTCGGTAATGGAACTTTCCCAAAGTGCATTGAAGGGTTGATTGATTATATCTAAAGAAGTTACAAAACCCGCTCCGTTTACACCTCTGTTTGCACAGCTCGATTCCAAGACGGTTCGGTAAACGCAAAGAAAGGTGAACTTTTATCAGACTGACATAAAACACTCGCAGTACCAAATTCGTTGACATCTTGGAACAATGTGACGATAGAAAAGAATTAACAAAACGCTTCGCTCGATTCGCTAACAACAAATATAATAGAAATTCATAAAACTTGTCAAACTGATTAAAGATAGAAGTTAAACATTTTGCAGTAATATGGAATACGGGAAAGAATTTAACGAACACGTCATTCCAATCCCACATGCAGAATAAAACATAACCATAAAGTTCTTATCAATCTGACTAATGGAAGGTTTTTAAAAAATGTTCCATTTTTTCTCTCAAACTTTGTAAAGTAAATTAAAGAAAATTATCAATTTCATGAAAAACTGTTCGCTTCCAGTGGATATCTAAGAAATATCTAACTGAAATAGTTTCTTTGGTTCTTCAAATCTAGTATGTAAAAACAGCATACTTGTTTTATACATGAGAACATTCAAACCTGTCACAATAAGTATTTTGGTTCATCTTCTGTTGAAGGCTCTGATATGTAGTTTGCAGTCATTATGGAGTTAACTTTTTGGCAACCTTTTACCAGAAAGCTTAAGATTTCGTTGGTGTATCAACCTGTTATATAGCCTGAAATTATTTCATTACCGGGGAGAATAGGTTCAATTCTATGTTACAATGGTTCCTCGTATTGTCAATGGTAGCAAAGGGGTAAAACCTATAGTGTGAGTTGTCGCTTCATGGATCAATCTTTTAGTTATGCCAGCGGCAACATGTGTAATTATCTTTAATATTTATGATAATGTTTGCCGACATTTTAAAGATTCCCCAGGGTCCATTTACATATATTCTCCTACCTCCTTAATACATACATGTCTTATCTACGTTTATTACTTATAGGTATGCAAGAAAGTACCACATACATTCTTTTGAGACACTAAAAATCCAGTGTGACTCACGTGGTCTTTAGAATTTTTACTGTGGTAAGAATTGTTTCAATAATGCAGTACCTATCATTAAATCTTGGTTAAAAATCATATCAATTTCAGTTATGTTCTTCTCTCGGGGTGAAATGGCAAAACTTCAACGAAAGTCCAAAGAATTAATTTGACCAAAATCCATGTTGAAAATCAAGTGCAGAATAGACATACACAATGTATTATTTAATTTTGAGTACTTTTTAACAAATTTGTGTTATCACAGGCATTCAAAATCAACATTTTATAACGGCAGTATTTCAGTATAAGTGGCGTTTCTTTTGCAAGTGAGTTTATCATATCACTATATCTGCAATAAAAGAAATACTGCTTCTTTTTCAGATGACTCCATTCTCTCAGATTCAGGCACCAGTCGCCAGTACTGAATGTCCCAACAGTTTATCCGCGCAGCCACTGAAACCTCCATCTTCACTATCTAAGTTGAATGTATTTCTAGTATATAAAGGCGTTAATCCTGTGCTGTATCGTTTATCGTTTTCTATGTATATTGCAATCCGAGTTTGTGATAGCAATTGCCAATTTTTTTAATCACTTTTTGTTTGAGTCATCATGAAAAACCCTTTATAAACTACCGTCCAAAAGAAAGTATACCATCACTTTGACAAGTAATCAAAAAAAGCAACAAAGGCAAGTTAGACAAGAGCTTTTAATTTTGCATAAATTATATGTAAACATATTACATCGGGGGGTTGAAAACACACTGGGGGTTGAAAAATGGGATTTCAAAATGTATCCGTACACAGAAGGTTATTTACAACAAACACCGTAGAGTCATTGGATCTTGCTTTAATATCGAGTGTGTCTTCCTCGAGCATCGATACACCCAATAATGTGTCTAATGACGTCACGTGGAATATGCTTCCATGCACGAATTAGACACCGTTCAAGTTGTGGGGTTGCTGGGGGTACGGGTCTGCTTCTAATCTGTCTGTCAAGATGGTTCAACAAATGTTCTATCGGGTTCATGTCTGGGGAACAAGCAGGCCACGCTAAAACATCCACATTCATGTGTGAGTCTGGCTGTTTGAGTCTTGCATTGTTATGTTGGAAGACAATGGCACGGGGCTGTTGGTTGATGAAAGGGAGGACAACTGGCTGCAGAATCTCATCCCTGTACCTCTGCGCATTCAAGTTGCCATAGATGATGATTAGCCTCGTGTTCAGTTCACCAAACATTCCTACCAAAACCATAACACCCCCTCCTCCGTACGCTGGTACTTCCTGAACCGTCCCTAGCATGTCTATAAACACGTTGACGGCTCTGAACAAACATAATCAGCTCTCATCAGAAAAAAGAACATGTGACCAGATTAGACCTGCCAACGTCAAACTTCGCTTGCCCAGTCTAGCCTGTTACGTCGATGTTGTTGGTATGGACGCGGTGCCTGGATACCATGTCCCTGGAGACGCCTTGACACAGTTTGTCGACTGATGCGGTGTCCTTGTGCCGTTCCTGCCGTTGCTGTTGCAGGGATGAAGCGGTTTCTTAGGTGGATTCCCCGGATGTAGTTGTCCTCCTGGGGCGTGCTCACCCGTGGTCTCCCACTTTGTTGTCGACATAATGAACCTTCTCTGACCGTAAGGCTCGAAAACTCGTTGTATAAAACCTGACAATACACCCTGTCACCCCTGATCGAATGTTGTAACGCATTTATCTCACTAAGTACCAACACTGCATAACAACGACAACTCATTATAAATGGTAAGTGCTCAAACAGACGAATTTAGTGGTTAGAGTTAATAGGAAATATCAACATTTAAAGTCCATCGACCAGTGTCAAAATCACAATGAAAACATGCAACACCATTTGCTCTAGTGATCAGTGAATTACGTTTAAAAAACTGTCATGTCGATTCTCCCATACTGGACACACATTGAAAAACGTCAGTGAGTTCTTATATTTCAAGTCATTTTCATCATATTGTAATAAATGAAGCTTAGCAGTTACACCAGCTGATTATTGATTGATCGTATAGAGATGCCGAATTTATGATTGTGATTATGATTGTCAACCAATGAATATTTGAATATGTTCAATCGATGCGCGCAGCTCTTTCAACTCATTTAAACTACTGGGTAAAAGAAAAAACTCACCTCAGTTGCTTTCGATTAATTCAATATTTTAAGTACATCACATGCATTTGACTATGGCACGACACAATAATACATATCTGCAGTAGTTTGAATGAATTAATTGGTGACTGGTTAAAGGCGCTGTAGCACGTTTTTTCGCTCAAATAAGTTGATGAAATGTATTTGAAAAATAATTTCACCAATAGTAAAACATCCTTTTCTCCTCGGAAAATAAAGTTTAAAATGAGTGTACATGTTTTGGTTAAGCCATGGGAATCGTTTTTGTAATACAAAATAATAAATTGTGTTCACAATAAAATGGCCGCCATGCAATTTTTGCTTTATACGCAACATAGTTTTTACCACTACAGATAATTGGTTTGTGTAATAAGATGTTTTACCCTCTAAAGTTAATATAAATGACATATTCTATCATTATAAATGGGAAATTTGAAAAAATAAATTTTGCAAAAAACGTGCTACAGCGCCTTTAAAGTTTAGTTAAAATATCTCTGTTTAAAGAAGACAGGGGTAAGAAATGAAATTAACACCAAGATGACCCCTACCATGTGTAAATATGTGCAGAATCAGGCACATGTATTATATGCATATAGAATATGTCTAATATGTCGATGAACAGTTGGGTATCATCAAAAATATTTTTGGCAGAAATTTAAAATTTCATTTAATTTGTTTTTCCAGTTGTAGGAAATTCTTTACCTGTATTAATACCTTTGACGTCCATTGACTATTCTTACATGAGATGGGATTACAATAAAATGGAAATCTAGTTTGTAATGTAAGGCCATATTTTACTGAAATATTTCTTTTAAAGAGAAATGAAATGTAACCAAATATTCTGAACCCCAAAAGTTTCTTATTTCAAGAAAATTCTAAATCCACAAAGTAAAGCAGCGAATGAACTAATTTGGTTATGTATGATACCAATATATTTTATCTATTCTTATTTACTTGAACACAATCTTCCTAAAATAAATACCTTTGCAAAGATCAACAATATCATCAGCATACAGTGCAATTGGATCAAGTGTCATCCCTGGCGATACACTATTTGTGAATGTAGCCCTGTGACTGCTGACAACAGATGTATACACTATTTACAATATAACACAAATATACCATGGATCAAACAACACAACGACACAACGTCAAAGTGTTCTAATCTTACCCTATCCCAGCCTCATCACTGCTGTCCCTTCTAAACCAAATACCAAATTACTGTTTCATCACAAAACAAGCTCTCTCAAAGAGCATATTGATGGTGATTGATCGCTGACCAAGCAAGACAATGAGCTATCGTTGGTTTGTTGCTTGGTGCTTTGAAAGTCACCTTCTCGCATATGTATTTTCCTCTGGGCATGTATGGACTGAACAGTACCGATTGCACATGAGGTGTCGCTCCTTGGGAAATCGGTTGCTCTTTTTAATAGTTTCTAACATCTAGAGGATAGGGTCTATATGTTGGAGCTGTGATCACGAGTTCCTGTTGAAGAGGACACTCGTGGCTATGTTCTTTAGAAGATATGCACTCTTGTGAGCGTCGCATTGTTATGGTTTCTCTTGCCTCAGATTCGTCAGGTGTACTTTTAGGGCCACCATGTTCCTTGTCTGTGACTTGGAGTTAATGTGGTCGTAATGGGGTTGCTGTCTTTCTGCTTCGATAGATATTAGTTAGGGGTTCCAATCATATCAACTCGCCATCCTTGTGCGCTCTATTTCCAATCTTCAGGAGAGTAATACTCTGGTAAGAGTTCACTGTGAAGGCCACCTTTAATAACCCACCATGGACTGACTCGATGTCCTTAACTTGGCAATAATCATCATATCACCCAACAGTGACTGTAATTGTTACTCAATACTGTTAAAAGTCAATATACCCCTCCCCCTTATAACGTCCACATATAAATATATATTAAAATAAAAGAACTGAACTTAACAGACAATCCTGAAGGACATCTACAAAGGACTTAGTATTTAATACTATTTTTTACATAGGGACTGATATTAAAAAACAGCACAAAGATCTTTACACAATAAACTTACGTTTTAGAGTATAGTACAGAAACTTGTACACAAACAATTTATGCTTTAAACTATGTGATTCAAAGCGTATCTGTTAAGTTCCTCGGATACATCGTTATCATCGTATCATTGGATAAATGAGCTTTTGGTTTGATCCTTTGTTATTTGAACAAATGAAAAAGAAATAGTGCTAGATGAAGTGGGGAGGTTGGCACAGACTAAAGAATATTCCCAGGAGTAGCTTTAGAGTGGAGAGAGAAAATTTTAACATTGTTTGTAGGATAAGTAGTATATTATGTCACAATCTCATTGTGTTATTTTATCGTTAAATTGTTATTGTGTTATTGGTGTACAAAAATTTCCCAAAAGCGACATCAGTCCCATTAACCCTTTTAGTTCACTTGGCCACAGAAACGTCATAACAAAGCTAAATAAAGCGAGGAGATAGAAAAATGAGACAGTGTGGATTGTACCATGTCTCACTCAGAGTCTCTATTTCAGTCTCTGGCTCTTCTAGGGATAAATTGTAATTGTCAAATTTTTATACAAAAATTTTCCGAATACAACGTCGGTCACGTTAACCCCCTTGGTCCACTTGGTCACAGAGATGGACAAAACTTGCTCACTTCCTGGAACCTTCCCTCGTCCGAACGCAAAGAAACCCTCGTTATTCCATGTCAGCCATTTTGTCTTGCTCTGTTCATACACTTTAATCTTAGGTCTGAGATGCTTTCCTCTACTGACCTTGTTGTATATGAAAATGCGTGGACGCCTCTCACAGTCAAAGTTAGAAAAGTGGAAGTAGACCTTTTCGTTGGTTTCTTCATCATCAGTTACCATGTAGATTTTTAGAGTTGCACACCCATAACCAACAAACACCAACGGCCTCCTGGATTTGACGTCCACGCCATATGAACTGAGGTAGTACATTTTACGTATCTTCTTCAGATTGATGAGGATTCCTGCAATTAATACAAACATTCGTTAGATAACTGAAACTCATGTCATCTTCCTATGTAACCTCTTTTATAGTTGTTATTTGTTAGAAATCTTAAAGGCGCTGTAACACACCATTTTACTTAAATGAAGTGTTCTCACAAAAAGGTAAATAAGTGTTACCATTATGGATAAATAATACTCCTGAATTAATAAAAAAGAGTTCTAAAACGAGTGTACATGGTTCGGATAAGTCTTGCGAGTTAATTTTCCATCGCGTGATCATTTCAAGGTATTCACATTACAATGGCTGCAAGGTTTAATTGAGCTGACTGATTGAGCAATACCAAAACACAAAATATGATACAATGATTGAATGATATAGGTAGGTTTTGTGACATACTCCTCAATTTAACAAATTCGGTAATACATAGAAGATTCATGTCAACTGTATTACGGTACTGAAGAGGCCTCAGGCCTATAGTACATGAAATACATTGCCAACATTAAAATACAACATTTGTTCTATGTACAAATGCATAAAATATATACATTGACATAATTGGATGTTCGACGTTTTTAGTAATAATGTTAATTTAAGTTAATTTGGACGGACATGATATTTGTTTTTGATATATTTACTTCGGATTGTATAGTAGATGGGACACAGGAAGAAAATGGTATTCATTTTCTACTACATTTAGGTTACAAAATTTTAAAATTCTGAGTTCACTAGGTATATTTACATATCTGCCTTTCTCAATTAAAAGACCATGCGACGAACATCTAAAATGTGTTGAACTTATCCTTTATGTTTTACATTTAGACATGATAGATAGTGTCAATATCATACTATGTGTTCAACATTCATGTCTAAATATCGACAATCACTTGCTCACGCTCGGGATATACCATAGTTAACTGTAATTCAGCTGTATTCTGAAATGACATCCTATATATTGTATGTGAATAATTATACCCTGCCATCTTGCTTTATGTTTAATGTATGATTATTATAATCTGTATCTCTTGTACCACCGAGAGTGGTTTCCGAGAATAAAGAGTTTGAGTTTGAGTTGAGGGACTCCTGTCTCAATATTATCTAAGCCCTTCAAATGTACTCACCTGGTTTGGTCACCTTGTTGCAGCATGTTTTCACTCCGGAATCATCCCGGGAGCCATTATTGGTGCTGTGTCTGTCAGGATAACTGATGTTCAGGGTCGACTACATGCAATGTTGACAGTCACATTGTGTCTCACAAGAGTAATACCATTGGTTGAAGTTCCCGTGGACGGACATGTTCAGGAGAAGTATAGCTAATATGAATGTCGAGTTCATTATGCTTCAAGAGAAACTGTCCCAGGGCTACTTCTGTGTTAACTTCAATCTCACTGGTTTACATATTACCTGCTTCAAAAAAGATATTGTACTTTTTGTGTTGAATGCTGTGTTGAAACTTGTTGAGTCAATAAAATCTAGTATGTTTTGCGTTGTATGTAAAATATAGAAAACACTCACTTTCATAAAGTACTCTTCACCTGTACGATGGAGAGACGCTTGGTCCTTGAACGTGAGAGAAGTGTTGTAAATATTCTTGAACTTATAAAATGAACACTACAAAAGTATGTAATGAGCAAGACTCTTCTATTCTATTTTTAAATAATCTTTCCTGAAAGTTCAGTTTTTAAGGAACTCCACAACTTCGTCTCTTTTACAAAAATCTTTAATAGGTGATTGGTATCTTCGTGCCTTCAAAGTATTTTCAGGTTTGATAAGATGAAAAGATGGAACTCATTTTAGTTTAATAAGACATATTGGTGATTCTGCAGTGATAACCATAAACATATGCAATATGTTAAAACAGGATCTTGTTTTATATAAATCAATTAGTTCCAGAATGTTATCAAATTACATCTTTAGTTTCCAATAAAACATTGCTGTCTCGTTCTTTAACTGTTGGATTCAAAACATTTCAATTGCCTTTTCTTTGCTATCAACTGATGTTTCAAAACGAATAAGGGAAAATCGAAAAATTACTCGTGAAAGCAGTGCAGAAATGATTATGACAACAGAATTTACTATTTTTTTTAATTCATTTTGTTCAAATCAAATACCAAATTGTTGAAAGTTCGTTTTTGAAATATACCTATCAAACGATGTTTCAAAACACACTTGAGATTATCTTATATCCCTGGTACGTCAAATACGGTGTCCTCATGTTATAATTCTTGCGCCATCTGATGCATCAAATACTGGGCTTTGTAACTGGATCAATGTAGTATACTATAAGGGCTTGATCCTCGATCGGAAGTGACCTGTCAAGCCTTGTTTGTCTGCTAATAGCGTAAATTAACACAGCAACAGCTCATTTTCAAATAAATGATTTATTTGACATTGGAATGAACATTCTTTTACATTTGATCACCATTAACATTGTATCAGTTAAATTTTACAATAAATAAATGTATCACTATACTATCAATTTTCTGATGAACATGTTTGTCAAAACTGCAATGCCAAAATAAAATATCTTGTACATTTAAATCATGTTTAATTATGTTCAAGACATGTGACCATTTATATTGTAAGAGCTTTCGTCAAAATAACTTAAATCCTATTTCCAGAACCCAATCCCAATTTTATAGTTACCTGGATACATGGGGTTCCCTCCCTTGAAAACATTATTTGAGTTTCATAGGTATCAGTTATAAAACAATATAAGTGTCACATACGTAGACATTAATATTTTTATCAAATAGCAAAGCACGATGTTACTTTGAACAATAAATACAGAAACCTCTGGATATTGATTGTAGAGATGTTTTTCTTGTTGATGAAAACATAAAGTATGGTATCGCATTATTGGTTTCTGTTAAGGACGTTTGCTCCTCAAATTAATAGTATTAAACTTTTTTTCTAACTTATATTTGTTAAAAGATCAAAGTATATGATTGAAAAATCAGCATTAAAAAATAGGGGGTAGTGTGTTTTTTTTTCGAGATATGACGCCTGTAAGGGTCTGTAGTGGGGTGAAGTACAATTTTAACATGGGAGTCTATGGGAAAATGGATAAAACAAACTGCTAAAATCTTTACAATACTACATTTCTAGTATTAATTTTTGTTTGCTTTTTTGATATGTTACAAAGTTCATGTTCCCCTACCGAAATCGATGAAAAAATATATATGGTAGTGTGGGTTTTTTTAAGCTTTGACACAAAATGTACCTGAAAACCCCCCTTTTTAGTCAAAGTTAGGCCATTTATGCTGTCTAAGCACCTTTTAGAGGTTCTAAAGTCACATTTTCTTTATTTCATTTGTTTTTTAAAAAATATGTAGATGATGTAGAATATCATGAAGTAAATAAAAATTATAAATAATTGTTTTTACTTCATCATATTTCATTTTTAAAGTTCAACAGGAAGGAGCGAACATCCTTAATAATGACATAGACCTGCATATGGCATATAATGTTGTTTGCAATAACAATTTGAGACAATCGATAGGATAAATACGTTAAAACATTCAATTACAATTCGTTGGATCAAAGACACATCTTATTCCTTGGTTGGATGAAACTTAACAAGGGTTCTTATAATTCACTATGTCAACTTCCACTGAATATTATAACTTATATGAAGATATTAAGAGAAATAGGTATTTTGGATATCACCGAAACGTGGATAATAAAAATGTGTTTATTTTCAATCAACTTGGTTTTCTTCACATGTAAATTATATGAATCTCTGAAAAGAAAAGAAATCACTTGATTGAAGAGTTCCATTGTATTTATTATCATCAATCTAGTTTCAACTATTGACACTGTTCTTCGTCCCCAAAGTGACAGGACATTTTTAATGAGATGGTATCATTAGATGGATTTTTCTTGTTTCATTATTCAAGCAAAGATGTTTTGACTAGATAATCATTTTGTATTGCAATGTTTCAAAATACGATTTCTATCTTAGAGTAAAATAAGTAGATTTTGAATTTTATATAACCAGTGTCAGTGTTAGACAGTTTCAAATCATTCTTAGAAGATTGCATCCTCGGTTACCGATGGTTATATATGCTCCGTTACTGTCCACTATATCACCCATGGGAAACCTTATCAGGGGAATCTGTACTCAAATTACCCGCCCTAAGCAGATTGCTCAAACCATAATTTGAAAAATAGAACATGGTCGATATCTAGGTCTTGGAGAAGGGAGGATCACTTTGTTATCATACCTCATCTAATGATAATAATATCATAATATCCGAATAATTTAACATTTTTGAGTAAATGTCATTTTTTATAATTAACTGTTTGAAAAACCAACATTGCCCAACGCTTCCCCCTGAAGTGTTCCTCAACATAGATCACATAGAATAAAAAGGGGCGCTAACCGGTACCGGTGGCACTTGAGCCACGTGACATCGGTGACATCATCATTCCCTAGTGCAAGCGAACATCAAACCCAAACCTAGGAGGGGAGGAAGGGCGGGAACTAACAAGCGTTGGTTTTTCAACCAGGTGAGTATAAAAAATGACATTTACTCAAAAATGTTAAATTTTTACATACTTATCAGGTTTGAAAAACCAACATTGCCCAGATTACCACACCAAGGAGGTGGGCTGAACCGAGTCACGTGCGCCGCCGATACGCGTCACTTTGAACCCTTAGCGAAAATGTGGAAAACCACCCCTGCGGAGAGTGAGCCAAGAGAACGAATGCGGATTTTTTTAATTGAGTGTACGGAGGCTGTTACGCCATCCGAAAGGACAAATCTACGCTCAACCCCTATATATCCGCCCTCAGAACATGTATGTGAGAGGGGGTAGGGTAAGAATCGAAGTACAAGTGCCATACGATTGCACGAACTTGAGTCAAACGTTCCACATTCATGCACCAGGAGAACAAAAACGCGGGAAGAAACAAGTGTTTATTGTACAAACAAGGTGAACAACCGAGTTATGTACACACAAGCGCGTAGGACGGTCAGCCCCTCTTAGGGGGTGCCCGTAAGTAGTGGTCAGTGAACACTTGCTCGGACTGCCACGGCGATGTTACAATGGAAAGCCATCGAGGCTTACACCGCTCTCATCTCCTGTGGATTGGAGCGAGACAGAGGTGGGAGATCAGCAACCTTGGAGGCGCCGATGACTGCCGACCGCAGATAAACCAGATCCCTTCCTGTCAAACTCCTAGCGTTGCGACATAGGAAGAACCGACGCAAACTCGTTCCTATAGACAAGATTCACAGTCCGGCCAACCTTGCGGAACCTCTGCCTCGACCCAATAATCTTGGGGAGGAGTGTATGCCTCTGCCTGAAAGCCCCGCTCTCGCCACATGCAGCAACAGCTCGTCACTCAAAGTTGTAGAGCTTCCTGGTGCTTGGGCCATCAGCGACCCCACAGTCGTGCTGACCAGAGGTCAGTCGAACTTCTTCCAAATCCAAGACGTTGGAGTAACTGTCCCTCTGAGCCTGTGACCACCCTCTTGCTTTGTAGACCAAGCCCAGATGAGCAAAAACACCCATGAGTGAACGCATCTGCAAAGAGATTTAGGTATGCGGGAGGGGGTCTAAAGGGACGCCTGAGAGAAAATCACCCTCCGTGAGGCGGGAGCGGGATAACATGAGGGCAGGGATGGGTTGCAAGCAGAGACTGCCCCTGACAACCTGGCGGTCAGTTGACCAAACACCTGCTACCACTGGCGCGGTGTAAGCAAGTTGGTAAGGCCTCACCACGAAAATAGCAAGTCTAACCGTAGTCGGCACTAGGTCTGATTGTCCAAATTTAGAGCCAACCTTGATGCATGAACAGCCGGAATAACAAAGTCCCATTGAACCCCGAGAACGGGGCGAATGGTCAGAAGAGGTGAGTGTTTGGTCTGACAAACACAGGGGAGTAGAACCCCGGGGTCAGAAGTGAGTGGGGTTCACCGCCGCCTCATTGGAGAACGCCTCAGTCTGCATCGTACTCCTCCTTTCCGGCAACACCCTAGTAATAGGCGGGCTGCTCGAGTCAAAGAACTCCCAGAGGAGAGAACGGAGGGTACGCAAATTAGCGAGGCATAAGGCACGAGGACGACTCTGTGAGAAGGCTTTGTCCCATATTGACGAGAGAAGCTAAGAAGGCGAGTGTGAGGGAGACACAGAGAGTGGAATCTTCACTGCCATCAACCTCCTGTTATGCCTTCCCGAGGAAGAACGAGAAGAGCTGGGCGATACACCTAAGGCCCAACCCTGGCGTCCATAGGGACAGACACCGTATCCATATAGCGAAGCTGCGTTTAGACAGTCTGCTCCCCGCTGAATGTGCTCGGGATGAGGAACGACATAGCTTCTCTCGAAGATATAAGCAAGGAGACAGAAGCCTAGCCTGTCTCATGGCAGGGGACAAGAACGCCTGCCTCCTCTAAGAGGAGCAACGTCCTTTTCACTATTGGGATCTTAGAGCGGGGCATACCTGAGCATCTGTCGACAGAAAGGACAGATGGCCTTGCAAAGACGACAAACAGAGTGCGGGTCTTTGAGAGCTGACTTACATAACTGTCCCGACAGCAAGAGGCAGCAAAGGCGAGGGCATAAGCCCCGAACACCCTCTGAGGACCTGTCTGCAAAGAGGAGTACGGGAGGCCCCTACGAGTGCAACTAGAAAAGAAGCTAGTATCTAAGACAGAGGGCGCAACACAGAAGGCCTAGGAAGTGGAGGCTCGCAAGCCGAACCCTCAAACGTTAACAAGGCACACGATCAACCCACATGGCAACACACATAACTAGACACTGACCCTGATGGTAAGGAGGCCGCAAAACGAAGGCTAGCGAGAGTAACTATCACTCTCAAGGCAACCCGACCCAGAGGCAGTCGCTCCCAAGGTGTACCCTATCATTCTAACACAACTTACAAGATGACCTGCGTAGCGAGACGTTGACACTCAAGTTGAAAGCTGATGTGAGTAATGCTCACTCGCAAGTCAACCCGGCCCAGAAGCGCACGCTCGCAAGGCGTGCCCTACACACTAACACAACTCACGAGGCAGGCCGCATAGGGAGATGCTAATCCTCAAGTTGAATGCTAGCGAAAATAACACTCACTCGCAAGACAACCCGCCGACAACAGGCGGACAATCGCCAGGCGTACCCTCACGTACTAACACAACTCACTAGACAGGACACGTAGCGAGACACTGATCCACAAGTTGAAAGCTAGCGAGTCGGACGCTCGCAAGCCGTACCCTCACATTCTGACCCAACTCAAGAGGCGAGACGATGACCCTCAAGTAACACTCACTCGCCCAGGGGCGCTTGCAAGGCGTACCCTCTCAAACTAACATAACTCACGGGGCAGGCAGCTTAGTGAGACACTGAGCCTCAAATAGAAAACTCGCATGAGTAACACTTACTCGCAAGGCATACACTCACATGCTACGACAACTTACGAGGCAGGCATCGTAGCGAGACGCTGACCCTCAAATAGAAAGCTAGAGATCGTAACACTCACTCGCAAGGAAACTTGCAAGGCGTACACTCACTCGCAAGGAAACTCACAAGGCGTACACTCACATGCTAACACAACTCATGAGGCAGGCAGCGTAGTGAGACGCTGACCCTCTAATAGAAAGCTAACAAGAGTAACACTCACTCGCAAGGAAACTCGCAAGTCGTACACTCACATGCTACCACAACTCACAAGGCAGGCAGCGTAGCGAGACGCTGACCCTCAAATAGAAAGCTAGCGAGAGTAACACTCACTCGCAAGGAAACTTACAAGGCGTACACTCACATGCTAACACATCTCATGAGGCAGGCAGCGTAGTGAGACGCGGACCCTCAAAAAGAAAGCTAACGAGAGTAGCCCCAATACGCTAGAACAACCTGTGACATCAAGTGGCAGCGTAATGAGACGCTAAGCCATATAGGGCTGCCGAGAGCATCACTCACCCGCAGACGAGCCCGACCCTGGGAGCCAACACTACCTTGTCGGAGGGCGGACCCCATCCTACTGAAACAACCTGCGATCAACTCCGCAAAATGGAGAATCATAGTCGCAAGGTTAGGAGACCGCCAGGCGAAGGCTCGCAAGCTCACACGCAAGCAAGGCGGAGAGCGAACTCTCACATGTGACAATAACCCGCCAAGCGGGTCAAGGCATGACTAACGAGAGTCAACGGTCATACTCAAGCAAGCCCGACACTAAGTTGACACATATAAATTGAGAGCCGACTTGCAGGTCCCACACGGGCAACAAAAAAGACTCACTGATAAACCAACAACAAGCGAGTGTGAGTGAGACAAAAAGTGATCCCCCAAGCATAACTCAATTCGTTAACCCGAGACGGAAAATGAATGAACACCTATTCTCAGGCGAGTTCACGCTTGACAAATGTACGTCCGTACAATCACACTTAGGCACATGACACGCGAGAGCAGGTGAGTTGACACTAACTGAATGCTCGTTCACACGCTAAGCAAATGCATGTTCACACGCTAGGTGAATGCTCGTTCACACACCAAAAGCAAAGGCTAGCGAGAGCCAATGCTAACCCGCGAAGGAGCAGACACGCGAGAGACAAACCGACAGCCAGTCAAGCAATAGACACGTGTCACGACCCGCAGAATGCACCAAAACTGACAACCAAACCCAACCAAAGAGTCAACTAATTAGCGAGAATTAGTTCAGCAGTTTGGTCAGGAAAGGACAGAAAGGTACCTGTAACAATATAACTATAGGTTTGAGGAACTAGGAAATCTTTTCAAACCTGATAAGTATGTAAAAAATAATGGTTATATCTTTTACCTGGAACTTCCCTTTAATAAAAAATATAAGAAGAAAGAAATTATATATTACTCTAAAAGCTATTTAAAACATATCGTTCTTCTGAAGCAAAATTAGCTAAATTTCATCAAAGAATACCTATGTCATATACTGTCTTGTAAACATCATATCCTAGCCACGAAAAACATAATTAGCTGCAACTATTATAACCAACATGATGTACTGTTCAGGGTTGAGTACACGCACTGTTGACAGTCACATTGTGTCTCACAAGAGTAAAACCATTGGTTGAAGTTCCCGTGGACGGACATGTTCAGGAGAAGTATAGCTAATATGAATGTCGAGTTAATAATGCTTAACGAGAAACTGCCCCAGGGCTATGTCTTGGTTATCTTCAAAGCCAATACTTCATATCATTAAAGCGTCTTAAAAATCATTAAAGCTCCTTTAAAAGGGAAGGCTGTTGATCAATGAAACTTGTTGATTCCATTTTATCTAGTACACTCAACTGCAAAAGAAACATCACCACATTTTCAACAGAGTAAAAAACGAAATACCACTGAGAAAGTCGATTTTGAATGATTTTTATAGGGACATGAGTTGTAAAGAGGTACTCGCACTTCATTCATCAGAGTATAATCCTTTTATTTGTATGTCTGTTCAACACATGGGGTGTTGAAATCGCTTCTTCAAAACGTGATTGGGCCAAATGTATTTTAGTTAAAAATAGAGCCATGGGCTCTGTAGCTCATCAGGATTCCATTGATTTATTATCTAAGGTTGAATATCTAAGTTATCTCAAGTAATGCATTGTTAACAAGTAAAATAATATGGGTTTTAGATCATGACCCCTGTGACCCACATTTCGAGTCACAGGGTCACAAATCCTACAATTAAGAATCACCTTTGACCAAAGAATCTCTACACAAAATTTCACCTTTCTAGAGCTTTACATATAAACTGGAGAAGATGAAAATAGGTTTTTGGGTCATGACCCGTGACCTAGATTGGGGTCACAGGGTCACAAATCTACAATTTAGAATCCCCATTTGCCAAGGAGTCTACACACAACTTTTCAGCTCTGTAGACCTTTTGGAACTGGAGAAGAATATGAAAATAGGTTTTAAAACATGTGACCCCTGTGACCCCATTTGCCAAGGAGTCTGCACACAACTTTTCAGCTCTCTAGACCTTTTGGAACTGGAGAAGAAGAGGAAAATAGGTTTTTAAGGATGTGATCCCTATGACCCCATTTGGCCAAGGAGACTGCACAAAACTTTTCAGCTCTCTTGAACTTTTGGAACTTGAGAAGAAGATGAAAATAGGTTTTTAAGGATGTGACCCCTGTGACCCCATTTGGGGGCACGGGGTCACGAAATCTACAATTTAGAATCCCCATTGACCAAGGAGTCTGCACACAACTTTTCAGCTCTCTAGACCTTTTGGAACTGGAGAAGAAGAGGAAAATAGGTTTTTAAGGATGTGATCCCTATGACCCCATTTGGCCAAGGAGACTGCACAAAACTTTTCAGCTCTCTTGAACTTTTGGAACTTGAGAAGAAGATGAAAATAGGTTTTTAAGGATGTGACCCCTGTGACCCCATTTGGGGTCATGGGGTCAATAAATCTACAATTTAGAATCCCCATTGGCCAAGGAGTCTGCACATAAAATTTCAGCTCTATGGAGTCATTGGTTCTGGAGAAGAAGTCGAAAAAGCCAAAAGTTTACGGACGGATGGACGGATGGACGGACGGACGCCGGACATCATGCCATGCCATAAGCCCATCGGGCCTTTCAGGCCTGATGAGCTAAAATGTAGAATTTTAATTAAGAAGAGATGTTGTCAACATAAATAAACTTCTCTGACTTTAATCTTTTGACGCGATTTTATTGAAGGACGTCATAAAACAAACCAAAAAAAGCCCTTTTTGACACTCCTTTCTCATCTTGTTAAGGAGATCAAAACCACGATTTCTTAAAATGTGTATTTCTTAGTCATATGAACAGATAATGCTTTAAAATGTCAAATTTAGTTCAGTTGGTTTCCGAAGACAGTCTTCTTTGTCACTCGTGGTTTGAATGATCTTGTATTTTGTGAGGTGACGTCTCTTTTGGGTTGAATGTCAAATTAAAAAAAAACCTCACTTTCATGATTTACTCTTCATTTGTACTGTCCAGGAGGTTTAAACGATGCTTGGTCTTCTAACGCGAAAGAACTGGTGTAGATATTCTCTAAATTATAAAATGAAGAGTACAATAGATGTCAAAAGCTAGACTCTTCTATTCTATTTTCATATAGGCTTTTCCTGAAAGTTAAGTTTTTTGTACCTGCCAACTTATTTGATTTACTCTCTTTTACAAAAACCTTTAATAGGTGATAGATTCTTCATGTCTTCTGGCTTCGGATTTGATAAAATGAATCGATACAACTCATGTTAGTTTAATGAGACATCTAGGAGATTCCGCGGTGATAACTATATTCAATATGTCTAAAGAAGATATAGTTTGATATAAATCACTTATTGTCAGAATTATATCAAATTAAATATGTAGTTTTCAATAATGCAATGCTTTGTTTCGTTCAGGAACTGCTGGATGCAAAACATTTCAATTAACGTTTCCTTCAAATTCCAACTAATGTTTCAAAATGATTAGGAAAATATTAACAATGTACTCTCAAAAATAAGGACGTGGCAGGGGTGCACTTTATAATGCTTCACACTATTATGAAATACGGAAATATATGTTGATGGCAGAGCAACATATGGATTATATATTCAAGATTATTGATTATCCAAATTTATATTTCTCCCTACTTATTGTCCTCATAGCTCTTTCAATAAACTGTCCTGGATTTCAGTACTGAAGCCAATGTATTTCCTTTTCCAATTCGCTCATAGAGGTATACAGTTAGGCACTTTAGGGAATTATATTTAAAGCTTGTTTTATTGCTCCCAAGAGTACGTGTTCATACATCAGTTCATACATCAGTAGGTGTTGTCAATATCCTTCGGAAATAGGTATTCACATTGGGTTTAATATAATAGTGGATTGGGAATATAGAAGACCATTTATTATCATGGTTATGAACTTTATTGGTTTTAGTTGCAATAACCTTTTCTACATTGAAAATTTAATAAATAGCTCAACACACTAAATACAGACCAAATTCTCACAGGCAGTGAGTGCTACAGTTGTCCAGATAACCATACATAAATACATTCAAACATTTGTATAGCACCAATATCCAGCTAAGCTTAGCTGCTCAAATGTGCTTTGTTTGCCCCCGATCATTGGATGTCACTGTAAACGACACTCTTTGTCAATCTCAGCTCCATTTTGAGTATGCACTTTTGCAGCCATTAGGCACACCAAGTTAAATCAGCTTGCTCATCCTTACGAGGCACCCAATCACAACATTCAAACATTGCATGATTTTAACATTGCACAGAAACGTCATAACAAAGCTAAATAAAGCGAGTAGATAGACACACTTCCATATGAAAGAACATGCCAACAGGATATGTACAGAGTGAAGAGAGCAAAATCAGACAGTGTGGATTGTACCATGTCTCACTCAGTCTCTCTATTTCAGTCTCTGGCTCTTCTAGGGATAAATTGTTATTGTCAAAATTTTATACAAAAATTTTCCGAATACAACGTCAGTCACGTTAACTCCCTTGGTCCACTTGGTCACAGAGATGGACAAAACTTGCTCACTTCCTGGAACCTTCCCTCGTCCGAACGCAAAGAATCCCTCGTTATTCCATGTCAGCCATTTTGTCTTGCTCTGTTCATACACTTTTACCTTAGGTCTGAGATGCTTTCCTATTTTGACTTTGTTGTATATGAATATGCGTGGACGTTTCTCACAGTCAAAGTAAGGAAAGTGGAAGTAAACGTTTTCGTCAGTCTCTTTATCTTCAGTTCGAAAGTAGATTTTTAGTGTTGCACACCCATAACCAACAAACACCAACGACCTCCTGGATTTGACGTCCACGCCATATGAACTGAGGTAGTACATTTTACGTATCTTCTTTAGATTGATGAGGATTCCTGCAATTAATACAAACATTTGTTGAATATCTTAAACTTGATTCCCTTTATCCTCTCTATTTAGGTAACTCAAGTCATTTACCCCATGTTACCTCTGTAACCAATGAGCATTACTCTTAAACTTGATTCCCTTTATCCTCTCTATTTAGGTAACTCAAGTCATTTACCCCATGTTACCTCTGTCACCAATGAGCATTACTTCTCACTTCCAGCCACCTCGTTTTAATCAATACAAACATGTTGCTTCCATGTATTCTCTGCATGTGAGTCATTTTTCCAAACGTTATCATTAGAAGTGGGCCTTATTTCTCCCGGATAACTTCTTTATTTAAATCCAATCAAACTCTCAGACTGTCTTGTATTGATCCTGGAATCCAAACTGTCAGAGTTTTTCCCTCAAAATTAGTATTTATTTCAATGAAACATAATTTCTTTCAATATTTACCAATATTATATTGTAGAGTTTGTATAATGAACCTTTGCTCTCTCTTAGTAACAATGTTATCTCTCATTAATGTGGCGATGATAGGCAGTCAGTATATTTAGAGTTGGTTTATGTACCTTCTCCTCAATGTCACACTGTTGATAATACATAGAGGATTCATGTCAATATCATACTATGTGTAGAACATTCATGTCTAAATATCGACAATCACTTGCTCACGCTCGGGAATTACCATGGATACAGGGACTAAGACCTTTAAAGGTACTCACCTGGTTTGGCCATTTTGTTGCAGCATGTTTTCACTCCGGAATCATCCCGGGAGCCATTGTCGTCGCTGTGTCTGTCAGGATAACTGATGTTCAGGATTGAGTACACGCAATGTTGACAGTCACAGTGTTTCTCACAAGAGTAATACCATTGGTTGAAGTTCCCGTGGACGGACATGTTCAGGAGAAGTATAGCTAATATGAATGTCGAGTTCATTATGCTTCAAGAGAAACTGTCCCAGCACTCCTTCCTTGTTATCTTCAATCTCAATTGTTCATATATTACCTGCTTCAAAAGAAATGTGTACTTTTTGTGTTGAATGCGTTTTAAACAATGCACAGTCGTTTGGTCTTGAACGCGAAAGAAGTCAAGTAAGTTTTCTCGAAAATATAAAGAAAACAGTCTAAAAGTATGCAATCAGCAGGACTCTTTTGTGTTGTGTGATTTTTCAAAGACGTTTTCCTGAAAGCTTAGTTTCAAATGTACTCACTAACGTGTTTGATTTACCTCGTATCTGTTACGAAACGGTGTACAGATGATTGGTATCTTCATATCTTCAGACTATTTTCGGGTTTGATGACAAGAACCGATGCACATCACTCAAATTTATCTAGACGTTAAGCTGATTATGCAGTGATAACGAATGCGTTATTCAATATGTCAATACAGTATCTATTTGGATATCAATAATTTATTTTCAAATTGTTATCAAATATGACTTTGATTTTTGGATTTGATAACATGAATCAATACAACTCATTTTAGTTTAATCAGACATCTAGGAGATTCTGCGGTGATAACGATATTGAATATGTCTAAACAGGATATAGTTTGATATAGAGAGAATCTCACCCAACTGTCTTCTGATATCAAATATATCAACACGAGTTGTTAAAAGTTACAAATATCCGAGGCTTGCCGAGGAAATTTTGACTTTTATCAACGAGTGTTGATATATTTGATATCAGAAGACTCGCGGGTGAGATTATATTTATCATCCAAAATCATTCTTCATTAGTTTTTAATGAAAAATGAACATATCTGAACACAAAACTGCCAATTGGCTTCCAGTGCTATGATGTCACAGCATTGTGACGTCATCATGATTGTGACGTCGTACCATTGTGATTTCATTACTTGATGATGCAAAATCATTGTGATGTCATGTAGCTGACGCTCACAGGGCATTGTTCAAAATCTACTGTCAAAACAATATCTCCTAGGAGATATCGTTTGATCTTATACAAGCGATATCTCCTGTGGAACCCAGTTTTGGATGATAAAAATCACTTATTGTCAGAATTATATCAAATTAAATCTGTAGTTTTCAATAATGCAATGCTTTGTTTAGTTCAGGAATTGCGTATTGCAAAACATTTCAATTAACCTTTTCCTTCATATCAACTAATGTTTCAAAATGATTAGGACAAAATTAACAATGTACTCTAAAAAATAAGGACGTGGCAGGGGTGCACTTTATAATGCTTCACACTATTGTGAAATACGGTAATATGTTGATGGCAGAGCAACATATGGTTTATATATTCAAGATTATTGATTATCCAAATTTATATTTCTCCCTACTTATTGTCCTCATAGCTCTTTCAATAAACTGTCCTGGATTTCAGTACTGAAGCCAATGTATTTCCTTTTCCAATTCGCTCATAGAGGTATACAGTTAGGCACTTTAGGGAATGATATTTAAAGCTTGTTTTTATTGCCCCCAAGAGTACGTGTTCATACATCAGTTCATACATCAGTAGGTGTTGTCAATATCCTTCGGAAATAGGTATTCACATTGGGTTTAATATATTAGTGGATTGGGAATATAGAAGACCATTTATTATCATGGTTATGAACTTTATTGGTTTTAGTTGCAATAACCTTTTCTACATTGAAAATTTCATAAATAGCTCAACACACTAAATACAGACCAAATTCTCACAGGCAGTGAGTGCTACAGTTGTCCAGATAACCATACATAAATACATACAAACATTTGTATAGCACCAATATCCAGCTAAGCTTACCTGCTCAAAGGCGCTTTGTTTGCCCCCGATCATTGGATGTCACTGTAAACGACACTCTTTGTCAATCTCAGCTCCATTTGGAGTATGCACTTTTGCAGCCATTAGGCACACCAAGTTAAATCAGCATGCTCATCCTTACGAGGCACCCAATCACAACATTCAAACATTGCATGATTCTAACATTGCACAGAAACGTCATAACAAAGCTAAATAAAGCGAGTAGATAGACACACTTCCATATGAAAGAACATGCCAACAGGATATGTACAGAGTGAAGAGAGCAAAATCAGACAGTGTGGGTTGTACCATGTCTCACTCAGTCTCTCTATTTCAGTCTCTGGCTCTTCTAGGGATAAATTGTTATTGTCAAAATTTTATACAAAAATTTTCCGAATACAACGTCAGTCACGTTAACTCCCTTGGTCCACTTGGTCACAGAGATGGACAAAAAAGATATTGTACTTTTTGTGTTGAATGCGTTTTAAACAATGCACAGCCGTTTGGTCTTTGAACGCGAAAGAAGTCAAGTAAGTTTAGTCGAAAATATAAAAGGAACAGTCCAAAAGTATGCAATCAGCAGGATTCTTTTGTGTTGTGTGATTTTCAAATAAATTTTCTTGAAAGCTTAGTTTCAAATGTACTCGCTTACGTGTTTCACTTACCTCGTATCTGTTACGAAACGGTGTACAAATGATTGGTATCTTCATATCTTCAGACTATTTTCAGGTTTGATGACATGAATCGATGCACATCGCTGAAGTTTATCATGATGTTTAGCTGATTATGCAGTGATAACGACTGCATTATTCAATATGTCAAAGCAGGATCTATTTGGATATAAATAATTTATTTTCAAATTGTTATCAAATATGACCTTGATACTCGTTGTATGACCCCAGAGGTGTACAGATGCATACCAAGAGTTTGTTCACCTACATGTGCAAATTAGTGCAAATATCATGTAAATGGATGTTAATAGTAACGTCAATAAAATTATTGCATACAATTACAACGATCCATCATATACCAATTTGTAAAATAATCATTCTCAAATGTATCCTGTAATCGTTATCCTAATGTATCCTTATATATGAAATTTGGGAGAATGAAATAGACAGAAGAGAAAATTCACATTTCTCAGACATGTTATTGTCTTGTGTTTTGTGTTCAGTATTTTTATTTTGACAGCTTAATTATCGTATGTATTTTGATAATTGCTTATTTTAATACTTATTCTCATTCTTATTTTGACAATTTATAACTCATCTTGTTTGTTCTAGAGCTCACAAAACTGTGCGTATAGTCTGTCTAGATTACCAAAGAAGTGTAGAAAGGTTCACCCATATTGTGCTGTGCAGAAAATGAGAGCTTCCATCAGAGTCTGTTACTGGATTCAATTTTGCAAAACCCGAAGTGTTACAGATATGGAGAGTTCATTCTATGAACATAATTTATATGTATGAATAACATTATGCTAGATCGTTTCATGTTAGTAGATAGAAAACAAGGATCTGCAGCCACACAAAAGACTTCCCTCCCGATTTCAATGGGTTTTATTTGCTTTAGGGTGCTTTAGGACAAAAGAACGGTAGATCAAAGGGAGTGAAACTTTATTGACTCAACTATGTCAATATTGACTCAACTATGTCAATATAGACTCAACCATGTCAATATTGACTCAACTATGTCAATATAGACTCAACTATGTCAATATAGACTCAACTTTATCAATATAGACTCAACTATGTCAGTATTAACTCGTGAAATATCAATAGACGGTTGATGAGGTAGGAGGTAGATGTTGACGTGGGTGGTGTCATGTTGTCCTGACTTATTTGACACGTTACTACGTATAAATATATGTCATGATTGATAGCGTGTGATATATGAAATCTCACTTACGACTGCTAGCCAACGATTCATATGATACTATTTTGAATTGTATTCAAAATAGTCAACAACAGTATTGTTGTTTATTTAAATAAATAAATAGGACGAAGATTCAGTAAACGCAGTTGCAATCATTTATTAATTTTGTTAACTGATAATGAGGTTTCCATCCACCCCAACACATGGTGGTTGTTCTGGTAGTGCTGGTGATGTCTTCATCGTTGTTGGTAGCGGCAGCGGTTGAGACGCTTCAACTAACGATGCTGAATCGTTGTCCTGAGGGTGCTTAGCACCTTGGCTTTTAAGCTGGCAATAAGAAGTCCTGACCTACTGCTTGAACAAAAGGTCTTTATTCATATCGCTACAGCGTCGGCTAAGAAACGTCTCTTTTAATATATATATATTACATAGGTCAAATGTTTATTTTCTAGTTTTCTAGTATTATTATATCTCTAAGTGAACCA
Organism: Gibbula magus; assembly: GCA_936450465.1. NCBI lineage: Eukaryota > Metazoa > Mollusca > Gastropoda > Trochida > Trochidae > Gibbula > Gibbula magus. Next base: position 18,435,972 of record OW388302.1, read on the forward strand.
GTGAAATAGTACAGGAAATTGACGGATAAAATATTCTTGAAAATATGTTTCGTACAGTGAGTGAGTGGGTGATTTCATTTACACAAATCTTACAGCTGTTTTTTCTAGAATGATACTATACGTAAAAAGGTGTTTTATCATAGCTATATAGCTTCATTTAAACGTGTTCAGAATCGTATTGCCTATTTTATATTATCACTACAGGAGCGCAAAGTTAGTCAAGAAATGTCCTCACTAAAACAGAACATATTATGGAAAAATAATTTAACACCAGTTAAGTGAATGTTTATATTAGAAATTTCTGTCAAAGAACTATATTCTTAAGATATAGATACATTGGATCGCGTCTATCTCGTATTAGATAAATGTTTTAGCATTACATTCATTCACTTACCTAGATCATCCAGGCATGTCCAGGCTGAAGCTATAGCTTGCTCTACAGCTCGAGCATGTTAGGAAAGAGTTCACACCGAGCAGTAATTAAACGCTTTTTCAGCGAGGACAGACTGTAGCCTTACCAATTTATGTTTGCTTTGCTAGCCTAGGAAAGACTTACGATTTTCGTTAAAGCATCTTGTCAGGGAATGACACTCACTATACAGAATATAGACAGGTATATGTAATGTATGTATGTATGTATGTATGTATGTATGTATGTATGTATGTATGTATGTATGTATGTATGTATGTATGTGTGTGTGTGTGTATGTATGTATGTATGTATGTATGTATGTATGTGTGTATGTATGTGTGTATGTATCATGTCTTGTTATGTCTCGATAAATAAATAAATATAGATGAAAATATGTAAATATTGTAAATAGTGTAACGCTTTGAAATAAATCGTCATGGTTTGTTATACAGTGTAAATGTCTTCTAAATGGTTGTCTTGTTTTTTAAAGTGAACTCGTCTCGTGGTAATCATCGAGTATTACATCTCTCATTCTTATCTCTGATAGATAGATAGATAGACAGATAGATAGATAGACAGATGAAAACGAGGTCTGCACACTGACTGTCTGATACTGGGGTGTATAAAGAGTATGGAGAAGGCCCTCTTCCTTCATTTTCGACAGAGACTCTCAACGTATCAGTCGTGTTTGAGTTTATGCTTAAAAACGTACGATGGGAAGGAAAGTGTACGTTCCGGATACCCAGAAGTTTATAGACTTTCTACATCGCAGAAGTAAAGGTGAAAAAATGGTGAAAGCTCGCCCGGGTTCGGGTCTCATCCTCATCACATCACCACCACAACCACCAGCACCAACACCACCAACACCACCCAATGAGGACGTGGTCCAGAAAGCAGAGACAAAGGACAAAAGCGTACTACGAAACACAAACGAGAGGACGACCTATCTCCTCCACTCGAGGGACATGGCTCTGCCAAACGAAGGGAGATAACTCTCAATCCGAGAGATATATTTGTATAGTAACTATGTTGTGGCCCTACAGCGCATGCGCCTCATTTTAACATATAAGCATCGGTTAGAGACTGGTCGTTACTCAGGAGAGACTAAGATGTCCTATCAGTGTGCCACGTGTCGAGGCCTGTTGCCCGTAGATGCTCACGGGGAAGATGGGAGCGGACTCTTTACCTGTGTGTAATGCAAGACTAAATTGAAATACACGTATCATCGTTTCATAGTACAAAGCGACAAGTGTACCGTGAGAAGAAAATTAGCTATCCACTTTCATTCGTGCTCTTGTGACGACAACAAGATACTATAAAACGTCAGCGCAGAAGGAACAGAGTGACATTTTACCTCTTACCGGCACACGGATAAGACGTTTTTTAAAAATGAAGACGAGAACTTCAGAAGATAATGTTGTTCCGAGAGATATATTCTCAACGTTTGGCAAGACGACCCAAGCTAGGAAATCCAAGATTTCTAAAGCAAAGTCTTCGGCGAAGAGGCGACGGGTTACATCTCAGAAGAAACCTGTTACCCACCAGAAGAAGAACAAGAACTCGAAATGTACTGCATCTAAAGGGAGCGAGCATAGGAAACCGACTGTAGTGAACATACAACACATCTCGACGACACAAGGCGTTGTGGACAGGGCTCTAGCTGCGCTAAAGAGACAGAGGCTAGAAAAGTGTAAAAAGACTTCTTCTCAACCTCTCCTCACATATCTGTATTAGATCGGAATGGAGCTGGTCGCCTGTCCGGATTGTGGGAAGAGTTTTACACGTAAGGACAACCTACTGAGACATCAGAAGCAGAGGCATGGGTGGACTCCTTACACACCTCCGCCTCCTCCTCCGCCTCCTCAGAGTGGGCAGTGGAGCGGTCAGTCTCATCTTCCTCCTCCTCCTCCTCAGAGTGGCCAGTGGAGCAGTCAGTCTCTGCCTCCTCCTCCTCCTCCTCTGCCTCAGAGTGACCAGTGTCAGCCTCCTCCTCCTCCTCCTCCGCCTCCTCATGAGCAGCGATTCCAACGCTCTCGTGGTTGGGCCAAGCGGTTCGGGGAAGAGTGTATTCGTCTTCAACCTATTACGATACGGCTTGATTCAACCATTACCAGATTCGATCGTTTGGTGCTATTCCTTGTGGCAACCTCTATACGAGAGCATTCGTCAAGCCCTACCCCAGGTCCAGTTTGTGAAAGGACTACCCTATAACCTGGAGGAGGACAATAACTTCGAGGCCCATAAGCAGAACACTGTTGGTTCTAGACAATTTTCTGGTCGAAGCCAAGAATGACAAGCGGATATCCCGTCTGTTTACTCAAACTTCCCATCACAAAAATGTATTGATCTTTCTCCTATTGCAAAACCTGTTCCCGAGAGGTAAGGAATCTCGAGACATTGCTCTCAATTCGCATTACGTGACCCTGTTCAATTCACCCGTGGACAGACAACAGGTGAAGGTATTTGCGAGAAGAATATTCCCTGACGATATAGGTAAATTCATGAGTGTTTACGAGAGAGCTGTTGAAGCGCCTTATGGAAATCTAACGGTGGATCTCAAACCTTCTACGAGTGAAACGAATAGACTACATCTCAACGTCCTGTCACACCGAAATACAACCAGCCGTCAGCAGGGTGGTGGTGGTTCACAACACCACCACCAAGAGATAAAAGACGTCTCACCTGACTCAGATCTTCAGACAGGTCGTGACGTTCGGGCTGAACACACGTCTCATTCCCTTCTGGACGACACTGCATCCATTTCGAGCGAAGACTCTGGACCTTTCACCATGGCAACGGCTTGTACATCCTGCGGCACATTGCTGAGCGATGTCGATTCATTGCAACACCATATACGATCTTGGTGCCCGGCAGATCATCAAGGCGCTTTGAAATCCAACAAGAGGAAACGTGTCATCTACGACAGTGACAGCGAGGATGAGGGACTACAACATCGTCAGAAAGGTGGTGGTAGTAGTGATCACGCTGTCAAACCTACACCTCCTCCGCCTTCACACCACTGGCCAGTCACCGACACGGAAGCAGAGGAGTGGCAAAACGTAGGCTTGCAACGTATCTGGAAACGGGTCTATACCCTTTATCAAGACGTGATGAGAGTCAAACGACAAAAATACCAACGACTAGGTCGGACGGCAGAATGGATAGACAGAAAAATGAAACAGCTTTGGGAACTGAAACTGGCCGAAAGTCTCAACAGTATCCTAGAGTTTACCCAATACTTTAAAGAGGCTCCCCTGTTTCTACCCCTTCTCGTCAGTCTGGGCGACATGGATCCGTCAACGGACCAGTCCACCCTCAAAAGTAAGGTCCGTCGTTTCACGAAACCTAAACTGAGAGACATTCTGACTCACCTGGATATGTCTGAAATTGAGAGCGACTCTGACTCGGATATGGCTACCGAAGACGGCGGGGCTAATGCAGATGACGAGCAGAGTGAATAGGAATAACAAACGCTTCCAGAGATATCACTATCAGTTGACTCTTGGCGTTCAGGGAGACAGGATGCGTTCTAAATTACCCAATTCCAAAACGGTTCACATCATTAAAACATTACATGCTCCTATCAACAGGAAGAAAGAAAGGTGATAAAAAAGGGTCCAATTTCCCTCTATGTGAAAGGAGTCGTGAAATTGGGACCTCCTGGGCGGCGAATTAACACCAAGGATAAGACTTAAGGACATTCCCTATCCTATGGAATACGTCATAAGAGGATAGAGACTTTAAATTGTAACAGAGACATTTTTTCATATTTCTTATACCAAGTGTCGATTGTGTACTGGTAGAACGTCTTGCTGTGTACATGTCACAAAAACAGTTATATATTGTATTTCCAATACTAATGCAGAAAATGTCTGTTGAACCCCTTGCTATGTATCACTGACTAGCTGTCATGAATAAATAAATAAGAGTCTTAACTATAGCTATGCGTTTGTTCTCTGTATGAACGGTGATATACAAACAGCCAGTGTGCAGACCTCGTTTTCATCTGTCTATCTATCTATCTGTCTATCTATCTATCTGTCTATCTATCTATCTATCAGAGATAAGAATGAGAGATGTAATACTCGATGATTACCACGAGACGAGTTCACTTTAAGACATTTACACTGTATAACAAACCATGACGATTTATTTCAAAGCGTTACACTATTTACAATATTTACATATTTTCATCTATATTTATTTATTTATCGAGACATAACAAGACATGATACATACATAAATACATACATAAAAACACACATACATACATTCATACATACATACATACATACACACATACATACATACATACATACATACATACATTACATACACCTGTCTATATTCTGTATAGTGAGTGTCATTCCCTGACAAGATGCTTTAACGAAAATCGTAAGTCTTTCCTAGGCTAGCAAAGCAAACATAAATTGGTAAGGCTACAGTCTGTCCTCGCTGAAAAAGCGTTTAATTACTGCACGGTGTGAACTCTTTCCTAACATGCTCGAGCTGTAGAGCAAGCTATAGCTTCAGCCTGGACATGCCTGGATGATCTAGGTAAGCGAATGAATGTAATGCTAAAACATTTATCTAATACGAGATAGACGCGATCCAATGTATCTATATCTTAAGAATATAGTTCTTTGACAGAAATTTCTAATATAAACATTCACTTAACTGGTGTTAAATTATTTTCCCATAATATGTTCTGTTTTAGTGAGGACATTTCTTGACTAACTTTGTGCTCCTGTAGTGATAATATAAAATAGGCAATACGATTCTGAACACGTTTAAATGAAGCTATGTAGCTATGATAAAACACCTTTAAACGTATAGTATCATTCTAGAAAAAACAGCTGCAAGATTTGTGTAAATGAAATCACCCACTCACTCACTGTATGAAACATATTTTCAAGAATATTTTATCCGTCAATTTCGTGTACTATTTCACTGGTTCACTTAGAGATATAATAATACTAGAAAACTAGAAAATAAACATTTGACCTATGTAATATATAGATATTAAAAGAGACGTTTCTTAGCCGACGCTGTAGCGATATGAATAAAGACATTTTGTTCAAGCAGTAGGTCAGGACTTCTTATTGCCAGCTTAAAAGCCAAGGTGCTAAGCACCCTCAGCACAACGATTCAGCACCGTTAGTGGAAACGTCTCAACCGCTGCCGCTACCAACAACGATGAAGACATCACCAGCACTACCAGAACAACCACCATGTGTTGGGGTGGATGGAAACCTCATTATCAGTTAACAAAATTAATAAATGATTGCAACTGCGTTTACTGAATCTTCGTCCTATTTATTTATTTAAATAAACAACAATACTGTTGTTGACTATTTTGAATACAATTCAAAATAGTATCATATGAATCGTTGGCTAGCAGTCGTAAGTGAGATTTCATATATCACACGCTATCAATCATGACATATATTTATACGTAGTAACGTGTCAAATAAGTCAGGACAACATGACACCACCCACGTCAACATCTACCTCCTACCTCATCAACCGTCTATTGATATTTCACGAGTTAATACTGACATAGTTGAGTCTATATTGATAAAGTTGAGTCTATATTGACATAGTTGAGTCTATATTGACATAGTTGAGTCAATATTGACATGGTTGAGGTTATATTGACATAGTTGAGTCAATATTGACATAGTTGAGTCAATAAAGTTTCACTCCCTTTGATCTACCGTTCTTTTGTCCTAAAGCACCCTAAAGCAAATAAAACCCATTGAAATCGGGAGGGAAGTCTTTTGTGTGGCTGCAGATCCTTGTTTTCTATCTACTCATGTTACTTGACTTATCTTAGTATTATGCTTTTTCCGTGCTTTGCTTGCTCAAAGCAGTACAAACATTATTACCCGGTTGTCGACACATGATCAATAAATGTGTCTTTCTTTCAACTCCCTGAGGAGTGTTCAACTCCAATTTTCCAAAGCAAGACGTAAGTCGCACCAGTCTCCATTTCTGGTTAATTTGAGCCTTGCAGCATTTCCATCACTTTTCTATGCTAGCGAATCAGAGCCAACTATGCAGTTGAGGTGCAGTGCTCAACTATTTTAGACCGGAAAAGTGAAGGAAATGCTTAAAGACTTAAATCAGCCAGTAATAAAGACAGGAAAACACTGAAAACTGAAATTGATTATTTTTGCAATAAACATTTATTGTGAAAATATTATCAATCGGTGGAAATGCATTTATAGTAAATATATCAGAAAAACAAAATCCAGTAAAACAGTAGCCCAACTGAGCATATTGACAAACATTGCTCTGAGAAAGTGATGATAATGTGCAGGTGTCACATTTCAGCCCATTTCATGCATAAACTACTGTCCATCAATCATGCCAAAAGTTTATTTTGAATATGGTGACCATATTCAAATTGAAATTTATCTCACACATTTATTAACTCATGACAAATAGAACAAGGCGGGCCGAAGAGCATCTCTGACGTCATAGCCCAACCCCTGCATATCGCCACAGGCAGAAGTCGGTGCGGTTCTTTTATTAGTAATTAGTAACTCAACACGGCTTTCCATATTATTTTCCATATTATTTTCCGAGGAGTATGTTTTTAAAAGTATATTTTATTATAACAGAATATAAATGTTTATACATATTCTCCTTTAATGAAGCCTACTAGAACAATAAGCATCAGTCCGATGATTGCTTGAGCATTCCCAGCTATGACGTCATGCCTACATTGGCCTATTAATGAGCTACGCTGCATAAATTAATGACCGTTGAACCGTTGCACCGAATCTACAATGAAACTGGTGCTACTATTACTACTGCTCACTGAACGAGTTAATCCAGAATTCTGCTCAGTTAATGAAGTGACGAATACCTCATAGAGATCCAAACAACCTGTTTTGTCTGATAGGTGCTTACCAAAATATGCAAAAACTTAGGAAGTTTAGAAGAACGCATGTGGATACTGATTTAAATGAGTAAACAGACAGTAAAAGGAACATTACATACATTCGTCAAAAAACATAGAAAATTTAACCGTCTGCCGTAAATTTAATTGAATTTCTTAATGAGCCAAATCTCTTTTGAAAAACTGTTAATCACATACTGTAGTATGGTAATTCTAAAGAAAACATCAACGGACAAAATGCTGACATAGATTTTCTAACTGTCGACTGCCTGTGAATGTATATGTATGTATTCTCTGTTGTGACACGTTGTTGGCCTAAGTATCAACTGACCTGACCTGACATACGAGGTAACATGGTTATATTTGGGATAATACTACCTTCAATAGTACAAATTCTTGTACCTTTTCGGGACACACCGAGTAAGGCCACTATCGCCAGCACTGACCATACCATCAGTTTACCACACGACCACCGGACCTCGACGCGAGGCCATACGAGGGTTAACCAAACAGTTCGTGTCTAGAAGTATCACTTTATTGCATTTTATTTTCAACATAGTCTCCATTGAAGTATCACTTTATTGCATTTTATTTTCAACATAGTCTCCATTGATACCAATACATTTGGACCAACCATGTTGAAGTTTCATTATTCTCATCTTATAGAACACACCATCCTGGGCCTCAAGAAATGTCTTCAGGATGTGATTATCAGCAAAAACGTGTCCATGCAAATGGTTATTCGGTTTGAGAATGAGGAAGAAGCCGATGGGATCTCACAAGAGTAAGATGGGTTAAATATTCCCTTCACGTGTATGTTCAGGAGGCGTATAGCAATTATGAAGGTCGAGTGCATTATGGGTTAAGATGAATTGCTCCAACGCTAGTGTAGCCTACTTCCAAGTTATCTTCCGTACCAATAGTTGGTATATCTGATCTGCATCAGTTACTCTTCACCCGTGCGAGTTCATGTTTACGCAGTGTACAAGCTCATTGAACTCAAGTGCTGTACGTATTCTCGAAACAACAAAATGAACGGTCAAAATTCCCCCCCCCCCCCCCCCCCCCCCCCCCCCCCCCCCTTACGACTCACGGAGTAAAAGTTACACTAAGTACCGTCCGGAATAAGATGGAAGTTGTTGCTTCTTTGCTTGGCGCTCAGCATTATAAGGATAGAACAACGCTTGAACTGGCGCTGCACTGTGGCTACCGGTTGCAAAATGCACAAACTAAATTTCCTATGTACTTTGTATTGCGGACAATAAAGTGTTAAAGAATTTTTTTTAATTATGACACAAATGGTACCAAAGGTTCACAGAACTATTAACAGTTGACTTAGCTGTTTTTGTTGGAAGTATATAAATATTTTAAAATGATTCCGGCCAGGAAAATAAGACGAAAATAATAATCTTTATCTTTTTAGGGTCTGTTTGAACCCGAATATATTTTAAATTAAAATAGAGGAACATCCATTGTGTTGTTGGGGTCACATATGTCAAACGTTATAAATGGTGTTGTTTTACCGAGAAGTACTGACTGTTACCGAGAGTTACCATTTTGATGACAATCGACACTGTATATCGACAATATAATTAGTGTAAAAGTATCGATTTCTGATCGAAAGCCGGATAATGAACCGCGTGTGACGCGTGTCAATTAGTCAAACGTCATTTTGGAAACTTATTTACATCATTCAAAAAGCCAACTTTGAGCTGATAATGTTTTATAGGTCTCATAACTAATTTGCATCTAAATGGGACTTGTAGTTTAGGTTTATGCACAAGAATAATGATGTTACTCGAATTTAATCGGAAACTACTAATTATGATATATTTGGCGATTGGAGATGAATATTCAATGTTAGTGAACTTATTTGAACTAAAATCATCACATATCGTATGTTGGCAAGCCAAATAAAAGTTTATGAAACACAATGGATGTATCTTCAAGTCATACCATGGTTAATTTAACTCACTATAACACTTGGAGATTATGAAATAGCGAGTTAATAACAAGCACACCAGGCCTGTTTGATTCACCAGGTCTGTTAGATAGAGTTCTGTCTGGTATTTTTGTGGAAACGAAATTCGAGAGAACATTCCTGTTTACACATATATGTTATTGATACATACTTATTGCAAGGTGAAAATAATACTGCGGGTAATATTATTATGACTTTATTTTGAAAATTTGATAAAGGCTAAGGGACATTCGTTCAAAACTTAAAACGAGTTTTCATTTCACCTGATGCAAAAAAGATGGCGTACAGTTGATGATAAATGTCGCCATCTTGGATAATTTGCTTTACGTGAAATGAAAACTCGCTATAGTGTACCTCATTTTACAACTTTGTAATAACTAAATACATACACTGGTAGAGTATTGACATAGCAATACATAACATATCTTAAAACTAATAAATAATGTGTTGTTATGATGTAGCGAAGTTTTCCCCACTCGCATCGCCGATGTATGGCTTCAGTTTCATTGTTTTTATTTTCAACAAATGTGTGTTTGTGTTTATCATGTTGTGAACATACACTCATCAAAATGTTACCTTCATCAGTATCTTTCAATTTCACTGTCTTTTAATCATGTATTAATAACAGGAATATCCTCTCGAATTTCGTTTCCACAAAAAATACCCCGATAGAACCATCCCTTTAAGAAACCATAAATAGACTGTTGCTATCTTCATGTCTTCGGGTTGTTTACGGATTAGAAAATATGGATCGATGCAACTGTTGCAACTGTACAAATGTTTAATGAGATGTTTCGGAGATGCTCTGGTGATAGCGATAACGTTTTCAATATGTCAACGGATCAACATTGATATAAATCACTTATTTTCAGATGGTTATCACTTTAAATATTTAGTTTTAATAATATAATACTGTTCGTCTTTGTGTATCTGTTCGATGCAATGGATTTAAAGTAACTTTCATCAACTAAGTTTCAAAATTAACAAGCTATATCCCACATATAGTGGAAACAGTCTGAAATATCTTGAATGATTATGGAGTTTTATTCTTTAAATAATCCAAAATAATAAATTTTAAATTATTCTACACAAAAATATTGGACTACTTCACAACCTGTATTGATCACAGCTTTACGGTTTTTAAAGGTTAGATGAAATGACATATGGTCACATTCGTTTTCGTTGAAAAGGGGTTTCAATTTGACAATTGCTCGATTTTAAATTTCTGAAATCGACCCATAAATTACTTATATACAGCTTTTTAAAAAAGTGCCTAATTAAGCCCCGGCGACCAGAATGAAAGTGGGCGGGGGTGGTCGCTGAAGCGTATCGTGTTGTGACGTACGTAGAGGAGCCTCATCATGGCCGCTAATCATAATTTAACGCGTTTTCCCCACTTTTAAACTGCTAATATAAGACAGAAAACTTCATCAAAACAACCCCAATTTTCGATAAACGGATTACTTAACTATTCAACTAGAGATTTCATATAGTTACAACAACTGGGGCGTGCTTAATTAGAGTGCATTCTGCGCTTTTGTATAGTATGTTTGTAGCAATTAATCGCGGAACTAGAAGGGAAGGTATGACAGTTCAAGTGACACTGAAACAAGGGAAGAAGATTATCGCGGGAATCGGGCGAAGAGAGATTAAGTAGCATCAATTGATCAAATTATGTTGTATAATCGGCATGTTAATTTTGTTTTGTATGTATTAATAAATAAATATATATGGTAGGTATAATTTCATATACACTGAACGATTGACTGTTCAAATAAGCGAGACAATATTGCAGATTTATAAATAACATTGTGTATTTAATATAAAAGATTACTGTATTTTAAGTTTGTCAATTAAAATATTCTTTATATGATGTAATGCAATGCAAACCATTTTCACTTAACTTTCATGAATAAATAAATGAACTGGATTGGTCAACAAGCTCAATGAAATTTACATGAAGATTGCTCTATTGTACACGCTAAACATATATATTATGATTACACAGATTGATATAGACAACGAACATTATCGAATAAAAGAATTATGTTACCAGAAGCATTTTAATGAACATCTCGTTAATGAAAACGAAATGGTTTAATTAATATTCTGATAGCTTTTATGTGTCACTTCTGCACATTAACACACAATTCTCAGTTTAGCGGACCATATAGATGTTTCTTCCAGATCAAAGTGGAGTAGTGTTGTTACAGCAAATTAGTTTCCGCAATTAAGAAGCTGAGTATGTGAGAAGGAAGGAGTGTAATTATGTTTGTACAGATAACAAGTTTACTGGACCGATTCAATTATATAACAAATGGCAAGTCGGTGACCAGCATGTCATACATGTTTATTGTCAAACGTCCTGTCTTGGCGACACAAAGGAAATACGAAATAAACATTAACGCGACATTCAGTCTAGATGTTGTCAGCTAATGAAATTATTTTTAGTGTAAAATGGTCATAACTATTTGGTTTTCTATCTTGCCATTTGCAAAAAGACTTTTGCTGAAAGAGGGTCATTATTTGACCATCTTCTGTTTCCAAGTACTGTCATTGATGGAATTATAGGTTTACGTTTTGTGTCTAATGTGCATTTGGATATTCATATTGTCCTTTTGGATACGTTTATAAGGTAAGTTTCTTACATTAATTGACACTCTTGATGAATTGTCAATTTAATACGATGTGTATTTGATTATATTTGATTAACCACGCATTTTATTGAAAACATTATCGTATCATCTATTAGATTCTGAATGTTTTGATGTGTAATAAGTGATAACTTAATCGTAAAATGTAACATTGGGATGCGATGTTTTCGTAGGTGGATTCGTAGACGTATTATTATCGTTGTTAATGAAATTCTATTGATGTTTTAAAATATGTGGTGAGTTACTTTGATTGTTGTAATGTACAGTTAGTAAATTAGGTTGTCGGTTGATTAACGACGTTTAAAAACAGGATGTTGGGAAATGCTTTTATTGTCGATGGCTTACAATAGGGCCTACTTCGCCGGCGTGCTTATCTCACTTTTGTTGTTTTATTTTAAACACAAACATTCTCTTACAAAAAATAACAACAACACCGACTATCTGATTTCGTTGTCTTAAATATACCTCGTTCATATTATCATATCTTGGTTTCATTTTGTCATCTTATATATCATTAGCATTGATTTATCCTATGTCTACGAACGCCTATGAATCCACCGTCTCTCACTAGTTATATCAATTATATTTGATATATATATAACGATATTTTGGTACATTTGTAAAGTGAAACTTGTTAACTAACATTACTCGAACAGTTTCCAGCTGAACAGCGATGTGGCATTATTGCAAAGCGTAGATATAACAGATTAACTGACCGATTCCCCAGTGTTTGCCATTGTAAATAGTAAGCGAATGTTTACACCCCGTCCCTTCACGTACGTCACTTCCGGTATCTTCCAACTCTCTAAGCCCCGCCCCATTTTTGGTTTGTTGGTCACGGGTGAAAAGCAGACGATGTTTTTCGGTGTTTTTAAGTCGCTCTAGTTTAATATAGGAACAACATATGGATTTTTTTGGGGTCGCGTTTTTCACAAAATAGTCTAATGAACCAATTGCAGTTAAGAATTCAATAGAAAATACTTGATTTCGGCCTTCCGAAGTTCTGCTCTGAGAGCAAATGTAAAAGGCATTTTGAGCTTTGCTCCAGAAACTAAATTGAAGTTAATAATCCATGAAAACGACCAAAGCTACACATGCCCAGTATCATTGAGCTCGACCTCGCCAAAATAGGTGCTGCCATTTCAAGTGTTTCAACATGATTATAAACTGGCTATTTATCACTCAAGTGACTATAAACATCGAACTTCGATACTTTGCACTACTTAAGTAATATGATGCTGTGTTCAACATTTCAAATTAACCAAATTTAAAAGCCATATTCAATAATGAGTGAAGCGCACATAAAATATCTCATAAGTGTCCATTAAACAACAATCTTACTTATTGGATTACACATGTACGATATAAGTTGCCTCTATGATCATCATTATACATTACTCTACTTCTCAACATGTCCTGTACTTCTGAATTGAAATGGAATAAAAAAAAAAAAAATTAAATATTTAAAATTTAGGCCAAAATGATACCATCACGTTAATTTGACCATACATATTTCCTTGGGAACACTTTGATACATTAATCCAAATTGCGTGACATAATCAAACACAATGTTTCCAATAAGGTTTGAAACGTTGATGGAAATTTGAAGAAGAAATGTAACTACTGTGCATGTAATGGAACCTGTAGTTTCAGTTTCTACACACATATAAGACAGTTGCTAAATATTCTTTGGAAATAAGTTTGAAACATTTATGAGTCCTGTCAAAAGCCCTATGTAATATGCCAAACATGAATAGTGAACAGCGGATGTAGCGGACTAAATTCTTTGGTCCCTTGAAGTTCGTTATATCCATGTTCAACTGTATAAATTTGGTGAATGGTGATAATTATGGGACGATTAGGCAAGTCAAGTGAAATTATTTGAACTTAATTCAGCATATATGGTATTTTGGCAGAATGAACTTCCAATAAGACATTATGAAGAACACGGAAAGTCACTATGGTGTCCAGGGTATGCCCCAACCAGCTGATGTTGTTAGGGTCGTGCATCTGATTTCTGTATTTTCATTAAAATTAAAGTAACTAAACAACAGTCACAAGTGAGATGCTTTATTAACATTCTTTGTTTAAAAGAAGGCATATTAAAAGAACATTACCGTAAAGGTACATCCATTGTGTTGTTTGGGGTCACATGCCCCAAACGTTATAAATTGTGTAATTTTATCAAGATGTAATGACTTTTCCCGAAAATTGCCATTTTGATGATAGTCGACTCAGTATACCATCGATACAAAGGTAAAAGTATCAATTTCTGATCGAAAACCGGACAATGCACAGAGCATGTCAATTAGCCAAATGTAATTTTCAAAAACTATATACGACAGCCAAAAAGACAATTTTTGGTTGATGATGTTGAATAGGTCTTACAACTACTGTGCATTTACATGGGGCCTGTAGTTTCGGTTTCTGCACATGTATAAAATCCTCGGTTACCCAGGGTTTTATATATATGGTCAGTTACTCTCCACTATATCACCCATGGGAAATTTCATCAGAGAAATCTGTACTCAAATTACCCGCCCTTGGCCGGCGTGAGCCAATCAAACCGCTACGCAGCTTGGACCTGCGAGCCAATGACAATTCATATCACTTCGTTGCAAAGCACGTGAGGTTATTTTGTTTGCCATCCGTCACTGGTAATTTCCCTTGACCATTTCCGTCTTATCGTATTTAGTATTTTCTTTGGTTACTGACTTCGTCACGCCGGCCAAGGGCGGGTAATTTTAGTACAGAGTAACTGAGCACATATAAAAACCTGGGTAACCGAGGATGCACGTATAATGGTGTTGTTCGATCGAATTGAAAAGTAGAAAATATTTTATCCTACCTCATGTAAGAAGGTCGATCTATGATTGGTTCACGTGACCCTGAACAAATAACCATATTCACCCTCACCCAGGTGGATAAATGTCACCGAGGGTGATAAAAGCCTTATACCCCGCTACCGAAATAAAGCTTGCGTCCACGTCAGTCAGTCCATGTCACATGATACAGTTTATTTGACTCTGACCCAGATTTGTTGCTTCTTTGAATAAACGATGTTCGGGCATTTCTGTTTGTTTTTAATAATATTTTGAGACATTCGGTAGGATAAAAACGTTATAACATTCAGTGGAGGTTTACATCGTGAATTATAAGACCCGTATTATTTTTATTGCGGGTCTTATAATTCACGATGTGAACCTCCACTGAATGTTATAACTTATAATATATTTGACGATTGGGATGAATATGCAAGTTGAGTGAAATTGTTTCAAATGATATCAGCACATATCATATGTTGACCTCTTAAAGCCAAATTTTTATAAAACACAACGGATGTATCTTTAATGAATAAATAGTCACTGATAAAAATGCATTGACCAATAAATAATAAATCATTTACTGTTGTTAATGAATTCTACAAAGGTATGTTTCCACAAGTTTTTTAAGTTTCATAGTTCAAATCAAATAAAAGATCCATCCATCATCATATATCGCTGTCCACTACTGCAGAGAAACATGTTGAAGACAACTCATCTGGATACCATAGAGAGTGTAAGTCTTGACAGACGCATCCAGTGCAGCTGATGCACTCCATGTAGTAATGTGAAAGACTTTTTGCAAATTTTGCATGTGCATGTCGGTATGAAACACTACCTGCGTCATCGCAGACTGTTGTTGAGAAACTGAACGAACATATTGTAGAGTTTGGAGCAGTCCTCAACGGGATGCATCTTGGTGTACGTTATAAACTGACGGCGGTGACGATGCAGCTCAGACAGAGTTATCGTTCTTGTTAGTTGTACCTGAAACGATAAACTGTTATCAGTGGTCGATTCAAAGAGGGGATTTGAACCCCCTTTTGTTGAATTTGTGTGAAGATCTAGATACCAACATGAACCCCCTTTTGTTAAATTTGTGTGTAGATCTAGATACCAACATGAACCCCCTTTTGTTAAATTTGTGTGAAGATCTAGATACCAACATGAACCCCCTTTTGTTAAATTTGTGTGTAGATCTAGATACCAACATGAACCCCCTTTTGTTGAATTTGTGTGTAGATCTAGATACCAACATGAACCCCCTTTTGTTAAATTTGTGTGTAGATCTAGATACCAACATGAACCCCTTCTTGTTAAATTTGTGTGTAGATCTAGATACCAACATGAACCCCCTTTTGTTAAATTTGTGTGTAGATCTAGATACCAACATGAACCCCCTTTTGTTGAATTTGTGTGTAGATCTAGATACCAACATGAACCCCCTTTTGTTGAATTTGTGTGTAGATCTAGATACCAACATGAACCCCCTTTTGTTAAATTTGTGTGAAGATCTAGATACCAACATGAACCCCCTTTTGTTAAATTTGTGTGTAGATCTAGATACCAACATGAACCCCCTTTTGTTGAATTTGTGTGTAGATCTAGATACCAACATGAACCCCCTTTTGTTGAATTTGTGTGTAGATCTAGATACCAACATGAACCCCCTTTTGTTGAATTTGTGTGTAGATCTAGATACCAACATGAACCCCCTTTTGTTGAATTTGTGTGTAGATCTAGATACCAACATGAACCCCTTCTTGTTAAATTTGTGTGTAGATCTAGATACCAACATGAACCCCCTTTTGTTAAATTTGTGTGTAGATCTAGATACCAACATGAACCCCCTTTTGTTGAATTTGTGTGTAGATCTAGATACCAACATGCAAATCATTCCTTGTATCTCTTGGGTTGTGTAGAAATGGATTACTCAAGTGTGAATATCTTGGAAACAACAAGGCCACCTCTATTGTCTATCCAGGAAACAACAAGGCTCATCTCTATTCTCTATCTAGGAAACAACAAGGCCCATCTCTATTGTCTATCTAGCAAACAACAAGGCCCACCTCTATTGTCTATCTAGCAAACAACAAGGCCAATCTCTATTGTCTATCTAGCAAACAACAAGGCCCATCTCTATTGTCTATCTAGCAAACAACAAGGCCCATCTCTATTGTCTATCGGCTACCAAGTATCTGTCCAAGCCCTGGGAGGGGTTCTGTGTACGAAGTTCAAACCCTCCCTAAGATGAGGAAGAATCTGAAGGATGTAGACAATAGACATACCTTCTCAGATGCCCCGGATATACAGATCTGATCTCCCGGCACACCGGTCTTCTGAGCTTCCATCACGGTCTGCAACACAGAGTAACGCTGATTATAACATACAGCAACTCTCATTCACGTCAACATCTCTCCTCTGGTCTGACAGTAAATATCTAGTATTGTTAAAAAGTAGTATCATATGTTTGTCGGTAAGATAACATATATCATCTGTCCATAGTTGTGTGAACATGTTATTTTTGTAAAAAATATGCCATGTTAAATACAATATTCATTAAATACAAAAAGGACCTTGAAAATAACTCAGATCTCCCATACAATCCCAGAGGAAAGGGTGCAAGATAAATTTAACCAATGAATAGGGGTTATGGGAATGCTGAAGGAAAAATAGACCAGAAGTTGTATTCGTGGAAATATGGTATTTGGCTCAATGATATATTGATAAAAATAAATGAGATTCTTGTTGGGTTGGAAATAATATTTGGGCTGTTCCAGAAAATCATGAATACAAAAGAATATTGATGGTTTAACGTTCCAAGCCAGATGGTGCTTAATTATGCAACCAAAAATGATACTGGCTGCGATCGTCTACGAGTACATGTCACAATCATGAGTGCTTCGTTCAGGGTAATTGATGAATTATGGCAATATGGAACAATGTGAACCGGGGATGTTGGTAGAGTGTCCGCTCATCACCCGGAAGGCCGGGGTTCGATTCCCGGTCGCGTCATACCAAAGGCGTTAAAAGATGGGAGTTGTTGCTTCCTTGTTTGACACTCAGCATTATAAGGACAGAACAACGCTTGAACTGGTGCTGCACAGTGGCTGCCGGGTGCGAAATGCACAAAACAAATTTCCAATTTACAATGTATTGAGGACAATAAAGTGTTATTATTATTATTATTATTATTAAACTAAAGACTCACGGCTACAGTTTCCTGTGTGATTCTGTCCATCTCATACAGGAAGTTGGTGGACGACAGCGGTTGCTAAGGGAGACACAATTTCATGACAAACATTTATTACTGATCACACTTACAAGAAACAGAAATGCAGCAATAATATCATTCTAAATGTTCAGCTGAAAATTATGTATCACTTTAGTTCAGTTTACAGATCTTAACTTGATTGTTATTGCTTTGTTAACATAAGCCATGAAAAGAGACAGATAATTTGAATGATCAGTTTTAGTAGTATATAATTGAAAACGATTGTGTTTTTAATGTTGTATGTATGCAGTTTATTTGTTATGACTTCAAATAACCACGATAAAACCATGATAAACAAGAACCATTAACAGGTAGCCTGTTTTAATCAGTAAATGGTTATGTCTGTCCTGCTTGTTGTACAGCTAACTGAACACTTATTCAAATAGTGTAGAAATCTCAATTATCAAGCATCATTATCAACAGCCATTTAATTATGACATATTCATGGTTTATGTCGCCGTGAGAAAAATTTTTAATGAGACTTTTTAAAGCTTGGCCTTGCAGATATCAAGTTCTGTACAACTTAATGTTATGATAGTCAACATACCAAGTTTTGTTAAGATGGGCCAAACAAATTTCAAGTTCTGCTTTGGAAAAGAGTTGTGTTTCCGATGAAATTGCCAAAAAGAAAAATTCCAGAAAATTTAAATATCGCAAAAGGCACAACTACATGTGATTAGTCAATATACCAAGTACACATTTTTTTAGTTCTGCTCCAGAAAAGATGTGATCGTGGACAGGCGGACAGATGAACAGACGGAGTCAACGATTTCATCCCTCCACATTATATGCCAGGGTGATAAAAAGTGAATGTTTGCAAATGTACAAAGAAAATAACCAAAGCAACCCCTCACAACGGTTACACTCACCAGCTATATAGACAGTAAAGGGGAACAACATCAGCATCACCATTGTCACAAGAACTGACATGATGACACCACAGACTCACCGACTGTGTCGACTGGTTGCACTCACCAGCTATATAGACAGGAAAGGGGGAACAACATCAGCATCACCATTGTCACAAGAACTGACATGACGACACCACAGACTCACCGACTGTGTCGACTGGTTAGGTGGGGGAGCTTTCCTCTCAAACAAGGCTGCACAGATCTGATTGGCTGGCAGGTCGTCATCCACCTGTACTACAAACAGCGGACTGTCCCACCTGGTGGCGGAGGAGGGAGGCTCATACCTCATCACCAGTCCATCGAAACTGCAGATCACAAAAGGGAAGAGAAACTAAAATGTATTTCATTTGGAAATCTTTAATTTTCTGTTCACATCAATTTATTTTAATTATCAATGGCAAAGCTCTAACAATGGATGAGGTGAGGTGAGGTGATTTGGGGTTTCAAGAGTATTTCACTTATATCAAACTGCTAATACTATGGCAGGGAGAAAGCTCACAACGCCATGGAACTAATGAACCATGGGTGGTACTACGCTGAAATTCAGTGTCACATTGCACGCAAACCTTACTGCGTGTAAAACAGTTCTCTACTGCAGACAAAGTTCTCATGCCCCTGACAGAATTTCAAACCCCAGACCCCTTAATCTGAAGCCGAAAACGGTTACCACCGCGCTATCCCACCCCTCAAACAATGGGTAAGTGCCCTGCAAGGATATTAAGGATGTCAAGTCACCATGCCATGTAGCATCTCCTTACTTTTACAGTAAAATTACTCTTGATAAATCTTCCAATTCCTGCATTCTCAAAGCTCTTTTACAGAGAAAAATGTCAAGTTCAAGCACTTTTCAATGAATACAGGTGAATTCAAGTACTTACATGGGTGAGTTCAAGCACTTTCCATTGACAATGGTGAATTCAAATACTTTCAGGGGTGAATTCAAGCACTTTTCATTGACAAGGGTGGATTCAAGCACTTACCGGTACACTGGTAAATTCAAGCACTTTTCATTGACAAGGGTGAATTCAAGCACTTACCGGTACACTGGTGAATTCAAGCATGTTTCATTGGACATGGGTGAATTCAAGCCCTTTTCATTCAACGCATGTTAATTCAAGCCCTTTTCATTCAACACAGGTGAATTCAAGCTCTTTTCATTCAACACGGGTGAATTCAAGCACTTTTCATTGGACAGCAATGAGAATTCTTGACGCAGTCTACTCATTAATAACTTGAACAATGCTTGACACACAGTGACATTGTCAAGTCAAAATGGTTTACTATTTTGACATCATACCATGTGTGATTTATATAGTTTTTGTTTCAAATAGAGAAACAAGACTCAAGTAACTAGTATTCTACAAATTAAAGTTTTCCCATACTTACACTTCCTGTGAGTATCTGTCCGATTCTTCTTTCTGCTGGTTGAATTCTGACGCTTTATCTTGACTTATGTCACAAAAGATCTGTAAGTAAAAGTGAAGAACATTTTTTAAATCTTCTATTTCAAAATTGAGGAATTTCAAAATCGTAAAATGAATTTACATATGCATATATATAATAGAAAATAGTATAATAGTATAAGTTAAGCCTTGCTCCAAATTGTGAACTTTTCTGTGCTAGCATAGCTTCCCAGAGCATGCTACTACACTAATGCAGAAAAGTTAACAAAATGCAGCAAGTCTTAAATAAGCTAGTGATGGAGACTGGCACAATTTTGACTTGTGGGGTAAGATTGTGCTAAGCAAGTGCCTGGTCAACTTAATAGGGTGATTACTGTTATAATGTTAGAACAGGAAGTTTTCTGGATAAAAAATTCTTAAAGTGATTCCACCTGATGCAGGAGTGTGTATTTTCACATTAAAGAAGTTGTTATCCAGAAATCTCCCTGTTCTTATGTATGCCATTGTTAAACGCCAAAAAGCCAAACTTTCATTATCACATCTTTATGGTTTACTTCTATGTACATCAAAATGTCTGACATGAAGGAATGTATTGCTTAATTTTGTCCCAAGTTGATACCAAGCTGTATTGATATGATCCCTCAACTCAAATAGCAAATCTTCAAAGCCACTGTATCTAGTCATCTTCCCTTTGCAAGGCATAACTTGCGTCAGTCTCAATCACTGGTTTATTTATGCCTTGTTGCATTTCCTTAACTTTTTTGTGCTAGTGAAGTAGAGCCCACTATGCAGTTCAGGTGCAGCGTATCACTACACTAAAACAGAAAAGTTAAGGAAATGTGATAAGTCTAAGAGACAGTGATGGAGACTGGCAATGTATGCCTACGGAGGGAAGTTGCTTTCCTAGTGGCTATCTTTACAGCAGATGTATACACCTGTTTGAAGACTGAGAGCTGTTTGTTGCTACTTACAACACAGTGGGGCGTGTGACAGGCCTTGGTGACGCAATACAACTCATAGCGGAATCCTGAAACAAGCAGACAGTCTGCTATATATCCCCTGCCCAGTGGGAAAATTGGGGGATATATTGAACGATGCAAATTCCAAATGCAAGGCATAACTCTTGCCAGTCTCTATTACTGGCTGATTTAGGCCTTGCACTACCGGTATATAAAGGTCTCGTTGCTAGGAAATCAGGGCCTAAGTACTATTTCAGGTGCAGCGGTCCACTATCTTAGCACGGCAAAGCGAGGGAAATACTGCAAGGCTTAAATCAGACAGTAATGAAGACTGACAAGTTATGCCTTGCGTTGGTAAGTTGCTGCCCAGTGGGAAAAGTGGGGAATACATTGAACAATGTTTAATAAGAATAATGGGAATTAATATGGCGCACTTTTTCATCCACTAGTGCATTATTACCGTGGTCTAAACTAAGCATGTCTCTAAAATGTTTCTATGGAAACGAAAAAAAAGAAATTTTCAGAAATCTCAAAATATCAAAAGGCACTACTTCAGTAGTAGGGTAATACACATGGGAAGTTTCAGAAATATATCATTTATATCACGGTTTTTGAGTTCTGCTCCGGAAACGAAATGATTACGGATGGACGGACAGGGCGACGACTATATCCCACGGTATTACATACCGGTGGGATAATAAAGAATCATGATTAGTTTCATTCAAAGTTAGTTGTGCAATCAGAGACACTGTTGTAAACACGCATATAAACGTTGGATAAACATTTTCTCATTTAACATGTGATCTTTGATGTATGCAATTTGAAAATCTATACATGATGGTTGCTGGCACATACAAAATTTTGTTTTCAAGTCCTGCTCAAGATCTCAAATTCTAAATTGAGTTTTTATTGATCTCAAACTGGGTGTTATTTTTTCGTGACGTCATACTTCTGTTTTTATATTTGTAGTCCTAAACGATGAAGTGACAGTTTATTTCACTCTGTTTCTATCTTAAACTTGGGTCTTTTCTTGGGTCAATAAAAATAGCACCAGATAGTAAAACAGATACTTACCTTTGATATAGTTCATAGAATCAAGAATTACAACATCTTCCTTGTTCAACAGTCTGAAAAAATACAATCAAATCATAAACAGTAAGATATGCATCATTCATCATTGTTTTTGGAAACTACTACTGTAACTGTATTTCCTCTAATAAGTGCCCGCACCCCTTGACCCCCCGGCACTTAAAAAAAAGGCTTATTTCTTAAATAGAAATTAAAGTTTACTAAGGAAACATTAATTTAATGGTTTAGACTCAGCGCTTATTAGAGACCCAGCACTTATTTTTTCAATTACACTTGACCCTTTGCACTTATCTGAGAGCCTGCGCTTATTTGAGACAATAAGGTATCTGTAAACTCAATTCTTTATCATTAAAGCAGACTCATAGAGAGAGGCATCCTCGGTTACCCATGGTTTTATATATTCTCCGTTACTCTCCACTATATCACCCATGGGAAATTTCATCAGAGAAATTTGTACTCAAATTACCCGGCCTTGGCCGGCGTGAGCCAATCAAACCGCTACGCAGCTTGGACCTGCGAGCCAATGACAATTCATATCACTTCGTTTCAAAGCACGCGAGGTCATTTTGTTAGCCATCCATCACCGGTTATCTCCCTTGACCATTTCCGTCTTATCGTATTGAGTATTTTCTTTGGTTACTGACCTCGTCACGCCAGCCAAGGGCGGGTAATTTTAGTACAGATTTTGCTGACAGTTTCCCATGGGTGATATAGTGGAGAGTAACGGAGCATATATAAAACCCTGGGTAACCAAGGATGAGAGAGAGGAGGCGCTAGTCAACAGGAGTAGGAGGGGAAAAGATACTTGAGAATTATGTGGATCCACTTATGGATACTGACAGGTACGTTAATGTGTGAACATTAGGAAGATAAAAGGAAAGGAGGGTGTACAAACACACAAAAAACAAACCCTCGTTTCCTTCTGCAGCAGGTATTAAAGGGAGACTAATCTCATAAGCTGGCCCCTAGCTGACCGCTAACGTGACACCCCTGCCAAGCTCTTAGCGTGGTTAATTACTTCGAGCCAGTCGACCGTGAACCGAAACTGGGTTCCCTCCGCGCCACGAGACGTGGACCACGAGAGGGGAATTCCCTTTTGACATCTAATCGCTGATTGGTCCATTGTCATCGTAACGTATATAAACAAGGCAACCATCATGGCGGACAGTCAAACATGGCTAGTGTTTCCGCAATGTGATGTCGCCGTAAGAACACATGTAATAGTCGAGTGAAGAGAGGCACATGTCCTTGCCGAACTTCCGGTAAACCCTGCACCGATCTCTGCAACTGTGGATGGAATGTTCCCTGCATTAATAAGGAGCCGGACCTGTTTCCGTGTCCGAACGACTCTGTTGTTGATTTGGCTACTGAGGTATGTAAACAGGACTTCTTTCGTTAATATCCTTTTGATAAATTAAAAAAACAACTAAGCTCTATTGTATTTGTGAGCAAACATCGGTCCTATATTCGATATTTAACTATTATAAAATATTTTATGGCTTATCCGTATATTTTTTCTGTGATATTGAAAAAAAATGTAAATGGTAAAATTTCCTATGTACTTTACAGTGTAATACGGTACCCCAGGTAATGGCGTTGTCAAATTACATGCACTTGTTGTATAATGTTTTTGATTGTTTCTGTGATGAATATTTGTTATACATAATAGCAATATACCATAATCATCAAAATTCATAATCATGAAATCAAGAAATAGCATCAAAGTTTTCTATTTGTAAATGTTGGTAAATGTTAGAACTCATTAAAAATAATTAATCACACAAGAGCTGCAGGAGTCAGATCTTATTGACAGTGAGGATGAATGGCAACCTGCACCACCTCCAGTCAGAGTGCCTGTCTACTTCCAGCCAGGACAGAAGGCGCACTGCATAGAAGAGGCCTCAAGTGGATGTCGATATGCCGGTATATTGAATTGACAGACACACACAATTGCAGACATATTTTATGAAAGTGTTACGTGTCATATGAAATGTTACAGTATAAATATAATAGCATGAAATATAACTTATCACCAAACCAAATCATTGGTCTTTGAGACTTTTAAAATACTTTATGATATATGTAACAGTCATAAATATGTTCATAATATAAAAATAATACAGAGGTAAACAATAATGATGTTATTATGTTATTATTGTATTTATCCTCTCACACTGATCTGTACTTCTATCATGTATACCCAGATAAAGAAATATCAATTTAAGTTTTGCCTTTCATTGTGAAAACTGCTAACACGTTTTGAACATTTGCATTTAGAACTTTAGACAAAATAATTTATTATTATTTTTATTTCATATGTACTCAGGTTACATCTGCCACTGACACTCCAGTACAGTGGCGTAGGAACGGTTTTTGGGGTGGGGGGGCCCAATTTTTTTTCTTGAGAGCGGGGGGTGGATCGAGCGTGGGTCAGAATACCCCGTCTGTGGGGGGGGGGGGGGAATTAGCTTCTCATGATGGGGGGGGTGATCTAAATCATTTTGGATGGGGTTTAAAGCGTGTTTCACTGATTATTTAAATTTACAATCACGTGACCTTGCTTTAGGGCCCAAAATAAGTCACGTGACCTTACTTTAGGGCAAAAAAAGTCACGTGACCTTACTTTGGCGCCAACAAAAGTCACGTGACCTTGCTTTGGAAGCCAAAAATGTCACGTGACCTTGCTTTTGAGGCCAAAAAAAGTCACTTGACACAGGTGTGGCTGTAAAAAATTGATTTTATGTCAAGAAAATACATCAAATTGTACCTAGATCAAATCAGAAATGAACATTTGAAAATGTGTTTGAACTGAAACATGCACCTGAATAGAATAAGCACCGTTAACACATTTTTAAAGGCGGAAATTTAAAAAAATTATAATAGAAATAATTCATTTTGAGAGAAAGGACAGTATGTCCTAGCAGTGAAAGGGACAGAGACCTATACTCGCGAGATAGTTGAAAGTTAGCATGTATCATATTCCTAGTTCTTTTGTTCTTAATATTTCGGATAATAATCATTACAAATGTTTAATCTGCATATGCTGCGTTTACACTAGGCCACGATTAGTCCATAATCGCAACAATTTGGAATTTCTGAGTGCGTGTGTTGGGGTACTCAGGACCATATAGTTGTAATTGCAAGCTAAGGAATATGTATGAGCTTCAATATTTGCAGACAAGACAACGGAAGTCACGATAAAATGGAAATAAAATAGGATTGAAATAAAGTCGACAAGTTTTACTTGTTCCAGAAACGGAGAAAGAACATTCATATCTCAGTTCGATCAGAATTAATCCTGAAATAGCATCCAAAATGACATATTGTTTGAAAAATTACAATTCATAATCCAAGAGACCATTACAAAAACTTATCATTCTGTAGAAGGTCATAAAACCATGACACCCAAAAGTTACCAAATCTATTAATTATAATCCCCACTTGCCAAGGTGCCTGTACACAGAACTTCAACTTTCTAGAGTTACTGGTTCTGGAGAAAAAGACAAATATAGTCCTTGAGTTTGTGGCCCCTGAGGACCTTATTAGGGATCAATAGGTCACCAAACATATGAATCAGAATCTCCGCTTGCCAAGCTAACTGTACTAATGATTCCAGTTCTCTGGAATCAGTGGTTCTGTAGAATAAGACGAAAATATGTTTTAATGCTGTGGTTCCTTGGGCCCTTATTAATCAAGATACCCATGATCTAAGGAGTGACAGTAGGAGTATGTACACGAGATGCCAACTGTCTGTAGTCACTACAGAGCTGGTTCTAGAGAAGAAAGACTAAATAGGTTGTTGAGGTCAGGTCTGATGAGCTAAATACGTTTTCAGGAGTGGCCAATGTTGCCCTTACTAGGGGTCACATGGTCACCAGATGTACAATTTCAATCCCAAATGTCTTAGGTGTCGATATTTCAACTTTCTAGCTCTTACTTCTGGAGAAAAAGCCTAAAATAGGTTTTTTGGGCCATGGCATCTGAGGACCACCAGGGCCACAAACTCGGCAATTCAAGATCCCCATTTTCCGATTTTTGAAACGTATTAAAAACGTATCAAAGCACCCTTCTCCCACCAAACACAGCTATAGGAACAACATTCTTTTCAATTTCGTCTGAAAATTGGGGTTGCCATGTCGTATTTTCACTAGAAGATGCTGTAGGATAAAAATTTTCATCCATATTAGTGTTAAAAATAGGGTGAGGACTCGTCATATTATCTGTTTCTGAAAAAATAGTATGAGAAAAGAAATTTTCTTCAAAATTGACACAGACTTTTTGCTCCTAGAAGGCGCTATTGATTTTTTTTCGTGGGTGAAAAGTGGGGGGGCCGTGCCCCCCCAGGTTCAGAAGTGGGGGGGCCCGGCCCCCCCGGGCCCCCCCTGTTCCTACGCCTATGCAGTAAGAAGAAGACAGGAGGAAGACTTCCACTCCGCATCATGGGACTGTAATTGCTGAACAACCTCTTGTTCAACGCCATCACTATGTCAAAATGTAATATACAATAAGTGTAGAACTATATAATATAATATTCTTATACTTCTTAAAATATAACAAACAAGTTACATATATGGAAAATATTTGTACATATTTCAGGTGTATACATATATATTTAGGTATGTGTGATAAATGTTTTGAATACATCATGAAAGCAACAAGTGTTCGAAAATTATGAGCCATTATTCCTTCTAACATTTCTGACTAGTACAATGAGCTTTTTGATGCCTCGGACACCATGGAAGGAGAAATATAAACATATATAAGATACCCACATCATTAAAACAATGGGACCGACGACGTGCTCGTCTTCTATTTCTAAGTAACTGTGTTAACTGGCTAACTGGACCTATCAGTTAAGTTTTTGATTATATGCCAAACAAAACATTGTTAACAAGGTCTGAGAATTCCTCGCTGAATCAGTAACTTTCGGGCGACCCATAGCGGCACGAAACTCACAAACTGACAGCCATCTTGGCTATTTATAGTACTTTACATCCGGCTGTGAGCAGGTGAGCAATTGCTTCCGGCGCAAATTAATCGTAAAACCAGTCAAAGTATTTCCCAGAATACAACGCAACTTCCGGTAAAAACAATAACAAAGTCAAAGAGCCCGTCCCGGCTTTTACTCGATCTTTAGGTTTTGCGCAGATCAGATTAGTCTCCCTTTAATGCTTGTAATCATTCCCCTTTGTTAACAAGTGGTTGGGTTTTTTTATGTGTTGCTTCCTGTTCTTAAGATATTTCAAGCCATCATTGTTCATAATAACATAAGTATTTAAATCACTGCAACAATTTTGTTGTAGTCAAAATATATTGTACATATTTTTTTTCTATTTCTATTTCAGTAGGTTTCTTGTTTTACATTTTTCAGGTTTGAGGATAAGTAAATTGAAAGAGTGAACACTAAATGTGGGTTAAAGTGAGGAAACATGTCAGATTACACAGTAAAACATTATACTGAAAGGTATTCCTCAAATTCTTAAACAATTCTTATTTATTATCATTAAATAACTGAAGTATGTTTCTTATTCAATAATATCACATTTAAATTTTAATGAATAATGAATATATTCATAACAATAAAGTATTTAAAGTCAAATTGTGTAGTTGAGTTTTAGATTTTATGAATGCTTCATTTAAATTCCGTCTTCATCAATTTCAGAGGGGAAGTAACTCACCTTTGAGTTGTGGATTTCAGAGTTCCACGAACTTCCTTTTCGTCTTTCGATTCTGTGGACAATTTTTGAAAGCTTTGATTAGTGACAATAACCAGGCGGGATTCTTGGTTCATGGGATTGCACTGTTTAGGATATTGATCGTGTAACTTAAATAATGTACTGATATAAGCAGTGGAACAGGTTGCAAAATTTCCGAAAGCTGAAATCCGCTGATCGAAAACTGAACAATAGTTACATTCACTCACCCGCATAGACACTTCTTGAAACTCGACAACTGTGGTCGCTGACGATGTGAACTTTCTTATCAGGGAATCCCTCTTCGATGTGTTTCTTCAACTCATTTGCTCTTTTTGTTTTACCAGATGACGGAAATCCTGAAATCACTACCAAAGGCATGTTTTGAACGGAAGTAGATTAAGAATTATCTTCTCTTGAAAATGAAAATAGTGTTTTCCTTTAACTGCTTATCAACTATCCATCGTTTTTAATTTTCAAGTTTTGATAGAATATCAATTTGGGAACTATAAATTATTGGTTATATCATAAGAGATTATTTAACATTTATCTACTCGTCCAAAGGAGCCATTAATAACTTACAAGTAAAAAAGAAGCTAACTGATTTGTTACTGACAGTAGTTGTGTTTCAGATGCAACCGATGAGAATTTGGCGGGTATTTAGAAAGCTCCATCTCCCGCCAGATTTTGCAGCTCTGAAACCGATGTCAGTGACTTGTTGTCGGGAACCTCCATATAAGAAACTTTGCACGATGCCAACTGATAACGTTGCCCTTAAGTTTGCTAAAATCACCGAAAATGCAAAAACTCCCACACGAGGCACAAAATATGCCGCTGGATACGATTTGTACAGGTATTTTTTAAATGTTATGTGCATGTCGTGATAATTTTGGCGCTTTGTGCCAACGTGTTCTGGCTGCTAAGAGTATCTGTTAATACTTAATTTACTTAATCTTACATTACATCAAAGGCACCTTTGAATTAAAAAAAAAATTCAACACGTAAATTTCGACAAGAAGAAACCCATGGCAAGTTAGTAGCCCAAGTTCGTGACGTCATTTACACATGTGCGTGCTCGCATATGACTTGTGCACAAAACTTGAAACGTCGGGATTATTGTTTAAAAACTCAAACATAATCTATTTATACAACTTTCTGTAGCATTAACCCAATTTCCCATTAACCATTTCAATTCTCAAAACATATGTGCTTAAAATCACTGTTTACGCTACCTCCAAAAATATCTGTATTTTTTAATGGCCCAAAAAATTCTCCAACCACTTTTCGGGGATCAATTCCTGTCGTCTGCTTTGCTTATTAGGTCAGTTGGCAGTGTGCCAAAAATCAAAAACTAATTGCCTCACAACTTATCTTACTAAGCCTAAGAAGTCGTCTGTTCTTTTGTCACAATGTTCATAGAAATTTACAAAATTAATAATTATAATGTTGAAATAGGTTGTTTGATACACAGATTTATGAATATTTAATTTTAATTGCTTTTTAAATAGCTATTGGCTATTTCTTCACATGATTTTGTCAGCCAACCAATGTATTAACTTACCTGGGAATAAAATATTTCAAAAATAAATTATAACCAACTAATGTCGTAATTTTTCTGAAAATAAATTCATCAAGCATTGTATGACCTCTGCAGTTACTAAATACCTTTAATTTGATAAAGTATGCTTTCAATTCTAAAAGAAAAATAAGTCAGTTCAACAGATGACCATACTTGACAGAACATATGTGATTAGTTTCGAAAAAAATAGCATTAAATCAACGGCCACAAACTTCAGAGGCTTGCGGTCTTGCATGAAAAATGACAATAAAGCTTCAAAAGGTTTGTTACTTAGTGGATGATGATAGAGTATGTCATAAAATATATTTTTCAAGAGATAAATAGATGTTTGTGTAAGTAATGATTATTTAGCATTGTGAACCTCAGTTTACAAGCATTTGGATACGTTCGCTTAGGGTCCCGAACTTCGGCCGTTCGAGGGTAAAAATAAGCTGTAGAAAGTGGTGGGATGCTTTTTCTGCTCTAGAGAACTGTTTAAGTGAGTAAGGTTTGGTAGTCTTCCATGATTGTGTAAAATTAAGAGCCTTTAATACAGTCTAGATCTTTATCCAGCAAGTCTAAATAAACTGAATACAGAATATGGAACAAACTATTAAAATTATATAATCAAAAGGATGAAGGTCCAGTACTAGACAGTCATAAAAATTCCATAGACTAAATTTTAGTTCTTAAGGTGTAGGTGCAATGCTCCAATGTGCTTCAACGCAGTTCTACTCTTGGTTTGCTAGTTTGCCATACTCACAGGTTTCATCGCATCTTGTTGCAGGCTTTCTCCCTGCAATGATACTAGAAGATTGTTGTAAGTGAAATACTCTTCAAAGCGGGGTTAAACCTCAAATCCGCCGCCTCACTTCAGATTCAATAAAAAATAAGTAAATAACAGTAAATAATACTAAATATATCATGCTAGTCAAATTGTTCACATTTCCCTTGTCATTTTAGAACAGGGACTTTTAACCTTGCAATTAACCTTGTCAGTGCTAATGCCAACCTTTATGCAAGACAAACCCTTTAAGATGGTTCACATAGGAAAAAAGTCAACAGACTTGCTAAAGAAGTCACTGTAGTCAGTCTCACTGAAATCCATGATAAAATGATCATGATTGATGTGTGCCCACTGCCCAATAAAATGTATTCTATCTTAGAATAGTATTAATGATTAAGCTAGAATTTTAATTAAAGATAAAGATAAACATCATATTGAAAAATCTAAAATACTGAAATTAAAGCGTAGCAAAGTCATTGCACATACCATGATAAATAAAAGTTCAGATTATATGTCTATCACCTATCTTCCCACACACACACTAATTCTTTGGTCGTTTCAGTGCTTACGACTACACAATACCAGCGAGAGGAAAAGTCATCGCTAAAACAGACATCCAGATAGCTCTCCCAGACGGTTGCTATGGAAGAGTTGGTAAGTTTACTGGGTACAGTGTTTCCTGTGCGAGAAGTTCACACTTTCAGACGGATCTTGTGTTCCTCTCTGGTCTGATACATGGGATTAAAGACCCCCACATCCCCCCACCCCCGTCTGATTAAAACCGACGGTATAGTATTCCGTGAGAAAAAATGTGAAAAATAGTGCATCTACCGGGATACGAACATATATCGTTCGGAGGTTTAATATACCACTCCAAACCGTCTGGTAACAGCCCATAGACTCCCATGTTCTAACACAATTCAGTAAACCAATCACAAGACAAAAGCTTTCGGTGCGAGAAGCTAGGGGCAGATAACTCAAAACAGCTATACTTTTGTCTGGTCCGAATGCTTTCAAAACAGCAACCGTTTAAAAACTATGATGTGATTGGTCAGCTATTTGACTGGGCTTTGGCTGCGCTAAACTGGTTCTGAACATACGCCTATACGGGATGTTTTCAGACCTTGTGGCAAAGGGATCTACAGAACCTGTTCTTATCCCGGTAGATATATTATTTTGCAAATTTTATTCCTCGGAACAAGGTCAATTTTTAATCAGACTGAAAGACCCCCCATAACAATATGTTCCTGAAACCAACTCTATTAGTTGACAGCTAGTGCACAAATTATTTTTAAAATTGAAATGTTATGTAAGTTATGTAAGGAGTCATTTCTGAATTGGAAGAAAAACAAATAACTTTGGCACAACTGTTTCCAATGTATAATAACCATGCTGAGATGAGAATTTTAGGCCGGTTTTGGGTCTCCCTTTTTTCTCTTAAATTAAGGTTAATAAAGTGGATTCTTCCCTCATAACGTCTGTTTTAATTCAGCCATTTTCTTGTACAAGCCAAAGAGAGTTGCTGACATCTCTAGAGTTGAGAATTTGCATTTCCTTATGTTCAGCCAATAATTACAACACTCCATCAATGTTGCAACCCACAAAATCAATTATGTTAGGAATCTTGGATTGGGAAAGGTAGGGGGCATGGGCCATTTTGCACATTTCTTGAATAAATGGCCCATTAATATTTGAAATTTTACTCTTATTGCAAAAGGGAATTGCCCACCATTTAAAATTCCGAAAATGACTGAAAAGCCCTAGCATGGCCCATTGTCAAAGGTGTATTTTCTAAACCTGGAAGAATCATGTTATTTCTCAATCTTTACTTTTTCTATTTCTAGCACCCCGATCGGGTTTGGCTGCAAAGCATTTCATCGATGTTGGAGGTGAGCAAAAATTATCTCCTTTTGATCTGTATTGAAATAAAAAATATTATAAAAACTCTCTCATCACAAACAAATCATTATTACCTATTTCTGTTATCTCTTGATTATCCAGAATATAAGCACTAAACGTTTCTTTGAAATGTGACGCACCAAAGATTTCTAGTGTAAATATTGTACTTTGTGTACTTGAGTTTCAATGGTTTGACATTTATTTCAGCCGGTGTGATAGATCAGGATTATCGTGGCAATGTTGGTGTTGTGATGTTCAACTTCAGTGAGACAGACTTTGACGGTAGATAAAATGTTTATATACTTTTATTTGTAATCCTTTTTGAGAAATGAGTTATATTTTGACATTTTGTCAATAAATTGTTATTTTTATCCAACTGGTATGTAATACCGTGGGATAAAGTCATCACCCCGTCCGTCTGTCCGTCCGTAATCATTTCGTTTCCGGAACAGAACTCGAAAACCGTTAATGATATCTTTCTGAAACTTTCCATGTATATTTCCCACCAACTGAAGTGGTGCCTTTTGATATTTTTTAAAAAAAAATTCGTTTCCATAGAAACTTGTTGAATTTGGACTTTGTTCAAAGAGCACAGATTACAGATTTTTTCTGAAAACATTTTTTTTTCTGTTTCCATAGAAACATGAGAGGGATGTTGGTTGTTGTTGATATTGACTGCTTCTGGAGCAGAAGTCTAAAACCCTTAACATAAGCCAAGGAAAAATCCATTTGAAATACAGCAAACTCTGTATTACTCAAAACTTCAAAACCTTGAGTGGAACAATGGAGCATAGGATTCGTGGAAAAGAATGAGTTTTTTTTAGATCGGGTCTGAAAAGTCAAATGGGCTTATTGCATATGACAGAACCGCTGAAATTTTATTGGTATGTATCTTGCAACCAGGGGATGTGGACTGGGTACATTTTACAAATACAAACTAATGTTTTCTTCATTCAAACTTGTGTTTTGAAACCAAAGGTGTGCTTGTTTGTGCCTTTAAATTACTAAGTGTGAGAAATCCTCTAACAGAATTGATGTTGGTTGTTGTTGATTTTGACAGCTTCTGGAGCAGAAGTCTAAAACCCTTAACATACCTCAAACTCAGCATCTGTAATACCCACTAACTGAAGTACGGTAGTAGATACACAAGTATCTTTCAAAGATGTGTTTTACAAATTTTGTGGAACCGGTGGGATATGTCATCTTCTGATGACTATTCTTTAGCTAATCAGGCCAGATTGGCTTATGGTGTAGCATGGTTTCCGCCGTTTACTTTATACTTTATATCATGAGAAAATATACATGGTTTCAAAATAAGATTGCTCAGACCTGGTTCAATCACTTTCCATATTTGGCAACGAAAATACTGATGAGTGTTACAAGGCAAGCAAGCAAAAACAAAAACAATTTTGGTTTGACCCTAATTATACAATAATTGTAACAAGATATTTTAAAAGACCATTATGCCCAAATGCATTTCGTTATAACTGCCAAGAAATGTTGCAGTCCATCTATAGTTGCAAGTTAATTTGAAAGCTGTTTTGCCTTCCAGTAAAGAGTGGAGACCGTATCGCCCAACTGATCTGTGAAAGGATCTACATTCCTGAACTGGAGGAGTTTGAGGTAATGTCTCCTATTAGTGGGTAATCTGAACTAGTCTGGTTAGCGCCTTCTGTTTCGGATCAAGAGTCCCAGGGTTCGAATCCCGCCAGGGGCACAGCAACTTTGTCTGCAGTAGAGAACTGTTCTACACGCAGTAAGGTTTGGGTGCAATGCCACACAGAATTTCAGTGTAGTACCACCCATGGTTCGCTAGCTCTAGGTGATGATCGCAGGTTTCACTGCAATTATGTATAGGCACATGGCGTTGCAGCTTTCTCTTTGTCATAAAACTTACAGCCGTGAATTAATCTTGAAAGCGGCGTTAAACCCCAACTCCCCTCACCTCTAAACTAGTCAAGCTGGAATCATGTGCAAACTCTTTTGTCATTGTGGATTGTACACAACTTTTGGAAACTTTCAACCTGATTTAATGCATTGCATGAAGTTTTGTAAAGATGGGTAGACTATCTTCCATACAAAGTCGGAGTAACTCAATTTGCTTGTGTGTGCACAATATGCTGACTTAAGGAAACATGCCACTATTCTCAGAAATATAATTGATTGATGTAAAAAAATTATGCAAAATGTGTGTGAACTTATAATGCTTGTGTATCGGCTGGAGACCTGACATGCAATAAACTTGATAGTTCCATTTTATATCAACCAGCTACCAGCTGATGGTGTTGGTGTATCAGTACACATTCAACTGTTATGTTTCAGAAACTGGAGGAGACTGAGAGAGGGTCTGGAGGCTTCGGTTCTACAGGGAAAAACTGAAACATCACAGCAAGAGATCAAAAAAAACTTTCATCATGGCATTTATTAAATTTGGGCATGTTAAGCTGAATCTGTGCATTTAAACCTAGGTTGGTTCATTTATACCTGAATCGGTGCTATCTGTATGTGTTTCTACCCTTGTGTTTCACCTGAAGATGTCTCAACACACCTGTGTTCACCTGGACTTGTGTACAAAAATACTTCTTGATTGCTATTCAGGTCTGCCATCCCTTGTGGGGGTAGAATATAGCACTCCTACCTGCACAAACCACCTGGGCTCACGGAGTCCATCATTGTCACTTCCCAACAGTTTTCAACTGAATTTGATGGATCAGCAATTATTTTTATTGCTGAAAATATCATGAGCAAAAAATAACATTGCAAACTCAAATTATGACATTTGCTGAGCTGAAGATTATCGTTGACAAGTTTGACATGACAAATATATATACTTTGTACATATTTCACATGTTCTTGTTGTTTTTCTGTAGGTAAATAGTTTCGAATTAAAAGGTTTTGAAGATCATGAATACTAAAGTACAGATAGTATGATAACAGAATAGGTTCGAGACACGAGATCCCATTTCTGGCAGTATTATTTTTCCCGCGGTGGGAGTTTTTCTTAACTACAAATTGTGATTGAACAGTTTATACTTTTCCAGTAGTCCCTAAACTGTATCCAATTTGCATGGCCAGTTTGAAGGTACACGAAACTGCACAAATAATTTACTATGTCCGTAATTAACAGTAGAGAAAAGAACTTTTGTTCTTGTTGTGTATAAGCTACTCTTCGTAAAGCGTTCGCCGCTAATGGCTGCAATACTGCCGAAGCGGCGTTAAACAATAACTCACTCACTCACTCACTCGTAAAGCGTATTTCAAACTTAAAAACTGATGGAAGCACACGTACATCATTTCAAAATTTAATTCAGAAAGCAGAAAATAAAAAGTTTCGTTTCAATAAAATGCGTCTGAATTGCTCTTTGTGGGGAAGTGCATTTCTTTGTCTCTACCAAGTATGAACGCCTTTTCCATTTTAAATGTCATGTCTGCAGTAGAGAACAGTTCTACATGCAGTCAGGTTTAGGTGTAATGCTACACTGAATTTCAGGGCAGTGTCACCAATGGTTCGCTAGTTCCAGCCATTGATTGCAGGTTTCACCACAATACATAGCCATAGTTTTATCCCTGCAATAATACCAGCAGCTGTAAAATAAGCTGCATTAAACCCCAAATCACCCCGTTTCACCTCCATTTTAAATGGTCCACAGCGTGATGTATATTACAGATATATCCATAACCTTGACACATTGATCAAACCTACATTTAAACGAATTAAATTGTGTTTTTAACACAGCATTCAAACGTCGGAGTGACTTACTGATAGATTACTTTTCGACTTCTTCTCAAGAATTACTGGCTCTAGAAACTGAAATCTTGTAAACAGGCTTCTTGAGCAATGAGGATTATAAACTAGATTTGGTGATTGTGGCCCAAATTAATGGCCGCATGATCCACTACCTATAATCATATTCTTCTCCAGAATTACAAGCCCTAGAAGGTTTAAAACCTGTGTACATATTCCTTGGCCAATTGGATTGCAGACAAATATCATGTCATAAGCCTATCCAACCGTTCAGGCAAGATGAGCTAAAACTTCACATTAGAGAGATTTTATTATCCTTTTACATAAGCTAAGGAAAAATCCATTTGAAATATAGTAAACTCTGTATTACTCAAAACTTCAAAACCTGATGCCCATCTTGAGTGGAACAATGGAGCATAGGATTCGTGGAAAAGAATGAGGTTTTTTTTTTAGATAATCTGTTCTGAAAAGTCAAATGGGCTTATGGCATGGGCTGTCGTAGACAGAACCGCTGAAATTTTATTGGTTTGTATCTTGCAACCAGGGGATGTGGACTGGGTACCTTTTATAGATTCAAACTTGTATTTATTGTGTTTTGCAACCGAAGGTGTGCATGTTTGTGCCTTTAAATTACTAAGTGTGAGCAATCCTCTAACAGAATTGATACTGCATCCTCCTATCTTGCAGTTGGTACTAGAAATAAGTATCGGTCAATAGCTGCTTCTCCAACTAATAGTCATCTTCAATCTTAGATAATAAATCATGTAAATCTGTTACTCAGATACTTGAAAGCACTGTCACCTTTTTTGCTAATCAGACAAGATTGGCTTATGGTGGAGCATGGTGTCCGCCGTTGGTCCGTCCATAAACCTTTCGCTTTTTCGTCTTCTCAGAACCACTTGGTCTAGAGAGCTGAAATGTTATGTACAGACTCCTTGGCCAATGGGGATTTTTAGTTGTAGGTTTGGTGACCCAGTGACCTCAAATTGGGTCACAGTCTTAAAGACTATTTTCATCTTCTCCAGGACCAAAAGGTCTAGAAAGATGAAATGTTGTGTACAGACTCCTTGGCCAATTGCGATTCGAAATTAAAGATTTGGTGACCCTTGGTTCCAGGGGTCATGACCTAACAAAAGTTATTTTTATCTTTTTTTCTAGTACAAAAAGTTCTAGAAAGCTGGAACTTGGTGTACAGACTTTTTGACCAAAGGGGATTCTAGATTAAAGACTTGCGCCAGAAAGCCTGTAGGTTGGATTATCTGTCGGCTCAAATAAGGATTACACTGCAAACATGGTGTTTAGATCTTAAACACAAACCTAAACATACAGCTTGTCAAATTGTTTTTCAACACATGAATTATCTAAACATGTTTAATCCGGCCTGTGATTGGACGTTATACCCTAGGCGAATCGACGAGTTCAACGGAGAAAAAAACTTTTATTGCCCGGTATTTATCAACATGCAATGTTGATATTCAAAACACGTTATGATATACAACAAATGAAAACACATGAGTTTAGCATAAACACTTTTCAACACGTTTTGAGTTCAACTGTAACATGTTACACGACCATCTTCAAAACATCGTCCACCACTGTGCTCCTTATGCTTAATATTTCCCAAACTCAATCAAACGAAGCGGCGTTAAACAATAACTCACTTACTCACTCACTCAATCAAACGGGGCATGAACACGCTCCATCCAGGACGTCTTCTCGAATGGTTGTCAAGGTGTCATGTAGCTTAGGTACATAGCTCTGACAGATGGAAACGATAGGGAGAACTGAATACCGATATGTTCTCTTAGCTAGGTGTCATGGCGAGTTATAACACCCTGAAACCAGGGTCTTGAATATAAATGTAAGGCCTACTGGCTGGGGACCAATTATCGCCGCATACCAATTGTCGCCAACACAAAGCTACATAGCTAAATACTTAAGTTGAATTGAACTTTTGTTGGTTAGCAGTTTGGTGATATCTTAATGTGTGAAATAATAGGGAACAATAGGATAAAGTTGTCTGCACAACCGCTGTAGCTATGTGTTGGCGATAATTGGTCGCCAGCCAGTACCGTATTTCCTCGAACACAATTTTAGACTCGAATAAATTCCAGGAGATAAGGGGGTGCTGAACGAAATAGAATCCTGGGGTTGCATTCGAGGAAATACGGTATTTTGCAATTTTGATAGTCTGTCAACCAGACCCCTTAAATTTTAAGAGCCGAGGCAAGTCTACAATGAGGTAAGTCTAAGTCTAAAAATTCATTTAAAAGAGGCTAAATGTCAGACTCCAATAATATTTTGACATCAAAAGCAGTTTGAATGATAAATATAAATCAATATTTTTTTTTTAATTTTTTTTTTTTTCATTATTATTGTACAAAGTATAAATCAATATCGTTTTTCGGAATTTTGTTTGAACAGATTTGTAATCAAAACATTACACTAAGACGAATGATAGCAGATGAACTTCGCAGATCTTTTCACAACTATAAATTAATTATTATCAATACAAATATCAAAATTAATTTAATTTTTCACAACAATTAAAACAACACTCATGAATTAAAGTATTTAAATTGTTAATTATAAATTTAGGAATACTTTATTCGTCATGTTACTCGCAATATAATAAACATTCAACGCCTGTATGATTTTTCTCCAAAATGAACAATAACGTCTACCAAATTGACAATACATAAAAGATGAGCACAATACCTCAAACAATGCTACTGTCAAGGCTCAAAAGTGAAACGCTAGTCCAATAGTCCAAAGTTGACCTGAAATGTTATCGGTTTTTGTTTGCTCGATATCATGCACACAACACAGTGATGTCTACTTGTTTCCGTACGTTTGGCCAATTGATGCTCGCCCTTGTCCGGTTTTCGATCATAAATCGTGACTTTCGCCTTTATATTGTCACTAGCATTATTTAAATTGATAATTTTAAGTCACAATACCTATATTTACAACGTTTGTCATAATATGACTCCAAAATTTAAAAAAATAGTTTATTCAGTATAAAGGCCACAGGCCCATGTACAATATATATACAAATCATGTTGATGAAATCAACAGATTAGGTGCAATAACTGAAACATCATAACATTTGTGTACAGGTTTTACGTGACATATACATACAATTTTCAATAGTGAACAACGTAACATATAAGCATCTTTGATATAGTATGAAATCACATGTAAATTATTGATATTTTCACTTGGTAACAGAGTAGCTAGAGATGTCTTAGTTTTACATTTCAAGTTTAACATATATTTACTTCTTAATTCGTTATACATAGGTCATAAAAACATAAAATGTAATTCATCTTCTAAAATATTTATACAGAAAGGACAAAATCTTAATTCTCTAGGGATATTATTTCTCCGTTTTTCATTATTTTCAGTTCACCTTTTCTTAAAAGTGTTAAAAATCGCTTACGTCTTTATTACGTAAATATGACAAATATGATTCCACTTTAAAGGATGTTTTCACAGACGAATAGAAATCTAAATTAGAATACAATCAATAACTCTTTGGAAAATTGTTTTATAAATAAGTCAGCATTGATGATGTTTTGAAACTCCTATGCGTAACTAAAACCATATGTACAAATTAGATTTTTAATATTGCTTACCCATGATCGACGATCATTTTCGTCTAGTCTTTTCAACAAAAGGTAACATTGTTTCGGGTATCTTATGTCATACATTTTTGATAATTTGCACCAGAATTTTATACATCTTACACTTGTTTTACAGAATATATTATGGCGCCCACATTCAGCTAAAACAGCTACATTTGTTGTGTTAAAACCAACACCAAGAACAAATTTTAAAATTTTTAAATGAAAGCTTTCCAACATTTTTCATTCATGAAAACCCCATATTTCGGAACAGTAAAGTATTATAGATATTATTTGTGTGTCAAACATTTGAAATAAAACAGAAGGAGGGACATTATTAAGTTTATAATTGAGTTGTTTGATTGGAATAAGCGCTTTATTTGCTTTATAAATAAGCGTTTGGACTCCAATTTATGACTCCAATAACAAATGACTCATTTAACTTAAAATGCCATGTAACACTTTTGAAAGGCATTTTCTACAATTTAGGATTGTTGATGTGAGCTTAATCTCACTTCTTTTACTGGACGAAACACGAGAATGCCGAACTCGTGTGTAGACGTATCCCAAAACCATATTACCGTAAATCCTTAATTACATGCCTGCCTTAAATAGCTAGGAGCATTCCTCGAATAGACGCCCTTGAAACGATCTCTCTGAAAACTAAACGTTCGCTGGGAGCATGCTGGCCTCTCACGCAAAAGACCGGGGTTCGAATCCTGGTGGAGGCACCACAAATTTGTGACTTTGGTCTCATACTGGGTTGTGCCCCTGAGTAAGGAACTTCATCCACATTGCAGCCAGCTGTTTAAATGGGTACCTGGACACGGGAAGTACGGATCCATAGAAGCCCGGCGTCAAATTTAGGATTCACGGTATTCCATTTGTCCAAGTCAACACATCCTGCTCCTCAGGGTATAATCCTTCACACTACTTAGTAAAGAGCTTTAAATGGATGC
This sequence comes from Gibbula magus, assembly GCA_936450465.1. NCBI lineage: Eukaryota > Metazoa > Mollusca > Gastropoda > Trochida > Trochidae > Gibbula > Gibbula magus. The sequence goes on from OW388302.1 coordinate 18,476,651, forward strand.
AGAGATATTGACTTTCTTTTGTATTAGTAGACCCACATCGCCTAATTTTCCGAGAAATAAAAACCCATATTGACTAATTACCTGAGTAGGGCCTACCCGTACATAATTGGCATATGTGACTTTACAACATACTCAATGTCGTTTTAATAACTCCAGGTTGATATTTGAGAAGAGTTTCATAAATATAGCATAAACATTTAAAATAGTAGGTTCCACTATAAACTTCATTTGAGAATGACACGTTCCATTGACAAGGATATATTGACATATCAATACATGGTCCCAATGATGATAGTCATTGCTAAACTGGCAAATGTAACCGTAGCAGTTTCGTTCCTACCTAATCTACATGGAGGACGAAACGCAGGACGAAGGCAGACACATACTGTTGGTGCACTGAATCGCGATGCTTGGGCATCATGCAGGCAGTAAATGATGGCTAATGAAGACAGGACCAGACCACAACCATCCTCCATTCTCTCCATCTCTATGGTGTTGACACTTTCAAGAGTAGACTGATGGAACGTGACTCAAGTGAAACAACAACAATTCCTCAGACATACGATGATGAACTATAAACCTTGAGGAAGAACGCTGACACCCAACGACCACCTTCAGTATGTTCAAACCTTTGACGCAGTCAACGTCCGAAGATCCCTAGACTCCCAAAGACGAGATCTGCAGTTCAGCAGCTCAGCAAATGCGTGGACCCGCACAGATGCAGATAAGCCATTCCTCATTGGTGAACATGGAGACAAGAGAGATTGCGGTATTTGCGACAGACGAGAACCTTGGGAGGCAGATATTCCGTATGCAGATGGAACGTTTTATTCATCACCCAGACTATTTCTGCAGTCATACACCATTCATGCTGAAGTACAAGGCATCATATATCCCCTTGTCTACATGCTTCTTTCTAACAAGTCACAAGCCACCTACACGAGAGCTTTTCAATTCCTGAAGACTGCAGCAAAACACCTAGACCTCAACCTACAACAAAAACTCTTCCATATCGACTTCGAGAGAGCAGTTGTGAATGCAACTTCCAAACGCAATGCATAACTCTTGCCAGTTTGCATTACTGGCTGATTTAACCCTTGCGGTATTTCCCTCGCTTTGTTGTGCCTAGATAGTGAATTGCTGCACCAGAAATGCATAGTGGGCCTGGATTTCTAAGCACAGATTAATACTGCAAGGCCTAAATCAGCCAGTAAAGGAGACTGGCAAGAGTTATGCCATATATTGGGAAGTTGCTGTATAGCCGACATGCTATATATGACAGATCATTGTATAAATGTTCATGTATTCTGTGCATAAATGAGAGAGTCCATCACAGAGTGAAGGAATGACTGTGTGGCCTTGTCCCAATGATATAATGAAATCTGAAAAATACAGGATTTGTATTTATCATTCTAAAATCAAAGTGTTCAGTCTGCCGGAACCGCTTTAAAATGTACCCCCTTTGAAAACATTTAATATGAATGTAAAAAGTACACATCGAAGCGTTGTTAGGGGAGACCGGGGCAAAGTGCGCCAAAGTGACCAAACGGTTTATTTTTAGAATGAACAGCCGATGACACTATCAGTTTCTATCTACCCATCACAGATGACGTAAAGCATCGTACAAGTTGATGACGTCATGAGCAGTCAGAAGGAAATCAACAGTAGGGCGTAAAATTTGATATTGAACGTTTTCATGTAAAAATCGGGAGACAATATCATAACTGATAGACACATTTTCTATCACCGGAGCTAAATAATCACTTTCTGGGTGAAAACAGATTATCTTAGCTTACAATTTTCATGTTTGTATTCACTTGGTGTCCGATCTACTTTCTTCTATTTCCATTTTAAAAAGGTATATGCTTTGGGGCAAAGTGCGCCGCCCCCGGCGCGCTTTACCCCAATACAGTTTGTTATTTTGGACCTTCAAATATGTATTTTCAGAATAAGCTAATCAGTGTCAGGTTAATACCTTTTAAAGGCCACTCTTTCCACCAATAATCAAAATATATGAAACAATTCTGTAACTTGGCATGGTGCAAGTTGAATATGTACTTTTTTAAATTCAAAGAGGAAAAGTGCGGACCTTTTTCTGCAAAATGATATTTATTGTAGTAATGTCTCAAAAACAGTCAGGGCACGCTTGTTTGATTTTGTTAGTTACTTTAATAAACATTATGGTCATCATTCAGAGTGTTAAGTTAGTTTTGTTTTCTTTAAAAATTGGAATGTAAATAGATTAGAAATGTTATGTATACGTAATTTGTAAGTTTAGTTGTATATATCGACAATGGATTCTGCAGAAATAACTTCTAAAGTCCTGTTCAAGAAAAGAAAAAAAAGAAAAACGATTAAAATATGAAACAATTAACAATTCAAATATGAAAATGTACTGCTGAAGACTCATAAACATATATGTCACGGACCCATTATCTGAGATAATTGGTGCTGAAGTTCAATATTTATGAAAAACAATTGACAAAGGAAGATTACTCTTCAGTGGAAAATATTTGTATTTTATTACATCATTCATCTATATAAGTTTATATAGCAAATATCATTATCACCATAAAACACAAACTATTCACACAGCCATAACACCATTACCTTTCTTTATTAAGATAGAAAGATGATTGATTTGAAATGTTTCTGGACATGGACAATTGTTAGAACAGTCTTTAATAGTTCTGCTAACAATAGGTCATTCTTTGTTTTATCAGACCTTCGAAGGGTATTTAAACGTTTGCACTTGAAAATGTGTTTTCAACAAATGTTAAATTTGTTACTTTTTTCTTTTGTTTGACAAGTGTGGTTGCCGTTCACTGGAACATAAGATGTCCCCAAATATAGGCCTACTACGTGCAAAAGAAACGACCACATACACAATGCAATATATTTCATTCCACAGGCGATAAATACGATTGAAACAGCGTCTTTAGAACTCAGCAATACTTTATATGAATTTTCAAAAATTATCTCTTCATATTTATGAGAAAGACACGTTAAAATATTTTTTTTGAAATATCCTTAATTAGACGAGAAAGAAGAGTCTAAAGCAAGTTTAGCTTGTTTTGTGACGTCCTACAGTAATGAAATTACTAATGATGCATCAACAAATTGAAATCCAAGAAGTTATTTATGTTGAAGACACCTTTTAGTACTTAAATATCTACTTTTTATTTGTTTTAAACTTAAAAGCAAATATTGTGGTAAAAAAAACATCTTGAAAAGGCGATTTTAACACCCCATGTGTATTTGAACAGTCTGAATAAATAAAAGTATCATACTCTGAAGGTTGAAATTGTGAGTACTACTTAACAAAACATGTGTTTATCAAATGCATTCACAATATACTTTCTACGACATCAATATTCATTTTCTGCTCTTTTTAAAATGTCCGGACGTTTCTTTTGCACGTCAGTAGTTTTTTTTATATAAACTTTCCTTTTTTCTGTTCTCGGCATATAGGCCTTTAATCCGTTCATCCAAAAGTTCGTTCTGTTTCTGGTAGAACTAAAAAGCAATTGACTTAAAGTATACATGGTGTACAGTTTATTATGAACTGTGAAGACCTTATTCGTGTTTACCGTTTAAAAAAAGTCAGCGTCGTTTGAACCCACATTAGGAAGCCGGGCAAAGTGACCCATGTTAAAAAAAATAATTTTCCTTCTAAGCCGAAAACGATGGTGACCAGAAGTAAAAGAGCGTGTTAATTTCATACTCCAAACTAAGTTCTCCCGAAGGTCTAAAGATACGCAGCTGAAAATTGTATAGTTTCCAAAAAATGCCTTGGAAAGTTAATGGGCGCGCTTTGCCCCAGTCTCCCCTACGTCATCATAATTAGGCTATCGTATTTTACATGTAAATCTATTTACCACTATGTCCTCTATCTTTATTCAAAACTGGCTTAAAATGATTTTGGTATTTTTGGGTTTTTTTTTCTTTCCCGATACTCAGCTAAAGCGCATTTATCATCCAAAACTGGTTCCCACAGTAGATATCGCTTGTGTGAGATCAAGCGATATCTATAAGCGATATCTACATTGTAGATATCGCTACAATCAAATCGTCATAATCCTATTACATCATCAATTAATGACATCACAAAGCTTTGACATCACTGAGAACACTGCTGACAATGCTATGACGTCACAATGGTGATGACGTTACAATGCTATGATGTCATAATGCTTATGACGTCACAATGCTATGACCGCACTGAGATCACTGCTGAAGAAGCAAAATGGCAGTTTTGTGTTTCAGATATGTTATTCTTCAGCTAATAATTGTTGAAGAATGATTTTGAATGATAAATAAAATCTCACCCTCGTGTCTTCTGATATCAAATATATCAACACTCGTTGATTAAAGTAAAAATATCCTCGGCAAGCCTCGGATATTTGTAACTTTAATCAACTCGTGTTGATATATTTGATATCAGAAGACACTTGGGTGAGATTCTCTATATACAGTATGGTTTCTTATAAATCTTCTTTCTACGCTTTTATAGCCCACTGTTTGGATGTAGACCTGTTTACCCTTTGCATTAATTTCTCCCATTAAAAAAAACACCGGATAGAGAATTAAAAGTACGACCAACAAATCTTAACATTCCACGCATTTAATAAAAAATATTCTGTCGTTTGATCATTCATGTTACCGTCCCTCGCAGGTTTCATATTCACCAAGCACCGGTTGTCACGTGATTTCCACATTTCAAAATGGCGGAAACACAACGTGCGCGCGTGCTTCTTCTAGGAGGTAAGTCGCATCAAAACAACATCAATAATAATGTCATGCACTCATGAATGTCCAAATGTTGCGTAGATATAGAGTCAGAGTTTGCAATAATTCCTAAATGTCATCAGTAGAGGAGAGCTAGTTTATCTCAAATGTATCCGCGAGTTGTCTCGCAGTGTGAAGAGACAGCTGATCGCGACTAGGCCGAGATGACGGAGCGGTTTGTCATGAGACGTAATGCACTGTCTCGATCGATCGATCGATTGTGTAACGGAGAACGGGAATGAGTCAGTCCAGTCTGTATTCTTCCCCTTTTGAATTTTTTATCATTTATCACAATTTACTTTGATGCCATTATAGAAATAAATAGAATCCTAGAAGTGTAAGCAGAGACAACAAAATGACGTTTCTTAGTCATAAGTGTATCATTTAAATTATGTTGTTTTGGTGTTTTATAATTTAAAAAAACACATTTATAAACAAAAATGCAATTATATTTGATGCAGACTGAGATTGGCATGAAATAACTTGTTATAATGTTAATGTTAAATCTGTGTCTATTTGTTGATAACAGCTAGTTTAATCATAAAGGAAAAAATATTTCGTTCCCTGTTTTAATCTTTGTTGAGTTGATCGTTATCTCGAAATTAGATAAGCTTTGTTTTTATTAATATTGACAAATATTTACAACCAACACAGACCACATTAACCATTACCTTCATTGGTAAACCTATATCGTTTGAAAATTAATATATCTTACATGTTTATTTGGTTTTGTATATTTCTTTATCCCATTTGGTGTATTATATATAGAGAATACTAAACGATGTCACGTTTAATAATTAGAGAATAACCAACGAGGTACGAGTGATTACGGGAAATATGCACGAGTCGAAATGATGTTCACAGTTGCGAGCCTTGGCGAGCGACTGAACATCATTTCGACGAGTGCATATTTCCCGTAATCAATTGTACCGAGTTGGTTATTCTATATATTACCCATTACATTCAATTAAATACACACGAACGACAAACTTTTATTTTTTTGAGACTGTATAGTAGCTAGACTTTGATCAGCTGATTTTTATTCATGCGCGTGTTACACCGAACATCTCCATTGGTCAAACACTATACAAAATAGTTCTTTAATAAAACGCAGAGAAACTAATATATTATTGGTCTGTTTGAATAACCCATAACATTGTTGTCATATAATGACGCACATTTACATGTACGATACAACCTGAAATAATTTTAATAAGTACATCATGATCATTCTACGCCTTACTGCAGTACCTACAGTATGAATGACTGACGTGTGTGAGTGACTGGACTGTGAACAGCATAGCGTTGAACCGAAAATTGGAAAAACCTGTCAATTTTTTAAAACGACAGCGGTTACAAGTAATAATGCCCACAAGAAGAATCTACAACGAACTCATAGAATCAAATGTGTACGCCAAGGGGGTCAACCAATCTGAAGTTTAATCAATATTTCGTCTCAGGAATGTGGATTCAGTTCACGTCACGTCGGCCGTAGATCCACAACAAAGAACGATAACTCTAATCGGACGTTTACTGATGGTGAAGTCTATGGAGATTACGATTACAGCAACAAAACAGTGGACCCAGGAAGTGTGTACCTTGGGAAATATTTATTGTAATGGATGTCGAATGTAGTACACTGCATGCAAAGGGACGCCCTGGTGAACGATTCTTTCGATCGTGGCGTGATTGACCTGCAGACTGCAGTCCCGATGTCAAACGACAGGTTTGATCTCATTTTGCACGTTTATTCTGATTCAGAAACAATGAGAAGAGTGCATAGATTGTCCAATATTTTCTGATGTTGTCTCCTGTTGATAGTTAGGAAGATCATATTATTTATGGATTGAACATTCTCGTGTCCGGAACTGTTCATGTTTTATGCCGTTGGCAGCCATGTTTGTTTACAAACAACGACAACGTGAAGCCGTTGAAATTATTAAAAATTATCGTCAACAGCGTGTCAATTTAAGTAATAATGACAATGAAGATACATAAATATATAATAATTTCGAATACAGAACATGTAATAAACTAAATATTTGTTATATTCTTGATCTCTGTTTTCATTTTAAAATCGAAATGTGTGACAGAGTTCGGCACGTTCTATTTATCAATGAAACAAGAAAGTAGTACTGTCAACCAATCGGCGTGTCATTCTATAGCTACTGAGCAATCAGCGTTGAGAATCACTAAAAAGCACATGTGCGAATATCACAAAAGTAATCACCTGTGTATCCTAACCCGTATGGATAATATCATACTGTCTCAACTCGTTAATTAAATATATTGGATAACTAAAGACTTTTCAAAAGACTGGGCATTCACCTTCATTATATCATCATTTGATATCAGATAAGTAAAATCGGATAAGTAAAAAAATTAGATCACTAACGTACCTTGGTCGGCCACGTATGGAAAAATAACTCGTTTATTGACAACATCCAGTTAATTAGCAATGGAGAGATTATCCTTAGGTGTCAACGATCGTCGGGTGTGATATACCCTCAATATCACACGTGTTGTTTTACGAAATTGTTAACTGGGATTGAACTGATTTGTGTTTATACAATAGCCTTTGTGGATTAGCAGAAAATGAATGTTATTTAACTTTTCAGATTGTAACTTAACTTTACTAAAAGTAGTCGACTGTGAACATGTAAATCTCATTTCTGGCAAATTTCCTGATCAATCTGGTGAAGGACCTAGCTTGTCTAGTGTGGATGGACAATAAATACCATCTTCAGTGTATGTATAAAACGAGACAGTCTTGTCTAAGAGAATATTTTTGATGTTTTTGCGAACACTTGTAGATTTAAGATTTCATATTGTATGAAATAAAACCATTTAAAAGCTGTTTTTGTTTGTGCTCTATCCATATCTTAAATTGTTTATATAAGGACACATATACTATTATTGCGTTTGTGCTGTGGTAAACAGTTTCAAAATTAGTTACAATACATCACGCGCATGTGATCTGCTGATATTCTTTCATGACATCATCGATGTTGGATAAGTAAACTATCAGATAAGTAATGACTCTTTCATGATCTCGTGAAGTTTTACTTAACGAGTTGCGACTGTATTGTAAGTATGTGGTTTTTGTATTTGACGAGCGAAAGCGAGTCTGACACCGACACCATTCACGAGTTTCATAAATATGTTATTAAATGGAACCGAGTTAAGTATTTTATTATTACTCACTGATTTAAATCCCACTTAATTCCACAAACTCGAAGATAAATGGGACACACACCATTGCGACCGCAGCGCTAATATTGTGACGTCATATTTATGCATATTTATTTAATGCATATTTATGACGTCACGTCAATTGGCAGCATGCGATGTTATTACACAATGCGATTTCTTCAACGGGCGAGTAATAAAATGGATTTGCTAATCTTTAATGAAGTTGGTGCATTTTCACATCATGAAATAATACATAAAATACATAAAAATTCCAGTGACACCAACCTAAAAAATTAATCATTTAAATCACATAAAAATGGTTATTAATCAAAGAACATGAAAATGAAAGTGTGGATATTTCGGCTTCCTGTCTGATTTAATTTAATTTAATTTGAAATAGAACTAATTAATCTGAAAGTATGTTAATGACAAAGTTTGATGGTTATATAGCTAGCTATAAGGGTACAATACGAAATGGGAAAAGGTTTAAGGTTCAAGTTTTGTATTTTGAACTTCCTATGTGTCTGATCTCTATGATATCCATCACATTATCATGATGTCAAAAGTTCAATGAAATAATAAAATTCAGTTACAGTGTCATCTAAGAGTATATTAGTCTTAATTATGTTCCGAACATTATATATGATTTAATTAACTTTCATGAAACAAAAGATATCTTTTTTACATCCGCAATGCATAGAACACATGATAAGATAAAATAAAGTTTGAAAATCACATTCGCTTCAACTTATTTATGTATCACTATAATAATTAGGAGATAAATCCATTCTGTTTTATATTTTGGGGTTGTATGTTGTGCATTTTTTACCCCTAAATTTAATTTCAAACCGAGCTTGCGAGGTTTGAAATGTTAATTTAGGGGTAAAAAATGCACCTACAACCCCAAAATATAAAACAGAATTGATTTATCTCCATTCTAACATGACTAATTAGGAAAATAATGAGGAACTCTTTCGTCTTGCGCCAAAGCGCTGTGCTTGGGTAAAACCAGTACAGACCGGCTTCACTCGCCCGCGACCCTTCGGTGCAGTTCACTTTTCAAAGAACATGCTTCAATCAAAATATCAAAACAAACACTAAAACTTATTTCAATGTAACTTATCTTTATTCAATTGGTGATAATATCAACAGAAAACCCATGTTGGAAGTCATCAGACTCACAGAAGCGATTTTCAAGTAAATACATAGTCCGACTTATCTCCCCTACAAGGCCGACAAGGACCAATCCCATTCAAGGGGCGCTACTCTGAAAGTAGTTATTAACTATAAGCGAAGAGTTTGAGACTTGAAGAAAGCCTGACAAGAACGCTTTTTGTGTCATGGTTTAGGACATCGTGGAAGGAAATGGGGTCATTTGGGATTGTGAACTGGAGGCAGTGGAAGAATTTTGCAAAATAGAGGAATAACGCCGCTTCTGTTCATTGGATGAATCGTTGTTGTATGAAGCGAGCAACTGTTGATTTCTGTGCCCCGTGATTTTCATGATTTCACGCGATTCTAAAAGTTCACCGAGTGCTTTTTTGTATACGTCCGCGGAGCAATGTGAATCGGTCGCAAATATTTAGAGGTGATTATCGGTAGAATAATTACTCCAAAATTGATACGAGGAACCAATCAGAAAGCAGTATTTTCATTCTAAATATAGTGTCATGTTAGAATGTGCATTTTCATGAAACTCATCAAAACAGAAAAAAGTCTTTGTTCACTGCAAGATCTTCACTTCAATCACAGGGCGAGTGCGACATCATTTGGGATGATCATGATTTGAATCGAAATTTTGACGTCGATCAGGACGGCTAGTGCTGGTTAATGGTGCACTGAACCAAATCGTTGCACCTCTAAAGAAAAGCTTTCAGAGCAAGAGGCTTGGGGCACGTAACTCCAGACAGTCAAGCATGCGTCTGCTTCAGTTACATCAGGAAAGTGTAAACAAATGATTTTGAATCGTGTTCAGAATGGCAATCATTTAAAAAGTTACGATGTGTTTGTCCAGCTGATGAGGGGGTGGGATAGCGCAGTGGTTAGCGCGTTCGGCTTCGGATCAAGGGGTCTGCCCTGGGGTTCGAATCCCGCCAGGGGCACGGCAACTTTGTCTGCAGTAGAGAACTGTTCTACACGCAGTAAGGTTTGATTAATGCTACACTGAATTTCAGCGTAGTACCACCCATGGTTCGCTAGATGGTCGCAGGTTTCACCGCAATGCATAGCCACATGGCATTGCAGACTTTCTCCCTGCCATAATACTAGCAGCCACGATATAAGTGAAATAATCTTGAAAGCGGCGTTAAACCCCAACTCACCTCACCTCCAGCTCATGACAGGGTTTTGTCTGCACTAAACAGGTAGAGACAATACTCTCTCACCCTATGGAATCCATAGAACCAGTTCATATCCTGGTAGAACTATTTTGCAAATTTTATCCTTCGAAAGAGGGTCAATTTTAAAAATCACAAATTACTACAAATTCAATTATTAAGATTGTCCCGCTTGGAAACTGTCGCAAATTACAATCCTTATGCACCGTGGTTGCCTTTGTTTGTTAACCCCAAAGATGTTCTGGATAACAACATCTTTAATGTGAAAATAAATAAAAAGGTGTGACCTAATGAATAACTTTTAACCAAGCCCTGGGCACTTTAAATTATCTTGATCATTTTCAAGTGCAAGTTATCTAGTTCAACATCTGTGTAAATGTAAACAAGATGATATTGATAAAACTGTCGTCTGATGAGACGGTCGATATAATTGTACCATATGGTGGCGTATCATACTTACCTTGTGATATATGTTTAAGCCTTGTGTATGATATAATCATCAACCATTTCAAAATTTATTTAAAAAAATGTTTACATAAGCAATATAAATCAAGTAACTGTCCAGTATTATTGTAAGTCCTTATTTGAACAGTCTGATTAAAATCGACCTTGTTTCGAGGAATAAAATTTGCAAAATAATATATCTACCGGGATACGAACAGGTTCTGTAGATTCCTCGCCACAAGGTCTGAGAACATCCCGTATAGGTGTGTGTTCCGAACCAGTTTAGCACAGCCAAAGCCCAGTCAAATAGCTGACCAATCACATCATAGTTTTTAAACGGTCGCTGTTTTTGAAAGCATTCGGAACAGACAAAAGGATAGCTGTTAGGAGTTATCTGCCCCTAGCTTCTTGTACCGAAAGCTTTTGTTGGACGTCTTTTGATTGGTTTACTGAATTGCGTCAGAACATGGGAGTCTACGGGCTGTTACCAGACGGTTTGGCGTGGAAATCTCCGAACGATATGAGTTCGTATCCCGGTGGATGCACCTTTTTGCACATTTTTTCCGCGGAATACCGTTGGTTTTAATCAGACTGTTATTTGAAGACATAAATGTCAAGTCAGATGTAGCCTACTTGTAAAGAATTATTAATCAATATATATACATCCATGTTGTTGTTTGAACTGATATATATATCTTAAGAAAAGGAAGATTTTCTGGATAACAACTTTTCCAATGTGAAACTACATGACGTTTCATTGTATATGCTCATTCCTTCATCAGGTGGAATGTTATCCAGAAAATCTTCCTGTTCTTATGTATACCACTTCTAAATGCCCTTCAAAGACCTGATATATATCTTGATTTGAAGAGAAGAATAACATTTTGATATTTCCTCCTTTCTATTTCTAAAATGTGATCAGATAAGGAAAATGGTTAGCAGGGTTAAATTTCAGTTACTGCAGGGAAGATTTCACATTACTGGTCGCACTTGAAAGTATCCAGCAATTGGCTGACATGCTATTTCGAACACTGTTCACAACAATCATTTTTACAATGCAGTGTCACCAATGTGAAATCACACCCAGACTTGCACCAGGTGAAACTGGTGTTGTATACAAGCATATCTCTGTATCTGCTCTCACTGTACATGTCCTATTGATGCACAATCGATCCTATAAATAACTAGATAAAATGTAAGGGTAATATGTATCCAAAGGATCCGATCTTGTTATCTGCATTTAAGCTGCTTTTTGAATAGCTTGAAAATTATGACCTCGTCTGAATGGTTCTTTGTCCAGTATCATAGGTGTGTGACTGACCAATCAACTCGTCTGAATGGTTGTGTGTCCAGTATCATAAATGTATCACTGACCAATCAACTCATCTGAATGGTTGTGTGTCCAGTATCATAAATGTATCACTGACCAATCAACTCATCTGAATGGTTGTGTGTCCAGTATCGTAGGTGTGTCACTGACCAATCAACTCGTCTGAATGGTTGTGTGTCCAGTATCGTAGGTGTGTCACTGACCAATCAACTCTTCTGGATAGTTTTGTGTCCAGTATCTTAGGTGTATCACTGACCAATCAACTCGTCTGAATGGTTGTGTGTCCAGTATCTCAGGTGTGTCACTGACCAATCAACTCGTCTGAATGGTTGTGTGTCCAGTATCGTAGGTGTGTCACTGACCAATCAACTCGTCTGAATGGTTGTGTGTCCAGTATCGTAGGTGTGTCACTGACCAATCAACTCGTCTAAATGGTTGTGTGTCCAGTATCTCAGGTGTATCACTGACCAATCAAAAGGTATGGTCACTGTGAAATTCATCCTCAAGTTGAAATTGTCGGGAAGTGATAGCATTCAGGTCTGGGGTTTGAATCCTGTCAGAGGCTGAGCAACTATGCTCTTAACAACTGTTCTATAAGCAGTAAGGTTAGCATGCAATGCTACACTAAATTTCAGTGCAGTACCACCCATTGTTCGCTAGTTCTAGCCGATGCTCGTAGGTTTCATTGCAATCCATAGCCATAATGGTGTTGCAGGGTTTCCTCCTGCAGTAATACTAGCAGCCTTGTTTTGATATGAGTGAAATACCCTTGAAAGTAGCGTTAAACCCCAAATCACCTCACTTAACCTTGTTCTATCCAGGGTTCCACTGTTTAACAAGCACATCTTATTTATCTATGGGGTAGCCCTGTTTATATCACTGCAGCGAGATATGTGAAACTACAGGACTAAAAATCACAAATATAAATATCAATGATCAATGATTTAATCTATTTCATCTGCATATTGACAAATGTAATGAAGACATGCATCGTGAAGACCCACAATGATGTGACATCTTATTTCGATATATGTTCGTGGATAAAAACACATTAGAAGGAAAACAATACTAATTCAATGAAACCTATTTCCTCTCTTTGTCTCACTCTGACCGAAGTTTTGACTGTAACTAATGATTTAATGGGTATTTGAATATCAATGGATTACTTTCAGCAAACTTGAAATGGGCTTTGATATCTTTTAAATATCACTCTTTGAACTATGTTGATCCATTTGAGGAACTTTTACACCACTAGCAATTAATTAAAGTGACCAGAAATGTTAATTACTGTCCTCATCAGTTAACGCTTCAGCTTTAAGACTTGAGGTCTCTGCAAGATGACCCTACCTTTCAGACAAGTGCAATTCTATACTAGGAGGATAAGAATGCGAGGATAACTTCGGATACACAAAGTGATCCACTTCCTGTGTGTTACGTCCTGATAATATCTCAGGCTCTCCTCATAACATGCTTCATTGTGTGTGATATCAGCTGTCGTAGCATACCAGCTCCTCCTAACATGCCTCATTGTGTGTGATATCTGCTGTCGTAGCATACCAGCTCCTCATAACATGCCTCATTGTGTGTGATATCTGCTGTCGTAGCATACCAGCTCCTCATAACATGCCTCATTGTGTGTGATATCTGCTGTCGTAGCATACCAGCTCCTCATAACATGCTTCATTGTGTGTGATATCAGCTGTCGTAACATACCAGCTCCTCATAACATGCCTCATTGCGTGTGATATCTGCTATCGTAGCATACCAGCTCCTCATAACATGCCTCATTGCATGTGATATCTGCTGTCGTAGCATACCAGCTCCTCATAACATGCCTCATTGTGTGTGATATCTGCTGTCGTAGCATACCAGCTCCTCATAACATGCTTCATTGTGTGTGATATCTGCTGTCGTAGCATACCAGCTCCTCATAACATGCCTCATTGCGTGTGATATCTGCTGTCGTAGCATACCAGCTCCTCATAACATGCTTCATTGTGTGTGATATCAGCTGTCGTAGCATACCAGCTCCTCATAACATGCCTCATTGTGTGTGATATCTGCTGTCGTAGCATACCAGCTCCTCATAACATGCCTCATTGCGTGTGATATCTGCTGTCTAGCATACCAGCTCCTCATAACATGCTTCATTGTGTGTGATATCTTCTGTCGTAGCATACCAGCTCCTCATAACATGCCTCATTGTGTTTGATATCAGCTGTCGTAGCATACCAGCTCCTCATAACATGCTTCATTGTGTGTGATATCTGCTGTCGTAGCATACCAGCTCCTCATAACATGCCTCATTGTGTGTGATATCTGCTGTCGTAGCATACCAGCTCCTCATAACATGCTTCATTGTGTGTGATATCTGCTGTCGTAGCATACCAGCTCCTCATAACATGCCTCATTGTGTGTGATATCTGCTGTCGTAGCATACCAGCTCCTCATAACATGCCTCATTGCATGTGATATCTGCTGTCGTAGCATACCAGCTCCTCATAACATGCCTCATTGTGTGTGATATCTGCTGTCGTAGCATACCAGCTCCTCATAACATGCCTCATTGCGTGTGATAACTGCTGTCTAGCATACCAGCTCCTCATAACATGCTTCATTGTGTGTGATATCTTCTGTCGTAGCATACCAGCTCCTCATAACATGCCTCATTGTGTGTGATATCAGCTGTCGTAGCATACCAGCTCCTCATAACATGCTTCATTGTGTGTGATATCTTCTGTCGTAGCATACCAGCTCCTCATAACATGCCTCATTGCGTGTGATATCTGCTGTCTAGCATACCAGCTCCTCATAACATGCTTCATTGTGTGTGATATCAGCTGTCGTAACAGACCAGCTCCTCATAACATGCTTCATTGTGTGTGATATCAGCTGTCGTAACAGACCAACTCCTCATAACATGCCTCATTGTGTGTGATATCTGCTGTCGTAGCATACCAGCTCCTCATAACATGCTTCATTGTGTGTGATATCAGCTGTCGTAACAGACCAGCTCCTCATAACATGCTTCATTGTGTGTGATATCAGCTGTCGTAACAGACCAACTCCTCATAACATGCTTCATTATGTGTGATATCAGCTGTCGTAACAGACCAGCTCCTCATAACATGCTTCATTGTGTGTGATATCAGCTGTCGTAACAGACCAGCTCCTCATAACATGCTTCATTGTGTGTGATATCAGCTGTCGTAACAGACCAGCTCCTCATAACATGCTTCATTGTGTGTGATATCAGCTGTCGTAACAGACCAGCTCCTCATAACATGCTTCATTGTGTGTGATATCAGCTGTCGTAACAGACCAGCTCCTCATAACATGCTTCATTGTGTGTGATATCAGCTGTCGTAACAGACCAGCTCCTCATAACATGCTTCATTGTGTGTGATATCAGCTGTCGTAACAGACCAGCTCCTCATAACATGCCTCATTGTGTGTGATATCAGCTGTCGTAACAGACCAGCTCCTCATAACATGCTTCATTGTGTGTGATATCAGCTGTCGTAACAGACCAGCTCCTCATAACATGCTTCATTGTGTGTGATATCAGCTGTCGTAACAGACCAGCTCCTCATAACATGCCTCATTGTGTGTGATATCAGCTGTCGTAACAGACCAGCTCCTCATAACATGCCTCATTGTGTGTGATATCAGCTGTCGTAACAGACCAACTCCTCATAACATGCTTCATTGTGTGTGATATCAGCTGTCGTAACAGACCAGCTCCTCATAACATGCTTCATTGTGTGTGATATCAGCTGTCGTAACAGACCAGCTCCTCATAACATGCTTCATTGTGTGTGATATCAGCTGTCGTAACAGACCAGCTCCTCATAACAAGCTTCATTGTGTGTGATATCAGCTGTCGTAACAGACCAGCTCCTCATAACATGCTTCATTGTGTGTGATATCAGCTGTCGTAACAGACCAGCTCCTCATAACATGCTTCATTGTGTGTGATATCAGCTGTCGTAACAGACCAGCTCCTCATAACATGCTTCATTGTGTGTGATATCAGCTGTCGTAACAGACCAGCTCCTCATAACATGCTTCATTGTGTGTGATATCAGCTGTCGTAACAGACCAGCTCCTCATAACATGCTTCATTGTGTGTGATATCAGCTGTCGTAACAGACCAGCTCCTCATAACATGCCTCATTGTGTGTGATATCAGCTGTCGTAACAGACCAGCTCCTCATAACATGCCTCATTGTGTGTGATATCAGCTGTCGTAACAGACCAGCTCCTCATAACATGCTTCATTGTGTGTGATATCAGCTGTCGTAACAGACCAGCTCCTCATAACATGCCTCATTGTGTGTGATATCAGCTGTCGTAACAGACCAGCTCCTCATAACATGCCTCATTGTGTGTGATATCAGCTGTCGTAACAGACCAGCTCCTCATAACATGCTTCATTGTGTGTGATATCAGCTGTCGTAACAGACCAGCTCCTCATAACATGCTTCATTGTGTGTGATATCAGCTGTCGTAACAGACCAGCTCCTCATAACATGCTTCATTGTGTGTGATATCAGCTGTCGTAACAGACCAGCTCCTCATAACATGCTTCATTGTGTGTGATATCAGCTGTCGTAACAGACCAGCTCCTCATAACATGCTTCATTGTGTGTGATATCAGCTGTCGTAACAGACCAGCTCCTCATAACATGCTTCATTGTGTGTGATATCAGCTGTCGTAACAGACCAGCTCCTCATAACATGCTTCATTGTGTGTGATATCAGCTGTCGTAACAGACCAGCTCCTCATAACATGCTTCATTGTGTGTGATATCAGCTGTCGTAACAGACCAGCTCCTCATCACATGCCTCATTGTGTGTGATATCAGCTGTCGTAACAGACCAGCTCCTCATAACATGCCTCATTGTGTGTGATATCAGCTGTCGTAACAGACCAACTCCTCATAACATGCCTCATTGTGTGTGATATCAGCTGTCGTAACAGACCAGCTCCTCATAACATGCCTCATTGTGTGTGATATCAGCTGTCGTAACAGACCAACTCCTCATAACATGCCTTGTTGTGTGTGATATCAGCTGTCGTAACAGACCAACTCCTCATAACATGCCTCATTGTGTGTGATATCAGCTGTCGTAACAGACCAACTCCTCATAACATGCCTCATTGTGTGTGATATCAGCTGTCGTAACAGACCAACTCCTCATAACATGCCTCATTGTGTGTGATATCAGCTGTCGTAACAGACCAACTCCTCATAACATGCCTCATTGTGTGTGATATCATCTGTCGTAACAGACCAACTCCTCATAACATGCCTTGTTGTGTGTGATATCCGCATACCAGATACCCAAGCAAACAGCCATTTCGGCTTCGGATCCAGAGATCCGAGGTTCAAATCTGGCCAGGAGATTGGCAACTATGTCTGCAACTGTTTGTAAGCTTTTGGGGAAATGCTTCACTCAATTTCACTATGGTATAGTTCCAAGTTCCAGCCAATGCTTGTAGGTTTCACCACAATGCATAGATCATGAAGTAATTTCGCCACTAATGGATTCATAATTGCCCAAGAAACAATAACTCACTTCTGAAGTGGGACGTCAAGATAGTTGACCCGAGAAGTTGTGGTGCCACCATCAGAAGCATCCGCCAATTCCCCGTAAAACATAATTCCTGCCTCAGACCATAATCACCTGGAACCACATCCCTGGGAACATAGATCATCCAGCATAGTGGAAGCGTTCCAGGCGTCCTTAACAGCAGAGGACCTAGCCGGAAGTCACCACTGGATTGGATTGTTTTTAACATATTAACCTCGTTTTTAATCTGATTAGGCATGGGCACTAGTTTTATGGCTGGATCAGCTACACTCGGTTACCGGTTAGCTCCTGTCAAGGAAGATGATGAAAATGAGTAATTGTGCCAAGTTCGTTTTCAGATCAAGAGGTCCTGGGTTCGAATCTTGCTCTGCAATTTGTCAGCTGTAGAGAATTGTTCAAGCTGTAAAGGCCTTACCAGAAATGCAAATTACCAGATAGAAATATAACAGGAAATTATCTGTAAATTACAACAGAGATTGTTTAGTGATTTTCTATATCCTTGTAAGAGCTATCAACCTGCAGTGGTTGTTTTGGCCTGTAGTATTAAAGAACATCTAGCTCGCTGATTTCAAACCTGCTTTTCTTTAGAGAGAAAGTTTATCTTTTATCAAATAGCCAGACAAACCAACTTGTCTGTTTTGTCCCTTTGTGGGCTTTTTTTAACAATAATTTTGTGCTCTTTGTTGAACTTGCATAAAAAAAACTCTTGAAGTTGAAATTAAAGTTTGATAATATTCATTGTTTTGTTCGTTTGTAAATGCAAGATATTTTCAACATCATGTTTTTGATTTACATTTACAAAGTATTTCAAACACCAAAGACGATTTGTTAGATATTTCAACTGTCAAAAGCGCTATTCATATGAGGTACAAATGTAAAATCTGACATGGTGGCTTGTCGTGAGCTGTGAGAGGAATAATACCACTATTTTCTTCAGAGGTAAAAAATTGTTGCATCTGAATGTTAGATAAACAAGGAGGGAGAGGAGGTTCATGGGTAAATATACACTCAGAGTCTTCCAAGTCCGACTCTATTTGGCCGGGACTCATAACCAAGTTAAACCAAAGAAAAACACCCACGAGAACCTTATAAACCAAACATGTTGAATCTGAAAAACAAACCAAGACAAAATATATACAGTAATCGTTGACAGGCTTGATATTGTTTTCATTAATGGACACAGGGCCTTAGGTGTAAGGGGAATTTGTTCCCTATGAAATTTGGGTCCCTTGGAGTGTTCTTTAGTATTGCAGCTTAAATTGAAGTTGTATATGATTAATGTCTGAGTTTTAGCTATAACTGGAGAATTGTTTTGCATAATTGTGTTGTATTAAGATGACATTTCAATGAGATCAACCAAACGAGAGTGAAACATTTCAATAATTTTAATAGATCACTGCGTAAATGCTGTACTTCTTCAGGCCTTATTGTCAACAAAATAAATAAACCAACCTGAAACAACTTGTTTTAAAGAAAATCAAACATACAAGATTCAACATTCCCCAACAAAATGATGTTGTATCCTTTTATTTGACAAACCTGGTGTTAATGAGTATATATATGTTAATGACACACTGCCTGTAGAATCAAGGTGTAGTCCATCGTTTCTTCCTTTCAGGTGTTAATCTCTCACCTGTTTACACCGGGCTCACCTGTTTGATGTAGCTAAATACTCGTTTACTAATCCTTCACATACCGCTACATTTTACATTTTAACAGATCTGACCACATTTTGCACAGAGCTTGATCTTTTGTATGCTTTAAATTGCCAAATTCCATACAAATCTTTTTTCCAGAATTGAAATTGTACAACGCAAGAATGATAAGTTAAGTTGCTGCCATTTCTTGATGAATGCAAATAAAATAGGCAACCATACCTCGTGCATGCATACCTTGTGACGTCACAATCCATTCGAACAAACCGTCGGGACAACCGAAACATTTTTATCGTATCGTCTTCACATCTAAGGCGATTACTTGAACATACATTTCATTTCTGAATGAGACAATTAACTTGACCGGGAACACTTCATTTAATAGATATAAGAAAGAATGTTCACTCGCTGCGCTTCACAAACAGTAGCCATGTTTGAAGGTCGCGTGATATATGCTAATGAGGGTTAATCCAAAAATGTGGAATCCAGAAAAACGAACCCTGATTGTATGCATGTGAATGCTTAGAAAACAAAATTAAATCTTCTGCCGTTTCAGATTAAGGATTCATTTATATATAAATTTTGTTTTAGCCATGTATTGTTGCGTGTAACAAGCTGCCGCCTCCTGTGATAAATGACAATTATAATAGATTTGTGTAAATAGTTACAGAAAAACTTGTTGATTTTGTAATTATAAGGATTGTTTTACATGTTTTGTGCCTCTATCGAATTATAACAGCAATAAATTTTGTATAAAATTGCTGCGCTGCGCTACACGATTTTATAAATTTCTGCTGTTGTACTTCGATAGAGGCACAACACATGAAAAACAATCCTTAAGTGTACAGAAATGAAAACGGTTTTAAAAATGTATGTTTCACAAAATCTACAGTCTATCATTTATAAAGAAGGAAAAGATTAAGAAAAAAATAAATAAAAACTATGTCATTATGTCTTTCAGGTACCGGATTCATTGGAAGAAACTTGGTCCACTACCTTGTTGAAAATGAACTCGTATCGAAGGTTGGTCAACTTTCCTTACATGTCGTCATCCATGTAATCATTCCTTGACATGTCGTCATCCATGTTAGCATTCCTTGACATGTCGTCATCAACTTTATAATTCCTTGACATGTCTTCATCCATGTAATATGTCCTTGACATGTCATCATCCATGTAATAACTCCTTGACATGTCGTCTTCCATGAAATAAGTCCTTGACATGTCGTCATCCATGAAATAAGTCCTTGACATGTCGTCATCCATGTGTCAATTCCTTGACATGTCGTCATCCATGTAATAAGTCCTTGACATGATGCATACATGTTATCATTCCTTGACATGTCGTCATCCATGTGACAATTCCTTGACATGTCGTCATCCATGTGACAATTCCTTGACATGTCGTCATCCATGTGATAAGTCCTTGACATGATGCATACATGTAATCATTCCTTGACATGTCGTCAACCATGTTATACGTCCTTGACATGTCATCCATGTTATAAGTCCTTGACATGTTGTCATCCATGTGATAAATCCTTGACATGTCGTCATCCATGTAATCATTCCTTGACATGTCGTCATCCATGTGATAACTCCTTGACATGTTGTCATCCATGTAATCATTCCTTGACATGTTGTCATCCATGTAATCATTCCTTGACATGTCGTCATCCATGTTATAAGTCCTTGACATGTCGTCATCCATGTAATACGTCCTTGACATGTCATCCATGTGACAAGTCCTTGACATGTTGTCATCCATGTGATAAATCCTTGACATGTCGTCATCCATGTAATCATTCCTTGACATGTCGTCATCCATGTGATAACTCCTTGACATGTTGTCATCCATGTAATCATTCCTTGACATGTCGTCATCTATGTGATAACTCCTTGACATGTTGTCATCCATGTAATCATTCCTTGACATGTTGTCATCCATGTAATCATTCCTTGACATGTCGTCATCCATGTTATAAGTCCTTGACATGTCGTCATCCATGTAATACGTCCTTGACATGTTGTCATCCATGTGACAAGTCCTTGACATGTTGTCATCCATGTGATAAATCCTTGACATGTCGTCATCCATGTAATCATTCCTTGACATGTCGTCATCCATGTGATAACTCCTTGACATGTTGTCATCCATGTAATCATTCCTTGACATGTCGTCATCCATGTAATCATTCCTTGACATGTCACATCCATGTAATCATTCTTTGACATGGCGTCATCCATGTAATTACTCCTTGACATGTTGTCATTCATGTATAATCATTCCTTGACATGTCGTCATCTATGTGATAACTCCTTGACATGTTGTCATCCATGTAATCATTCCTTGACATGTCGTCATCTATGTGATAACTCCTTGACATGTCGTCATCTATGTGATAACTCCTTGACATGTTGTCATCCATGTAATCGTTCCTTGACATGTCGTCATCCATGTAATCATTCCTTGACATGTCGTCATCTATGTAATCTGTCCTTGACATGTCGTCATCCATGTGATAATTCCTTGACATGTCGTCATCCATGTTATAACTCCTTGACATGTCGTCATCCATTTAATTACTCCTTGACATGTTGTCATTCATGTGTCCCTCTGTCCCTGCATGAATCTCTATGTGACACTGTCTCTGTGTCCCTCAGATCTGCAACCAACCTGTTGCAACAGTTTTGATGACACAAACTGAACTTTGACTCATGGCAATGTTTATTTCAGATCCGAGTGGCAGACAAGGTGCCCCCTCAGATGGCCTGGCTCAACCCTCTCCACACAGTGAGTGTAGTCATAGTATACTGTGCTGTACATAGACAATACTAAACCCGGGCTTGTGGAATACCGTTTCTAAGAAACAAGTGACTACCACTCAAAAGTTAAGAATTCTTAACTCACACACATAAATCAAGCTAAGTGTAAAAACATTGTGACTAGATGCTAAAATTTATACCTTAACACTTTAACTTTAATGAATTAACAAGTGCCAATTACCACGAATCACAAGATATTGATAGAACACTGAAGCTGGCTAACCAGGAATGGTCCTGGACTGGCAAGTAATGGGTTAACCATTGATATATCATAGCACACAGATTTAGGTCCCTTCATCAAATTTAGTCCATGAATTATTAATTTTAAGGGTGGGATAGCACAGTTGTTAGCACCTTCTGCTTCGGATAAAGAGGTCCGGGGTTCGAATCCCGCCAGGGGAACTTTGTCTGCAGTAGAGAACTGTTCTACACGTAGTAAGGTTTGGGTGCAATGCTACACTGAATTTCAGTGCAGTACCATGCATGGTTCGCTAGTTCCAGCCGTTGCTTGCAGGTTTCACCGCAATACATAGCCACATTGTTTTGCAGGCTCACGCCCTGCAGTAATACTAGAAGCCGTGATATAAGTGAAATACTCTTGAAAGCAGCTTTAAACCTCTAAACCTCATTCTTTTCAAAATGATGCAACACTTTTCTGAATGTTAATTGATTGGTCTTGCAATGTGTGTATTCAGTCAGTCTAGACTTGCTGAATGAGGAGCTAGACTGTATCCAAGGTTCTTATTTTATACACAGTCATGATGCAGGACTATATACAGTCAGACCCTGTTTATCCATACAGTTTGGTTACAGTTGAAAATCGTCTGTAAAGCAATTAAGATATGTGGTTAAGCGAATCATCATTTGTATAGAAATTTGCATAGAAAAGATTTTTAAAAACTTCTCTGTGGATGGCCGGATTTCCGGATAAACAGGGTGCGGGTAAACAGGGTCTGTAAGAGGAATTTTATGCTGTTGTATTGTTTGCCTCAGCTTGCTAATACTGTTTGATGTGCTGCAGGAAGCGTTCGCTAGTCGCCTGGTGGAGTTCAAACATTCCAACCTCATCAGTCCAGGTGGGTAAATTCACATCAGCTTCAAAAGCAGTCTGATTAAAATCGACCTTGTTCCGAGGTATAAAATTTGCAAAATTATGCATCTACTGGATACGAACAGGTTCTGTAGATTCCTCTCCACAAGGTCTGAGAACACCCCGTAAAGGTGAATGTTCCGAACCAGTTTAGCCCAGTCAAATGGCTGACCAATCACAACGTAGTTTTTAAATGGTCACTGTTTTGAAAGCATTCGGAACAGACCAAAGGAGAGCTGTTTGGAGTTATCTGCCCCTAGCTTCTCGCACCGAAAGCATTTGTTGTGCGTTTTGATTGGCTACCTGAATTGCGCTCGAACACGCGAGTCTACAGGCTGTTATCAGACGGTTTGGCGTGGAACCTACGACTGATATGAGTTCGTATCCCGGTAGATGCACTATTTTGCAATTTTAATTCTACGGAAAACTGTCGATTATAATCAGACTGATCTTAAAAGGAGAGTTCTATCGGGGTAGTTTTTGTTGAAACAAAATTCGAGATGATATTTCCAAATATTTGCTATTTATACATGATTAAAATTGAAAGATATGTATTAGGTTAATATTTTGATGACTTTATATTTCACTACTTGAGAAAGACAAGTGCACATTTGTTGATAAATAAAATCAATGATTACTGAAGCCATTCATTGTTGCTGCGAGTGAGAAAACTTGGCTATTGCCTAACATCATATTGTTTATTAGTTTTATGATATGTTATGTGTTACTATGTGAATATTCTATCAGTGTATATCTTTAATTATTAAAAAAAAATAAAAAAATTTGATTAAATATAGCATGGTTTCATTTCACGAAATGTCAAGAAACCAAGATGGTGGATGCTGCTGATAGATCGGTGATAGAACTTTCCCTTTAAGATGTGCATGAAAAAACAAAGATGGTGGAACGAGACACTAACTTGTTGAATAATTGTGTTGTTCTTTCAATATTGAGCAGAGATTGTTTGCACTGTATTAAAGAAACCTGACGACTAGGCTGAAGGTTAGCAAATGGCAAAATATCTTTAAAAAACTCGAAAAAGCCACCAGAGAAAACGTTAGAGACTCTCTGAGTGTTATCTCATACATAGTTTGTAATGCATTTCCTCTAAATTCTTTCACATCATTTGAAGCCTGAACAAATTGTTTTTGCTTCCTAATCAAGTTGTTTGTTTCCAATATTGCAGCATCTGTTGATGGAGCCTTCTCAGATGACAGTGGCGAGTTTGACTTTGTCATTAATCTCGCTGCAGAAACAAAATACGGACAGACAGAACCAGTAAGTTGTTTTAAGTATGTGTTGTAAGACGTATACGCTCCACTCCACTTTCAGCCCCTTTGTTACATCCCCACACAATGCTTCCAAAAAATATCCCCAAAAAGATTCATTTGATGAAATGCGAATACCATTTCAGAGTAAAATATGGATGATCTGTTGTAATAAACTCAGCCAGATTGCTAACTTACACTCAGCAAGATTGCTAACTTACACTCAGCCAGATTGCTAACTTATGCTCAGCCAGATTGCTAACTTACACTCAAGCATGATAGGTGGAAAAGCGAAAGCCGACTGCAGTTTAAAAAGCTCTCTGTGGTTGGCTGAAATTTTATTGAAACCATCTCAATAAAATTATTTGATCAACTGGATCATAGGTCACAGCAAGAAGCTTTGAGTGGGGTTGTAACCCATTGGATCTTTAGGCCTTAGATTATAAATCATGCAAATTCTGATGGACTACAGAGCCAGTGGCTCTATTTTTACTTCATTTGTTATATTTGTTTAATATTACGTCAGACTTATTTGCCGTCAAATGTTTTCTTCTTTTAATTATTGCAGTTATATAGTATAATGTATCTATAATATGATATCAACTTTCTTTTGATTGTTAACTTTCAAGTTTTCATGATCCCAGGTTTATAAGGAAGGCATTGTCCGACTCAGTCACAACTGTGCTGTAGCAGCCGCAAAACACAAAGTCAAAGTCTACATGGAATTTTCTAGTGGACAGATGTACTCATCAGACAAGGTGAGTTATCTCCCTTAGTTATGAGGTTGCGCAGAAACACTTCTCTAAGCTAAGTCTACTGACCTCCTTTAGTAAGTGATTTTTACTTATTAGCTCATCAGGCCTGAAAGGCCCGATGGGCTTATGGCATGGCATGGCGTCCGGCGTCCGTCCGTCCATCCGTCCGTCCATCCGTCCATCCGTCCGTAAACTTTGCACATTTTCGACTTCTTCTCCAGAACCAATGACTCCACAGAGCTGAAATTTTATGTGCAGACTCCTTGGCCAATGGGGATTCTAAATTGTAGATTTCGTGACCCCGTGACCCCAAATGGGGTCACAGGGGTCACATCCTTAAAAACCTATTTTCATCTTCTTCTGCAGTTCCAAAAGGTCTAGAGAGCTGAAAAGTTGTGTACAGACTCCTTGGCCAATGGGGATACTAAATTGTAGATTTCGTGACCCCATGACCCCAAATGGGGTCACAGGGGTCACATCCTTAAAAACCTATTTTCATCTTCTTCTCCAGTTCCAAAAGGTCAAGAGAGCTGAAAAGTTGTGTACAGACTCCTTGGCCAATGGGGATTCTAAATTGTAGAATTCGTGACCCCATGACCCCAAATGGGGTTACCGGGGTCACATCCTTAAAAACCTATTTACATCTTTTCCGGTTCCAAAAGGTCAAGAGAGCTGAAAAGTTGTGTGCAGACTCCTTGGCCAATGGGGATACTAAATTGTACATTTCGTGACCCCATGACCCCAAATGGGGTCACAGGGGTCACATCCTTAAAAACCTATTTTCATCTTCTTCTCCAGTTCCAAATGGTCTAGAGAGCTGAAAAGTTGTGTGCAGACTCCTTGGCCAATGGGGATTCTAAATTGTAGATTTCGTGACCCCTTGACCCCAAATGGGGTCACAGGGGTCACATCCTTAAAAACCTTTTTTCATCTTCTTCTCCAGTTCCAAAAAGTCAAGAGACTTGAAAAGTTGTGTGCAGACTCCTTGGCCAATGGGGATTCTAAATTGTAGATTTCGTGACCCCTTGACCCCAAATGAGGTCACAGGGGTCACAACCTTAAAAACCTTTTTTCATCTTCTTCTCCAGTTCCAAATGGTCTAGAGAGCTGAAAAGTTGTGTGCAGACTCCTTGGCCAATGGGGATTCTAAATTGTAGATTTCGTGACCCCTTGACCCCAAATGGGGTCACAGGGGTCACATCCTTAAAAACCTTTTTTCATCTTCTTCTCCAGTTCCAAAAAGTCAAGAGAGTTGAATAGTTGTGTGCAGACTCCTTGGTCAATGGGGATTCTAAATTGTAGATTTTGTGACCCCATGACCCTAAATGGGGTCACTGGGGTCACATCCTTAAAAACCTATTTTCATCTTCTTCTCCAGTTCCAAAAGGTCTAGAGAGCTGAAAAGTTGTGTGCAGACTCCTTGGCCAATGGGGGTTCTAAATTGTAGATTTCGTGACCCCATGACCCCAAATGGGGTCACAGGGGTCACATCCTTAAAAACCTATTTTTATCTTCTTCTCCAGTTCCAAAAAGTCTAGAGAGCTGAAAAGTTGTGTGCAGACTCCTTGTCCAATGGGGATTCAAAATTGTAGATTTTGTGACCCTGTGACCCCAATCTAGGTCATGGGTCATGACCAAAATATTTTCATCTTTATCTTAAGTACGTAAAGCTGTAGAAAGGTGAAATTGTAATTGTAGGATTGGTGACCCTGTGACTCCAAAGTTGGGTCACAGGAGTCATGGTCTAAAAAACCTATTTTTTTCTTGATAACAATGTATTACTTGATATAACTTAGATAGTCAACCTTAGATAATAATCAATGAAATCTTGATGAGCTACAGAGCCCATGGCTCTATTTTTCTTTATATTTGTTCCTATTAGGTCCAACTGTTTTGTCCAACTTCCAGCAGCTGGACTATTTATTATCCCCCGACACAAAGTGGAAGGGGGATATAGGTTTGGGCTCCGTCCGTCTGTGTGTCCGTCCGTCCGAGATAAAGGGGACAGCTTTTCTCAGAAACCGTTTAACCCTTAACTTGCAGGTAGCTGAATTATCCGGGAGGGCTATAAGCAATTCACTGGTGCCTGTATACGGATCCCGGATACACGACTTAGAATAATTCAGGGCCGTCTCTCACTTTGCAAGCCCTGACAACGGGTCCCGAGTCGATTGTTTCCGTGGGTTGCTCCATGAAAATGGCTGTATTTATGCTCCGCGGCCCGCCATGAGAATAAAGCTTTGTTCAGTGTCTGGTCGGAATGTCCAGCAAAATTCACACCAATTTGCGAGTGCATTGTTGACTCGTAACGCATCGATAATTAGCTTTACAAAAGGCCAATTTTCTCAGGCTAAGCCCCGAAGCCTAATTTCGCTTGGGGGTAATTACCACCCATGTGTTTGCATTGCCTCGGGTTTGCCTCGCCCGTACCTGCTATCTGCCTCGCATCTAGCGAGACGGGAGAAAAAAATCGCTAACTCGCCTTACTCCCGCACTTCATATCATGTGAGCGAATTGTTTGTTTTCAAAAACAAATACGGCAAAATAAAGGGAAAAGAATGGACTACATTCCCATATAAAATTAGCAAATGTCAAAAAAATAATAAAGACACGGCAAGCGCCGTGGAAAAGGGCACTTTTACACTTCGACAATCCCTTTAACAATCGGCGATTTTCACAACTTCTTGCACATTTATCATGGCTAAAATACTGAATGCATTTTCATATTTTTTATATCACAATAAACCGAAAAGACTAATCTTTTATTCTATATAAAATGCGCATATTTATTCACAGAAATAAAGATACAACTTTACCTTTCTGAGAGGCATGTGAAACCAAACGGCACACAAACTAATCAACATATTTTCATCAGTTAAGGTTCGAGATTAGTGTTTATTTGAAAGGTCAAAAAACATTACCATATTTGGTTTGACATGTGCTTATTTGTCAACTGGTTCGACATTATGATTTCTTGGAAAAGTGCGATAAACGACCGTTTGCAATGCCGCATACATGTTGTAAGGATTTACTATTTTATAGGTGGAAATAAAGACAAGCTTTAAATAGCTATAAAATTATAACCAAAGGTCGCATTCTAATCATTTTTATATCATTGTGAAGCTAGACATCTTGTCTTCAATTCCGTATATAAATGGAATTTTTTCGTTTCGTATTTATGATGTTACGAGGCCCGAATTAAAGACAATCTTTCGAAAGTAATAGAATAAAAACGAAAAATCATAGAAAATTCATTCAAAGTTTCGGGTGTGAATTAGCCATTTGTGTACGGGTTTCGCTACTTGAATTTGTATTGAACGCCCGTATATAGTCCTTATTCGCCATGTAGATGCGGTATATTTTGTAAAAACGGTACCGGAATCGCCGCCTGTAAATTCCGCCAGCAGAGCTAGTTAGTGCCAAAGCCCAAACTACTGCTGGGAGCTGCGAGCCTGAATATTCCGCCACAGGAGCTAAAATTGGTAAAATATATATACGCAACGTAAGGGTTAAGATAGGGTTACCAAATTTGATGAGTTGCTTGAGGGCTTTGTTTTCGCTAAAATATGTCAAAGGTCAAGGTCGCAGTGAGGTAAAAACTTAAGCATGCTTTTGTGAATATGCCGTATTTTAACTATGAACACTTTGAGTCATTGCATGATTCTTATACGCGATGAAAAGTGATCATTGATGGTGTGACCTTGAAGGTCAAAGGTCAAGGTCATGAGATATTGGTTAAGGCCACGTGTATCCTTTGATCAAATTTTGAAAGAAGAAATAGGTTTTAAGAACAAACTTCTGAAAAGTGACCTCAGTGATGATTAGTAATAACTCGAATAATGAACAAACTTTTGTTAAAAAGAATTGCCATTTTATTGATGCTGATGAGAAGGCGGAACAGGGAAAGGCGAGACCCTAAGTTTTGAGCTGCTCTGCTTTTGCGGTGTCCCGCAAACGCTAATCTAGTTATTCATGCTGTTTAATACTTTTGTAAGAGAAGTCTGAATTTTTGGAAATATTATCCAAAAAGTATTTTTGAATTTGGGAGCTTAAACTCTTTTTGGCAATTTGGCAATATCGTTTGGACCTCTGTTGCCACATTTGGTCCTCTGGTGCCCACATTTTATCCTTATCTGCCACATTTCATCCTCTGTTTTCACAAATTAGTCCCTGGAAACAAATGATGATTGAGTGTTGACAAATGTTGCTTTGTTCCACAGCTATAGCACTAAGACCCAAAAGCTTCTGTCAAATCTAGACCCCGTTTGGACTCTGTTGCCCAAATTTGCTCCTCTTTTGCCAACATTTTGGTCTTCTGTTGCCCACATATGGTCCTCTGTTGCCCACATCTGGTTCTCGGTTGCCCACATATGATCCTTTGTTGTCCACTTTTGGTACTCTTTTGCTCACATTTGGTCCTCTGTTGCCCACATTTGGTCCTCTGTTGCTCACATCTGGTCCTTTGTTGCTCACATTTGGTCCTCTGTTGCCCACATCTGGTCCCTGGTTGCCCACATCTGGTCCTCTGTTGCCCACATCTGGTCCTATTGTCCACATTTGGTCCTCTGTTGTCCACATCTGGTCCTCTGTTGCCCACATCTGGTCCTCTTTTGTCCATATTTGGTCCTCTGTTACCCACATCTGGTCCTCTGTTGCCCACATCTTGTCCTCTGTTGCCCACATCTGGTCCTCTTTTGCCCACAATTGGTCCTCTGTTCTAAAACCTTAGGACCGTGGAAAGAAATGTTGCTTGAGTGTTGACAAATGTTGCTTTGTTCCACAGCTGAATATAGCACTTTGAGGGAAAGGCCTCTGAGCTATAGAGACTTGATGTCATCGGTTAATGAATTTCAATACTTCATTGTTTCTGTCAAAAAAAACTTTTCAAAGATTAACTAATTATTTTGCTGTCTCATAATTTACCCCAAAAGACTGATGAGGAAATGGTGAGATGCTTTTGGTGTTTGTTATGAAACAATCCTGCATGATTCTTCAACGTCTTCTCTGCAACATTGGATTTTGTCTTATTTCATTAGAGTAGAATTAAGAATTGAGAGTTGTATAATTGCAAAAATGTTTATGATAAAAGATCTATGAGAAATATTTAAAATGTTGACAATGATAGCTGTTTGTCCTCCATGTGTTGTGTTGTGTTGTCTGTTGTGTGTTGTGTGTTGTGTGTATGTTCAAAACTATTTGTGGTATCATACACAGCACCAATTTTTGATTTGCCAAAACCTTTATGTACGGAATGAAATGATAATGTATTCACTTCAATTATTTTATCACTAAATTCTTGGTTTCTTGTTTGCAAATGAATCTATACATTTTGCATTTGATCAATGTTGAATAATCTGATCAAAATCAAAGCAAATCTTGTTGATCAGATTGAGCATGATTCTTTGTGATCTTTAAGGGCATGACTGCAACAACTTCCATCTGTAAGACAGAACACGTGTCAGTGTCCACCACTGCCTTGCAGCATTTCCTTAACTCTTCCATGCTAATTGTGGAGTGCTGTATGAATTACATAGTGGGCTCTGATTCCCTAGCACAGAAACCTTAAGGAACTGCAGCAAGACTTAAATTATTCAGTAATTGACACTGGTGTGTTATGCCTTGAAGAGGGAACTGTTATTGCATGAGATAAGTAACAACTTTTTAAATGAAGTGAAAACATAAGTGTCCGCAGTAGTCCGAAAAAGAACAAAATACCAATTGCTGATGAATTTGAAGCAAGTGTGTTTCTGATGCTATTGCAATGTTCAAAGTTTACTTCCTAAAGTGTCAACTATTCACCCTGGTGCATATCTGACAGTGAAAGCACAAACCCACAAACCCACAAACTAACAAACCCAAACCTACAAACCCACAAACCCACAAACCCACAAACCCACAAACCCCCACAAACTCACAAACCCAAACCCACAAACCCACAAAATCACAAACCCACAAACTCACAAACCCACAAACCCACAAAACCACAAACCCACAAACTCACAAACCCACAAACCCACAAACCCACAAACTCACAAACCCACAAACCAACAAACCCACAAACCAACAAACCAACAAACCCAAACCCACAAACTCACAAACCCACAAACCCACAAACTCACAAACTCACAAGGACTTTGGAAATCTGCACAGATTGCTGCCCTTGTTTCTTCATCTTCATTTGTTAAAAGCGCTATAGCACAATTTTCTTACTGAGATAAAGTGCTCTCACAAAAATATAAATAAGTGTTACCAATGGCTAAATAACACTCCTAAATCAATAAAAAGAGTTCTAAAACGAATGTACATTGTTTGATTAAGCCATGCAAGTCCATTTTCCATCAAGCAGCCATTTTAATTTCTGCTCTAAGAAAGTTTGTCTGAACTCTGGAACTCTCATGAGACCTACAAATCTACCTCTCACACTGAAGAGTTCCACACCACTGTCGCTTAATAAGTTGCACCATAGGATAGCCGTTTTCTTTGGCTTCCAATATTTTGTATTAACTTTGAGAAAATTTGAGAAAACATAACCTGCAAAAACATGCTACAGCGACTTTAACATGGCTGACTTTGAAACAGTCCTGTTAGCTTTGTTTTACATATTTGTTCATATTATTTTGTGTACAGTTGAATGTTTTCTCGCCAAGGTAATAAAAGATAAGCTTTCTTCTTGACTGGTGGATTAAAGTTTTCAAAGCAGTTCACTGCAAGCAATGGTTTTCATTCCACCTTTCACTTTTTCTGCTCACAATACCATAATTCCGTTTCTATTTACAAGATTAATGTAGAGTTCAATTTTTTGTACACAGAGGGAGAGATTTCCTCAGTGCCCACTTAGTCGTATAAGACGATTTGGTTCTTGTTGTCTAGAAACCCAACACAGAAGACTGCAAGTGTGAAGCCTGGACGCAGATGGCGAGACAGAAGTTAGAGGTGGAACGGGAGTTGGAGAATATCCCGGACCTCAACTACATCATCGTTAGACCCGCTGTAGTGTACGGACTGGGGGACAGGAATGGACTCAGTGAGTTGATACAGCTCTTTTACAAGTTGCTCATAAATAAACGTAAAATTATTAAAGGTGCTGTAGTACGCCATTCTTAATGGAATAAAATGCTCTCACAAAAAGATAAATAAGTGTTACCAATGTGAAAATAATACTCCTGAATCAATGAAAAGAGTTCATCATTAAAGGGGAAGTAGCACGTTTTTTGCCAAATTTATTTTTTCAAATTTTCCATTTATAATGATAGTTTATGTCATTTAAATTAACTTTAGAGGGTAAAATATCTATTACACAAACCAATTATCTGTAGTGGTAAAAAGTATGTTGCGTATAAAGCAAAAATTGCATGGCGGCCATTTTATTGTGAACACAATTTATTATTTTGTACTACATAAACGATTCCCATGGCTTTACCGAAACATGAACACACATTTTAAACTTTGTTTTCCGAAGAGAGAAGGATGCTTTACTATTTGGGAACTTATTTTTCAAATACATTTCATCAACTTATTTGAGCGAAAAAACGTGCTACTGCCGCTTTAAAAGGGTCACTCGAAGGTAGTTCAAGTGATCTGACTGATGTAGTGATACCTAAACAGAGGAGAGTTCTATTTATGATACAATGGTGGAATGGTCAACCATCTTCCTGATTGAAGTCTCAAAATCGAATTAGACATGCAAATCTATCTCTCACACTGATGACTCTAATAAAATTATGCTTTATACGTCGTACCATTTTCTTCCAATATGGATAACCTTTTTATCCCACTTATCCCACCGGTATGTAATACCGTGGGATATAGTCATCACCCCGGCCGTCTGTCCGTCCGTCCGTCTGTCCGTCCGTAATCATTTCGTTTCCGGAGCAGAACTTGAAAACCATTCATGATATCTTTCTGAAACTTTGCATGTTTATTACCCACTAACTGAAGTGGTGCCTTTTGATATTTTCAGGTTTCTGAAAATTTTATTTTTCGTTGTTTCCATAGAAACATGTTGAATTTGGACTTTGTCCAGAGACAGGCTCGTTTCCGGAGCACAGCTCCAAAACCGTTCATCATATCTTCCTGAAACTTTCCATGTGTATTACCCACTAACTGAAGTGGTGCCTTTTGATATTTTCAGATTTTTTCTGAAAAATTATTTTTTTTCTGTTTCCATAGAAACATGAGAGGGATGTTGGTTGTTGTTGATTTTGACTGCTTCTGGAGCAGAAGTCTAAAACTTTTAACATACCTGAAACTTAGCATCTGTAATATCCACTAACTGAAGTACTGTAGTAGATACACAAATATCTGTCAAAGATGTGTTTTACAAATTTTGTGGAACCGGTGGGATATGTCATCTTCTGATGACTCTTGTTCTATTGACACATTGGGTCGTGTAATGAGATGTTTTACCCTCTAACATATAATATATGAAAATTAATAATAAATGGTAAATTTGAAAAAAAATAATACAGTGTCAGGGTTCCTATGTTCTGAAATCATCTCCTCCAACAGAAATCTTTCTGAAACTTAACACTTGCTTTTAATATACATTAGTGATACGCATGTGCTTTGTTCGGGCAAACTGGATCAGCATTTTCAGAGTTCTGGAACTTGACTTTGAAGGCTTGGCTTTCCTATTTGTTATGGACACTACTTGTGTTCTGAAATCTATTCCTCCCATAGTTTGTTATTAATCTTTCTGAAATTGTTCAAGAGATTTTAATATACATCAGTCCACAGGTTCTTTTTCAATTCAGACCGAGGATTAAACTTTAACCTACGAGGGGCGTTCAATAAGTGTTGCAAGCGGGGCATTGGTGTTTACATAAACAGTGTCACCTTATAGCAGGTGTTACTATAGTCAAAACATAACATTGACACATGTCAAAACAATTTCTAGACATAACAATTATTTAGATATAATAACTGCGCTGTCCTAGGGGTCTCCATAATCATAGATTCTCTCAAACATGAACAACGCGCTGTGATCAAGTTCCTTACTAAAGAGGGATGCAAAGCTACAGAAATACATAAACGTATGTGTAATGTGATGGGTAAGGATGCTCCTAACTTTTCAACAGTTTGTCGCTGGTCTCTTCAGTTCAAGCGGGGCAGGGAGTCCTTAGACGATGACCCACGGTCAGGCAGGCAATCTGAAGTCACCCGACCGGAAGTTATTGCCGCTATCGAAAGACGAATTTTAGCTGACCGCCGTGTTAAAGTTTCTGAACTGTCTTTGGAATTCCAGATATCAGTTGGAAGTGTTGAAAAAATAATTCATGACCATCTTGGTATGTCCAAGGTATCTGCAAGATGGGTACCCAGAAACCTCACAGCACAAGATCACCAGAAAAGACCCGAAAGTTGCATGGAGCTCCTGGATCGGTTTAATGCGGATGAAGCCAGGTTTTTGTCTCGTCTGGTGACAGGTGACGAAACCTGGATCCAGCACTGGGACCCGGAAACTAAACTGGAATCCAAGCAATGGAAGCACCCGAAGTTTCGCACTCAACCATCAGCTGGCAAGGTTATGGCGACAATCTTTTGGGATGCAAAAGACATATTATTAATTGATTACTTGCCAACCAAAACTACAATGAATGGTCAATATTATGCCACACTAATGCAAAAATTGCGAAAGACAATTCGACAGAAACGCCGTGGAATGTTGACACGTGGTGTTCTGATTTTGCATGACAACGCTCCAGTCCACAAGTCAAGAGTTGCACAGGCCTCTTTACGTGATTGTGGATTCGAACAGCTTAACCACCCACCCTACAGCCCAGACCTAGCCCCCAGTGACTACTTCCTGTTCAGCTGCCACAGAGGCGTGGTTAGGGGGGCAAACGGAAGACTTCTACAAAAGCGGCATCAAAAGTCTTAAAAGAGAAATGGAATAAGTGTATTGAGGTGAAGGGTAACTATATTGAAAAATAAAAGTAAAAAATTGACTACGCAAGTTGGTTTTATATTGAAGTTGCAACACTTATTGAACGCCCCTCGTATCATGGCTCTTACTTTTCATTGGTCAATAATATAATTTTCTTTGAAACTTCATATATGTGTTTCCCTTGACATAAGACCATTTAAATAAAGTCGTATTCTTTGACTTTCTAAACTTGACGCAATTTCTCAAATTTTAACCTTGACTTTGAATTTGTCAGCAAAGACCATGACCAAACCAGACCAGACCTTGTTTCCCATGTCACATACTGAGGTCATAACATTTGACCTTGTGATATTGGTGCAGATGAATCGCAGGGTATGCAGGGTATACAAGTTTCAGCTCAGTTTCATCCGCCAGTTGACGCTAGCCATGTTTGTTGCAGCTCCCAGACTGATCATAGGAGCCATCTACAAGTACATGAAGGAGAAGATGAAGGTAGGCTCCCCACGTCCAGCTCCAGTTCACTTTCCTCTCATACAAGCCTCCAGTAGTTCCACTCACTTATCACTTCCACCAAAGCTCCCAACTGATAACCAATTTAGTTAGCAACCTCTACGAATCAAAAGCCTTTTGTGTAAGAAAAGTTTCAAGCAACACAGTTGTTTCCTTCTTCTTTTCATTAACCCCCACCGCGTGTTTAGATAAAGTATTTGGGTGTGTCCGTATGAAAAGGAATAACTCAAATACTATTCACTGGATTCTTTTCAATTTTTGCATATGGGTTCATCATAGGACAGTAATTTTCCTACAGAGTTTTGTGACCTTGACCTTTATTTCAAGGTCACAACAAGGCTTTGTCATTTTACCCTTGTCAGCGGGATATCTCAAGAACCATTCACCAGAATTTCATCATATCTTACACAAAGCACCTCCTAGAGAAGACAAAGGGCTGATTAGCTTTTTGTGACCTTGACATTATTCTCAAGGTCACAGTGGAACTTTGAAGTTTTCGACATGATAATGTACATGTAAAGCTTGTCAGCGCAATAGCTCAAGAACCATTCACTGGAATGTAGTCATATCTTATACAAAGCACCTCCTAGTGAAGACAAGGGGCTGATTAGATATTTGTGACCTTGACTATTCTCATTGAGTTTGTCGACATGTTAAGCTTGTCAAGGGAAATGATATCACAAGAACTGTACATTTGATTCTCATCATTATCTTACACCAATGGTTCTTTTAGGGAAGATTCAAGGCCAAGTTGATTTTGTTTCTCTTGACATTATTTTTCAATTTTGAAGTATTAATTTGCAGCGGTGGATCATGTCACCTTAGTACTGATCTTGTTGATGGGATCTGATTGGTTATTTAGAGAGAAATGTGGTAGCTTCTGTAGGCATTTCATATTGATTCAAGACAGACTGAATATAAATGATGTACCAATGTTCATGTACAGATGCTATGGACAAAGGACTTGAAGATGAACACAATCCATGTTGAGGACGTGTGTGCGGCCGTGTGGAAACTGTGTCAGAGCGGGAAGAGAGGACATGTGTACAATCTCGTGGACAGGGGCGATACCAGTGAGTTACTGACATTTGATACCAGATTGACAGGGGCGATACCAGTGAGTTACTGACATTTGATACCAGATTGACAGGGGCGATACCAGTGAGTTACTGACATTTGATACCAGATCGACAGGGGCGATACCAGTGAGTTACTGACATTAGATACCAGATTGACAGGGGTGATACCAGTGAGTTACTGACATTTGATACCAGATCGACAGGGGCGATACCAGTGAGTTACTGACATTTGATACCAGATCGACAGGGGCGATACCAGTGAGTTACTGACATTTGATACCAGATCGACAGGGGCGATACCAGTGAGTTACTGACATTTGATACCAGATTGACAGGGGCGATACCAGTGAGTTACTGACATTTGATACCAGATCGACAGGGGCGATACCAGTGAGTTACTGACATTAGATACCAGATTGACAGGGGTGATACCAGTGAGTTACTGACATTTGATACCAGATCGACAGGGGCGATACCAGTGAGTTACTGACATTTGATACCAGATCGACAGGGGCGATACCAGTGAGTTACTGACATTTGATACCAGATCGACAGGGGCGATACCAGTGAGTTACTGACATTTGATACCAGATTGACAGGGGCGATACCAGTGAGTTACTGACATTTGATACCAGATTGACAGGGGCGATACCAGTGAGTTACTGACATTTGATACCAGATCGACAGGGGCGATACCAGTGAGTTACTGACATTAGATACCAGATTGACAGGGGTGATACCAGTGAGTTACTGACATTTGATACCAGATCGACAGGGGCGATACCAGTGAGTTACTGACATTTGATACCAGATTGACAGGGGCGATACAAGTGAGTTACTGACATTAGATACCAGATTGACAGGGGCGATACCAGTGAGTTACTGACATTTGGTACCAGATCGACAGGGGCGATACCAGTGAGTTACTGACATTTGATACCAGATCGACAGGGGTGATACCAGTGAGTTACTGACATTTGATACCAGATTCACAGGGGTGATACCAGTGAGTTACTGACATTAGATACCAGATTGACAGGGGCGATACAAGTGAGTTACTGACATTTGATACCAGATTGACAGTGGTGATACCAGTGAGTTACTGACATTAGATACCAGATTGACAGTGGTGATACCAGTGAGTTACTGACATTTGATACCAGATCGACAGGGGCGATACCAGTGAGTTACTGACATTTGATACCAGTTTGAAAGGGGCGATACAAGTGAGTTACTGACATTAGATACCAGATTGACAGGGGCGATACCAGTGAGTTACTGACATTTGGTACCAGATCGACAGGGGCGATACCAGTGAGTTACTGACATTAGATACCAGATCGACAGGGGCGATACCAGTGAGTTACTGACATTTGATACCAGATTGACAGGGGCGATACCAGTGAGTTACTGACATTTGATACCAGATCGACAGGGGCGATACCAGTGAGTTACTGACATTAGATACCAGATTGACAGGGGTGATACCAGTGAGTTACTGACATTTGATACCAGATCGACAGGGGCGATACCAGTGAGTTACTGACATTAGATACCAGATTGACAGGGGTGATACCAGTGAGTTACTGACATTTGATACCAGATCGACAGGGGCGATACCAGTGAGTTACTGACATTTGATACCAGATCGACAGGGGCGATACCAGTGAGTTACTGACATTTGATACCAGATCGACAGGGGCGATACCAGTGAGTTACTGACATTAGATACCAGATTGACAGGGGTGATACCAGTGAGTTACTGACATTAGATACCAGATCGACAGGGGCGATACCAGTGAGTTACTGACATTAGATACCAGATTGACAGGGGCGATACCAGTGAGTTACTGACATTTGATACCAGATCGACAGGGGTGATACCAGTGAGTTACTGACATTTGATACCAGATCGACAGGGGCGATACCAGTGAGTTACTGACATTTGATACCAGATTGACAGGGGCGATACAAGTGAGTTACTGACATTAGATACCAGATTGACAGGGGCGATACCAGTGAGTTACTGACATTAGATACCAGATTGACAGGGGTGATACCAGTGAGTTACTGACATTAGATACCAGATCGACAGGGGCGATACCAGTGAGTTACTGACATTTGATACCAGATTGACAGGGGAGATACCAGTGAGTTACTGACATTAGATACCAGATTGACAGGGGCGATACAAGTGAGTTACTGACATTTGATACCAGATTGACAGTGGTGATACCAGTGAGTTACTGACATTAGATACCAGATTGACAGTGGTGATACCAGTGAGTTACTGACATTTGATACCAGATCGACAGGGGCGATACCAGTGAGTTACTGACATTTGATACCAGATTGACAGGGGCGATACAAGTGAGTTACTGACATTAGATACCAGATTGACAGGGGCGATACCAGTGAGTTACTGACATTTGGTACCAGATCGACAGGGGCGATACCAGTGAGTTACTGACATTTGATACCAGATCGACAGGGGTGATACCAGTGAGTTACTGACATTTGATACCAGATTGACAGGGGTGATACCAGTGAGTTACTGACATTAGATACCAGATTGACAGGGGCGATACAAGTGAGTTACTGACATTTGATACCAGATTGACAGTGGTGATACCAGTGAGTTACTGACATTAGATACCAGATTGACAGTGGTGATACCAGTGAGTTACTGACATTTGATACCAGATCGACAGGGGCGATACCAGTGAGTTACTGACATTTGATACCAGTTTGAAAGGGGCGATACAAGTGAGTTACTGACATTAGATACCAGATTGACAGGGGCGATACCAGTGAGTTACTGACATTTGGTACCAGATCGACAGGGGCGATACCAGTGAGTTACTGACATTAGATACCAGATCGACAGGGGCGATACCAGTGAGTTACTGACATTTGATACCAGATTGACAGGGGCGATACCAGTGAGTTACTGACATTTGATACCAGATCGACAGGGGCGATACCAGTGAGTTACTGACATTAGATACCAGATTGACAGGGGTGATACCAGTGAGTTACTGACATTTGATACCAGATCGACAGGGGCGATACCAGTGAGTTACTGACATTTGATACCAGATCGACAGGGGCGATACCAGTGAGTTACTGACATTTGATACCAGATCGACAGGGGCGATACCAGTGAGTTACTGACATTAGATACCAGATTGACAGGGGTGATACCAGTGAGTTACTGACATTAGATACCAGATCGACAGGGGCGATACCAGTGAGTTACTGACATTAGATACCAGATTGACAGGGGCGATACCAGTGAGTTACTGACATTTGATACCAGATCGACAGGGGTGATACCAGTGAGTTACTGACATTTGATACCAGATCGACAGGGGCGATACCAGTGAGTTACTGACATTTGATACCAGATTGACAGGGGCGATACAAGTGAGTTACTGACATTAGATACCAGATTGACAGGGGCGATACCAGTGAGTTACTGACATTAGATACCAGATTGACAGGGGTGATACCAGTGAGTTACTGACATTAGATGCCAGATCGACAGGGGCGATACCAGTGAGTTACTGACATTTGATACCAGATTGACAGGGGAGATACCAGTGAGTTACTGACATTAGATACCAGATTGACAGGGGCGATACAAGTGAGTTACTGACATTTGATACCAGATTGACAGTGGTGATACCAGTGAGTTACTGACATTAGATACCAGATTGACAGTGGTGATACCAGTGAGTTACTGACATTTGATACCAGATCGACAGGGGCGATACCAGTGAGTTACTGACATTTGATACCAGATTGACAGGGGCGATACAAGTGAGTTACTGACATTAGATACCAGATTGACAGGGGCGATACCAGTGAGTTACTGACATTTGGTACCAGATCGACAGGGGCGATACCAGTGAGTTACTGACATTTGATACCAGATCGACAGGGGTGATACCAGTGAGTTACTGACATTTGATACCAGATTGACAGGGGTGATACCAGTGAGTTACTGACATTAGATACCAGATTGACAGGGGCGATACAAGTGAGTTACTGACATTTGATACCAGATTGACAGTGGTGATACCAGTGAGTTACTGACATTAGATACCAGATTGACAGTGGTGATACCAGTGAGTTACTGACATTTGATACCAGATCGACAGGGGCGATACCAGTGAGTTACTGACATTTGATACCAGTTTGAAAGGGGCGATACAAGTGAGTTACTGACATTAGATACCAGATTGACAGGGGCGATACCAGTGAGTTACTGACATTTGGTACCAGATCGACAGGGGCGATACCAGTGAGTTACTGACATTAGATACCAGATTGACAGGGGCGATACAAGTGAGTTACTGACATTTGATACCAGATTGACAGTGGTGATACCAGTGAGTTACTGACATTAGATACCAGATTGACAGTGGTGATACCAGTGAGTTACTGACATTTGATACCAGATCGACAGGGGCGATACCAGTGAGTTACTGACATTAGATACCAGATTGACAGGGGCGATACAAGTGAGTTACTGACATTTGATACCAGATCGACAGGGGCGATACCAGTGAGTTACTGACATTTGATACCAGATCGACAGGGGCGATACCAGTGAGTTACTGACATTAGATACCAGATTGACAGGGGCGATACCAGTGAGTTACTGACATTAGATACCAGATTGACAGGGGCGATACCAATGAGTTACTGACATTTGATACCAGATTGACAGGGGCGATACCAGTGAGTTACTGACATTAGATACCAGATCGACAGGGGTGATACCAGTGAGTTACTGACATTAGATACCAGATCGACAGGGGCGATACCAGTGAGTTACTGACATTAGATACCAGATCGACAGGGGTGATACCAGTGAGTTACTGACATTTGCTACCAGATCGACAGGGGCGATACCAGTGAGTTACTGACATTTGATACCAGATCGACAGGGGTGATACCAGTGAGTTACTGACATTTGATACCAGATCGACAGGGGTGATACCAGTGAGTTACTGACATTTGATACCAGATTGACAGGGGCGATACCAGTGAGTTACTGACATTTGATACCAGATCGACAGGGGTGATACCAGTGAGTTACTGACATTTGATACCAGATCGACAGGGGCGATACCAGTGAGTTACTGACATTAGATACCAGATTGACAGGGGCGATACCAATGAGTTACTGACATTTGATACCAGATTGACAGGGGCGATACCAATGAGTTACTGACATTTGATACCAGATCGACAGGGGTGATACCAGTGAGTTACTGACATTTGATACCAGATCGACAGGGGCGATACCAGTGAGTTACTGACATTAGATACCAGATTGACAGGGGCGATACCAGTGAGTTACTGACATTTGATACCAGATTGACAGGGGCGATACCAGTGAGTTACTGACATTTGATACCAGATTGACAGGGGCAATACCAGTGAGTTACTGACATTTGATACCAGATCGACAGGGGTGATACCAGTGAGTTACTGACATTTGGTACCAGATTGACAGGGGCGATACCAGTGAGTTACTGACATTTGATACCAGATCGACAGGGGTGATACCAGTGAGTTACTGACATTTGATACCAGATTGACAGGGGCGATACCAGTGAGTTACTGACATTTGATACCAGATCGACAGGGGTGATACCAATGAGTTACTGACATTTGATACCAGATCGACAGGGGCGATACCAGTGAGTTACTGACATTAGATACCAGATTGACAGGGGCGATACCAATGAGTTACTGACATTTGATACCAGATTGACAGGGGCGATACCAGTGAGTTACTGACATTTGATACCAGATTGACAGGGGCGATACCAGTGAGTTACTGACATTTGATACCAGATTGACAGGGGCGATACCAGTGAGTTACTGACATTTGATACCAGATCGACAGGGGTGATACCAGTGAGTTACTGACATTAGATACCAGATTGACAGGGGCGATACCAATGAGTTGCTGACATTTGATACCAGATTGACAGGGGCGATACCAATGAGTTACTGACATTTGATACCAGATCGACAGGGGTGATACCAGTGAGTTACTGACATTTGATACCAGATTGACAGGGGCGATACAAGTGAGTTACTGACATTAGATACCAGATTGACAGGGGTGATACCAGTGAGTTACTGACATTTGATACCAGATTGACAGGGGTGATACCAGTGAGTTACTGACATTTGATACCAGAATGACAGTGGTGATACCAGTGAGTTACTGACATTTGATACCAGATTGACAGGGGCGATACCAGTGAGTTACTGACATTAGATACCAGATTGACAGGGGCGATACCAGTGAGTTACTGACATTAGATACCAGATTGACAGGGGCGATACCAGTGAGTTACTGACATTAGATACCAGATTGACAGGGGCGATACCAGTGAGTTACTGACATTTGATACCAGATTGACAGGGGCGATACCAGTGAGTTACTGACATTTGATACCAGATCGACAGGGGTGATACCAGTGAGTTACTGACATTTGATACCAGATTGACAGGGGTGATACCAGTGAGTTACTGACATTTGATACCAGATTGACAGGGGTGATACCAGTGAGTTACTGACATTTGACACCATATTGACAGGGGCGATACCAGTGAATTACTGACATTTGTTACCAGATTGACAGGGGCGATACCAGTGAGTTACTGACATTTGATACCAGATTGACAGTGGCCATACCAGTGAGTTACTGACATTTGGTACCAGATTGACAGGGGTGTTACCAGTGAGTTACTGACATTTGACACCAGATTGACAGTGGTGATACCAGTGAGTTACTGACATTTGATACCAGATTGACAGGGGCGATACCAGTGAGTTACTGACATTAGATACCAGATTGACAGGGGCGATACCAGTGAGTTACTGACATTAGATACCAGATTGACAGGGGCGATACCAGTGAGTTACTGACATTAGATACCAGATTGACAGGGGCGATACCAGTGAGTTACTGACATTTGATACCAGATTGACAGGGGCGATACCAGTGAGTTACTGACATTTGATACCAGATTGACAGGGGCGATACCAGTTAGTTACTGACATTTGATACCAGATTGACAGGGGTGATACCAGTGAGTTACTGACATTTGATACCAGATTGACAGGGGTGATACCAGTGAGTTACTGACATTTGACACCATATTGACAGGGGCGATACCAGTGAATTACTGACATTTGTTACCAGATTGACAGGGGCGATACCAGTGAGTTACTGACATTTGATACCAGATTGACAGTGGCCATACCAGTGAGTTACTGACATTTGGTACCAGATTGACAGGGGTGTTACCAGTGAGTTACTGACATTTGACACCAGATTGACAGGGGCGATACCAATGAGTTACTGACATTTGGTACCAGATTGACAGGGGTGTTACCAGTGAGTTACTGACATTTGATACCAGATTGACAGGGGCGATACCAGTGAGTTACTGACATTAGATAC
Organism: Gibbula magus; assembly: GCA_936450465.1. Lineage (NCBI taxonomy): Eukaryota > Metazoa > Mollusca > Gastropoda > Trochida > Trochidae > Gibbula > Gibbula magus. The sequence continues at coordinate 18,520,904 of OW388302.1, forward strand.
CAGATTGACAGGGGTGATACCAGTGAGTTACTGACATTTGGTACCAGATTGACAGCAACGATAGCAGTGAGTTACTGACATTTGATACCAGATTGACAGGGGCGATACCAGTGAGTTACTGACATTTGGTACAAGATTGATAGGGGCGATACCAGTGAGTTACTGACATTAGATACCAGATTGACAGGGGCGATACCAGTGAGTTACTGACATTTGATACCAGATTGACAGGGGCGATACCAGTGAGTTACTGACATTTGATACCAGATTGACAGGGGCGATACCAGTGAGTTACTGACATTAGATACCAGATTGACAGGGGCGATACCAGTGAGTTACTGACATTAGATACCAGATTGACAGGGGCGATACCAGTGAGTTACTGACATTAGATACCAGATTGACAGGGGCGATACCAGTGAGTTACTGACATTTGATACCAGATTGACAGGGGCGATACCAGTGAGTTACTGACATTTGATACCAGATTGACAGGGGCGATACCAGTGAGTTACTGACATTTGATACCAGATTGACAGGGGTGATACCAGTGAGTTACTGACATTTGATACCAGATTGACAGGGGTGATACCAGTGAGTTACTGACATTTGACACCATATTGACAGGGGCGATACCAGTGAATTACTGACATTTGTTACCAGATTGACAGGGGCGATACCAGTGAGTTACTGACATTTGATACCAGATTGACAGTGGCCATACCAGTGAGTTACTGACATTTGGTACCAGATTGACAGGGGTGTTACCAGTGAGTTACTGACATTTGACACCAGATTGACAGGGGCGATACCAATGAGTTACTGACATTTGGTACCAGATTGACAGGGGTGTTACCAGTGAGTTACTGACATTTGATACCAGATTGACAGGGGCGATACCAGTGAGTTACTGACATTAGATACCAGATTGACAGGGGTGATACCAGTGAGTTACTGACATTTGGTACCAGATTGACAGCAACGATAGCAGTGAGTTACTGACATTTGATACCAGATTGACAGGGGCGATACCAGTGAGTTACTGACATTTGGTACAAGATTGATAGGGGCGATACCAGTGAGTTACTGACATTAGATACCAGATTGACAGGGGCGATACCAGTGAGTTACTGACATTTGATACCAGATTGACAGGGGCGATACCAGTGAGTTACTGACATTTGATACCAGATTGACAGGGGCGATACCAGTGAGTTACTGACATTTGATACCAGATTGACAGGGGTGATACCAGTGAGTTACTGACATTTGATACCAGATTGACAGGGGTGATACCAGTGAGTTACTGACATTTGACACCATATTGACAGGGGCGATACCAGTGAATTACTGACATTTGTTACCAGATTGACAGGGGCGATACCAGTGAGTTACTGACATTTGATACCAGATTGACAGTGGCCATACCAGTGAGTTACTGACATTTGGTACCAGATTGACAGGGGTGTTACCAGTGAGTTACTGACATTTGACACCAGATTGACAGGGGCGATACCAATGAGTTACTGACATTTGGTACCAGATTGACAGGGGTGTTACCAGTGAGTTACTGACATTTGATACCAGATTGACAGGGGCGATACCAGTGAGTTACTGACATTAGATACCAGATTGACAGGGGTGATACCAGTGAGTTACTGACATTTGGTACCAGATTGACAGCAACGATAGCAGTGAGTTACTGACATTTGATACCAGATTGACAGGGGCGATACCAGTGAGTTACTGACATTTGGTACAAGATTGATAGGGGTGTTTCCAGTGAGTTACTGACATTTGATACCAGATTGACAGGGGCGATACCAGTGAGTTACTGACATTTGACACCAGATTGACAGGGGCGATACCAATGAGTTACTGACATTTGATACCAGATTGACAGGGGCGATACCAGTGAGTTACTGACATTTGATACCAGATTGACAGGGGCGATACCAGTGAGTTACTGACATTTGGTACAAGATCGACAGGGGCGATACCAGTGAGTTACTGACATTTGATACCAGATTGACAGGGGCGATACCAGTGAGTTACTGACATTTGGTACAAGATTGATAGGGGTGTTTCCAGTGAGTTACTGACATTTGATACCAGATTGACAGGGGCGATACCAGTGAGTTACTGACATTTGGTACCAGATTGACAGGGGCGATACCAGTGAGTTACTGACATTAGATACCAGATTGACAGGGGCGATACCAGTGAGTTACTGACATTTGATACCAGATTGACAGGGGCGATACCAATGAGTTACTGACATTTGATACCAGATTGACAGGGGCGATACCAGTGAGTTACTGACATTTGATACCAGATTGACAGGGGCGATACCAGTGAGTTACTGACATTTGGTACCAGATTGACAGGGGTGATACCAGTGAGTTACTGACATTTGGTACCAGATTGACAGGGGCGATACCAGTGAGTTACTGACATTAGATACCAGATTGACAGGGGCGATACCAGTGAGTTACTGACATTAGATACCAGATTGACAGGGGCGATACCAATGAGTTACTGACATTTGATACCAGATTGACAGGGGCGATACCAGTGAGTTACTGACATTTGATACCAGATTGACAGGGGCGATACCAGTGAGTTACTGACATTTGACACCAGATTGACAGGGGCTATACCAATGAGTTACTGACATTTGATACCAGATTGACAGGGGCGATACCAATGAGTTACTGACATTTGATACCAGATTGACAGGGGTGATACCAGTGAGTTACTGACATTTGATACCAGATTGACAGGGGCGATACCAATGAGTTACTGACATTTGATACCAGATTGACAGGGGCGATACCAGTGAGTTACTGACATTTGATACCAGATTGACAGGGGCGATACCAGTGAGTTACTGACATTTGACACCAGATTGACAGGGGCTATACCAATGAGTTACTGACATTTGATACCAGATTGACAGGGGTGATACCAATGAGTTACTGACATTTGATACCAGATTGACAGGGGCGATACCAATGAGTTACTGACATTTGATACCAGATTGACAGGGGCGATACCAGTGAGTTACTGACATTTGGTACCAGATTGACAGGGGCGATACCAGTGAGTTACTGACATTTGATACCAGATTGACAGGGGTGTTACCAGTGAGTTACTGACATTTGATACCAGATTGACAGGGGCGATACCAGTGAGTTACTGACATTTGGTACCAGATCGACAGGGGCGATACCAGTGAGTTACTGACATTTGATACCAGATCGACAGGGGCGATACCAGTGAGTTACTGACATTAGATACCAGATTGACAGGGGCGATACCAGTGAGTTACTGACATTTGGTACCAGATTGACAGGGGCGATACCAGTGAGTTACTGACATTTGATACCAGATTGACAGGGGTGTTACCAGTGAGTTACTGACATTTGATACCAGATTGACAGGGGCGATACCAGTGAGTTACTGACATTTGATACCAGATCGACAGGGGCGATACCAGTGAGTTACTGACATTTGATACCAGATCGACAGGGGCGATACCAGTGAGTTACTGACATTAGATACCAGATTGACAGGGGTGATACCAGTGAGTTACTGACATTTGATACCAGATTGACAGGGGTGATACCAGTGAGTTACTGACATTTGACACCAGATTGACAGGGGTGATACCAGTGAGTTACTGACATTAGATACCAGATTGACAGGGGTGATACCAGTGAGTTACTGACATTAGATACCAGATCGACAGGGGCGATACCAGTGAATTACTGACATTTGTTACCAGATCGACAGGGGCGATACCAGTGAGTTACTGATATTTGATACCAGATTGACAGGGGCGATACCAGTGAGTTACTGACATTTGATACCAGATCGACAGGGGTGATACCAGTGAGTTACTGACATTAGATACCAGATTGACAAGGGCGATACAAGTGACTTCATCACAATTGATACTAGAATGACAGTGATATTTGATATATTGTTATTTGATATATTGTTATTTGATGCCTGATGAATAGTGGGGCAGTAGGGAGTTATAACGATTTGATATTGCTGATAGGTGATTTAAACAATATTTATTCATGGAAATTGATTGGATTGGTAAACAGACATATAACGCCTATGTAAATACGTCTTCAATACAAAAGAATATATAACACAATATCCCTTCATCAATGCTGAGGAACATACAGCATTTGATAACATAATTGTAATATCGGTAGTATGATATTAATTATATCATCAAATTAGAAAGGAAATTAATTAAGAGAAACGTTTAGTTTGGGTAAAATACTAATGCAATGAAGTGAAGAAAATGACTTATTTCCATATAAAATCGATTGTAAACCAAAACCATGCTCTTAGAAGAAACATCTTGACCGGACTTTGACAAAATTTGGACATATAAAGAGATAATGAATGGCATCCTGATAGTGATAGCCACAGTTGAAGTATTTTGAAGGAAACGGTCAAATTTATTGTCATTTAGGTCACTACAACCCAGTCTCATCTTACAATGGATAATTTGATTGCGTCTTGTGCCCGCGTTTTTAATAATATGATGTACCGGTACATTCCAAGATAAAGTTCAGTCGACACGTTTCTTAAATGTAGGAAGAGATAATGCTTATAGGGATGATGTCAGTCCCAGAGATTTTTTATACAAAGCTTTCAGTAATAATTATACATAAACTAGAGTTAAGTCCTCATATTTCGTCCAGTCCTCATATTTCGTCCACTTTTCAAAAAAGGCGAATTTACAGCCTGGCCTACCCTCAAATCGTTGTCTCGTTTGTTATTTTTCTTACTAAGAATAGCAGTCAATCGATATTAGTCACATGATACATACAGCATTGTTGAATGGTTGATACAACATGACGAAGCTGTTATGTCACGACCTTCCCGCCAGGGAGACTTGAAAACGACAAAAACAGGTGGACGAAATTATAATACAGTGTCGCCAATGCTTAAATCTGTGTGGACGAAATTACGAGATTGGTGGACCAAATAACACGACGCATACCCTTGCTTTTAAGCTATTTTATTCATTAGAGTTACCCCCCTTAGAATATCAGCCAATCATTTTTCTTATAACAAAGACTCTTTGCCTCGGGTGATTATTGACCAAGAAGTGCCGAGTGAAGCCAGTGAGGGTTAGAATGTCGGCAAGCGAGGTCACCGTAAAAGTGGACGAAATATGAGGACTATACTCTATACATTGGTACTCAGCACTTATTGTCTCTCTTGCAGCACAAGGGAAGATCAGCGAACTAATATCTGAGATATTTGACATCAACTTCGACTTTGTGGGCTCTGTCATGTCAAACGTGGCTAAGGTCAGTCCCGCATCCGTTTTCTTGGAACAGTTGCAGCCATAAGATAAATATTGTCAATTTGATTGTACATGTGAGCATATTCAACTTAAAAACAACCAAGTTTGAATAAACAAATCTTAGGTATAATCAACCTTTTTCTAAAATGATTGCATTGTGAAACAGATTGAATTTATACTATTTTCAATACTTATGTTTATTTTTAAAATTTTAATTTAATGTTTTATTTATTTAAATGATGTATTTCTGCATTTTATAAACAGTGACGTAATGTTTTAATGTGGTTTATATTAATTTGAAACAAAAAACAGGCAAGCGCTTAAAACCCTCATTGGGAAGGAAAACCCCCCTTTTTCCTAGGGATGTGCAATATTATCGATATACCGGTATATATCAGTACAAAGTGTGTATTGCAATAATTGCATTTGATTTGTGATATCGCAATATATCGCACCAATGCATTTCAAGTAAAATTAAGTTTAAAATCTTGCTTTAAGGCACAGACACATGGTTTAATTCTCCAAAAAATGTTTGATGTGCAGAAATATGTGTTGGATAAATGATGGGAGACATTTTTTTATGTAAATATCATTAGAATTTGCTTACATATTTACCTTATAACTTGTTGTATATAGTTTGTTAGATCTGAAAGGCATTTTATCAAATATTTCGTATTTAAATCGCATAATGATGTATAAAAGCTTAATGGAGAAATCATTCAATATATCGCAGTATTATTGCAATATGTGTGCTGTATATCGCAATATATCGCAATATGAATTTTGCCACAATATCCAGCCTTACTTTTTCCTAAAACCCTTATTTCCACTAAAACCCTAAAACCCTCATTGCCACTAAAACCCTAAAACCCTCATTGCCACTCCAGGGTAATACTCTGTATAAGTCGGAACCAGGTTCATGCTTCACCCAAGGTGCAATAGGTTATGTATCTGTTATCCAAACCGGGGATGTAGCGCAGTTGGTAGAGCGTCCGCTCATCACCCGGGAGGTCAGGGTACGATTCCTGGCCGCGTCATACCAAAAGACGTTAAAAGATGGGAGTTGTTGCTTCCTTGCTTGGCGCTCAGCATTTAGAGGGTAGAACAACGATTGAACTGGCGCTGCACTGTGGCTGTCGGGTGCCAAGGGCACAACAAGAATTTCCGATTTCGTTGTAATGAGGACAATAAAGTGTTATTATTATTATTATTATATTATTCCTTGTCCATTTTGGAAGTTGCTCAAAAACAGTATAATCCACCTCGTCGATGATTAACAAATAGTCATGAAGATTGGATCAGCAGCTATCTATAGGTCGCTGGTCCAGTGAGAGAGGGGCTTCCAAGTACACACTGAAATTATCTCTTTTTATCATGAAATAGCACAAAATATTTTACAATTTTTAGTACAAACATTCACTCTGGATTAAGATTCACTTTTCCTTGGCTGCAAAGTTAAAATTGAGAAAGAAAACATCAATATTTTGTAGTGGTCTACAGTTTTCTCTCCAGAGTTACCTCCTCCTGGTCATGTGACCTACAAGTTGTTTTCATATAATAATTTCCTGTTTTCAATTTGATCTTCTGTTTCCTCCCTCCAGCTGAACATGAGTAATGTAGTCGAGGACATCAACGACAAACACATGGCTCCCTGGGCGGACGCCTGCCAGCGCGATAAGATAGTCAACACCCCCCTCAATCCCTTCATAGATCAGGTACAGTATATATGTGTCTTCTGTGCAAGAATTTGTCAAATGTGGAATATAAAGTGCAGCACTGACAACAACTTCTGGAAAAATTTAGTTTCAACCTTACGTTATGTAAGAGATATTTGGTGTTGGTAGACACTGTAAGTCTATCACACCCAGATAACGAAGATTGTTTAACCCTGCAATGTCTCATCTCCAGGAACTGTTATACAACAAGCACCTGTTTCTGGACGCTGGCAGGCTGGAGGAACTGAACTTCTCCTGGAAGTACCCCTCGCTTTCTGTCGCGACGCTTCGAGAGGTATGTGATAGTCTCTAGATATTCTCAATGTCTGCTCTAGCTTTCCGTGGAGACGCCTCAAGAGGTCAGAGATAGTCTCTATATATTCTCAATGTTTTCTCTAGCTGTCTGAAATTCACTGGTACACATACCTGAGGCCCCTTACACAAAGAAGCCTTTAGTTAGTTAAGCGTAACTTCCATTATTTAAAATTGCACTATGGTAACCAGTCTTTGTGTTCAAGAAAAAAATATGTGTGGATATGAATGCATTTTCCCCGACAGAATTCCAATATTTAAATTCTTCCTTATGAGGGTCGTTGTATTTAGACATTGATGTTAACTTGCGGCTCCCGGGATCGTCCGGGATGGCCATAAACAATTCCTGTAACCCGTACCGGGTCCCGGTTACTAGATTAAGAATTTAAATCGGCTGTCTACCAGGGAGCTAGCCCTCCCTTCAATCTGCGAGTCGAGTTGTCTCTGGGAGTCGCTCCATGAGAAGATCTGTATTATGCCTCGCAGTTCGGCACGATAACGAGTCTGTGTCAATGTCCGGTCGAAATGTCCAGCAAAAATCACACCAAATTGCGTATTCATTGTTGACCCGTAACGCATTGTTAATTAGCTTTACACAAGGCCAATTTTGTTGGGCTTCGCCCCAAAGGCTAATCTCCCTGGGGCTAATTATCACCCACATGTTTGCATTTCCCCTGGCAAAAAGGCCGTACATACTATCTGCCTCAAAGTGTCCCTATTACGGGAACATAAATTGATAACCTGCCTTACTCGCGCACTTCATATCATGTGAACCAATTGGTTGTTTTCAAAACTTTTTATGCCAAAAAAACGGGGAAAGAATAGCCTACAATCCCACAAATGTCAAAAAATAATAGACACAAAGGTCAGGTTTACACTTCATAAATTTTTAAACAATCAGCGCTTTTCACAACTTCTTGCACAAAGCTTGAGCTCCCTGTCATGCATTTTCATAATTTTATATCACAATAAACCAAATAGAATAATCTTTTATTCTATATAAAATGCGCATATTTACTCACAGAAATAAAAATACAACTTTACCCTTTTGAGAGGCATGTAAAGCCAAACGATACTCAAACTAATCAACATATTTACATAAGATATGGTTCGAGGTAAGCATTTATTGGAAAGGTCAAACAACATGACCATATTTGGGTTGACATGTGCTTATTTGTCAATTGGTTCGAGATTATAATTTCTTGGATTTCTTGCAATGCCACATAAATGTTGTAAGTATTTACGATTTTATAGGTGGAAATAAAGACAAACTTTACATAGCTATAGAATTATAACCAAAGATCGCATTCTGATAATTTTTATATCATTGTGAAGCCAAACATCTTGTCTTCAATTCCGTATATAAATTGAATTTTTTCGTTTCATATTTATGATATTATGAGGCCTGAATTAAAGACAATCTTTCGAAAATAATAGAATAAAAACAAAAAATCGTAGAAAATTCATTCAAAGTCACGGGTATGAATTAACCGTTTGTGTACGGGTGCCGCGACTTGAATTTGTATTGAACGGCCGTATATAGTCCATTTCCGCGATGTAGATGCAATATATTTCGTAAAACAGTACGAGAATCGCCATCTGGAATATTCCGCCAGCAGAGCTTATTAGTGCCTAAGCCAAAATACTGCTGCGAGCTGGTGGGTCTGTAAATTCCGCCACGGGGGCTAAAAATGGGTAAAATAGAAATGCGCAACTTGAGGGTTAAAGGGGCAGTAGCACATTTTTCGCTCCAATAGATTGATGAAATGTATTTGAAAAATAATGTCACCAAAAGTCAAGCACCCTTCTCTCTTCGGAAAATCAAGTTAAAAAATGAGTGTACATGGTTCGGTAAAGCCATGGAAATCGTTTTTGTTATTCGAAATAATAAAATGTGTTCACAATTTTTGCTTTATACACAACACAGTTATTACCACTACAGATAATTGGTATGTGTAATAAGATTTGTTACTCTCTGAAGTAAAGTAAATGACAATAATGGAAAAATGTTAATGAATTATATGGCAGTTATGTAAATCATTATCTCTTGAACAGGATTGGATATTTTCGATATTCAACACTCACGAGTTATGTAATCTCTATTTATTAATGGAAAATAAAATTTGAAAAAAAATGTGCTACAGCCCCTTTAATGCAGTAAATCATTATCTCTTGAACAGGATGGGATTAACCCCTAAATATGATTCCTGTACCTCAAATACACAGGTTTTGCCCTTGTTAATTCAGCAGACTAGGAGTTAAGTTATAAAATCAACATATTTATGTACACTGTCAATTGAAAACATTGAGAAAAATATTACCTCTTCAAGGTTTTAAAAATAAACTTTCAAAATCAATTTTATATGTCATTGTTAATGTAACCTTTCATCCTCTTGGGTTTAGAAGATAAAATCTGATCATACATTTTGTCAAATATTTTATATTTGCAGGTGTTAGAAGATTACCTGAAGATGGGTTTGTTCCCGACATCTCTGCTGTCAGATGAAGTGTTCTTCGTGCCGCCACCTGACCATGGCTTCGAGGAAAATGCAGCTTGAGGTCACTGGAGAAGATGTTTGCCGATTTCTTCAGTTTGATAACATGTGTTCAGTTTCACATTGTGTCCATGAGGTGTGTGACTCGCTACAAAGACAAGCTGCTACTTGCTGAGAGCTGTGTGCCAGTAGCACAATATATCCACAAGTGTTCGCAACTGTTACCCTTTCATAAATAGATATTATTATCGTCTGTTGTATGACCTTTACAAAACAAATGTTAAGTTTTGTATTATCTGTGCAAAAGAGAAGATTATACGCGAATTTGCACATATTGCACATTTTCGTGTGTAATAAATTTGTTCTCGTTCCATTCCATTGAACTGATAAAATTAGCGACAGGTTACTACATTGACGTCACAAATAATTGTTCGATGAGCTAACATACGACAAATACTGGAACTTGTGCAAAGACAACGGTTGGTAAGCCTACGTGATATGTGCAGTGTTTGTGCAGTTTTTGCTTCACCATATCAGTAACCTAGGAAACACAGCATGATACCGACACACAGCTGAGGTAAACTGAAACAAGTTTACTTCAAAGATACCCCTCCTTATTAACCCTTACGTTGCGTATATATATTTTACCATTTTTAGCCCCTGTGGCGGAATTTACAGGCTCGCAGCTCGCAGCAGTAGTTTGGGCTTTGGCACTAACTAGCTCTGCTGGCGGAATTTCCAGGCGGCGATTCCGGTACCGTTTTTACAAAATATACCGCATCTACATGGCGAATAAGGACTATATACGGGCGTTCAATACAAATTCAAGTAGCGAAACCCGTACACAAATGGCTAATTCACACTCGAAACTTTGAATGAATTTTCTATGTTTTTTCGTTTTTATTCTATTACTTTCGAAAGATTGTCTTTTATTCGGGCCTCGTAACATCATAAATACGAAACGAAAAAAATTCCATTTATATACGGAATTGAAGACAAGATGTCTTGCTTCACAATGATATAAAAATTATTAGAATGCGACCTTTGGTTATAATTCTATAGCTATGTAAAGTTTGTCTTTATTCCCACCTATAAAATCGTCAATACTTACAACATGTATGCGGCATTGCAAACGGTCGTTCATCGCACTTTTCCAAGAAATCATAATCTCGAACCAGTTGACAAATAAGCACATGTCAACCCAAATATGGTTATGTTGTTTGACTTTTCAAATAAACGCTAACCTCGAACCATAACTGATGAAAATATGTTGATTAGTTTGTGTGCCGTTTGGTTTCACATGCCTCTCAGAAAGGTAAAATTGTATCTTTATTTCTGTGAATAAATCTGCGCATTTTATATAGAATAAAAGATTATTCTTTTCGGTTTATTGTGATATAAAAATTATGAAAATGCATTCAGTATTTTAGCCTTGATAAATGTTTTAGAAGTTGTGAAAATCGCCGATTGTTTCCAAATTTATGAAGTGTAAACATGACCTTTTTCACGGCGCTTGCTGTGTCTTTATTATTTTTTTGAGATTTTCTAATTTTATATGGGAATGTAGTCCATTGTTTCCCCTTTATTTTGCCGTATTTTTTTTTGAAAACAAACAATTCGCTCACATGATATGAAGTGCGGGAGTAAGGCGAGTTAGCGATTTTTTTCCCCGTCTCGCGAGATGCGAGGCAGATAGCAGTCTCGGGCGAGGCAAAGCCGAGGCAATACAAACACGTGGGTGAAAATAGCCTCAAGCGAATTAATGCTTCGGGGGCTAAGCCCGACATAATTGGCCTTTTGTAAAGCTAATTATCGATGCGTTACGGGTCAACAATGCACACGCAAATTGGTGTGAATTTTGCTTGCTATTCCGACCACACACTGAACAAAGCTTTATTCTCATGTCGGGTCGCGATGCGTAAATACAGCCATTCTCATGGGTCGGGTCGCGGACACAATCGACTCGTGACCCGGTATGGGTGATAGAGTATACTTAGACAGCCGTGAATTATTCTAAGTCTTGTATCCGGGATCCGTATACAGACACCTAGGAATCGCTTATAGCCCGCCCGGATAATTCCGTCGCCTGCATGTTAAGGGTTAACTTTAGAAATGTCAGTCATTTTGTTTTGCAATGAATGAAGATTTGAAGGGGAACCTTTCACTCCAGCTTTGTGGCGAACAGTGAACATGTTCATCAGCTTGTAAGAAGGAACTGGAACAATATGGAATGAGGAAAATGGCGTCTATTTTCAATGTCCTCGGCACTCAGAGGATTTAGAGCAAGACTTGATACTGTGGAAACGTGATTTAGCTTTTTCTAGGAATTAAGGAATCAATATTATGTTAGAAATGTTCATCCTCGCTTTTCTGACAGAAAAATCTTTGTGAATCTGAGTTCAACAGCTTAAGGTTTAATCTTTAAAAGACAACCAGATGCTGAAATCATGCTCGAATTCTTAACATTGGGTTAAGATCACCTTAGAGCTAAGGGCACCCTTATACCATAGTTATAACACTTAACCATGGCTATAACACTGGGTTAAGATCACCTTAGAGCTTAGGGCACCCTTATACCATAGTTATAACACCTACTCATAGTTATACCAATGGGTTAAGATCACCTTAGAGCTAAGTAGGCACCCTTATCCCATAGTTATAACACTTACCCATAGCTATAACATTGGGTTAAGATCACTTTAGAGCTATGGGAGTTCTGTGCAAATGGCCGCTCTGTTTCAAACACAAACTGTAAGGGATCAAAGTGTGGCTGGTTTACTATCAAACTTGTTGTATATTTATGTGATAAACTGCTTCACAGCAAATGGGAGTAACAAATGCTATTTGTCTTCCCTGTGTTGTATTTAGCATGTTCAGTTTGCATTACAAATTAGATTTGCCTTTGTAACATGCCATAGTGCTGGGCTTCCATTTGTGCATGCTCAAGGGGAGAGAACTCTGATATAACTCAATAAAGGGAGATAACTTATCACCAAATGAAAATTTAAAAATTGATTTATGTGTCAATTTCGTTGAACCATGTTTTTAAGCATTCCATGTATTCAGATTATTTTTTTATTATTATTTTGAAACAAATTTTACCAAACTAAACTTGTTTGTAAGACTTCTTGTTTCACAGTTGACATATGCATGTGTAGCTATGTGGTCTCGTAATTTGTGTTCGTCATCAAAGTAAAATCAGAGCATATTTGTCCTCTTTTGATAAACGGTCTAGAAATGCTTTATTATAAATCTATGCGATCTTTGCATCAAACCATTGTTGAGAACTTTAAAGGATTGATGTTCCTTGATCGGGAATTTCTCTACAATTCTCTTTCACGACAGTTCACTGAAGACAAGTCGATTTTACTTCAAAAATAATTGACTTTGTAAATAATTAAAATGTTCTAGTTCCAAACAGCACATGCAATTATATAAACTCAAAACATCAGCATCACTGTTGCATGTTCCTTTGCATAATGTAAAAATACTCTCAAACCGATTGATGTGTATCTTAATGAGCGTATGGTTCGAGGGTATCCTGTGGCTTCAGAGTCTATCAGCAGTATCAGGCTTGTTGTTTTTGTGTATTTCATGAAATGAAATGAAAAACATGCAGTATTTGTGCTAATTTTACAACTTTTAAGTAATAAAACACGTAACGAGGCAGATAGAATAACCACACTATAATAATACTTTAACGTAAGACTAATAAACAATGTACTATTATGACGTAGAAGATTCAGGGCCCTGTCAATTTTGCTGACCTTGACATTATTTTTAAATTTTGTTTTATTAATTTGCGACTGGGGATCATGTGACAAATGTCCATTTTATTTTGTAATGGATGTGCACTAGTTTTGTAAAACTACTAAAAAATAAAGTCATCAAAATATGTGCCCCACTAATATGTTTCAACTGGAATCTGTTATATAATCATGTATTAATAACTAATTAAAATATATGTAAATAGAAATGTCCCCTTAAATTTTCGTTTCCATAAAAAAAACCTAGATAGAACCCTCTCTTTAAGAAGCCTTGTCTTTGCTTGTATCTTTAGTACATCTTTAGTTATAGTCTAGTTGTATTGTTTACACCATGATGAATGTTCCTGTATTTCCCCAGCGAGGGATGTACAGACAACTGTTTGAGAGGCATTCTATAAGTCGGTGTTATGAAGAAGATATTTATGGATGATGAACTTCTTTATATAATGATTGTGACGTTTCAGTATAGATTCTTGTACCATTATCAAGCACATGCTGTAGTACATCTTATACCATTATCAAGCACATGCTGTAGTACATCTTATACAGTTATCAAGCACATGCTGTAGTACATCTTATACAGTTATCAAGCACATGCTGTAGTACATCTTATACCGTTATCAAGCACATGCTGTAGTACATCTTATACCGTTATCAAGCACATGCTCTAGTTCATCTTATACCATTATCAAGCACATGCTATAGTACATCTTATACCGTTATCAAGCACATGCTGTAGTACATCTTATACCGTTATCAAGCACATGCTGTAGAACATCTTATACCGTTATCAAGCACATGCTGTAGTACATCTTATACCGTTATCAAGCACATGCTGTAGTACATCTTATACCGATATCAAGCACATGCTGTAGTACATCTTATACCGATATCAAGCACATGCTGTAGTACATCTTATACCGTTGTCAAGCACATGCTGTAGTACATCTTATACCGTTATCAAGCACATGCTGTAGTACATCTTATACCGTTATCAAGCACATGCTGTAGTACATCTTATACCGTTATCAAGCACATGCTGTAGTACATCTTATACAGTTATCAAGCACATGCTGTAGTACCTTGTGTTCTATTTATTACAGAAATTGTGCATTGGAGAGAAATACTCCAAAATCTGCATTCCTCTAATTTAGAACCATTGTTAGAGATGCCATGTGGCATAGCATGTGGCATAGCATGTGGCATAGCTTGTTATACTATGTGGCATAGCATGTGGCATAGCTTGTGATAGCATGTGGCATAGCTTGTTATACTATGTGGCATAGCATGTGGCATAGCATGTGATAGCATTCTTCATGCTCAAGGCCATGGATTGAAAACTGTGAATGTCAAAATGTTTGTCCTAAAAAAAAAAGTTTAAAAAAAGTTTCTCATAGGTAATAAAAGCAACTTTAAGTTTAGAGAGGACATCGAAGTGGTTACTGAGAAGGTAGAAATGAGGTTTGATTTGGTTCTGACTTCATTTCCTCTTGCTCCAAGCACTTTCCTATTGCCTTCACATATCATCGCAACTTCACAGTGGTGCCGTGTTATACAACAAATCGAGGTCATTAAATTTGTAGATGGCTGGCTGGGTCATAGTGACATGTTTCAAGGTTTTTATATACATCTTTGTGGGGAATACTTCACTGTCTTCTTAGAATTATTGTAATTATCCTGTCAATTTATGTATAAATGATAATCATATTTTGAGATTCATATAGTATCATTGCCTGGAAGTGATTCTGCTTGATAAGATTTCAGGTTTTACCTTCATGTTAAGCTTTTATATTTATGATAAACTAAAATCAGCGTTTTTGAGGAAATAACGTGATCTTAGAAACAACATTGTAAGAGAATCTTTTTAATCTATTATTTTATTTTTGTTGCTAAGCAATCAAATAAATGTACTGTATAAACATCCCTGACATATAAATACAAGTTATACGATCAATGACTTGTAATCATAGAGGATGTTATTATCAAGACAACTGATTGTCATTAAAACAAACTAGAAAAGTTTTTAAGTGTTGAGAGTAACATTTGGAAAATGACTCCTAATTACTTAAGTTTCATATATAATTATGTTTATGATATAGAAACTAACTTATTACTTATGTCCAAGTTATGGTATATAGTATATGACTTACAACTTATTGAACATCTAGACTATGTTGAATACCTTTTGGCAGGTCCAACCCTAAAGAATTTCCAGAAATTTGTTTATAATATTGTATATTTGTGTCGTTTTGTGTTTATTTTGCATAATTCTACTCATTGTATGTGCTGTATTATTTTTGAACTGCCATTAAAAGTCTTATTCAGGGACATCTGTATATTGTGACTCAAGAGATTTATTTATTATTGGCACTTCCTTTAAAGTACATATATATCTACCTGCATATTCCAAGACATATCTTTAAACTAAAAGATGCACACAGTAATATTTGTTTATGAATATGTGTGAGTCAGCCCCATATAAATTGGATTTAACACAACACTCGTACCTTGTTCGTCGATTGGAGTACTTCCCTGCTTAGGTCATGTCAGGTGACCTTTCACCTTCAATAAATTCAGCCAATAAGAGTTCTTCTTAGATATGGCATTGAATATGATATATATAGTGTGTCAACTCGAGTAGGTCCGATGCCTCCCTAACCTTGATGTTTATTGGCTGGAGTAAAAAGTCACCTGACTTGACATGTATGGTGCAGTACTCAGATCAGAAACCCAGCGAGCTACGAATGTTTAGAATGTTCAATCTGATTTAATGAGATTGATGTGAGGGTCATGTTTCTGTTTGACAACCAAATGTTTTAATCAGAATGCATTTGAAATTTCTCAAATAAAAAATTGTATTGTACTTTTATCCTTATTTTGATCGCCAAATTTGTGAAATATAAAACTGTGTAATATTCAATGTATGTTCTAATAAGGCAAACCCTT
The DNA here is from genome assembly GCA_936450465.1 of Gibbula magus. Lineage (NCBI taxonomy): Eukaryota > Metazoa > Mollusca > Gastropoda > Trochida > Trochidae > Gibbula > Gibbula magus. The sequence goes on from OW388302.1 coordinate 18,537,477, forward strand.
TGAAACGTTTTGCATGCAAATCTTATGGTCCCCAAAGGTGAATCTTTCTCCCCCCCCCCCCCCCCCCCCCCCCTCCTCCCTTATACGTATATTTCTTTAAAACAATATTTTGCCAGTCTTATTTGTAAGCACACTATGATGTGTAATTCTATGAATTTAAAGAATATGAAGGATTATATACTATAGGAATATACTATTCATTGAGGTTCATTATAAATATGTTAGTATAGAGTCTTTGTTTAAACTCTGTCTCTACAAGAAACTGCATTTAATGGACAGGGGGCTTCAATATTTCCCATTTACAAATGTAGGCCATCAAATTATTTTTTTCAAATGTTTAGAATTATGGTACATATTTATGTATTTTTTTATTTCACAGGAATAAATAAATGATAAATAAATAGAATGTCGATTTAAATTCATAATAAAACATATTTTGTTGATTTTTTTGAGGGGTTGAAGGTCTTCTGAACTAGCTTCCATGTTTGATAATCAAATGCGGCTTTAGCCAACTGACTTTCCAGCAGTTTGGAGGCCTGTCTTATAATTCATACAATTTGTTCACATATCTGCTTTGTTGATTACTCTGATGTCATCATATCATTTTGTTTTGCCCTTATCAACAAGTATATTTTGTTCAGGCAAATAAATGTTTTATGTACATGTATGGTTGTTATTGATTTACTGTAATTGTGTCATTGCTGCAGAGCCGATGCCTCTATTTTTATCATTTGGTCATAAGCTGGTTCTCTTTTTATTATGAAAAGTTAAAAGACTTGGAATGACCATAAAAATTGAAAAGGAGGCATGGTTCCCAATAAAAGTTTTAAAGGGGCAGTAGCACGTTTTTCGCTCAAATAAGTCGATGAAATGTATTTGAAAAATAATGTCACCAACAGTAAAACACCATTCTCTCTTCGGAAAATCAGGTTATAAATGAGTGTACATGGTTCCGTAAAGCCATGTCAATCGTTTTTGTCATTAGAAATAATAAAATGTGTTCACAATAAAATGGCCGCCATGCAATTTTTGCTTTATACACAACACCGTTATTACCACTAAGGATAATTGGTTTGTGTAATAAGACGTTGTACCCTCTAAAGTAAATATGAATGATATAAACCATTATTCTAAATGGGAAATTTAAAAAGATAAAATTTGCAAAAAAACGTGCTACCGCCCCTTTAAAGTGATACATGCATATATTCCTCTTCCCTCAAGGTCACCAATATCTATTGGTGTAACCGATGTCTGTTATCACAAAATACTGCAACTTCCCTATGCAAGGCATAACTCTTGCCAGTCTCCATCACTGGCTGATTTAAGCTTTGCCGCATAAATTTTCCTTAAGGTTTATCGGAGTCCACTATGCATTTCAGGTGCAATGCTCCACTATCTTAGCACAGAAATCGAGGGAAATACTGCAAGGCTTAAATCAACCAATTATGGAGACTGGCAAGAGTTACCAGTGCGTAGGGAAATATTGATGCATCGCGTGCAAGGTTCATTAGATTCTGTGGTGAGAAGAATTTGAGCATCTCTGAGCCAATCACCAGGACGCTTCACAAGAGAAAAAAGACCAAGTGAACATACATTATCCAAATTTTAATTTCACAAATATCACGAGAAACCCATCACTCGATCAAGAAACATTGCAAATCTTTCTGGTTGTCCCGGTGGAAATGGTTGCAGCTTAGTAAAGTCAGAGCTTTGTAGTGTTTCCGGCAGCATTCTGAAATTGAAAACACACAAATCACTAAATAGACGGTGAGAGATCAGTCTCCATGTTTTTCTTTCAAAAATCTTATCAAATAAATTAAATAGTATTAACTTAGAATCACATATCTAGTGTACATTTCAACAGCATACAATTTATGCCCTACATTTCATCAGATTACAATCTGTGCCCTACATTTCAACAGGATAAAATCTGTGCCCTACATTTCAGCAGGATACAATATATGCCCTACATTTCAACAGGATACAATATATGGCCTTCATTTCAACAGAATGCAATCTTTGCCCTACATATCAACAGTATACAATCTGTGCCCTACATTTCAACAGTATACAATCTATGGCCTTCATTTCAACAGAATGCAATCTTTGCCCTACATTTCAACAGGATACAATTCATGCCCTACATTTCAGCAGGATACAATCTATGCCCTACATTTCAACAGGATACAATCTATAGCCTACATTTCAACAGGATACAATCTATGGCCTACATTTCAACAGAATGCAATCTATGCCCTACATTTCAACAGGATACAATCTATAGCCTACATTTCAACAGGATACAATCTATGTCCAACATTTCAACAGAATGCAATCTATGCCCTACATTTCAACAGAATGCAATCTATGCCCTACATATCAACAGGATACAATCTATAGCCTACATTTCAACAGGATACAATCTATGCCCTACATATCAACAGGATACAATCTATGCCCTACATATCAACAGGATACAATCTATGCCCTACATATCAACAGGATACAATCTATAGCCTACATTTCAACAGGATACAATATATGCCCTACATATCAACAGAATGCAATCTATGCCCTACATATCAACAGGATACAATCTATGCCCTACATATCAACAGGATACAATCTATGCCCTACATATCAACAGGATACAATCTATGCCCTACATATCAACAGGATACAATCTATAGCCTACATTTCAACAGGATACAATCTATGCCCTACATATCAACAGAATGCAATCTATGCCCTACATATCAACAGGATACAATATATGCCCTACATATCAACAGGATACAATCTATAGCCTACATTTCAACAGGATACAATATATGCCCTACATATCAACAGGATACAATCTATGCCCTACATATCAACAGGATACAATCTATGCCCTACATATCAACAGGATACAATCTATGCCCTACATTTCAACAGGATACAATCTATAGCCTACATTTCAACAGGATACAATCTATGTCCTAAATATCAACAGGATACAATCTATAGCCTACATTTCAACAGGATACAATCTATGGCCTACATTTCAACAGAATGCAATCTATGCCCTACATTTCAACAGGATACAATCTATAGCCTACATTTCAACAGGATACAATCTATGTCCAACATTTCAACAGAATGCAATCTATGCCCTACATATCAACAGGATACAATATTATAAGAATAATCAACGAGTTGCGAGGACTTACGGATTATCTGTCCCGAGTTAATTATTGTGATAAACTCCGAGCTTTAGCGAGGAGTTTGACATAATAATTCACGAGGGACCGATAATTCGTAATTCCGAGCACCGAGTTGGTTATTCTTTTTCTTACCCAAGATCATGTTAATGCTTAAAAATCGAAAAATAAGACCCAAATTCACGATCTTTGATAAGACTGTAAAATACAAATTGTAGTCATACGCCATTCATAAACTCTTTCACACCTTCAGGATGCGCATATCTAAATAGTTTCCACCTTGCTCTATTTTTTCAGAACTATTCTAAAGTAACTGTTGAATTTTATTGCCAAAACGGTTTACTGACATAGTAAACAACTCGTTTATATTGTAAACTATGTCGCAGAATGAGAGTAAATTAGTGAAAACGTGAACTAACAATCGCACTGTTGGAATGCAAGATAGGAATGTAATTACGTCACCAAATGACGTCATGGTTAATGACGTCACAAAGCAATGACGTCACGGCAGTGCAGCCGGTGACTCTTGCATGCTGCTTCGCCTTGCATGTTTAGTACTGTAATTACAGTCTCGGAAACTTAGGTTGAACATGATTTTATATTTAATATATTTTACTGACGTGCGACTTCAATTAGGTATGCTCAAAATTGTTCAATTATGTGATTTAGCTTATACAGGATAGCTAAGGAATTCATGAATGAGCACAAAGTAGTTCCGTCAACCAATCAAAACGCAAGTTATATTTAGAAAAACTGTAATTCCCATGACCATTATGAAAACTTTAATACCCGGCATATCTGTGCCCGCTTGGGTAAGAAATGCCCTACATATCAACAGAATGCAATCTATGCCCTATATATCAACAGAATGCAATCTATGCCCTACATATCAACAGGATACAATCTATGCCCTACATATCAACAGGATACAATCTTTGCCCTACATTTCAACAGGATACAATCTATAGCCTACATTTCAACAGGATACAATCTATAGCCTACATATCAACAGGATACAATATATGCCCTACCGGTACATATCAACAGGATGCAATCTATGCCCTACATATCAACAGGATACAATCTATGCCCTACATATCAACAGGATACAATCTATGCCCTACATTTCAACAGGATACAATCTATAGCCTACATATCAACAGGATACAATATATGCCCTACATATCAACAGAATGCAATCTATGCCCTACATATCAACAGAATGCAATCTATGCCCTACATATCAACAGGATACAATCTATGCCCTACATATCAACAGGATACAATCTATGCCCTACATATCAACAGGATACAATCTATGCCCTACATATCAACAGGATACAATCTATGCCCTACATTTCAACAGGATACAATCTATAGCCTACATTTCAACAGGATACAATATATATATTGTAAGAAGAAAGGGTAGTTTGTTTAAATCTCTGTATTAAAATGTAAGAAGAAAGGGTAGTTTGTTTAAATCTCTGTATTAAAATGTAAGAAGAAAGGGTAGTTTGTTTAAATCTCTGTATTAAAATGTAAGAAGAAAGGGTAGTTTGTTTAAATCTCTGTATTAAAATGTAAGAAGAAAGGGTAGTTTGTTTAAATCTCTGTATTAAAATGTAAGAAGAAAGGGTAGTTTGTTTAAATCTCTGTATTAAAATGTAAGAAGAAAGGGTAGTTTGTTTAAATCTCTGTATTAAAATGTAAGAAGAAAGGGTAGTTTGTTTAAATCTCTGTATTAAAATGTAAGAAGAAAGGGTAGTTTGTTTAAATCTCTGTATTAAAATGTAAGAAGAAAGGGTAGTTTGTTTAAATCTCTGTATTAAAATGTAAGAAGAAAGGGTAGTTTGTTTAAATCTCTGTATTAAAATGTAAGAAGAAAGGGTAGTTTGTTTAAATCTCTGTATTAATATGCACTCACTGACACTTGACAGTTATAATGATCTTTGTTTTCAAGTTATGGCAAGGGTTTGTGTTTTATCAGAGAGTGATTTATTTTACTCTATATATAATGAATTTATTTTCTATCGTAAATGTGTTTTTATTTTAAGAGAACTGAAATTGACCTTTTTTTTTATCTTAAAAGCCGCTGTAGCACACCATTCTTAGGCCACCCTTTTTTTATTACTTGGATTACGGATTTTTTCAGCCAAACCCTGGAGTTGGAGGAGGGAAAAAAATAAATAAAAAATTCACCCCAATTTGTTTTTTCAGAACCCTTCTTGTTCACATTCAATTCTTTGGGGTAGGAGGGGAAAAAAAGACTTTTGTTCAACTTTATTTGTCAATTTAATACTTTTACAAGCTACAGTGAGTCAATCCCTGGATCCTGGGTAAATTCCCATCAAATTATGACTTGTACAGTTTTTGTTATTGGCTGTCTTCAAAGACTGTTTCAGTAAAATATTGTCATGTTGCATACAATATTCAAGCTAAGATCATTCTCAATAATCTGGAACTAATTTAGTTTTGATTGATAAACAATTTATTTTGATTTCAGGAAAAAATAGAGCCATGGGCTCTGTAGCTCATCAGAGAGAACAGGCAATGTGATGAATCTCATGGTACATAGTACAATTTAGAATCACCTTGGCTAAATAATCTCTTCACAATTTTAACGGTTCTAAGCCTTTTCATCCGAACATCTAAACATTCTGAACGCAATATTCCTTCTGGTTTGTTCTGGAGAAGAAGATAGAGATAGATAAGAAATAGATTTTATGTTTTGAACTGTGAGGGCCTTTTTTTTAATAATATCCACAATATTCAGTTCAAAAGCTATTCAATGGTTTCATTTCACATTGATTACATCAATTTGACAAACATGTCCACAATGGAGACTTGATCATCGACATATATTTCACATTCCTACTGAATAAGATTAACTGCAAAGTTACTTTTTTTCTCAATTCTGCATTTCTCAAACCCAAGTTAGGACTCACATATCTAAATAATGAGATGACTCTCCCTCAGGTATTTTATTAGGGATAAACTAAATAGTGATTGAAGTGCCATAAAATATCAGTTCAAAATTCATTTTCAAAGGTTTTTTAGGCTGTGGCCCATATGTTGGGTCACAGGGTCACCAAATTTACAAGTTAGAATCCCCATTGGCTAAAGAGTTTACACACAATATTACAACCTTGTATGTCTTTTTGTTCCTGAGAAAACGATGAAAACAGGATTTTAGGTAGTGGCCTGTGAGGCCCTTATTTGGGGCCACAGGGTCACCAAATCTACAATTTAGAATCTCCATAATCTAAAGCCTCTTTACACAACATGACAGCCTTCAAGGTCTTTTTGTTCTGGAGAAGAAGATGAAATAATTTTATCTTATCATTTCATCACCAGTCATATGCAGAAGACAAATATTTTATGGATGATCAACTTCTTAATTAACAATAGCGACGTTTCGGTATAGATCCTTATACCATTATCAAGCATCACACCAACTTCTAGAATGCCTCTCAAACAGTTTTCAGTCATATGCAGTTCACATATCTCATGTAAAATAAAAGAATTCTAAACTCCTCTTCAATTTATTCCTTTGTGGCTTGTCACAATTTTCAGATCATAGGCTATTCAATAGTTCTCATTTCACATTGATTACATCAATTTGACAAACAATGTGCACAATGTAGATTGTTATCTCAAGTCACATATATTTCACATTCCTACTGATTAGGATTAACTGCAAAGTTACTTTTTTTCTCAATTCTGCATTTCTCAAACCTAAGTTAGGACTCACATATCTAAAAGATGAGATGACTCTCCCTCAGGTCTGTGAGATTGTACAAACCTGCATGAGCAATAGTAGAGGTATTCCGCAGAGGCGAGTTGGTGAGCTGGCTGAGGTCTGTGAGATTGTACAAACCTGCATGAGCAATAGTAGAGGTATTCCGCAGAGGCGAGTTGGTGAGCTGGCTGAGGTCTGTGAGATTGTACAAACCTGCATGAGCAATAGTAGAGGTATTCCGCAGAGGCGAGTTGGTGAGCTGGCTGAGGTCTGTGAGATTGTACAAACCTGCATGAGCAATAGTAGAGGTATTCCGCAGAGGCGAGTTGGTGAGCTAGCTGAGGTCTGTGAGATTGTACAAACCTGCATGAGCAATAGTAGAGGTATTCCGCAGAGGCGAGTTGGTGAGCTGGCTGAGGTCTGTGAGATTGTACAAACCTGCATGAGCAATAGTAGAGGTATTCCGCAGAGGCGAGTTGGTGAGCTGGCTGAGGTCTGTGAGATTGTACAAACCTGCATGAGCAATAGTAGAGGTATTCCGCAGAGGCGAGTTGGTGAGCTGGCTGAGGTCTGTGAGATTGTACAAACCTGCATGAGCAATAGTAGAGGTATTCCGCAGAGGCGAGTTGGTGAGCTGGCTGAGGTCTGTGAGATTGTACAAACCTGCATGAGCAATAGTAGAGGTATTCCGCAGAGGCGAGTTGGTGAGCTGGCTGAGGTCTGTGAGATTGTACAAACCTGCATGAGCAATAGTAGAGGTATTCTGCAGAGGCGAGTTGGTGAGCTGGCTGAGGTCTGTGAGATTGTACAAACCTGCATGAGCAATAGTAGAGGTATTCCGCAGAGGCGAGTTGGTGAGCTGGCTGAGGTCTGTGAGATTGTACAAACCTGCATGAGCAATAGTAGAGGTATTCCGCAGAGGCGAGTTGGTGAGCTGGCTGAGGTCTGTGAGATTGTACAAACCTGCATGAGCAATAGTAGAGGTATTCCGCAGAGGCGAGTTGGTGAGCTGGCTGAGGTCTGTGAGATTGTACAAACCTGCATGAGCAATAGTAGAGGTATTCCGCAGAGGCGAGTTGGTGAGCTGGCTGAGGTCTGTGAGATTGTACAAACCTGCATGAGCAATAGTAGAGGTATTCCGCAGAGGCGAGTTGGTGAGCTGGCTGAGGTCTGTGAGATTGTACAAACCTGCATGAGCAATAGTAGAGGTATTCCGCAGAGGCGAGTTGGTGAGCTGGCTGAGGTCTGTGAGATTGTACAAACCTGCATGAGCAATAGTAGAGGTATTCCGCAGAGGCGAGTTGGTGAGCTGGCTGAGGTCTGTGAGATTGTACAAACCTGCATGAGCAATAGTAGAGGTATTCCGCAGAGGTGAGTTGGTGAGCTGGCTGAGGTCTGTGAGATTGTACAAACCTGCATGAGCAATAGTAGAGGTATTCCGCAGAGGCGAGTTGGTGAGCTGGCTGAGGTCTGTGAGATTGTACAAACCTGCATGAGCAATAGTAGAGGTATTCCACAGAGGCGAGTTGGTGAGCTGGCTGAGGTCTGTGAGATTGTACAAACCTGCGTAAGCAATAGTAGAGGTATTCCGCAGAGGCGAGTTGGTGAGCTGGCTGAGGTCTGTGAGATTGTACAAACCTGCATGAGCAATAGTAGAGGTATTCCGCAGAGGCGAGTTGGTGAGCTGGCTGAGGTCTGTGAGATTGTACAAACCTGCATGAGCAATAGTAGAGGTATTCCGCAGAGGCGAGTTGGTGAGCTGGCTGAGGTCTGTGAGATTGTACAAACCTGCATGAGCAATAGTAGAGGTATTCCGCAGAGGCGAGTTGGTGAGCTGGCTGAGGTCTGTGAGATTGTACAAACCTGCATGAGCAATAGTAGAGGTATTTTGCAGAGGCGAGTTGGTGAGCTGGCTGAGGTCTGTGAGATTGTACAAACCTGCATGAGCAATAGTAGAGGTATTCCGCAGAGGCGAGTTGGTGAGCTGGCTGAGGTCTGTGAGATTGTACAAACCTGCATGAGCAATAGTAGAGGTATTCCGCAGAGGCGAGTTGGTGAGCTGGCTGAGGTCTGTGAGATTGTACAAACCTGCATGAGCAATAGTAGAGGTATTCCGCAGAGGCGAGTTGGTGAGCTGGCTGAGGTCTGTGAGATTGTACAAACCTGCATGAGCAATAGTAGAGGTATTCCGCAGAGGCGAGTTGGTGAGCTAGCTGAGGTCTGTGAGATTGTACAAACCTGCATGAGCAATAGTAGAGGTATTCTGCAGAGGTGAGTTGGTGAGCTGGCTGAGGTCTGTGAGATTGTACAAACCTGCATGAGCAATAGTAGAGGTATTCTGCAGAGGTGAGTTGGTGAGCTGGCTGAGGTCTGTGAGATTGTACAAACCTGCATGAGCAATAGTAGAGGTATTCCACAGAGGTGAGTTGGTGAGCTGGCTGAGGTCTGTGAGATTGTACAAACCTGCATGAGCAATAGTAGAGGTATTCCGCAGAGGCGAGTTGGTGAGCTGGCTGAGGTCTGTGAGATTGTACAAACCTGCATGAGCAATAGTAGAGGTATTCCGCAGAGGCGAGTTGGTGAGCTGGCTGAGGTCTGTGAGATTGTACAAACCTGCATGAGCAATAGTAGAGGTATTCCGCAGAGGCGAGTTGGTGAGCTGGCTGAGGTCTGTGAGATTGTACAAACCTGCATGAGCAATAGTAGAGGTATTCTGCAGAGGCGAGTTGGTGAGCTGGCTGAGGTCTGTGAGATTGTACAAACCTGCATGAGCAATAGTAGAGGTATTCCGCAGAGGCGAGTTGGTGAGCTGGCTGAGGTCTGTGAGATTGTACAAACCTGCATGAGCAATAGTAGAGGTATTCCACAGAGGCGAGTTGGTGAGCTGGCTGAGGTCTGTGAGATTGTACAAACCTGCATGAGCAATAGTAGAGGTATTCCACAGAGGTGAGTTGGTGAGCTGGCTGAGGTCTGTGAGATTGTACAAACCTGCATAAGCAATAGTAGAGGTATTCCGCAGAGGCGAGTTGGTGAGCTGGCTGAGGTCTGTGAGATTGTACAAACCTGCATGAGCAATAGTAGAGGTATTCCACAGAGGTGAGTTGGTGAGCTGGCTGAGGTCTGTGAGATTGTACAAACCTGCATGAGCAATAGTAGAGGTATTCCGCAGAGGCGAGTTGGTGAGCTGGCTGAGGTCTGTGAGATTGTACAAACCTGCATGAGCAATAGTAGAGGTATTCCGCAGAGGCGAGTTGGTGAGCTGGCTGAGGTCTGTGAGATTGTACAAACCTGCATGAGCAATAGTAGAGGTATTCCGCAGAGGCGAGTTGGTGAGCTGGCTGAGGTCTGTGAGATTGTACAAACCTGCATGAGCAATAGTAGAGGTATTCCGCAGAGGCGAGTTGGTGAGCTGGCTGAGGTCTGTGAGATTGTACAAACCTGCATGAGCAATAGTAGAGGTATTCCGCAGAGGCGAGTTGGTGAGCTGGCTGAGGTCTGTGAGATTGTACAAACCTGCATGAGCAATAGTAGAGGTATTCCGCAGAGGCGAGTTGGTGAGCTGGCTGAGGTCTGTGAGATTGTACAAACCTGCATGAGCAATAGTAGAGGTATTCTGCAGAGGTGAGTTGGTGAGCTGGCTGAGGTCTGTGAGATTGTACAAACCTGCATGAGCAATAGTAGAGGTATTCCACAGAGGTGAGTTGGTGAGCTGGCTGAGGTCTGTGAGATTGTACAAACCTGCATGAGCAATAGTAGAGGTATTCCGCAGAGGCGAGTTGGTGAGCTAGCTCCACCTGGTGGTTTCCCTGCAGCTCATCATTAATAACAACCAGCAGCGACTTCTCCTGACCAAGGACGTCGAGCACACTCCCTGCTCCTGTAATATGGATAACAAAGAGTTTTAGTAAGACCATTAGTAAGACAAGTACTGGTTTCTTATAATTAGCCACTCCAGCACCTAGAGCTGCAAAGCTGTAATGGTGCCAATGTGATTGTATGGCATTTGACTATCTTAGATCTAAGAGAGCTTCAAAAGCCAGGCTCTAAATTTTTTAAGCTGTCTGTGCAATATGATTGTTATAACACCATCATACATTAGACTGGCTTATGGGTATCTCAGCACTTATACAGGTTGGAAAATCGGACCATCTTATTTTCCTCGTTTGACTTTATAAAGATGTCTTGGGTACATGCTCTCATTTTACTCTGATGCAAGAAAGGAGGTTTGCTACACCACTAAGAATAGTAACCCAATAGATGTTGAGCACTTGTTATTAGGAGAATAAAAAAAATAGAGCCATGGGCTCTGTAGCTCAAAAGGATTTATATTGTTATAATAAATTTTCTCAGCTTGTTCTAGAGCTTTTCAGACTGAAGAAGAAGATGAAAATAGGTTTTTAAGGTCCTAACCCCTGTGACCCCATTACGGTCCCAAGGGCACCAAATCTACAATTTAGAATCCCAATTAACCAAGGAGTCTGCACACAACTTTTCAGCTGTCTACACCTTTTGGAACTGGAGAAGAAGATGAAAATAGGTTTTTAAGGTCCTAACCCCTGTGACCCCATTACGGTCCCAAGGGCACCAAATCTACAATTTAGAATCCCAATTAACCAAGGAGTCTTCACACAACTTTTCAGCTGTCTACACCTTTTGGAACTGGAGAAGAAGATGAAAATAGGTTTTTAAGGTCCTAACCCCTGTGACCCCATTAAGGTCACAAGGGCACCAAATCTACAATTTAGAATCCCAATTAACCAAGGAGTCTGCACACAACTTTTCAGCTGTCTACACCTTTTGGAACTGGAGAAGAAGATGAAAATAGGTTTTTAAGGTTGTGACCCCTTGTGACCCCAGTGGATTTCACAGCCAGTACATAATATATAGAACATCATACTTGTGCATTTGGATCGTTTGAATGAGAAGATGGCATGGAAGCAGAGGAACAACGAGTTCGAAGACATGACAGCTTCAAGTTCAATAAAAACGATAGAAAGTATGATGTTCTACATTTATTACATATCCCTTTTTATTAGCAAATTGGTAAACAAATAAAGTTGGATAAATCTACTGGGACGACGTGCACAGTTGCTTGACCAGCACGACTCACGATTTGATATCTTTATTTTCTCATTTGTCAGCCCAATAGAGCTTTAAGTGAAATTTTCTTCTGTGTGTTAACATAATTAAACCATCCAATTTTGAATGACGTAACAATAGATGTTAGGACGGACCCCCTGCCATTTCCATATTTGAGGGTAGTCAGGACCAAATGTACAAACTTAAGTCTCCATGTAATAAAACTGTTAATCTGAAACTTTCAGCTTCCTATGTCAATTAGTTTAGGAGAAGAAGTCGTTTAAAGGTTTCACTTATAATGCTTGCCATGCCCATATTTGAGAGGGGAGTGGAGGATCAAATGAACAAACTTTGATACCCGTTCTGCAAGGTACGTCCCAACAAAATATCAAGTTTGTGGGTCAGCAGCGGTTCTGGTGGAGAAGTCGAAATGTGTAAAGTTTACGGATGACGGAGGATGTCACAAGCCTATCTTTAGTTCGGGCATGATGAGTTAAAAGTTGTTTACCAAGCGGCAAGCACGTATCACCTGCATGACTGATGACAAGCGAAGCCTCTCTGATATCAGCTGCAATTGAGTTCTTGTAGTCGAAGTGAGCTACTTCAAACCCTGCAATCTCACATTTCGGTACATCAAAGTCTATTGCTCCTGTCTGTAGAACAAGCTTTGAGTATCCTAGGCTCTTGAAAATCTAGGGAAAAAAACAGCACAACGTAAAAATACTAAACTCTGTAATCAACACATTCCATGTATCCAAAGGCCTAAATCATTAAAAGATCGACCATTTGTTTTCCATGAGTGGACCAAGCAGATATTTATATTTATTTCATCCTTTATTCTTTTACCACCCTGGTTAGTTGCAGTCCGGACCTTGGCTAAATCTCCAAACCACAATCATCAGGTGACTCTCTTACATGCAAAAAGTATTCGGATGATGACGTTATTTCCATAGACTTGTATGTTAATTTAGTCTAGGATAAATAATTTTAACAGAATAGATTCTCGTTGGATTGATGTCAAATGTTTCAGCTTGATTTAAAATCATTTCTGCTTGAAGTCCATTATTTTTATGACAACAATTTTATATATGTCATTCAATTTACCTACACGTGTACATTAAATAAAAGAGAAGATGACATATCCCACCGGTTCAACAAAATTTGTAAAACACATCTTTTACAGATACTTGTGTATCTACTACCGTACTTCAGTTAGTGGGTATTACAGATGCTGAGTTTCAGGTATGTTAAAGGTTTTAGACTTCTGCTCCAGAAGCAGTCAAAATCAACAACAACCAACATCCCTCTCATGTTTCTATGGAAGATGAAAAAAATCTGAAAATATCAAAAGGCACCACTTCAGTTAGTGGGTAATACACATGCAAAGTTTCAGGAAGATATGATGAACGGTGTTTGAGCTGTGCACAAGAAACGAACCTGTCTCTGAACAAAGTCCAACTTCAACATGTTTCTATGGAAACGACCAAAAATAAAATGTTTAGAAATCTGAAAATATCAAAAGGCACCCCTTCAGTTGGTGGGTAATACACATGGAAAGTTTCAGAAAGATATCATAAACGGTTTTAGAGTTCTGCTCCGGAAACGAAATGATTACGGACGGACGGACGGACGGACGGACGGGCGGGGTGATGACTATATCCCAAGGTATTACATACCGGTGGGATGAAAAAGGAAAATTAAACATAAATTATGAGAATAATATTGTCTCAATATAATGCACAATCCATTGCCCTGAAAAATCTTAGTCTTGAAATTGAGAGAGAGCACTCAGCAAGGTCAACACACAGGAGATTATGCAATATGCTTGGCTCTGGTTACAAGCCAGCTGTGCTTTTACAGCCAAATTATGTAATAGCCTCTGTCTTGCACTAAACACTGGCAGCACTGATCTAACTGTATAAGGCTTAGAGAGAACAGGCAATGTGATGAATCTCATGGTACATATTACAATTTAGAATCCCCTTGGCTAAACAATCTATGCACAATTTTTAACAGTTCTTAGCCTTTTCATCTAAACATCTAAACATTCTGAACGCAATATTCCTTCTAGTTTGTTCTGGAGAAGGAGATGAAAAAAGATTTTTATGTTTTGACCTGTGAGGGCCTTTTTTTTTATATAATATCCACAATATTCAGTTCATAGGCTATTCAGATTGTAATCTTAAGTTGACATGTATTTCACATTCCTACTGAATAAGATTAACTGCAAAGTTACTTTTTTTCTCAATTCTGCATTTATTAAACCCAAGTTAGGACTCACATATCTAAAAGATAAGATGACTCTCCCTCAGGTATTTTATTAGGGATCACTAAATACTGAATGAAGTGCACATAAAATATCAGTTCAAAATTTAATTTCAACAGGTTTTTCAGCCTGTGGCCCATATTTGGGACCACAGGGTCACCAAATCTACAATTTAGAATCTCCATTGGCTAATGACTCTGTACACACTATTACAGCCTTCTAGGTCTTTTCATTCTGGAGAAGAAGATGAAAATAGGATTTTAGGTCATGGCCTGTGAGGCCCTTATTTGAGGCCACAGGGTCACCAGATCTACAATTTAGAATCTCCATTGGCTTAAGAGTCTGTACACAGCATTTCAGCCTTCTAGGTCTTTTCGTTCTGAAAAAGAAGATGAAAATAGGTTTTTAGGTTATGGCCTGTGAGGCCCTTATTTGGGGTCACTGGATCACCAAATCTAGATTTACAAAAAAACAAATTTAGAATCCCCATTGGCCAAGGAGCCTGTATACAAAATTTCAGCTCCCTAGACCCACTGGTTCTGGAGAAGAAGTCGAAAAAGCGAAAAGTTTACAGACGGAGGGATGGATGCCATGCCATGCCATAAACCCATCGGGCCTTTCAGGCCTGATGAGCTAAAAATCTTTATTTAAATCATAAACAAACTATGTAATGGAAGTAAAGATCATAATAACAGCAGTGCACTCGATCTTTCTCGTATCCCCTAGAGTTTCTGCAAAAGTTTAGCAGGCGGTGGGAATGGTTAGTGGCAGGATTCTGTAAGCACTACGAAGGAGGAAGTCCAAGATGCGCAGATAACCTGCGTGAAGGATAGGTAAACAGAGGCTCTTTCAAGGCCACAGTCATGTGGTCTAGCGTCAGCTTGTTGAAAATCACCATTGAGAAATTGAAGTTATTGAATTGAATATATTTTTTAAGGTATTCAATTAAGATTGGTCCAAAAGTGCACTATGTAAGATTACAATATATTTTCATTACTGAAGTGTGTAGTTGAGCTGATTAATGAAATAGTGATGATTTGCTGCTTTGATCAAGGCAGAACAACTGATTGATAAGATAGGTTCTCACTGACATGCTACAGTGAGCAGAAAGGAAGAAATAATGTCATATGTAAATACCACGAAAATCGGTGACCCAGTAAAACAGGTAACTCAAGGGTAGAAAGGCCAGGCCCCCCTAAGTAATTGAAGGAAATGTGTCAATTTTGAAGAAGATCAATCCAAACTTGAAAGAAAAGCGCCCATTACGGAAGAAAATGCTTCTTTTCTCGAAACAATATCGGTGAATCCACGGTAATTACTGAAACAATCATTCCAATTTCGGAAAGAACAACGTCTCAATCGGATACGACTTCGTCCTTTTCCGTGAATTCTCGGTCGATGACGGAAATGCACACATCACAAAATTGTGTCCGAAGAAGGTTCTCCTGTTTCGGTGAGTAATGTTTTTACTGTAACAGCTAGTCTGTACTTTACATGAATCGAAGTTAAAATACTTTTGTTGAATGCGTCTAGGTATAAGGAATCGACAAGACTATAGGTTATTGTCATGAAAATGAGTAATTACGGTGCTAATGTTGAAACAGCTCACGATTCGCCGATTGTTTACATCGAAGACAGGTGAAGCTGTATCACTAACAGAAGCATAGATGATTGCATCCTCCAAGCAGCGGTGTGCGCATGTTAAGTCAAGCTTACACACCCCTGCCGTTAGGTCATTTGCATATGACCTTTGCCCTCTGACCGTAAGCTCCGTACAGCGTTTGATGTCCTTCACCCCGGATGTAAACAAAATGGCGGCTCTGAGATGACTGCATCAACGCCAAGGTTTTTTCATGAGATCATTTGTTTTTGTTGTTTAAAGTAAACAAAACTAGTACATATTTATAAAATAAATAGTTGTGTTTGTAATATTTCCATGTATCATCATTTTTCTACACACGCAAATTTTGTTGAAAATCAACGTTGACAAGCAAACCGATGAATTACTCGGCAACGGACGACAAACGCTGTACAAAAAAACACCAACTATAATCGTAATGTTTTGAAGCTTTGTTCACCTTATACTTACTAAAGTTGATATATTTTGAAAAACTTTTATTTCTAAACGAACTATTAAAATAACAACATTGCACTCGATCTTGCTCGTATCCCCTATTTTGAAGTTTCTGCTAAATTTTAACGGGCGGAGGGAACGGCTAGTGGCAGGGGTCTATAAGCACTATGAAGGAGGAAGTCCGAGGTGCGCAGAGGATGGAGGATGAGATGATTGTTTCAGTAATCCACCGATATTGCTGCTTTTGTTTCGAGGAAAGAAGCATTTTCTTCCATGATGGGCGCTTTTCTTTCAATTTTGGATGGATTTTCCTCAAAATTGACGCATTTCCTTCAATTACTTAGGGGGCCTGAAGGCTATGAAAATAACGTCACTGTCCGAATACTTTTTGCATGACTCTGTAAACAAAAAGGTTGAGATTAATTTGCAATGCATATTTGCTTATCTGCTGCAAAAATAACTAGAATTGGTAAAATGCAGTCTATAGTAGATATCTAGTAACCTCGCATAGTTTAGTTGATGACGTAGTTTTAATTAGATCATCAAATGTTGTTGTTCCTACTGTCACGAAAACAGAACGTGACATTCTTCCACGCGGACATACGACTTTACTTCCAACTGACATCTGACTGACAACAATCATATTGTTCATGTTGTCGAATTGATGCAAATGGCATGCCATCAATTGACTTATAACCACAGTTAGGTATGTCCATTAATTGATAGCTTACTGTTAACAATTAACTTATTACCAAAATAATTATTTGAATAATTTCCTCTAAATGTGACTACTAATATAAATAGTTGTATGCCTATACGACAACCATTTCCGCAGCAAAGAGAAAACAAAATATTTGTTTCCCTGAAAATCCACATAAAAAACTTACATGATTCAAAGTACAATTTCAAACCCCTTAAAGATATTTAGTTTACGAAAAGTATAATATTATATTTATTAGAATCAGTCGCTTTAGCCGAAAATGTGCCAATGAACGCACGCCATACACTCAGATGCGTTGCAAGAATGGCTGTCAATTCGCTGTTAGAAGAGAAGAAAACAACATAAAATATTTTGTTCAAGGTAAGCTGAAGAACGAAAATAATTTGTTAAGATTCCGCTGATCGCATTTGCAGGTCATAAGTTTTAATAAATGCTTCTAAAATGTCCGCCTGTTTGACGAAGAAGATGAAAATTCAAGGTGAAGAACTCGCCGCACCCACCCAATATTGCACGTTATGTTAGATCTGAGATCCATGATAAATTTGTTTTTATTTACGTTACGCAGAAGGAGAAGATAAATGTGGTGTGTGTGGCTTTTTTAAAATTTATTTTAAAAATCAATGATTCTATTACACGGTGTTATCATCTTTAACTGAAAACGATGTAAGAAAGTATTCTATCATTTGACAAATGATTCCTGTGAAAATAAATGAAACGAATTTTAAAGGGGCAGTAGCACGTTTTTTGCAAATTTTATTTTTTCAAATTTCTCATTTATAATGATAGTTTATATCATTCATATTTACTTTAGAGGGTAAAACATCTTATTACAAAAACCAATTATCAGTAGTGGTAAAAACGATGTTGTGTATATAGCAAAAATTGCATGGCGGCTAGTGTTGGGAATCGACCCCTAACACCCTAATCGATTATCGAAGTCATCTGGCGATCAATTATCGATAAATGATCGACTAGATATATAAATCACCAAGTGGAATTCATGAAGACAAGACAAGCTGCCTGGATGAGACGACGACTCAGTCGTACTGTCAAGTTCAACTGCTACGAAATTGCTTGTAAAAGATCATAAAGAGTATAACCTACTTTTCGTCTCTGCATTAAAAATACACCAAAGGACGTTGGTAATCTTGAATAACTGACAATACATAAACCCATTCAGGTATAGTTCAAACTTCAATGGCACACATACCGTATCGATACGTCAAATCGTTGAAAAAAACCAACGCATACCAAACAAATCTCTTTGGTCAAAATGTGTTGGAAATTGAGAACGGAATCTACGAGATAAAATTCAGGTTGAGGTGCCAACATTTGGCCTTCGACCAGCATTTGACCTTCTGTAAAATTAAAAAATAGGCCTATTTAATTGTGTTTCTTGAAGCGAACACGTGTGTGAGACATGACAGCAGTCATTTTGTTGACAGTTTCATCATCACTCATCAGCCAATCATATCACTTGCTTTCATCACGTGACGAAGGAGTATTCATTGTTTTTAAACAAACACGAGCTATTAAAACATTTCTTCAATCTTTATTCACAACATTTAATGAAAATAAATTTTCATGTAAACATTTATGTCTAAGGGCACTGTCAAAACGTAACTATCTGATTTAATAGGTATGACAGCACCTGATAAAAGCTACGGGCGGAAAGAGAAAAATGACTGCTCCCTCACAAAGTTATAAATAGACTTGACTTCCTGTATTACGGTAGTCAGGCGATGACGCTATTTCGTGTCAACTTAGAGGTGTTTCCAAAGCTTGCATGTACAGCAATCGTTTGTTAATTTTGAATATTAAATTCAGTGTAATCGATTTGGATTTTTGATGATCGATAATCGGATTGTTAGCCTCAAACGATCAATAAACCGATTATTTGATTGATCGGTGCACCACTAATGGCGGCCATTTTATTGTGAACACAATTTATTATTTCTAATGACAAAAATCGTTCCCCATGGCTTTACGGAACCATGTACACTCATATTTTGCTTGATTTTCTGAAGAGGGAAGGTTTTTTTTACTGTTGTTGGTGACATTATTTTTCAATTACATTTCATTGACTTATTTCACCAGAAAACGTGCTACGTGCCCCTTTATCATGTTTTGAACAACAGCTCAGTCTGATTAAAATCGCCCCTTGTTCCAAGGAATGAAATTTGCAAAATATGCATCATATGCATCTACGGGATACGAACAGGTTCTGTAGATTCCTCGCCACAAGGTCTAAGAACACTCCGTGTAGGCTCGTGTTCCGAACCAGTTTAGCACAGCGAAAGCCTAGTCAATAGCTGACCAATTACAACATAGTTTTTAAACAGTCGCTGTTTTGAAAGCATTCGGAACAGACGAAAGGATAGCTGTTTGGAGTTATCTGCCCCTAGCTTCTCGCACCGAAAGCACCGATGTCTTGTGATTGGTAAACTGAATTGCGTCAGAACATGGGAGTCTATAGGCTGTTATTAGACAGTTTTGTGAGGAAACCTCTGAACGATATGAGTTTGTATCCCGGTAGATTCTCTATCAGGGATCGAAATTAACCTTTTCAATGCAGTAGCCACTCGGACTAGTGCATTTCTGAAAGAACTAGTCCAGACTTATTCCAACTAGCCAAATACATCTTCACGATCATTTCACCTCAAATTTTAACTAGTCCTTTGGACTACCTGTTTTTACACTCTACTAGCCCAGCTTCTTTTTTACTAGCCATGGGCTACTGGACTAGTTCTAATTTCGAACCCTGTCTATTTTGCAAATTTTATTCCCCGGAAAACCGTTGATTTTAATGAGACTGAACAACAGTTTTGTAGTCAATTAATCATCTTTTAGGATAGACTGCATTTTACCTTGTCAACATTGATCTTGTTAATTTCGTAGGTCTACTATCTTTCAACCTTTTGATTCCGCTTTCTTCTCCATCCCTAGGGTTAAGATATCTGTAGATTTCGAACCGACTGAACCCACCCTTAAGTTTGCAACAGTTTTTGTTTTTTGTCGGTTTTGTGATTTTTATAAATCTTTCTACTCAATTTCTAGCACTTTTAGAAGTATATTGGTGTAGGTAATGCAGGGTTCGATTTAGCCATTAACAGCTTGCACCTGTGCAAGTTAATTTGAGCAATTGCAAGTAACATTTACAAACAGGTTGCACCCAGTGCAAGTAACAATTCACTTCATATATGATGGAAAATATCCTTTTTGGGAGTTTAAATAATCTAGAAAAAATGTTTTTGAAACAAATTAATGACCTACGTAAAATCAAGCTGTTGACCTAATTCCATGTTAGGTCATGTGACTGGCTGGTACACTATACTGTAGGGGTGTCAAGATTGTTGCCTGTAGCATTACAGCTTTTAGTTAGAGCTCCAAATTGTATTATGTTTAATCAAATAAAGACAGTTGTAGTATATTTCTTAAATAAATACTGGGATAACAAATAAAGGAAACAAAAATTATATGGTTTTGAAAGTTGTGACATCACCACACCCCTACATTGAAATGGATTGGCTCAACCCAGTTCAAAGTCTTATGTTTTACAAGACAGCTAATACAAAATTAAGAATCACATTTTAATGTTGAGGCATGTTTTTCAATATATTCAATACGTTCAAATGTTAATGTTGATAGGTTTCACGAGTACATTCTGTCAAAAGTAATGAAATTCCTAATTATGGTTTATGTATGATCTCCATTTATTGGACAGCTAAAAATAGCCTTGTGTTACTAACTTTGACAGGTTACGATGCGGCTTTTGAATAATGTCAACATGAGCTTAATTTGAAGTTTTTGGTAGATTGCATATATATATTTTACAACTTAATATCAGAGATAATTTTCACTCAAAAATATGTACAGTGTAGTCATCAAAAATCCATTTACAAATTCCTAAAATAAACCATTATTTTAATCAAAACATTGGCCTTCAAACAGATTTCATCACTTTCGTTTTATTTATAGAATTCTCCCGCCAAACGGACTAGACTTCTAAGGAATAGGGGAGGCAGGTTGTTAGTGCATTTCTTAGTACCCTGTCAAAATCTGTTTGCTTCATTTTAAAAATTATTTCAAGATGAATCACAACAAAAATAACTTTCTTTCACAAGTATTGCCCCTAATCCTGAAATAAACTAAGCTCATGGGAACTTTTACTTTAGGCAAACGTTTATCACCTATCATCCCTCAAGCAAAATAGATCGGCCCTATCAATATGCCATCATCATTTGTGTACGTCTGTCAGCATGGGGATATTTATAAAATATTTTTCAAGCAAAGGTTATGTAGAATATTTCCAAACGTGTAGCTTATTCTTAGTCAAAATAATGACTTTCTTGCAACTTATTATTTAAACATACTTTGTAATAATTCTTCTGTTGACTCAAAGAGACAGTTCTAAAAATAGAAATCTGGGAAGGCCGTAAATTACTTTCAAAGCACTGAGTTTGTCTGTCACCTGTACGTTGTCAGATGCAAGATTTTATTAGTTGAAATTTGGTATATACCTATATATATACCTATTGGTATAAATGGAAAGGTTGTGTCAGTATATTGTATTTATATTTATTCAGTATTTTATAAATATGGTCGGCGGTAATTTAAAAAGGGCAAATTTAAATTGTTTTCCACTTCAGAAAAATTTAGGGTCGGCGGATCCGTAAACCAAGTAAAAAAATGTGTGGCCTTAGATACACAGATATTAAGAGCACATCAGATAAATAATGTCTTGAATATTGAAAGAAAGGCATAAAAATTATTATATATATTTGGTGCAACTAATTTTGTAAAAGTGCAACTCAGGCAATCAATCAGGTTGCACCTGGTGCAATCTGTTTTAGGCACACTAAATCGAACCCTGTAATGTAGAAAGGTACATAGTGCCTTGCCATTAGTTAACGGATGAACTGGTGACGTTATGTCCAAAGCTATGGAAATACCATCACCGTCCATTATCTTATGGCACAGCACTGTAGTGAGAATGAGTATTTCTCCTGTTGTTGGGGGCATATAAGTGAAATACTCTTGAAAGCGGCTTAAACCCCAACTCACTCACTCACTCACTATTACTCCTGTTGACCATGTGCTGGGATTCATTTTGCCCTGCTCGTGCGTAAATTATGCATTGTTTTAATTAATGACGCAAATGTTTTAATTATCCTCAATTAGCCATCCTCTGACCCTCGATGTGAAATTGTCGTTTTTTAGTTTTCATTTCATTTGGCTTAATATTATGACTGCCTTGTACTTCCGAGAATATATATTGGAAAAAACTTTTCTATTTTACTTGTGTTGAGACAGGCTCCTGACATCTGATGTGGTCCTTGCCCGAATCCTTTTTTTCCTTTCTCTCAGTATGTCTAGGATTGTGTGCCACTGACCGCTGTCAACTCCCAATTGCTCTTCTTTATCATTGAAAGTTCGTTGTGGAGATAGCTCAGGGCAGTCATAGATGATGTGTCTTATGGTTTCTTCCTGGTCTTTGCACAGTAGGCATGTTGGTTCATCTACCAGGTGAAATCTGTGTAGGTAGCTCTGGCAGGGAAAATGATGAAGGCGAAGTCTTGACAGCTGTACTTGTTCCTGCCTGGCATAGTTGCTGTACCTGATTGAGTTTGGTTTCAGCTGGAAGTTGCCGGCCTTTGACACTGTTGTGCCATCTTTCGCACCAGGAGCTCTTACTGGTTTGTTTGATCTTGCATAGTGCTGAGGGGGCCGTATGCACGTGACAGTTGACGGGACCACTGATAGATGCAAACTTGGCCAGATCATCCGCCCGCTCATTTCCCTGTATGTCAACGTGGCTAGGAATCCACTGCAAGACAATGGTGTCTGGGATGCTGTTGATTAGCTCTCTGATTTTCTGACATTGTCTGTAGTACTCAGTTGGATTGTATGTTGCTAGTGACTGTAGAGATGACTTGGAGTCGGTCAAGATGACATATTTGCTTGAAGATCCTTGTGATAAGCATTTTATGTATTGTACAGCGCTTTCGATTGCCAGCAGTTCCGCGTGGAGGATTGAGTATGGTGGCAGTGGCAAGATGATGTTGAAGTTGTCTTCTTTGAAGTACACACCTGCCCCAGCTAATCCTGCTGAAGAGTCAAGCGAGCCATCTGTGTACACCGTCTTGTAACCTTCATACTGCTCATGGATGACTTCAAGTGAGAGTTGTTGGAGATATGATGGATTATCTGCCTTTGTTGCACAGCCAGGGAGTGAGGTGTTCATCTGCGGTGGAGACCAGTTTCGAGGTGGTGTGCTGTTGACGATGCCTTGTTCTTCAAATCTCGGATTTGATCGTCTTGGAAGTGTGATGTTTCTTTTTCTCAGTGCTGATTGTGATCTCCGGTAGAAACTGTTTGGGGCTATGGATCTGTGAAGGTTACCAGGAGAGTTTTTTGGCATAAAGTGAGTCTTTGCTCTCTTGGACAAGACCAGTGTTTCCACGTAAATATCCAAGGGTTGGATGTCGGCCTCAATCTCAAGGGCTGCAACGGAGGTTGTCCTGAGTGCTCCCGTTATCAGACGGAGTGCTGTGTTTTGTATTTTTACAAGCTTCTGCATTTGGGTTTTGTTGCACGATGACCAGATTTCTGCTGCGTATATCATCTTGCTGCGGATGTATACAAGATAGAAAGATCTTAGTGTGGTAAAGTCAGCTCCCCAGCTCTGTGATGCTATTATCTTCATTAGATTAAGATGCTTTGAGCATTGGTTAGCTACAGAGTCGAGATGTTCCCTCCAGGAAAGAGTAGGATCCAGCGTGAGTCCTAGTATTTTGGGGATTCTGTTGTACTTGATGTTTTCTCCGTTTATCTGGAGGCCTAGGTTGTCAAGTGGTGTGGAGTGTTTTCTCTTTCTGGTAATCACAGTGTACTCGGTCTTTTCCTTCGACACCTTGAGTTTCCACTTTCTTGCCCAGTGGTCAATCGCTGCCATGCAGAGGTTGAGCTTTTCGACGATGTTATCCAGATTCTTGCCAGTCATTGCAATCGAGCCGTCATCAGCGTACGTGACTAGTTTGCATGGTTCATGAATGGCAGAGGGTACGTCGTACATCATGATGTTGAAGATGGTAGGGCTGAGTACTGCTCCTTGAGGGGTGCCGGCATTGATGTGGATCTTCTCAGATTGGTTATTACCCAGTAGGACTGTAATGCTTCGATCGTGTAGAAAACTTCTGAGGGCCTTAAGCATGTTGCCCGCAATTCCTATTGTGGCTGCCTTTGTGATCAGGCCTTCCCACCATACTTTGTCGAAGGCCCCTTCCAGGTCAATCATTACAATGACTGTGTACTGCTTTAGGTAGATACCATCGTGACACTGTTCTGTCAGCTTCAGAAGTGCATCCACTGTTCCGGATTTGGGCCTGAAGCCACATTGGGAGTTGTGAAGGATGTGGTCCGACTGCATTCTCCAGACAAGTCTTCTGTTGATCATACGCTCAATGAGTTTTCCCATGCATGAAGTTAAGGCTACAGATCTGTATGACTTGATTTCCTGCTTGTTCTTGTTGGGTTTCAGCAGAGGGATAATCTTGCTTGATTTCCATTGTGATGGATACGATCCCTGGTTCCAGATATCGTTGAAGAGAGTCATAATCATTTCTTTCCCAGTATTTGGTAGATCTTTCAGCATTTGGTTGTGGATTCTGTCGTCACCTGTTGCAGAGCTTGTAATTTCATTCAGTGCCAGGTCCAACTCCTCACTGGTAAACGGCTGGTTGTCTGGATCAGGACTCTCACAGAGAAGATCAATTTTGTCGCTGATTAACATTTCAGATGGTGAGAAATATGTTGGGTCAACTGCACAGTCCTGAATGCTACATTTTTTGGCATAATGTTCACAGAAGAGCTGAGCTTGCACTTCCTCCTCAGTAATGAGTTTACCTTCAAGAGAGATTGCTGCTTGAGAGGACTGGTTGGCTCCATTGATGGCCTTTATCCTCTTCCAGACTACACTGGATGGCGTGTCTCTTTTGAGAGAGCTTACAAATTCTCTCCATGTCGTCTTTTTCGTGATGTTTATAAGCCTCCTAACAATGGCTCTTTGTTTGTTGAGGTTGATCTTGTTTGCCAGAGAGTGTGAGGTCTTGTATTGCTTGCGGACCTTTCTCTTCTCTCTCCGAGCTGTGGCGATCTCTTCATTCCACCAGGGTGTAGGTGGCCTCTTTCGATCTTTAGATAAGGGGTAGCTTGCTTCAGCAGCCTTGATGATACAGTCTGTAGCAATTCTCAATTTGTCATTGATATCAGATTGGCTTTCCTGCATATCGTTGATTGCTTGGGTAGCGTATAGCCTGGTGAGATTGGTGTACATGTCTCTATTTGCCTTTTTGATATTCCATCTTGGGGGTTTGTTGTAGGACTTGAATTGGCCAGGGTGTTGGATGGTGGTAAGGACATTTCTATATTAAGAACTTATTGAGAAGTAACTACCTTTATATTTGGTAAACAAATCATGCATCATAATGTGCTC
The DNA here is from genome assembly GCA_936450465.1 of Gibbula magus. NCBI lineage: Eukaryota > Metazoa > Mollusca > Gastropoda > Trochida > Trochidae > Gibbula > Gibbula magus. The sequence goes on from OW388302.1 coordinate 18,563,053, forward strand.
TCGTACTTCAGTCATATCGATTGGTTGACATGTGTCAGGTGACACATATGGCATGAGATTTATTCATCGATCATTAGACATGTCGCCTGTGTTACTACAAAGTTGTGATGGGTTACATTTGAGTGTTTTCACTGCATACTTTATTTAAATTCATGAACAAACACATAAATAAAAATAACTGACTATATCACAAGTTTCTGTGAGTAAAAGATACAAACTAAATTTCAAAATCTAGATGCTACTACATCATGCGGCGACATCACGCCAGTCGATAAATTGTCTAAAATATTGTAATATAATATTTTAATCATAAATTTTAAATTTTGAACTCTAGAGAACTGAAATTTTATGTGCAGACTTCTTGGCAAAAGGGGATGTTAAATTGTAGATTTGGTGACCTTGCAGACCCCAAGGAAGGGCCTCACAGGCCATGACCTCAGAACCTATTTTCATCTTCTTCTCCAGAATGAAAAGACCTAGAAGGCTGAAATGTTGTGTGCAGACTCTGTAGCAAATGGAGATTCTAAATTGTAGATTTGGTGACCCTTCAGCCCCAAATAAGGGCCTCACAGGCCATGACTTAAAAACCTATTTTCATCTTCTTCTACAGAATTTTCACTTAATGTTCTCTTGACTCCTAGCAAAGTGTGTAAGCAATGCATAATGTGCACTTTTATCCGAGTCACCTATACTGAATGTTTGTCCACAGTACTCAAGATGGATGATCGTCTCATCACTCTCGGGGGCGGACCCGGGGAGACCAGCGGAATCACCTGGCAGGCTCCAACGTCGGTCGTCACACTGCCAGTTGCAATGAAAGAGGTGAGAAGTTCTTTCTGTAATCATGTGATTTACAATCATCAGCCACTTTTAGACATGTTGCTGGGCTCAGTGGATTCTCTTAACAGACATGGATCCACCGTTGATCTCAAACTCCTTGTTTAGACTATGATAAAGAGTCGGTATTACCTTGCAAGTTTCCCATCAACTGCATCTGTTTTATATGTGTTGAAGTGTTAATTTGATAGATTTAGCTGACTACAACATTATTGAAAGTCCACTTAGTGATGATGAAGATGTAAGACATTGTTGTTGATGGTGATAAGAAAGGTTTTGTAATGATAATGATGATGTTGGTTAAAGTATGCTGTTGGCAAAATACATGGTTTTTAACAACAAATTAGATGATGGAGATTATATAAAGTGAATTAAATACCAAATAATCTTACTTTCATATAAATACTTAAATATCATTGGTCAATGACAAATCAACAAGTTTCCATGTCATCATCGCTGAAAAAACTAGAGGGGAATTTTAACCATTCTCTTGGATAATAGTCTGATGTACCCCCGAGATAAGCATGTAGCATATGATATAAGGTAGATGTGGGTTCCTGAGACTCTAATGAGAGCAATGATCTCCTGTGACAGGACTCGGACGAGGCGGATGAAGAGATCGTGGTAGACAGTGGAGAGAAAGCCTTGACCACTCTCAGCCCCAGTCCCTCACATGTGGACGCTATTGCTGTACAAGGTTCCTCTGCTCAACAACCTGCAGTCTTTGTAGCTCAGCTCAACGCTCGCGCTGAGGCTATTGTGGAACGTACCATGGGTAAGTTGCAGTGTTACAGTGTTACTTCTTTGAGTTAGATGTTTTATATAAGTTATAACATTCAGTGGAGGTTTACATCGTGAATTATAAGACCCGCATTATTTTTTATTCTACTCACCTCCGGCTTGTAGAATAAAAAATAATGCGGGTCTTATAATTCACGATGTAAACCTCCACTGAATGTTATAACGTATTTATCCTACCGAATGTCTCAAAATATCATTAAAAACAAACAGAAATGCTCGAACATCGCTTATTCAAAGAAGCAACAAATCTGGGTCAGAGTCAAAACAAACTGGTTCAGGGGGGACAGTTCATGTGTCAATTCAAAGGGTCATGGGTCATGAGTAATCATTTTTTGAAAACAATGTTTATGTTCTGAATGCTGCAATTTTGAAAAACTGATGGAAACATCGATGCTGAATTAGTGTTGTCTGGCAGGGGAAAGTCATCGAAAAGCGCATCCAAATTTATTCCCTCTAACTCAGAAGACACAGCATTATTATCAAATGCATCATTATTTGCCACTGATACCTCCCCCGTGCGCGTGTTGTTGACATGGGTCAAGGTCGCGCGTGCAGGGCACTGGGCACGTTTGACACAAATCCTTTGGATATAGCTGCGCTCATGGATATCTTCTCCTGGTTTGATACACACTGGTAAACGGTAAGCGAATATACGCTTTTGTGGCCTGTAACGCTCATTATTTGCGCACTTGCAAAATTGTTTCTTGTCAAGATCGTCGACGCACGCTTTATTTTCGGTAGCGGGCTATAAGGCATTTATCACCCTCGGTGACATTTATCCACCTGGGTGAGGGTGAATATGGTTATTTGTTCAGGGTCACGTGGACCAATCATTCTTACATGAGGTAGGATAATTTGTTTTATGTCTCTGAGGTACAGGTATTCTATATATCAGAGAGAGATAGAGATATATATATATATATACCGGTAATGGATTATGACAAACTTTAATTACTTAACTTCTATTCATTTGCCTTCATATGCATCCGTATTGTATCTCTGCTTTGGGGCTTACAGAAGGTGACATGTGGCAGTATTGACACTTGCATCCGTATTGTATCTCTGCTTTGGGGCTTACAGAAGATGACATGTGGCAGTATTGACACTTGCATCCATATTGTATCTCTGGCAGTATTGACACTTGCATCCGTATTGTATCTCTGCTTTAGGGTTTACAGAAGATGACATGTGGCAGTATTGACACTTGCATCCGTATTGTATCTCTGCTTTAGGGCTTACAGAAGATGACATGTGGCAGTATTGACACTTGCATCCGTATTGTATCTCTGCTTTAGGGCTTACAGAAGATTACATGTGGCAGAATTGACACTTGCATCCGTATTGTATCTCTGCTTTAGGGCTTACAGAAGATGACATGTGGCAGTATTGACACTTGCATCCGTATTGTATCTCTGCTTTGGGGCTTACAGAAGATGACATGTGGCAGTATTGACACTTGCATCCGTATTGTATCTCTGGCAGTATTGACACTTTCATCCGTATTGTATCTCTGCTTTAGGGCTTACAGAAGATGACATGTGGCAGTATTGACACTTGCATCCGTATTGTATCTCTGGCAGTATTGACACTTGCATCCGTATTGTATCTCTGCTTTAGGGCTTACAGAAGATGACATGTTGCAGTATTGACACTTGCATCCGTATTGTATCTCTGGCAGTAGTGACACTTGCTTCCGTATTGTATCTCTGGCAGTATTGACACTTGCATCCGTATTGTATCTCTGCTTTAGGGCTTACAGAAGATGACATGTGGCAGTATTGACACTTGCATCCATATTGTATCTCTGGCAGTATTGACACTTGCATACTATTGTATCTCTGCTTTAGGGCTTACAGAAGATAACATGTGGCACTCTGCGGAGGAGGATATAGATGTAGTGTCGGTCGATGCCGCTGGGGGCAGGGGACGTCACTCTGCTAGAAGTAAGTTGTGTTGTGAAGAAATGGACAGATGATGTATCTTCATCTTACATGGATGATAACTATGAAACATGCTATAGGAGCTACTGTTAATCTAAAACAAGGCTGTATGTTTAAGTCAGTATCAGTATTGATTGGACAGTGGTGACAGTTAAGTACAGAAATGTCTTTTTTGTCTCCTGAGACACTGTATTCAGTGCTGTCTGTTCATTCTTGTTAATATTATATATCTCATGACATTTGGTGACTAACTATATTGATGGATTATGCTTATGTGAACTTTGGTGACTTTGACCTTATATTTTAGGTCACCACAACACTTTGACCACTTTTCAAACTCTTCTAAATGCTATAATCAACGATAGTACTTTATTTCTCCAAATCAAATGACTGCCTTTATTGTCAGATGAGACATGCCTTTCCCCTTGATGCCCTTGACATTATCATCAGGACACTTTTTACCAGTAATATAAGAATAATCAATGAGTTAATTATTGTGATAGACTCCAAGCTTTAGCGAGGAGTTTGACATTATAATTCACGAGGGACAGATAAGCCGTAATTCTGAGCACCAAGTTGGTAATTCTTTTCTTACCCAAGATCATTTTAATGCTTAAAATAAAAAAAAAGAGGTGAAGTCATGATCTTTGATTAGACTAAAAATACGCCATTCATAAACTCTCTCACACCTTCAAGATGCGCACACTTAAATAGTTTACAACTTGAGCTCTTTTCTAGAATGATTCTAAAGTAACTGTTGAAGTTTATTCCTAAAATGGTTTACTGACAAGGAAACAACTCGTCTATATTGTAAATATTACCGTAAAGTGAAAGAAAATTAGTGAATATGTGAACTGACAATCCCTCTGTTAGAATACAAGATAGTTGTGTAATTACGTCACCAAATGACATCATGGTTAATGACGTCACAAAGCCATGACGTCACGGCAGTGCAGCCAGTCACTCTTGCATGCTGCACCGCCTTGCAAGTTTAGTACTGTAAATACGGTCTCAGAAACGTAGATTGAACATGATTTTTTATTAGCTCATCAGGCCTGAAAGGCCCGATGGGCTTATGGCATGGCATGGTGTCCGGCGTCCGTCCATCCGTCCATCCGTCCATCCGTCCATCCGTAAACTTTTCGTTTATTCGACTTCTTCTCCAGAACCAATGACTCCACAGAGCTGAAATTTTATGTGCAGACTCCTTGACCAATGGGGATTCTAAATTGTAAATTTCATGACCCCATGACCCCAAATGGGGTCACAGGGGTCACATCCTTAAAAACCTATTTTCATCTTCTTCTTCAGTTCCAAAAGGTCTAGAGAGCTGAAAAGTTGTGTGCAGACTCCTTGGCCAATGGTGATTCTAAATTGTAGATTTCTTGACCCCATGACCCCAAATGGGGTCACAGGGGTCACATCCTTAAAAACCTATTTTCATCTTCTTCTTCAGTTCCAAAAGGTCAAGAGAGCTGAAAAGTTGTGTGCAGACTCCTTGGCCAATGGTGATTCTAAATTGTAGATTTCGTGACCCCAGGACCCCAAATGGGGTCACAGGGGTCACATCCTTAAAAACCTATTTTCATCTTCTTCTCCAGTTCCAAAAGGTCTAGAGAGCTGAAAAGTTGTGTGCAGACTCCTTGGCCAATGGGGATTCTGAATTGTAGATTTCGTGACCCCGAGACCCCAAATGGGGTCACTGGGGTCACATCCTTAAAAACCTATTTTCATCTTCTTTTTCAGTTCCAAAAGGTCTAGAGAGCTGAAAAGTTGTGTGCAGACTCCTTGGCCAATGGTGATTCTAAATTGTAGATTTCGTGACCCCATGACCCCAAATGGGGTCACAGGGGTCACATCCTTAAAAACCTATTTTCATCTTCTTCTCCAGTTCCAAAAGGTCTAGAGAGCTGAAAAGTTGTGTGCAGACTCCTTGGCCATTGGGGATTCTAAATTGTAGATTTCGTGACCCTGTGACCCCAAATGGGGTCACCGGGGTCACATCCTTAAAAAACTTATTTTCATCTTCATTTTCCAGTTCCAAAAGGTCTAGAGAGCTGAAAAATTGTGTGCAGACTCCTTGGCCATTGGTGATTCTAAATTGTAGATTTCGTGAACCTGTGACCCCAAATGGGGTCACAGGGTTCACATCCTTAAAAACCTATTTTCATCTTCTTCTCCAGTTCCAAAAGGTCTAGAGAGCTGAAAAGTTTTGTGCAGACTCATTGGCCAATGGGGATTCTAAATTGTAGATTATGTGACCCCGTGACCCCAAATGGGGTCACAGGGTTCACATCCTTAAAAACCTATTTTCATCTTCTTCTCCAGTTCCAAAAGGTCTAGAGAGCTGAAAAGTTGTGTGCAGATTCCTTGGCCAATGGGGATTCTAAATTGTAGATTATGTGACCCCGTGACCCCAAATGGGGTCACAGGGGTAACATCCTTAAAAACCTATTATCATCTTCTTCTCCAGTTCCAAAAGGTCTAGAGAGCTGAAAATTTGTGTGCATACTCCTTGACCAATGGGGATTCTAAATTGTAGATTATGTGACCCCAAATGGGGTCACAGGGGTCACATCCTTAAAAACTTATTTTCATCTTCTTCTCCAGTTCCAAAAGGTCTAGAGAGCTGAAAAATTGTGTGCAGACTCCTTGGCCAATGGGGATTCTAAATTGTAGATTATGTGACCCCGTGACCCCAAATGGGGTCACAGGGGTCACATCCTTAAAAACCTATTTTCATCTTCTGCTCCAGTTCCAAAAGGTCTAGAGAGCTGAAAAGTTGTGTGCAGACTCCTTGGCCAATGGGGATTCTAAATTGTAGATTATGTGACCCCGTGACCCCAAATGGGGTCACAGGGGTCACATCCTTAAAAACCTATTATCATCTTCTTCTCCAGTTCCAAAAGGTCTAGAGAGCTGAAAAGTTGTGTGCAGACTCCTTGGCCAATGGGGATTCTAAATTGTAGATTATGTGACCCCGTGACCCCAAATGGGGTCACAGGGGTCACATCCTTAAAAACCTATTATCATCTTCTTCTCCAGTTCCAAAAGGTCTAGAGAGCTGAAAAGTTGTGTGCATACTCCTTGGCCAATGGGGATTCTAAATTGTAGATTATGTGACCCCAAATGGGGTCACAGGGGTCACATCCTTAAAAACTTATTTTCATCTTCTTCTCCAGTTCCAAAAGGTCTAGAGAGCTGAAAAGTTGTGTGCAGACTCCTTGGCCATTGGGGATTCTAAATTGTAGATTTCGTGACCCTGTGACCCCAAATGGGGTCACCGGGGTCACATCCTTAAAAAACCTATTTTCATCTTCATTTTCCAGTTCCAAAAGGTCTAGAGAGCTGAAAAATTGTGTGCAGACTCCTTGGCCATTGGTGATTCTAAATTGTAGATTTCGTGAACCTGTGACCCCAAATGGGGTCACAGGGGTCACATCCTTAAAAACCTATTTTCATCTTCTGCTCCAGTTCCAAAAGGTCTAGAGAGCTGAAAAGTTGTGTGCAGACTCCTTGGCCAATGGGGATTCTAAATTGTAGATTATGTGACCTTGTGACCCCAAATGGGGTCACCGGGGTCACATCCTTAAAAACCTATTTTCATCTTCTTCTCCAGTTCCAAAAGGTCTAGAGAGCTGAAAAGTTGTGTGCAGACTCCTTGGCCATTGGGGATTCTAAATTGTAGATTTCGTGACCCTGTGACCCCAAATGGGGTCACCGGGGTCACATCCTTAAAAAACCTATTTTCATCTTCATTTTCCAGTTCCAAAAGGTCTAGAGAGCTGAAAAATTGTGTGCAGACTCCTTGGCCATTGGTGATTCTAAATTGTAGATTTCGTGAACCTGTGACCCCAAATGGGGTCACAGGGGTCACATCCTTAAAAACCTATTTTCATCTTCTTCTTCAGTTCCAAAAGGTCTAGAGAGCTGAAAAATTGTGTGCAGACTCCTTGGCCAATGGGGATTCTAAATTGTAGATTATGTGACCCCGTGACCCCAAATGGGGTCACAGGGGTCACATCCTTAAAAACCTATTTTCATCTTCTTCTCCAGTTCCAAAAGGTCTAGAGAGCTGAAAAGTTGTGTGCATACTCCTTGGCCAATGGGGATTCTAAATTGTAGATTATGTGACCCCATGACCCCAAATGGGGTCACCGGGGTCACATCCTTAAAAACTTATTTTCATCTTCTTCTCCAGTTCCAAAAGGTCTAGAGAGCTGAAAAATTGTGTGCAGACTCCTTGGCCAATGGGGATTCTAAATTGTAGATTATGTGACCCCGTGACCCCAAATGGGGTCACAGGGGTCACATCCTTAAAAACCTATTTTCATCTTCTTCTCCAGTTCCAAAAGGTCTAGAGAGCTGAAAAGTTGTGTGCAGACTCCTTGGCCAATGGGGATTCTAAATTGTAGATTATGTGACCCCGTGACCCCAAATGGGGTCACAGGGGTCACATCCTTAAAAACCTATTTTCATCTTCTTCTCCAGTTTCAAAAGGTCTAGAGAGCTGAAAAGTTGTGTGCAGACTCCTTGGCCAATGGGGATTCTAAATTGTAGATTATGGGGTTCCGTGACCCCAAATGGGGTCACAGTGGTCATGATCTAAGAACCTATCTTTTGCTTGTAAACAATAACTTAAATAACTTAAATATTCAACTTTAGATAGTAAATCAATGAAATCCTGATGAGCTACAGAGCCCATGGCTCTATTTTTTATATGTTTTACTGACGTGTGACTTGAAATTGGTATGCCCGAAATTGTTCATCTCTGTGATTTAGCTAAAATAGAACAGCTAAGCAATTCATGAATGGACTATGACATCATGCTTCCGTCAACCAATCAAAATGCAAGTTATATAAATTTAGAAAAACTGTAATTCCCATGACCATTATGAAAACTTTAATACCCGGCATATCTTTGCCTGCTTGGGTAAGAATGCAATATATGCCACTATGTGAGTATCTACTTAACTATATGATTATTTCCTGATACAGGTACGGCTGCAAGTGGCACAGGTCCCGCACAAGAGGGCCAGGCTGCAACACTGAGTGAGAACTTCAGGAACTATCTGGGTCATCTCTCGAACCTGACAGAGGAGCCACACCCCCCTGGCATGTTCTGTCCTAACCCTGCTACACCCATCAACATCTATCCCTCCGAGGAAAGACCACATGGACGAGAGGCCTGGCTTGACAGGAAGCATGTTCCAGCCCCGCAGTGCATGATGGGAGAAAGCAGTAGAGAACACCCTGTGATCCGGGATGTTTTGTTTAACTGTGATGCCATGGATGATTCCGAGCCTGATGACGTGTTTCAACCATCGTCGTCGAGTGACATGTTCGAACCGACCAATCCCTACTCACTATTCAACCTGCCCCGACCTCAAGCAGTGCAGTATGTGAAGGACAGAAAGGGAGGAAAGTCAGGTTGCAGGAACGGTGCTGGCGCTAGTCGAGGTGTTCCATGTGACTCCACTCAATCGGACCCATTAGGAGCTCACGCTGCCGCCTCTCATGAACAGATAGCAGAGCTAGACGGTATCAGCGACGGAGATTCCGACGTAGACATTGTATCGTTACCTTGCTCAGAAAACGCTCAGAGACAGCTGCCTGCAACAGATGAGTGCAGGATCGCTAAAGTGACTCTCTCGGAACAAGCTGCTAATAATGTGTCAATGTCCGATCAGAGGAATGTGAGTACATCTGGAGTGTCACCCTCTCCCGTGATCACACACAACGTTGACATGGCTTCAGTCAGTGACGACCACGCCTACCTCAACTCAGTGCCAGTGCAAGACCCACGTAAGCGGAAGTGTGTCTCGTTGAAGCGAGGATGTCATGAGAGGGGACCTCTGTCTGCTCAGGAAGGGACATCTGATAGTTCTGTGGAATACGGACAAGCAGCCGCAGCTGATAATGCTCTTTTTATTGACCCCGACCCTACAGGGTTTAGGCGTTACCATGGCAATCAACACCAGAGAGCATCACCCATAGTTCCAGATGTACATCTCACGGATGGATCGGATGATAGTGATGTGGAGGTTGTGAAAATAGAACCAAGGTTAGTCTTTCACTCTCAACAAGTTTTGCTGTACTTGAATATTATCATGATCTTTCACAGTTTTTATCAGACATTGTCAACCTATTTTCACTTATTGCCTTTACTTTTGTTACTTACCAGTTGAATGGATTCTAAAGTCTGTAAGGAGGATAATTTGATCGGTAATTCTGTTCCAGTGATGGAGGGAGATGTTATGGTAATAAGAACATTGTCAATGTTTCAGACCGAGGAAGAGACTAGAGTCATCCGGCCGAGCGACAGTGGTTGTTGATCTCACAGAGTCTGATGATGGTAACTGATCTTTTTACTTTTCAGCCATCTGTTAATATTTGTGAAATAGTCTGTAATCTGTTAAAAGAGGAAGTAGGATAGAGCAAACCAAAGCCCATTATCATCCCCTGCCACAACAAAGTTTGGGGAGTATAGAAATGATTTCTGTGTGTCTGGTCTTTCATTTCAGCTCACTGAAACTTGGTAGGCAAACAATCACCATATATGACTTTTATTTTTAGCCTTTTCCATGGAAGCACAACTTACAAGTTTTTTTCTTGACCTGAATTAAACAAAACTAGACCTTGCTCAATAAAACTTCGTACATTTATGTGAAAAATTAATTCCAAGTCCAGAATTAAGAAATGTGGAACGTCATGTATAGATGTTTCTTTGTGGTTTTTCAACTTCTGACTTTCCCACTTAGCGGGGGATATAGTAACACTGCCTGGTTGTTATGCTATTGAACTGGTTTCTAGAAGGGATTATGGGGTAATTTACCACTCTTTTCACTTGATGTTCCTCAGCATTTTGAGAGTAGGATACTTTACCATTTCAAAGAAACCCATCTGTTTAGATTGGTTGAAATAACCTTTTCAGCTTACCTAGGTACAACTCTTCTATTATAAGAGCATTTGCCTTCGGATCAAAAGGTCAAGTGTTCGAATCCTGCCAGTAAGGTTTGGGTGCTATGCTACATTGAATGTCAACGCACTACCACCCATGGTTTGCTCGTTCCAGCTGTTCCTCGCAGGTTTCACTGCAATGTATATTCAGAATTGTGTTGCGAGCTTTCCCCCTAGTATCCATGATACAAGTAAAACTCACTTGAAAGTGACATTAAACCCCAAATCACGTCACCTCACCTTTATATAAGTGCTCATCAGTCAGTAATGTATTGTACACATGGTGAAATCTGAACATGAACCATGAAGCTGTAGGGAAGTTGAAATCTACTTGTTTAACTTTGTAGTACCTGATCATGTGGTAAATTGTACTACATTGTAAATCTCTGCACTTTTTCCTCAGACAACAGTGCTTCCCAGTCCTGCAAACTAGTGACGCCCCAGGGAGCAGAAGCCAGTACATCGTCTCAACCAGGCCCCTCGTCCACACCGCTCGTACCTCCGGCCCAACAAGCACCTGCTCCTGTAATCTCCCAGTCGTCCTCCCACGCTCAGGTTCCCCGCTCTTTTGCTGGAGGCGCGGTGATAGGGGGGAGTCATCATCACTTCCACCCCCGGCCTCCCCCAGCCCACTCTCAACAGATACACCACCCCCAGCCAGCTCATACATGCAGGCTTCATGATCATGCTCCGTGTCAGGATCATACTTATACTTGTGCTGGGGTACGTATTGCGACGTGTTTGTTATAATGCTCTGTAAAATACATCAAAATGTTAACCCTTAACTTGCGGGTCCTCATGCATCATCTGGTGGCCAATCAAGACCCTTTGTTAACAAGTTGTCATTCTTGTAAATTGGCTTTTTCAAATTGAAATGTTAGGAAGATACAAATAGATGCGCGAGACTTTCTTGTATAACTGCAAATTACAACTCATTATATCCCTACTTTTTAGCCTCAATCTTTTTCGTAGCCTAAATAGAAAACTGTATGACTTCAAAACTTTTGGTATAGATGATAGCTATGTGGTGATGTTGTGGATACAACTGCATGGTGCAAATCATTTTGGAAATTTTGACCCAATACAGCCAAGTTTTCTTACTGTTTCCTTTCCGGAGCATCAGTCAAAATTTTTATGGGAAAATTACCAATTACGACGCAAGTCTTCAAATTAATGCTATATTAAGAGGGTTAAACTATAGGCAGAGGTGTGTGAGCAATGCTCACTGTTGTCTGGTTCTTTCAGCACCAGCAGATGTCGGGGCCAGACTGCAATGAGAGAGTGAACTGTGGACTGCACCACCACTCGGAGAGGGGACACTGTCGGCTCCACCATGCCCTGCCTCCACACTCACACAGCCACGCCCACTCACACAGCCACGCCCATGGACACGCCTCCCATGCACATGGACACGCCCCCCACAGACATTCCCATTCCTCTCACCACTCGCACAGAGCGATGCAGGGACCTTGTGTTGGTGGGTAGTTCTTTATGAATCATTCTTATATATAATAATGTTAAATTGGTTTTGAAATGTTTTATTAGTTATATTTCTTCTTTTATAATGTTTATATTTGGTTATTTTGTTTTTGAAAAGGTTTCTGTTAGTTCTTCACTTTCCGTTTAACGAGTTACCTGTATTCCCTTTAATACAAGTGACTTAACAAGCAAATAAACAATTGTACCTAATGATAGGTGACAGTGATTGTTAACAATTGTCCGTACAGTACACTCAAAATGTTATCTTCAACCTTGTTTTCCTATGAGCCTAAAGTTGTCTTTTTAAATCTATGAATACATTGTAACTCCTTGAAGAAACTCCTAAAGATAATGCCCAAGGTATATAACTCTCTTGTTCCTCTTTTCAGGTTCCTGCAGTCATGTAGGGCATGTGCACCGACCGACCCCGCAGCCGCCTCGTGCCCACATCCACCACCACCACTACCACCCTGCCCCCTTCACCATGCAGCCCCACAACGTAGCCATGCCAATCCCCACTCCCCACCCCCACCCCCATCCCCACCCTCATCCCCATCAGAGACTGCTGCACCACCAAGTGCCTGATCTGCCCTGCCACGCTGCCAACGAACCTGGCCCCTCAGGTATGACGGTGTACACCCCGAGGGATCTGGCCACACCCAGTCACATCCACCCCCCTCAACACCAGCCCATGCCTGAACCGATGGCCCTCCACCATCAAGGGGCACGTAACTCTTGTGCAATGAGTGTCAACACAGTGCCACCCCATACAGAAGTCGTCGTACAGACCAATCAGAGGTGAGTTATCTATGATAAAGAATTAAGGTATTCTTTACAAAATCATGACTCTCATGATTTTTCCCCAGGAATATCTAACCAAAAGTATTTTCAATACTTGTTAAAATAGTTACACTGTGTTAAGCTTCATCTCGTCATCAACTGTTATGCGTATACTTTTCGACTTCTTCTCCAGAACTGCTGCACTCCCAAAACTGAAATTTTGTGGGGAGGTACCTTATACCTAGGGGATCACAGATTGTACATTTGATCATGACCCCCCTCAAATATGGGTTTTGCAGACATTATCCCTAAAACCTAAACAACTTCTCTGAAACCAGTTGGCAGTGGAAGTTCAAATTTCCAGAATACATCTTTGTTACTTTGAGACTAAAGTTTGTTCACTTGGTCTTGATACTTCCTCAAATATGAGCATGGTGGATCCACCCTCCCTCAAACCTTCTTTTAATTTCTCTTAAACTAGTAAAAGTAGAAAGCTCAGTTTTGAGAATATCATCTTTGTTGGATGCACACTAAGACTTGTAGATTTCATCGCCCTACTCCCAAGAATAAGGTGTGAAAGGTGCAATTTAAAATGTTTCACCTGTTTAATCAATGATAAACCGATGAATGTAATCACATTGATCTTGCTTTTGAAGAGTAATTTCATGTCTTCAGCACCCAAGGATCGACTCTCGCATTGGTCCGCTGGCCCAAGGCCAGTGAAGATTCAGAAGGGCTAGTGAAATTTGTTTGAAGCACTACAGATTAAGATATGTCACTAGCCCAAAGTGCACTTAGGTCTAGTAAAGATTTTCAGCAACCGTCTACCCCTGAGCACCATAAATAAATGGAAATAGAATCATTATTTTTCATAATATCTTCTGTGAGATACCTTTTGCCATTTCATCTCCAATGAAAATAACACGATAGTTGTAATAATGATGCAGATGCAGAGCTCTGAGGATATATGGAATGGGATGCGTGTATTGGGGCTCATGGAAACAGACCACCTCCTTCATAGGGTGTGATGTTATATTATTTATCTTCAAAATTGCATATATGGCAGCGATAGAAATTTTTGTTTTTGGCCATTAGTCTAAAACAAACAGCAGTTATATGACTGATACTATGGCAATTGCCTTTTGTTTTGTCACAGTCTTGTGTTGGTTTGGTGTTTTTGTTAAAGCTCAAACTTGATGAATATTTCCAGTGGAGGACACTCAGGACACCCATCCGGCCCGTCTGGAGCACCGCAGCACCAACACTTACACCACCATCTGCACCACTACCACCTGAACCCCACCACGCGGGCCACGCCCACTGGACACAACCCGTGCTGGCCCATACGCCTCCCCTCCTTCCTCATGGTGAGTGTCATCAGCCGTCTCGCATTTGCCTTCGGATCCCGCCAGGGACACGGCAACTTTGTCTGCAGTAGAGAACTGTTCTACACGCAGTAAGGTTTAGGTGCAATGCTACACTGAATTTCAGCATAGAACCACCCATGGTTCGCAAGTGTCAGCTGATGCTCGCAAGTTTCACCGCAAAGCATAGCCACATGGCGTTGCGGGCTTTCTCCCTGTCATAATACTAGCAGCCGTGATATAAGTGAAATACTCTTGAAAGCGGCGTTAAACCCCAACTCACCTCAGCTCATCAACAGTTCATCGGAACACAGCTCAATCCGCTAAACAGCAGTCACGGGGACCGTAATTATCATACCCCATGGACACTGAGTAAAAAACATGTTATTTGCGTTTATCATCCATGTTGTAAGAGTATGTGAGTATCCGCGGCATTACTGACATAGCTTACTATTTACCATAATCTTGCTGCCATGGAGAGAAAACTTTTCTCAAACTTAAACAAAAAGAACAAGAAAGTTTTTCAATGTTAAATTTATAATTATTATTTTTTTGATTTCTCAGAAGTAGACATGCTCTGATATTTTCATGTTTTTTTCCCATTTAATTACAAAGGGTATTTTTTCCCATTTAATTACAAAGGGTATTTTTTCTTCACCTTTCAGCCACCAATGCCTGAAATGCCACCATTTCCTCCTTTCCCCGCGTTTCCACGGTTACCAAGAAATATGCAAATGAGGCTTGGAGGAATGGTATACCATGGACCAATTGTTGAGGTAATTAAATACATCACCTTATGTACTAGCTCTATTTACCTTGTCATTTTAGTTCGTCATTCATTTCACTTATTTTCATATACATTTGACATAAAACGTGACCTTAATGCAAATGATAAATAAACACATGTATCTTTATTGATGTAAATGTATGTTTATTCTTGTTGACAGTTTAATTTTGATGGTCGAGGAGGGAATGTGAACTGTGGAGCGTCACCAGCCGTTATTGAGCAAAACACACTTCCTCACAAGTACAGGAAGGTTAGTCAGTCAGTCACCTACCTTTATCAAACCTTCTGATAGTAAGGTAAATCCCTAGATTGGATATTGGGGACCATTTTAAATTTTCAAACCAATGGGATGGTAAAATATAAACCCAAGATTTTATATTTGGGACCAGTTTGAATGACCAAAACCATTGTGATGATTTGTAAAATAAATATCCAAGATTGGATATTGGAGATTGAATGCCCAGTGTAAGAAATGAGCACTACTGATGGTGAAGTAAAACCCCAAGTTCAAGAGGCAATGTCAATATTCTTATATTTAAAAAATGTTGCCCATGTGTGCAGATGAAGCGCTGCGGTGACAGTGAGGACCCTGACGAGGAGGGACCGGAGAAGTGTACCATATGTCTCTGTGATTTTGAGGAGGGAGAGGACGTCAGGTATGTTGCCTCCCTTGCCTAGATCAGTTTTCCAAACTCTTCTCCCTGCTGTCAGTTGTACCAATGTTGAAAATTGTTACCCTGTTTGTCAATTGAACACTTCAAGGTCAGACGAGGTCTATACACATCTAAAATTTTGCTTAATCAAAACACCATGCAAAAGCTCGTGTATATGACAGCTCATTAATGTATGGGATCTGTCAATCTCAGCTTTAAATATAAAATGAAGTAAATGTCCCTGTTACTAAAAAAAAACAAAAACTTTTACCCTCTGCAAGGAACCTACATATTATTTTAGCACTTACATAGTCGTAAACAAATGCTTAACACATGGTACTTTAAGCACTTACATAGTCGTAAACAAATGCTTAACACATGGTACTTTAAGCACTTACATAGTCGTAAACAAATGCTTAACACATGGTACTTTAAGCACTTACATAGTCGTAAACAAATGCTTAACACATGGTACTTTAAGCACTTACATAGTCGTAAACAAATGCTTAACACATGGTACTTTAAGCACTTACATAGTCGTAAACAAATGCTTAACCCTTAACATGCGGGCGACGGAATTATCCGGGAGGCTCATAGAGAAAAATGTTAGAACCCTTGGCGAGACCCGTACGTTGGACTTAGTGCATTTACCGGGTCAGTAATAATTATATTTGCCCCCCAGGCGAAATGCGAGACGAAGTGTGTCCGTATATCGCCACATGAAAACTTGTTTACATACATCTCGCAGATAGCCACGATAACGAGTCTGTGTGAATGTCCGGTCGAAATATCAAGTAAAATTCACACCAAATTGCGTGTGCATTGTTGACCCGTAACGCATTGATAATTAGCTTTACAAAAGGCCAATTTTGTCGGGCTTAGCCCCCGAAGCATTAATTCGCTTGAGGCTATTTTAACCCACGTGTTTGTATTGCCTCGGGTTTGCCTCGCCCGAGACTGCTATCTGCCTCGCATCTCGCGAGACGGGGGAAAAAATCGCTAACTCGCCTTACTCCCGCACTTCATATCATGTGAGCGAATAGTTTGTTTTCAAAAAAAAATACGGCAAAATAAAGGGGAAACAATGGACTACATTCCCATATAAAATTAGAAAATCTCAAAAAAATAATAAAGACATAGCAAGCGCCGTGAAAAACGTCATGTTTACACTTCATAAATTTTGAAACAATCGGCGATTTTCACAACTTCTAAAACATTTATCACGGCTAAAATACTGAATGCATTTTCATAATTTTTATATCACAATAAACCGAAAAGAATAATCTTTTATTCTATATAAAATGCGCAGATTTATTCACAGAAATAAAGATACAATTTTACCTTTCTGAGAGGCATGTGAAACCAAACGGCACACAAACTAATCAACATATTTTCATCAGTTATGGTTCGAGGTTAGCGTTTATTTGAAAAGTCAAACAACATAACCATATTTGGGTTGACATGTGCTTATTTGTCAACTGGTTCGAGATTATGATTTCTTGGAAAAGTGCGATGAACGACCGTTTGCAATGCCGCATACATGTTGTAAGTATTGACGATTTTATAGGTGGAAATAAAGACAAACTTTACATAGCTATAGAATTATAACCAAAGGTCGCATTCTAATAATTTTTATATCATTGTGAAGCTAGACATCTTGTCTTCAATTCCGTATATAAATGGAATTTTTTTCGTTTCGTATTTATGATGTTACGAGGCCCGAATTAAAGACAATCTTTCGAAAGTAATAGAATAAAAACGAAAAAACATAGAAAATTCATTCAAAGTTTCGGGTGTGAATTAGCCATTTGTGTACGGGTGTCGCTACTTGAATTTGTATTGAACGCCCGTATATAGTCCTTATTCGCCATGTAGATGCGGTATATTTCGTAAAAACGGTACCGGAATCGCCGCCTGGAAATTCCGCCAGCAGAGCTCGTTAGTGAATAAGCTCAAACTACTGCTGCGAGCTGCGAGCCTGTAAATTCCGCCACAGGGGCTAAAAATGGTAAAATATATATACGCAACGTAAGGGTTAACACATGGTACTTTAAGCACTTACATAGTCGTAAACAAATGCTTAACACATGGTACTTTTAACACTTACATAGTCGTAAACAAATGCTTAACACATGGTACTTTAAGCACTTACATAGTCGTAAACAAATGCTTAACACATGGTACTTTTAGCAATCTTAGCTTTACGGGAGATTTGATCCTGGATATGAATGCATTTGTAAAAAATCATTGATGGACATCTCTTGTATTTCAGACGTCTGCCATGCATGCATCTGTTTCACATCGAGTGTGTGGACCAGTGGCTCTCCACCAACAAGAAGTGTCCTATTTGTCGTGTTGATATCGAGGCAGGATCAAAGGAGCAAATCTCCGTGGAGTGACGAGTCCAAGCTGACGCCAGGACACAAGACACGGACGCACAGTGTGTTGTGCAGGAGCTTTGTCTTTGTGCTTTATTCACTTACAACTCGCCTTGCATCAAACCTTGGATTGGGGCTTCCTGTGAACTATTATTTATTAGAGGGTCTTCTCTATCATACCTGCTTACTCTACACCAGTATGTTGGTTGAAACATATTTATTCATTCAAGAAAAGGATTGGACACATCCAACCCCAGAGTCTATACGCACATGAGAGGTTCTGCACTTGGAATGCAACTACCCATGCATATTGAGCTCTTTGTCTTGCTGCTTCGTGTTTGAACTAGACACATATTACGTTGGGTACAGGCTGTGTTGCAGGTTCACAGTTTCTGCCAAAGAATCCATTCATAATTATATTTTGTTTCGAAATGAAGTGAATTGTTTTATCAAGAGTTGTTTACACAGTTGCACCAACAGTTTATCAGAGGACATTCGACATTATTGAGAAATGAAGTAATATTTATAAAGATAAAAATTACTAGATATTTGTTTTTAAGCGTGGTCATTATCAAAACTAAAACTTTTCTGATAATGATAGACAAATTTACTGTTGTATTTCTAGTTATTCTTTGCATTTAACTGAATTTTTTTCTTGTTTTTCGAGGTATTATTGGGCATTAGTTCATGTCAGATTTGCAGTGTTTAACAGTTGATCTGCTTAAGCAGTTATACTGAGATGCTTACCTTTGGCCATTTTTCATTTGTTAACAAGTGGTTAGGCGCTAATTGTATTGGATTTCCTCCTTAGAGGTGTTGAGAGTGAAAGCTATAATTCTAACATGACCTGTCTTGATATTTCAACAGACACTAGTGCTCCTGCGATTATTTGATTTTTGTTTTAATCCATTTGTTTTATTGTTTAAGATATGTTTCTATACTTTGTTGAAAGATAGTGTTGAAGTTTGGGTTTTAACTTGCGAAGATGATGTCTTGTGTGGTTTTCTTTGATGATAAAAAATATACCTCAGCAGAATCCCAGTTAAAAAAAGTCAAGCTGATAAGATTTTCCTGGACTGTTATGGACAATTGAATGTGTGACATATACCTGCTATTTTCATTAACAATTTTCTATCCCGGAGTCGATTAAAAACCGTTCCGACTTGTGTGATTGCTTGATGTTCCTGCAACATTTTGGAAATTTTAAAATAATTTATTGCATACTTCATATTAGTAGCTGCTACCAATTACAGTTTTCTATCCTAGAAGTGATAGGAACAGTTGAGATCGGCCTTATCTTACGAGGTGAAAAAGAAGCTTAGAAAACTTTAATATCTTTGATTCACAAACATTGGGTACTATCATTGCATTGTTATTTTCCATCAGAACCATAGAGGTGGTGGAGGAAGTATTGTATTGTGGAAATACTCTAAGGTTAAGGAATACTTCAGACATTTTTACAAGACACACAAATAGTGTTCTATGACAAAGTCCACAGAATAATCTTGAGGTTTTTTCGCTTTTCAAATATTTCATACGACAATCATTGTTATTTTCAAATTTAGCCTTCAAAACTTTATAGTTATCAGGGTGTTGATAATTTATCAAGTTACAAATTTGGTGTTTCAGTCTTTATCATTCCATTTTAGCAATACTTCAACTGTGGGTTTAGTTTGCCTTTTGAATTTATGAATTGTATACTTTACTAGGTCAGTGTTGCATCCTAACTGCACATACGCGGTTGTCTCTTTTTAAAGGAGCAGTAGCACGTTTTTTTGCAAAATTTATTTTTTCAAATTACCTATTTATAATGTTAGTTTGTGCCATTTAAATTTACTTTAGAGGGTAAAACATCTTTATTACAAAAATAAATTATCCGTAGTAATAATAACAGTGTTGCGTATAAAGTAAAAATTGCATGGCGGCCATTTTAATGTGAACTCATTTTATTATTTCGAATGACAAAAACGATTCCCATGGGTTTACTGAGCCATGGTGAACTCATTTTTAGCTTGATTTTTCGAAAAGAGAAGGGTGTTTTACAATTGGTGAAATTAGTTTTCAAATATATTTCATCGACTTATTTGAGCGAAAAAAACGTGCTACTGCCCCTTTAAAATTCATTTTCACAAAATGTTAATGTTATTGCACGACTTGCCTCTCAAAATAAACAAGCTATAACTAGAAGGTGGACAATATTGTTGTGAACACATGAACATTCTTGTAAATGATAGCTTGGTGATGTTTTCTCCCCACTTCCTCTTTTGAATAGTTGAGGGGATGTCAGCCTTAATCTAAATCCAGACTTGCTGGAGCGCTGAAGAATAATCTGCTATGCAACTTTACCGCAATAGCCGACTATTTCTCTTGTTGTTCATGTAATTGAAAGGTTGTTGAAAAAACTGTTTACAAATTTTTAATTTTTTTTACAAATTTGTCTTTACTTGAGAATATTTTTCTACTTTGGAATCGGAACGTTGACTGTTCAGCAGTTCATATTTACATCTAGAATTAGCTTGGAAAAAATTCTGCATGTATTGTTTTATCGACTTTATCTATGTTTTATATATTAAAACCTGATTAAAAAATCTTAAAAAGTGAAAAGAAAAACCTGTTTCCATGCCACCCTATCTTATTAATCTTCATTGTTTAGGTACTCCATACAAACTGCAATCTTTATGTGAGGCCTTTCCAATTTGTTTAGTGTTCTCACTTGTCCTTGTGTAATACAGTGTTGATATTTATTATACCAAACCCACTTTTCTTTGTTTATAATGCTGGCCTATTGTCAACAAGAAATTGGATCCAAGATTATTATCCTTATTTATTCAAATTATTGTTCAAAGCAGTTTTGTGTAGTTTTCCATGACGTGACAGTTGCATCTGTAAATTCTCATATGACAATCATTATGACGCTTCAACTAGTTTCATCTTTTCACGTCTCAATCAGTCAGCATAGGAGGGCTCCTTTCGCTGTATCGAATCTTGTTCAGAACATCCGGTACATGTGCAAAGTGAAAGAATTGGCTTCAAACACTGTTCTGGGTGTACGGAACATGTTCTATTGTTTTGTGCGGCTGGCTCCTTCTTTTTTTTTGGAACACGCACACCAAGAAGAGTGTTTGGAGCCACCCTTTTCCCTTCACACATGTACGGGATGTTCGGAACTAGCACCAATCGGCGAAAGGCGCAGTCCTCTAATGCCATCAAAGGGAGACAACCCTTATTTACCATGATAACAGCAAGTTTACACGGATAGCTTCTTAGCTGCGCTAACAGTTATTTGATCAGTTTGACATTCATTTGTATCGGATTTCCTTTTTAGTTTGGGATATTGGAAGATATAGGATTCATCAGCAAAAGTTGTCTGTCGCCCACAGAGCTAGAGTGTGTTTGTCCAGAGAATGAGTATTTGTTATATGGCCAAATGTTGCCAAATGGAAAAATATTGTCCTACATACTGAGATGCATAGCAGTTTAGCAGATGTTTGTTAAGGTCTATTACGTTAGAAATATATTAGAATATATCAGGTATGATGAATTTTATGTCTTGCAAAAAAAAATACTCTTGCTTGCTAACCCATGGCAATTACTGATATATTGGTTGAAGTAAAGATTAAATAATTTATAGGATAAACGTTAAACTGAAAATGATTTTTAGTTGTAAACAATAAACAAGGGCAAGTGAATACAATGTTGTGAGTGATATTTTAGAAACATAAGAACTGATAATGAGAGAGAAGCAAGGACCTTTGTTCTATGGCTGTTGTTATTTCATTGCTTGTCTAACTAATTGGAAGTTTACAAAAAGAACCTGAACATAATTCCATATCATTTTCAAAAGGGTGTAGATGCATTTGGGAATATTTAAAAACATCATTAGATGAAGTAATTTCAGGCTAATGGTTAAAAGGGAAGGTTTGAAGACATATAAATTATTATACAGAGTGTTAACAAGTGAATGTTGCACAATATTAATGCAAAATTCTATTATTATTGTAAGTATTGCATTATCATCAGCTGATGCCCTGTACAGACAGACCTCATATGAACTGTGACTTTAAAAAGACGAGAAGATGTATATATTTATTTTATAATTATTATAGATCTGTCGCACATGTTCCTGACAGTAGCGTGATCCAATGTGAACTCTCTGTAAATCACAAGGCCCAGAGGTTTAAGGATCTCAAGCACTAAGTCCTTGCTTTACACTGGCTTAGTACTAAGAGAGCTTTGGCAACCTGGCTGCCCTTCCAGTAAACTATCCCAGTCCCAATCGGACTTGGCCAATGTTACAAGATGGGCTAAGTTTGATATTAAAGGGGCAGTAGCACGTTTTTTCGCTCAAATAAGTTGATGAAATGTATTTGAAAAATAATTTCACCAATAGTAAAACATCCTTCTCTCTTCGGAAAATAAAGTTTAAAATGAGTGTACATGTTTCGGTAAAGCCATGGGAATTGTTTTTGTAATACAAAATAATAAATTGTGTTCACAATAAAATGGCCGCCATGTAATTTTTGCTTTAAACGCAACATAGTTTTTACCATTACAGATAATTGGTTTGTGTAATAAGATGTTTTACCCTCTTAAGTTAGTTTAAATGACATAAACTATCATTATAAATGGGAAATTTGAAAAAATAAATTTTGCAAAAAACGTGCTACTGCCCCTTTAAGGCCAAGATTGTTCAGGGGGATAGCGCTCAGAGCCTGTATGCTAAGAACCTTCAACTTTAACACCAACTAACCCTGTTATGAATTAACTTGTGTATGCGTATATGTCGGCACAGAATATTGATTCTATTAAAAATAGTTGCTTTGATGCATCATTTCTTTATGTTTAAATGTGAAGACTAGAAAATGCTTTTTCCTTTCATTGTTGATATAATCTGGAGTTGTTCTTTGAAAATATCTACAAAGAAGTGCATGATAATGGTAACTGGCACATGCATGCATATTTACTGATAAGCAAGAAGTATATTTGTTTTCTAAAGATTTCTCTATATACAATGGTAAATGTTTATGTGCATGATATGTTCTTCTACATGTTGTCTAGAAAAAATATCAAATCTTTTGGAGTCACATGATGAAAGATTTAGAATGAAGTATTGTTTATATTGGTTATTATCAGGCATTTAAGGCATAGTCTGAGCTTATGATCCAATGAATCTATTTCCAGGTAGAAATTAAAGCCAGCAAATTGTTAAATCCTGGACAACCAGAACATTTTTGGTGTATCCTGGTTTGTTTGGTTGCTTACCATTGTTTCTATTTGTCATTTATTTATTTATTTCGTCCAAAAACTCTCCCTATTTACAAAAGCCAGAGAGCAAACCTTCCACGTTACCCTGGTGTACTAAAATTGACTTCAGTTGCAATAATATACATGTATTTGGAGGACCAGTGACTCTTGATGTAATCATATTTATGAATATAACTCTCATAATTTTTACAACTGAAGTTACTGTTACAAAAAGAAGTTGCAAAATACCTGAAGGCAATAAATACAAATCTGCTATCTTCATTCGTCTTGCAGTCATAGAATTGAGATGTATCTCTTAATCATAAATAAAGCTGCAGGCAGTTATGAATTCAGATATATGTTTACTATCTCTGAATCTGGGACAAGAATAGAAATTTAGAATATTATACAAATACAGGCATGGAATGAATTATGAAATAAATAATCTTGCAGGCAATATGTTACCTGAGTTGTCCTGCTGTCATAGAGTAAGATATATGTATACTGGAGTTTCTCTTCATCTTGAACCTACACAGTGTGTCGAGAGTAGAAGTTGTTTGTATCAAGTAAGGGTCTGTCTGCCTGCCGTCCGTCGGTCAGCGAGCTACCACTGGATGGTCAGTCGCTTGATGGATGATCCAGCTGATGATCAAACACTCTTTATATGTTGGTCTACTGCATGGGAATAAAACATGGATTTGAAATCATTGTGTTTCTTGTCTTTGTTTGGTTAATCAATAGAAAATACTAAATGAAGCCCGGTTTAATACAATTTTTCGGAAAGGATTGACTCATTTGAGTGAATTGGTATGTGACAACTTAGAATGATTAAGATAACTATACCTTTCCCTTCCTACAGAGTTTTCTCAACTCAGTTTTTCCATCCGAACCTCTGTTGCATTTTTGGCCATTCTTGCAAAATTGCTGATTGCACAACTTTTGCTGCAACCAATCAGGATTTTCTATTTTTAGCAGAGAAAGTATTTGGAACACAGTTAAGAATGAAAGTGAGGTAACCTTGGTTGGAAGAAAATGATACGATTCATTCAAATTATAGGCCTAATGAGTTTAGTAATTCTTTTACTACTCACAGATTTAAATCATATGCAAAATTGCAAGGACCTTTGAGGTCGCACTGCAATGATTATGACATCAAACGTTAATGATTATGATGTCAATCAACAGAACTCTAATGTTATTTCACAATGTGTAATAGCATTATAGATATATTAAACTGATATCTTCAATGAGCAAGTGAGAATGAAAACTATTACACATATTTATACAACACCCATCCTCAGTTACTCTCCACTATATCACCCATGGGAATTTTCATCAGAGAAATCTGTACTCAAATTACCCACCCTTGGCTGGCGTGAGCCAATGAAACCGCTACGCAAACTTTGACCTGCAAGCCAATGACAATTCATATCACTTCGTTGCAAAGCACGCGAGGTCATTTTGTCTGCCATCCGTCACCGGTTATCTCCCTTGTCCATTTCCGTCTTATCGTATTGAGTATTTTATTTGTTTACTGACTTCGTCACGCCGACCAAGGGCGGGTAATTTTAGTACAGATTTCGCTGACAGAGTTTCCCATGGGTGATATAGTGGAGAGAAACGGAGCATATATAAAACCCTTGGTAAACGAGGATGTACAACACCATGCTGTACGAGAAGCAGCAAACAGAGCTCTGTGGTTCAACATGTGAAATTGATGTTCAACAGTTGATAGAATACATTTTCAAAAGAAAATGAAACGGGATAAATACCATAAAAAAGGACAGCACTCAGAAATGCTCAGAAAGTTATGAAGCTGAGGCTTGTAAATGTCTAACACATGAACGGGTCAAAATGTCTGCTGAAGACTTGTGAGAACACGCACCATTCTTCTCTCCATTCTCAGCTCCATACAAACAAAGCCACATCAAGATGCTATAAAGATTTTGATATTATTATGTGAAAAGTCCAAAGAAAAAGCTACCCTTAAAGTGAAGTAGCCTGATTGGGTGGAATGTGGGGTATAACATGGTCATTTATACATTGTTAGAAAATTGTGTCAAGGAGATTAAAATACATGAGAATATACAATGAGAATTAAAAAAAACTAGTTAAACCCAAAATTCCACCCTGAACTGTTGTATATCATCACAATTAAATAAGTTGTGAACAAAAAAAACTTGTTTTCTTGTGTATTCCACTTCTAGTTCAGAGCCTAAATTATACCCCTGCTACGAAGTAGTCGGGGGTATATAGCGGTCAGCATGTCCGTCCGGTTTTTGTTCCGCTCATAATTCTGAAACCAGTTGCTCAAATTTTACGAAACTTGATATGTACAATCACCATGATGTGTACATCTGCCTTTTGTATGTTTCATACCCTCATTTGCATAATTTATGCAAATTTTCTCCGTTTTTCAACTCTGCCATTCACAGTTTTTGTTTCACTTATTACTAATTGTTCAAATGTCTTGTACCTTGATACATATAATCATCATGATGTGTACATCTGCCTTTTGTATGTTTCATACCCTCATTTGCATAATTTATGCAAATTTTCTCCGTTTTCGACTTCACCATTCACACTTATTGTTCCACTCATAATCAGACACTAATTGTTCAAATGTTACAAAACCACTGATGTGGGTTAGGTCTCATACTGCCTACAGTCCCAATCTGCCTACATCCCACTCTGCCTACAAAAAATAGTGTAGGCAGTTTGGGAAATGATTTTTTACCCATAGCATAATGGAACAACCCATTTTCCAGTTACTAACATCACGACAGAGTCACACTCATACAGAAACAGTTAACCTGTTTGTTTAGTATTACAAATATTCAAGTCAGAGTACCTAAATTCTTGCATTTACTAACCGTTTTACTAATAGCTTCATGTAGTTATACAATTATACAGAAACAGCTAACATGTTTATTGAGCATAACACATAGTCATGTCAGAGAAGGATTAACTGATGTTAGATATGATATGATCTGAATTGATTTCAAAACAATTCCCAATATTACTACTTCTTCTACTTCAAGCTGGACTTCATTGTAGCATTAAGAGTTTCATTCCATTTTCCCAGCCATTTATATTTCAGGTCCAATAATTCAGAGTTGCCTATATTAAGAATGACATGCCACCATCGAATCAAAGACAAATACTGCCACCGGACAAAGTCGCTCTATGATATGATGGACATTTAAGTATGAAATGAAATTCATCTTCGATATTGTCTTTACACATTTACGATTTGCATAATCTAAATGTTGGTATCTGCCGGTTTCTACCGCTAAGTTATGGCAGCTAAGTCTAAATTTAGTTAAATACTTCCTATATAAAAGTGGAAAAGATTTACATAAATAATACTGAAGCGAAGAGTTATTTATAATATTTTTTATAAAGAACATGTTTCGGCGAGCTGGACATCTGACTAAAAATAACCTGAATAGCCTGATCATAAATATTTTTGTCTGATAACTGAGAGATAATAATGCCGCAACCATATTTCACTCAACCGAATGTTTGACAGAATACATTTGACCTGATATGCCCAATTCATAACACCACACGTCTCCACCTCCTCATACAAATTATCGTAACAACCGCGTAAGGTAATGTTATCAGACACAAGAAGCGGACACTTGATCAAATGCAAAGTAATTGACAAACAATTGAAAAACATGTGTGACATTGAAAGCATAACCATGCAAAGATTGAGATATACTCTGTATGTGTCATAGTTTTGTACCTCTGTTATTAAATGTTACCCCATGAGCTAGTGCAGACGAAATACAGATATCTGGAACCGATAATTTGGTTTAGTTCATTTATTTAGAGGTAGAACAGGTCAGCATATTACCCTAACTTCCTGATCACTGGACCTTAACATGTTGTTATAAGCTGTAGGCAGATTGGGACTGTAGGCAGTATGGGATGCAAATTTTCTCCGTTTTCGACTTAACCATTCACACTTATTGTTCCACTCATAATCAGACACTAATTGTTCAAATGTTACAAAACCACTGATGTGTACATCTGTCATTTTTATATTTCATACCCTCATTTGCATATTTGTATGTTTCATACCCTCATATGCATATTTAATGCCATTTTTCAAATTTTTCAACTTTAATTTTACTTCTAAAATATGCTTACAAGTGTAATACTTACTCTGCTTTAATAATACTTATATATAATGATCTGTTCATACAAACGTTTAAACATTGATGCCCTTTTCAAACATTTCTCTTTGACCAAGGGCGTATATTGACCAATGTTAAAAGCGGGGGTATGAGTGATCTTAGTCTGTCATCCAGACCCTAGAGCAAAATATTCAATTGACGACCAACCCAGTCTAGAAAATTATACCAAGTCTAGATTACTCAGCTCTAGGAAATTAAGGCATCTTTAGGGCTCCATTTTATATATATATTTAAATTGTTTGTAAAATGGTGTTTTCGTGACAAAAAAATATTTCTGAGACTATATGTTAGTCTAGAGTGATCTGTGCTCACTAATTCTCTTGTACGCTCTTCATGTACGTAGCTGTCTTTTAACAGAATTACAAAAGGCATTTCCCATTAAATATAGTATATATATAGATAACAAAATGTACAAACTATACAAATGTGTATCAATTTCTAAAGTAAAATATGTCAAGCTGGAAGCGGTCTTTTCGTAGGTGAAACCAGTTCGTAGGAGTGACCTTTTCGTAGGTGAAACCGGTTCGTAGAAGGTCTTTTCGTAGGAGGATTATTTTTTTAAATATATTATGTTTTAGGATATTACTAAGTGTTTGTTTGTAATTGTTTTACTTTATTTTGTATAAATAGTGTCTTTTCACATTAAATTGTGTCTGTTTAGTCAGTACAGCAAATGGCAACATGGCGACCACGAATCACAAAGTCGGTGTTGCCATTCGTCGCAGTTGTCGCACTGGATCGCATGTAACATTGTTGCCTTGGTCGAACATCTTTCTTACATACAACGAATAGAGCCATGGTTGAAAAAGTGACTTACTGTTGTATTTTGCCGGTTTATATATCATAAGTGTTTGTATAGTTCGTGGATTAAAATAAATGAGTGTTCTCAGTTGAGGAAAGTTGTATTTGTATGTAGTGAGATGTTTTTATTGTTGTAATGAGATGTTTTGATTGTACATTGCATTGTCGGCGACTTACCCGTTTCATCTTCAGCGGCACCAGCTAATCTTCTAGTAGTTGCTGATTAGTCAGACTTACCAGATTACTTTATTAAAAACAACATCACAAAACAAATAATATGTATTTAATACCAATCATGTTTAAATAAACCTCATCTCCCGCGGCGTATGTTAGGGATTCACTCGCTATTTAATACAATATAAATTGTTAAATTGAATAAAGATTATACCCTGTCAAGCCCCCCTCCAAACATTTCAACTGTGGTCAACACAATGAGAAACAAGATCGCAGTTATCTCCCCTGGACCCGGCGAGCACCTGTCAACATGGCCGCTATTGAGAATGGCGATGATGATGCTTTGGAAAATGAACACTTTCTGAGGATAGTCAACGCTTTCAGATTCTACAGGTGAACTTTTGAGATGCCGAGGAAATACTTCTTTGATGTCATGTGTGAAAACAAGTTGATAAATTACCGGTAGTCGATGCTAATACAGTTAACCTAATTGTTGCCTTTTAGTTTTAATCACTTTAAAGGGAATGTTCTATCAGCGATTTATCGGCATTTCGTGAAATGAAAACATGCTATATTTAACCCAATTTAAAATGTTTGTAATAAGAAAACATATTCACTAATAGAATATTCACATAGTAACATATAACGTATCATAAAACTAATAAACAATATGCTATTAAGCCGTAGCAAAATTTCCCCCACTCGCAGCGGCGATGAAAGGCTTCAATTCTCATTGTTTTTATTTTTAAACAAATGTGCGCTTGTCTTTATCAAGTTTTAAAATGTAAAGTCATCAAGTTATTAACTTCATAAATATCTTTCAATTTGACTATATTCTCTTGAATTTTGTTTCCACAAAATATACCCTGATAGAACGCTCCTTTTAAATGTATTCTTACACGTCTCTACGAAACTAGTATCTACGAACCTGTTTCCTCTACGAAACCACTGGTTCCCATATGTGTAAACGCGGATATCCTCTCGAATTTCGTTTCCACAAAAAATACCCCGATAGAACCCTCCTTTTAATCAGGCTATTTTAGATTTAGTTTTACTGTTTGTTTTAACAGTTACACTTATATTTAGCGATAATTTTCCTTTTGATAGCGATATCAAGACAAAATGCTGATCATAATAACATCTTGATCTTGGTTCATGTGAACTTGCCAAGTGGAAGTGAAACAAACCAAAATGGAAACACGAAAATATTAACTGCAGATTTAAGATAAGATATGAAATAATTCTTTAGTGCCTGCTAGGGAATTAGTTTAAAATCTGACTGAGAATAAATAAAAATCTTACATCTTCATTTATAATACATAGCAACAAGATGAAGGAGTACTGCAATTTACCTGGCGCTATACTATAGTAATTATCAACTGCAATGCACTACCAACCCCTACGCAGTCGCTAGGTCCAGAGGCTCTATTTCGCACACATATTCTAATTATGCTTTATTGATTAGAATCACTTGCAAGAATTGTTTCGACAAGTGCCAATAGTGAAATGTTTACCTAGAATTGTAAAACAGAATAGAATTTCATGAAATGTTTAAAAACATCATCAATTAGCATTTTCTCTGGATTTTAAACAACTGTCACATCAAAATAAAAACATCAGATTTCCACCCAGTTTTAACCATAGCCGTCTTCTGTTAGTATGTGGCTCACTGTGTGAGGTAGAGCATTTGGGTGACAGAGGTTTTCGGTCTACCCTTACGCTAGACAAACTAACCCTAAAAGATCATTGAAAGGGATCCAAGGTTAAAAAAGATAGTCAATAGAGACCAGAGGGCCAAAGAAAACAGTCTAACTGTAATCCAAGGGCTAATAGATAGTAAACAAATTAAAGAGATCAATGTACACCCGGTTAAATGCAGTCTATCCAAAGATGAAATAAAATGTACTAAGAACATTAACAATTATTTAATATTTGACACCAAAGACATTTTATAACAATTGCATTATACCAACAACTTGAGGGTAACAGTTCAAAACAGTCATGTAATACATGTGACCGGTCACTGGTAATTTTTGAAGCATTTTGAGCCTGCTCTTCATGAAGTTCTCTAATGTCTTTAAGACTAGGTTTGGAATTTTTTCTCCTTGTTTAACTTTCCTGTTTAATTTTAAACTCAAATAAAAAA
This sequence comes from Gibbula magus, assembly GCA_936450465.1. Taxonomy (NCBI): domain Eukaryota; kingdom Metazoa; phylum Mollusca; class Gastropoda; order Trochida; family Trochidae; genus Gibbula; species Gibbula magus. The sequence continues at coordinate 18,593,602 of OW388302.1, forward strand.
ATTACGATTAGTATAATTATGGTCTAACTGAAAACTCCAAACTGGTATCAGAAATGAGGAAATGGAAACGGTTTACAAAATGATATTGTATACATGTCATGAATCCAAATATATACAATTAAACCATGTACATATTAAGTGCAAAATTATATAAGATTCAACCATAATTATTACTTAATAGTATATTGTTTTCATTCTCATAATGATCTGCATTTAATGAACACGTTACAGCAAGGTTTCACTATCAGATTTACATTTCTATTGTAATAATAAATTCAATTATATTATGCTGTAAATCCTTGAATAATCGCCCGGCGATTATTAATTTCGAACATCGATTTGACCTGGCGATTATTCAAGACAGGCGATTATTTTTTTTCGAAGCCATAATACATACGTGAAATTAAAAAAAATCATACCAAAAGCATCTTTGCAGTTCGTGTTAATTATGAATATTGTAAAGGAAGTTCATGTCATGAGGTTAAACTTTACATAAAAATGCTTGTGTCTGAATTATTTTTGAAAAAAGGAGTTTTTTTACATTTGCTTAATTTAACCCGGCAATTATTCAAGACAGGTGATCATTTATTTCAAAGAGGGCTTAAACCCAGCGATTATTCAAGGCAGGCGATTAATCAAGGATTTATGGTACATTTTAACGCCCAATAAATAATAGACTGTCCTATAAAATTATTTTTCTTAATCAGATTTATCCCTTGTTTTTCATAAAATACTCAGCAAGGAAAACATGTACTGATCATACCGTGCTTTTGAAGTTGAACAAAATTATCCCTTCCTTTTCAGGACGCACTCACTCGGCAGAGTTGATACTTCGGAGAAATATTACAAAGAACTGCCCGAACGTCACAGGGCTCTGTTGCCAAAGTTCCAGTCAAACTTGGATCAGATTCGAACTTGTATACAACACAACTATGAAATCATCAAACTCATACTTAAAGATACTGAGAACATGTTTGAGAATAAAGATCACACTTTGAAAAACGTGAGCATGTGGTTTTCAATGTCAATTTAATTTCAATTTAGTTCCTACTATTCTGTTTGTAAAGGTGATTAATTATTGTATAATTCAGAGGGAGATACGTGGTTCTATCCGTATTAACCCTCTATCAGGCTACAGTATTTATAGTATAGTATAGTATATTTAGTATATTTATAATGCGCACATATCCATGCACAATGCATGCTCAAGGTGCTACACAATTATTACCCTGAAGGAATCATACTTTCGGTGCTGCCCATGAAGCGCTCTGCGCGACCGATTAGGTCCATACGTTCCCATGTCCATTTATAATCTTTATCGTCACTCTACTGAGTGGTGAAAAATGATGAGACAGTTTAACATCAATGATACATCATCATATTGACAGTTTGCAAAGGTTGTTAATTTACCTTTGAAAATTTTCAACATCAACAAATATCGGTTTAATGAATAAAATATCTGATATCCGCTATTTGTTTTAGATTGAACTTAGTAATAGGTTTTAGGATAACATTCTTTAGGAGTAGTTTTTGTGTGCTTTCATTAATAATAACATCAATATTGGCCTGGGTTCGTTGAAATATGACAGAAGTCCTGTTACTATTGGCCCTCATTTAACTCCGTTGTTGAATGAGCTTAGCCTTCCAGTCGAAGGGTTGACAACTTTCAAGCTTATTTTACCCATTGGGTAAGCACTACAACTCTTGTTATTATCTGATAAGATTTATTTGTTGCAGGGAGAGAATGAAGTCCGACAGATTCCGCCAACCACATTTGATATGGATAAGGTGAAGACGACCCTGAAACAGTTTGTACGAGACTGGAGTGAAGACGGACAGATAGAACGAGACCTTTGTTATAAACCAGTCATAGAGGAAATACAGAAGAGATTTCCAGCTAGCCAGTGGTGACGTTACAACATCATTTCAGATAGAGAATATTATTGCTGGGTTGCATGAAACTCTAAAGGGTCCTTAAAGGTACATCCATTGTGTTGTTGGGGGTCAAATATGCCAAATGTTATAAATGGTCTTACTTTATCAAGAAGTACCAACTATTACCGAAAACTACCATTTTGATGATACTCGACTTAGTAATTGACGATATGAAGGTAAAAGTGTCGATTTCTCATCGAAAACCGGACAATGCACCGCGTGTGGCGCGCGCCAATGAGTCAAACGTAATTTTGGAATCTTATTTAAACCAGATAAAATAAAACATTTGGGTTGATAATGTTTAATAGGTCATATAACTACTGTACGTGTCAATAGGACATGCACTTTCGGTTTCTGCACATGCATAATGATGTTACTCGATTGTAATTGGAAACTAGTAATTATGATATATTTGGCGATTGAGGATGAATATGCAAGCTTAGTGAATTTGTTTGTATTGTAAACAGCACATATGGTATTTTATGAAACACAATAGATGCACCTTTAAAGGCACTGAAGCACATGTTCTGCATTTTCTATGTGTTCAAACTGTCGATTTATAATACATTTATGCAGTGTATCTTTACTTTAGAGGGTAAACAGCCCATTAAAGACTCAATTATCCATAGAAATGGTGTCATGTCTCTATTCACAGGGGTCGATTTCGCCTTTTAAAAACTGCACCAGTGCAGGTGAAAATTGTTGAGTGCAGCCTATTTTGTATCTCAGGTAGCACCCTGTGCAGGTTACTTTTTTCTGATAAAAAGTCTTTCTCAAAATTACCTTTTATAATGTGAAAGTTTACAAAGCCATTGCCGATTTTAATCAGTTTTACATGATTTTGACAAGCGTGTATCTGTTCAGGCGTGGGAAATCAGAATGAAACAGTCCACATTAACAACTTTTTTTCTCTCCAAAGATACTCCTTCAACTATAGAAAAAATATTCTTTCTGCGATTCTTGGAAAGCGGGTAAAGAATAGCTATCATATTGTGAGACTGATAGGTCGATGTTTTGAACTTAATGCTTTCCATTAAGGTTGCTCTTCAATGTGACTTCAGGAAATTAAAAGTCACGAAAATAGTGAATTATATAAATGCTGTGTACACTCTGAATTAGCCACTATAATATATGCAGTACATCCAAACTTCCCCTAGAACAGGCCGTCATGAAGATTGAATGTAAAAATACACACACATTAATGATATTATTTAAAGTACCATATTTAATTGCAAATAAATCTAAATAACTCCTCCATGTACTTGATTTTTGTTTTTTTGTTATTTTGAAAGTTATTACACATTCAAACTATGGTGCAGCTAATATATGTTTAGTGCAACCCAGTTAATCATTTAGGTTGCACAAGGTGCAATCTATTTTAAAAAATAAAATCGACCCCTGATTCATCATCATCTTCTTGGTCAACTTACAGCAATGCATCGTCAGTCTACATCCTGGTACCGGGCGCCGGGATGGGTAGGCTAGCATTCGAACTGGCCAATCAGGGATACAGTTGCCAAGGCAATGAATGGAGCCTCTTCATGCTGTTTGCTTCCAATTTTGTGCTGAACAAGTGAGAATACGAAAATATGTTTCCATTTCCATCACATTTCACTGGAGAATAAATACCTTAGTCAGACCAATATCTTAATTGGAGTTAAAATTTTCCCGATTTCAGATCTTTAGAATTGTTGTTCCTATATCTGCTAAATTGTGCTAAATTATTCCTAAACAGCTGAATTGCAGGAAACGCACTTTATGAACAAAAGAAATATTTGTCGTCTCAGGCCAGGGTTGAAACTATGTTATCAGCTAAAGGATTAAGGAGCCTGTAATATGAGAGGCGTTCAATAAATATTTCCCCTGATAGACTTCTATTTTACTGAAAGAAACAAAACTTGGTAAAGTTATTAGTCTTTCTCTACATAGGCACCACACAGTGTGACGCATTTCTCCAATCGCTTGATGCAGCCTTCTAGGCCTTTCTTGTAAAAGGCATCAGATCTTGTAAAAAGCCAGGATTTGACATCATAAATGAGGGTTTCATCATCAGGGAAATGAGTGCCTTTCAAAAATGACTTCATTTTTGGGAAGAGGAAGAAATCAGATGATGCAAGGTCAGGAGAATACGGTGGGCGCAATTTTTGCAGCAAACTAGCGTATTATGCCCCAGTAATTGTTGCACCCCTTTCCAAAATATCCATCATGATTACACCATGCTGATCCCAGAATACGGTGAGCATAACCTTGCCTGGCGAGGGCTGGACTCGTGGCTTTTTAGGGGATGGTGACTGAAGATGCTTCCACTGCTTTGACTGGATTTTACTTTCAGGGTCATAGTGATGGACCCAAGTTTCATCCTGTGTGATTAGTCTGTCGAAAAAGTTTTCCTGATTTTTTTGCCACATTGCTAAAAGAGCTTTTGAGCAGTCCTATTTTTGGAAGGTGTGAGCAGTAGGGGTATCCACCGAGTTGACAACTTCCGCATGTGCAAATGGTCAGACCCCACACTTATCTTGACATCTTGGGCAAGTTGACGGACAGTAACTCGGTGATCTTCCAAAATTGCAGCTTCAACTTGCCTGATAGTCACCATCAATGGCTGACTGGGGTCGACTTGGTATTGAAGCTGTTTCCACGGAGGCATGACCACACTAGAACTGACGATGCCAACATCATACGATGGGGCATCCACTCCATAAGTTTATTTCATCTCATCAAAAGTCTCCTTTGGTGTACAACCCTTCAAGAATAAAAACCTGATAACCGCTCTGTACTCAACAGCCTCCATTTTTACACCTTGCTCTACTCTAAGACCTGTGCTGACAGAAAGAATGAATATTTTAAAAGTATGAGACATCACTTGACATGCTACATATCACATGTTTTCTACTTCTTCCGGTAAAGAGAAGTTGGTCAGGGGAAATCTTTAATGAACGCCCCTCAAGATCTGTTTTGATGCAACAGTTTCCAAGTAGTTGAGAAATTTATAAGATTGAAATGCTTCAGAAGATAAGGCTTTGGTTATTCTATTGTGCTGTGCTTTGTATCGTCAGGTGTAGAGATGTCAATACCTATGTTCTGTATCCGTGGGTACACCAGTGGTCAAATGTCAAGGCCACGGCAGACCAGACACGACCAATCAGATTCCCTGATGTCAACCCAAGCTACATACCGGAGGGGGTAAACTTCTCAATGGCTGCCGGGGACTTCCTGGAGGTGTACACAGAACCTGGTATGTTACTTCCATTTTACAGTCAGGAGTTTGTATGTTACTTCCATTTTACAGTCAGGAGTTTGTATGTTACTTCCATTTTACAGTCAGGAGTTTGTATGTTATTTCCGTTTTACAGTCAGGAGTTTGTATGTTACTTCCATTTTAAAGTCAGGAGTTTGTATGTTACTTCCATTTTACAGTCAGGAGTTTGTATGTTACTTCCGTTTTACAGTCAGGAGTTTGTATGTCATCCGTTTTACAGTCAGGAGTTTGTTTGTTACTTCCATTTTACAGTCAGGAGTTTGTGTGTCATCCGTTTTACAGTCAGGAGTTTGTATGTTACTTCCATTTTACAGTCAGGAGTTTGTGTGTCATCCATTTTACAGTCAGGAGTTTGTATGTTACTTCCATTTTACAGTCAGGAGTTTGTATGTTACTTCCATTTTACAGTCAGGAGTTTGTATGTTACTTCCATTTTACAGTCAGGAGTTTGTATGTTACTTCCATTTTACAGTCAGGAGTTTGTATGTTACTTCCGTTTTACAGTCAGGAGTTTGTATGTTACTTCCATTTTACAGTCAGGAGTTTGTATGTTACTTCCATTTTACAGTCAGGAGTTTGTATGTTACTTCCATTTTACAGTCAGGAGTTTGTATGTTATTTCCGTTTTACAGTCAGGAGTTTGTATGTTACTTCCATTTTAAAGTCAGGAGTTTGTATGTTACTTCCATTTTACAGTCAGGAGTTTGTATGTTACTTCCGTTTTACAGTCAGGAGTTTGTATGTCATCCGTTTTACAGTCAGGAGTTTGTTTGTTACTTCCATTTTACAGTCAGGAGTTTGTGTGTCATCCGTTTTACAGTCAGGAGTTTGTATGTTACTTCCATTTTACAGTCAGGAGTTTGTGTGTCATCCATTTTACAGTCAGGAGTTTGTATGTTACTTCCATTTTACAGTCAGGAGTTTGTATGTTACTTCCATTTTACAGTCAGGAGTTTGTATGTTACTTCCATTTTACAGTCAGGAGTTTGTATGTTACTTCCATTTTACAGTCAGGAGTTTGTATGTTACTTCCGTTTTACAGTCAGGAGTTTGTATGTTACTTCCATTTTACAGTCAGGAGTTTGTATGTTACTTCCATTTTACAGTCAGGAGTTTGTATGTTACTTCCATTTTACAGTCAGGAGTTTGTGTGTCATCCTTTTACAGTCAGGAGTTTGTGTGTCATCCGTTTTACAGTCAGGAGTTTGTTTGTTACTTCCATTTTACAGTCAGGAGTTTGTGTGTCATCCGTTTTACAGTCAGGAGTTTGTATGTTACTTCCATTTTACAGTCAGGAGTTTGTGTGTCATCCATTTTACAGTCAGGAGTTTGTATGCTACATCCATTTTACAGTCAGGAGTTTGTAAGTGGTCCGTTTTACAATCAGGAGTTTGTATGTTGTCCGTTTTACAATGAGTTTGTATATTACATTCGTTTTGCAATCAGGAGCTCATGCAACATTGAGTACATAATTTTGAATCTTGATCTTGTGTCAATAAATGTTCCTCCAAGTCGATTTGGATGTTGTTGTTTCAGAATCCTGGGACTGTGTAGCCAGTGTGTTCTTCGTGGACACCGCTCACAACATCGTGGCCTACATGGAGACTGTGTACAAGATACTGAAGCCTGGAGGCTACTGGATCAACCTAGGTGAACCTTACACTGCTTCCTTACACTCAGAGGATCTGAAACCAATCTATAACTCATAGTCTCCTCATCACTACAGGGGCTTGGTAAAGTTAGGGTCTGTTGGTTGGTTCATGCAGTATGGTATTGGTGAATGCCTCATTGAATACCAGTACCATCCATGGTTCGTTAGTTGCAGCTGGGGTCTCAGGTTTCACCATATTGCATAGCCACAAGGGTGTTGTATGCTTTCATCCTCCCCCAATATGATCTTGGCCACCAATATGTAGGTGAAGTACTCCTGGAAAGTGTTCAACCTGAAACTGCCTCTCCTCGACCAGACAGATACCAGTCATCCTCTGATGAATATTCAATGGAGAAGTTCTTACTATTTTCTGAAAAAATGTGTGGAAATGTATTTTGGACTTTTCAACTTCTTTGAATGCAATTTTATACAAATTTTGTTTGAGTGAATGTTTCGCTACAGATTACTGGTATGACTTTTGAAACGATTTTGATATATTTTCTTTCTAACCCTTATTGACAAATGTTAAATGTCAAATGTTGTTCATTCCCATTAGTGTGAAGAACTGTCGCTGTGTTCATGGTTCCATTACTCAAATGTTTCATTAGCTTTGCTGAAAACTTACTTCACGGGTGTACATGTGAGCTCTGTTCACTTTTATCTTGTTATAAATGCAGCTCACACATTTATCTGTTTGAGAAATATACTTAACTTGTACAATGAAATGAGTGTACATTGTATATTGTTTCAGGTCCATTGCTGTATCACTACGCAGACATAACGAATGAGAGTTCCATCGAACTGAGCTACGAGGAAGTGCGGAGAGTTCTCCTGGAGATTGGCTTTGTCCTGGAGGTGAGTGAATATCCAGAATTAATTACAGTAGTGTAAATAGACGTACAACAAGTTCTTTCCTAATTTTCACCTCTCTGGAAACAAGTGATTCATTTAAACCTTCAATGTTGAGGTGTCTAAACGGTCAGGTTGACTCAGAAGAGTGTAAATGAGCATGTTTGACTTCTGATCAAAACGTCCGGGATTCAGTCCTTGGCACATTTGTCAGCTGTGGAGAACAATTCTCCAAGCAGTAAGGATTTATTGCAATGTTACATTGAAATTCAGTGCTGTTCATGTAGACTGCTTGTATAGGAGATTAGTTCCTGGTTATGGGTGGTTCATGTAGTCTGCTTGTATAGGAGATTAGTTCCTGGTTGTGGGTGGTGTGGTACCTTGTATAGGAGATTAGTTCCTGGTTATGGGTGGTGTGGTACCTTGTATAGGAGATTAGTTCCTGGTTATGGGTGGTGTGGTACCTTGTATAGGAGATTAGTTCCTGGTTATGGGTGGTGTGGTACCTTGTATAGGAGATTAGTTCCTGGTTATGGGTGGTGTGGTACCTTGTATAGGAGATTAGTTCCTGGTTATGGGTGGTGTGGTACCTTGTATAGGAGATTAGTTCCTGGTTGTGGGTGGTGTGGTACCTTGTATAGGAGATTAGTTCCTGGTTATGGGTGGTGTGGTACCTTGTATAGGAGATTAGTTCCTGGTTATGGGTGGTGTGGTACCTTGTATAGGAGATTAGTTCCTGGTTGTGGGTGGTGTGGTACCTTGTATAGGAGATTAGTTCCTGGTTATGGGTGGTGTGGTACCTTGTATAGGAGATTAGTTCCTGGTTGTGGGTGGTGTGGTACCTTGTATAGGAGATTAGTTCCTGGTTATGGGTGGTGTGGTACCTTGTATAGGAGATTAGTTCCTGGTTGTGGGTGGTGTGGTACCTTGTATATGAGATTAGTTCCTGGTTATGGGTGGTGTGGTACCTTGTATAGGAGATTAGTTCCTGGTTGTGGGTGGTGTGGTACCTTGTATAGGAGATTAGTTCCTGGTTATGGGTGGTGTGGTACCTTGTATAGGAGATTAGTTCCTGGTTGTGGGTGGTGTGGTACCTTGTATAGGAGATTAGTTCCTGGTTATGGGTGGTGTGGTACCTTGTATAGGAGATTAGTTCCTGGTTGTGGGTGGTGTGGTACCTTGTATAGGAGATTAGTTCCTGGTTATGGGTGGTGTGGTACCTTGTATAGGAGATTAGTTCCTGGTTGTGGGTGGTGTGGTACCTTGTATAGGAGATTAGTTCCTGGTTGTGGGTGGTGTGGTACCTTGTATAGGAGATTAGTTCCTGGTTGTGGGTGGTGTGGTACCTTGTATAGGAGATTAGTTCCTGGTTGTGGGTGGTGTGGTACCTTGTATAGGAGATTAGTTCCTGGTTATGGGTGGTGTGGTACCTTGTATAGGAGATTAGTTCCTGGTTGTGGGTGGTGTGGTACCTTGTATATGAGATTAGTTCCTGGTTATGGGTGGTGTGGTACCTTGTATAGGAGATTAGTTCCTGGTTATGGGTGGTGTGGTACCTTGTATAGGAGATTAGTTCCTGGTTGTGGGTGGTGTGGTACCTTGTATAGGAGATTAGTTCCTGGTTATGGGTGGTGTGGTACCTTGTATAGGAGATTAGTTCCTGGTTGTGGGTGGTGTGGTACCTTGTATAGGAGATTAGTTCCTGGTTATGGGTGGTGTGGTACCTTGTATAGGAGATTAGTTCCTGATTGTGGGTGGTGTGGTACCTTGTATAGGAGATTAGTTCCTGGTTATGGGTGGTGTGGTACCTTGTATAGGAGATTAGTTCCTGGTTATGGGTGGTGTGGTACCTTGTATATGAGATTAGTTCCTGGTTATGGGTGGTGTGGTACCTTGTATAGGAGATTAGTTCCTGGTTGTGGGTGGTGTGGTACCTTGTATATGAGATTAGTTCCTGGTTATGGGTGGTGTGGTACCTTGTATAGGAGATTAGTTCCTGGTTGTGGGTGGTGTGGTACCTTGTATAGGAGATTAGTTCCTGGTTGTGGGTGGTGTGGTACCTTGTATATGAGATTAGTTCCTGGTTATGGGTGGTGTGGTACCTTGTATAGGAGATTAGTTCCTGGTTGTGGGTGGTGTGGTACCTTGTATAGGAGATTAGTTCCTGGTTGTGGGTGGTGTGGTACCTTGTATATGAGATTAGTTCCTGGTTATGGGTGGTGTGGTACCTTGTATAGGAGATTAGTTCCTGGTTATGGGTGGTGTGGTACCTTGTATAGGAGATTAGTTCCTGGTTGTGGGTGGTGTGGTACCTTGTATAGGAGATTAGTTCCTGGTTATGGGTGGTGTGGTACCTTGTATAGGAGATTAGTTCCTGGTTGTGGGTGGTGTGGTACCTTGTATAGGAGATTAGTTCCTGGTTATGGGTGGTGTGGTACCTTGTATAGGAGATTAGTTCCTGATTGTGGGTGGTGTGGTACCTTGTATAGGAGATTAGTTCCTGGTTATGGGTGGTGTGGTACCTTGTATAGGAGATTAGTTCCTGGTTATGGGTGGTGTGGTACCTTGTATATGAGATTAGTTCCTGGTTATGGGTGGTGTGGTACCTTGTATAGGAGATTAGTTCCTGGTTGTGGGTGGTGTGGTACCTTGTATAGGAGATTAGTTCCTGGTTATGGGTGGTGTGGTACCTTGTATAGGAGATTAGTTCCTGGTTGTGGGTGGTGTGGTACCTTGTATAGGAGATTAGTTCCTGGTTGTGGGTGGTGTGGTACCTTGTATAGGAGATTAGTTCCTGGTTGTGGGTGGTGTGGTACCTTGTATAGGAGATTAGTTCCTGGTTGTGGGTGGTGTGGTACCTTGTATAGGAGATTAGTTCCTGGTTATGGGTGGTGTGGTACCTTGTATAGGAGATTAGTTCCTGGTTGTGGGTGGTGTGGTACCTTGTATAGGAGATTAGTTCCTGGTTATGGGTGGTGTGGTACCTTGTATATGAGATTAGTTCCTGGTTGTGGGTGGTGTGGTACCTTGTATAGGAGATTAGTTCCTGGTTGTGGGTGGTGTGGTACCTTGTATAGGAGATTAGTTCCTGGTTGTGGGTGGTGTGGTACCTTGTATAGGAGATTAGTTCCTGGTTATGGGTGGTGTGGTACCTTGTATAGGAGATTAGTTCCTGGTTGTGGGTGGTGTCGTACCTTGTATAGGAGATTAGTTCCTGGTTATGGGTGGTGTGGTACCTTGTATAGGAGATTAGTTCCTGGTTGTGGGTGGTGTGGTACCTTGTATAGGAGATTAGTTCCTGGTTATGGGTGGTGTGGTACCTTGTATAGGAGATTAGTTCCTGGTTGTGGGTGGTGTGGTACCTTGTATAGGAGATTAGTTCCTGGTTGTGGGTGGTGTGGTACCTTGTATAGGAGATTAGTTCCTGGTTGTGGGTGGTGTGGTACCTTGTATAGGAGATTAGTTCCTGGTTGTGGGTGGTGTGGTACCTTGTATAGGAGATTAGTTCCTGGTTGTGGGTGGTGTGGTACCTTGTATAGGAGATTAGTTCCTGGTTATGGGTGGTGTGGTACCTTGTATAGGAGATTAGTTCCTGGTTATGGGTGGTGTGGTACCTTGTATAGGAGATTAGTTCCTGGTTGTGGGTGGTGTGGTACCTTGTATAGGAGATTAGTTCCTGGTTATGGGTGGTGTGGTACCTTGTATAGGAGATTAGTTCCTGGTTATGGGTGGTGTGGTACCTTGTATAGGAGATTAGTTCCTGGTTGTGGGTGGTGTGGTACCTTGTATAGGAGATTAGTTCCTGGTTATGGGTGGTGTGGTACCTTGTATAGGAGATTAGTTCCTGGTTATGGGTGGTGTGGTACCTTGTATAGGAGATTAGTTCCTGGTTATGGGTGGTGTGGTACCTTGTATATGAGATTAGTTCCTGGTTATGGGTGGTGTGGTACCTTGTATATGAGATTAGTTCCTGGTTATGGGTGGTGTGGTACCTTGTATAGGAGATTAGTTCCTGGTTATGGGTGGTGTGGTACCTTGTATAGGAGATTAGTTCCTGGTTGTGGGTGGTGTGGTACCTTGTATAGGAGATTAGTTCCTGGTTATGGGTGGTGTGGTACCTTGTATAGGAGATTAGTTCCTGGTTGTGGGTGGTGTGGTACCTTGTATAGGAGATTAGTTCCTGGTTATGGGTGGTGTGGTACCTTGTATAGGAGATTAGTTCCTGGTTATGGGTGGTGTGGTACCTTGTATAGGAGATTAGTTCCTGGTTGTGGGTGGTGTGGTACCTTGTATAGGAGATTAGTTCCTGGTTGTGGGTGGTGTGGTACCTTGTATAGGAGATTAGTTCCTGGTTGTGGGTGGTGTGGTACCTTGTATAGGAGATTAGTTCCTGGTTGTGGGTGGTGTGGTACCTTGTATAGGAGATTAGTTCCTGGTTGTGGGTGGTGTGGTACCTTGTATAGGAGATTAGTTCCTGGTTATGGGTGGTGTGGTACCTTCATGTCCTCACCTTGTCGCCTTAACCCTTACGTTGTGTATATATATTTTACCAATTTTAGCTCCTGTGGCGGAATTTACAGGCTCGCAGCTCGCAGCAGTAGTTTGGGCTTTGGCACTAACTAGCTCTGCTGGCGGAATTTACAGGCGGCGATTCCGGTACCGTTTTTACGAAATATACCGCATCTACATGGCGATTAAGGACTATATACGGGCGTTCAATACAAATTCAAGTAGTGACACCCGTACACAAATGGCTAATTCACACCCGAAACTTTGAATGAATTTTCTATGTTTTTTCGTTTTTATTCTATTACTTTCGAAAGATTGTCTTTAATTCGGGCCTCGTAACATCATAAATACGAAACGAAAAAAAATCCATTTATATACGGAATTGAAGACAAGATGTCTAGCTTCACAATGATATAAAAATTATTAGAATGCGACCTTTGGTTATAATTCTATAGCTATGTAAAGTTTGTCTTTATTTCCACCTATAAAATCGTAAATACTTACAACATGTATGCAGCATTGCGAACGGTCGTTCATCGCACTTTTCCAAGAAATCATAATCTCGAACCAGTTGACAAATAAGCACATGTCAACCCTAATATGGTTATGTTGTTTGACCTTTCAAATAAAAGCTAACCTCGAACCATAACTGATGAAAATATGTTGATTAGTTTGTGTGCCGTTTGGTTTCACATGTCTCTCAGAAAGGTAAAATTGTATCTTTATTTCTGTGAATAAATATGCGCATTTTTATATAAAATAAAAGATTGTTCTTTTCGGTTTATTGTGATATAAAAATCATGAAAATGCATTCAGTATTTTAGCCGTGATAAATGTGCAAGTTGTTGTGAAAATCGCTGATTGTTAAAGGGATTGTCGGTGTAAACGTGCCCTTTTCCACGGCGCTTGCTGTGTCTTTATTATTTTTTTGACATTTGCTAATTTTATATGGGAATGTAGTCCATTGTTTCCCCTTTATTTTGCCGTATTTTTTTTTGAAAACAAACAATTCGCTCACATGATATGAAGTGCGGGAGTAAGGCGAGTTAGCGATTTTTTTCCCTGTCTCGCGAGATGCGAGGCAGATAGCAGTCTCGGGCGAGGCAAACCCGACGCAATACAAACACGTGGGTGAAAATAGCCTCAAGCGAATTAATGCTTCGGGGGCTAAGCCCGACAAAATTGGCCTTTTGTAAAGCTAATTATCGATGCGTTACGGGTCAACAGTGCACACGCAGATTCGTGTGAATTTTGCTTGATATTCCGACCACACACTGAACAAAGCTTCATTCTCATGTCGGGTCTCGGAGCGTAAATACAGCCACTCTCATGGGTCGGGTCGCGGACACAATCGACTCGGGACCCGTTGACAGGGCTAGTAAAGTAGTTAGACAGCCGTGAATTATTCTAAGTATCGTATCCGGGATCCGTATACAGACACCTCGGAATCGCTATTAGCCCGCCCGGATAATTCCGGGATTCGCAAGTTAAGTGTTAAGCCACACCCTACCAAACCCAGACTGCCTCATCTCATAGTCTCACTGACCCCCAGTTCTTCTCACCTCACACCTCACCTCAACTCACCCAATGCCAAGCCATGCCACCTCACCATGCCCCCACATCACCTCACACGACATTACCCCATCTCACCTCACCCCACATAGTCCATCTCACCTCAACCCACCCGAACAAATCTCACCTCACCTCAACCCACCCGAACCCCACCCCATCTCACCTCATCTCACTTCAATCCACCCGAACCGCACCCCATCTCACCTCACCCCAAATAGTCCCACCTCACCTCAACCCACCCGAACCCCGCCCCATCTCACCTCAACCCACCCAAACCCCACCCAATCTCACCTCATGTTTTTTCTGTTCCAGAAAGAAGAGGAGAATGTAAAGACAACCTACATACAGAACCCTCGGACCATGTTACAATACGAGTACAACAGTGTCTTCTTTGTTGCTAGGAAACCATCATGACAGGAAGATTAGAGTTGTCTGCCCTTTATACATTGATGCGAGACCAATTGAGAGTAAAACTCACTACTCATCTCGAACATACAAAATGGATAAAAACTGTCCATTGTTTGGCTGGTATAAACTACTGTGTCTTCTACAAACGAGAGATGTCAGTTCAACAATGCATGCAATTCATCCGTTTCTTATACATTTTACTGTGATTGTTATGTTGATGACAGTAAATCTTCATTTATAATGGTTGAACCGAGTACAGGAACTTGTTCAATGGATGTAAAAAAGTGTGATATAATTGACGTAATAGAATGTATTTTTATGATATATATATGTCAGTTTAAATTGTTTCAGAATGAATTTTTATCCATAGATGAATATTACAAATATTGAATAGTAAGTGACTAGCCCGTGTAATTTGATATTCTGAAGTCAAATATCAAAGTATTATTGCAATGTTCAACAGTGATTTTCTTTTTATAAAAGCTTATTGTGTAAATCAGAGTGTTGAGTACCTTGTGTAGTTTACTATTAGGGGTCAAATGTCGCTACACATTCATGTTCTATCAATATATTTGACTTATTGGGACTGCTATATAGGCCTACATGATGCTGCTCCTTTTTAGCTCATCAGTCCTGAAACGCCCGATGAGCTTAATGAATGCCGTCCATTGTCCATCTGTCCTTCATGTGTAAACTTTTCATTTATTCGACTTGTTCTCAAGAACCACTGTTAACATTCTAGCAGTCACTTACAGAAAGTTGAAATTGTCAACCTTATATTATATATATTATCTAATGCCTGATGAACGTTATATTATATATATTATCTAATTCCTGATGAGCTGCAGTGGCAATGGCTCCATTTTTTTTAATTGGTGATGTCGTCAATAAATATGTATGTTTCCAAATTGTTTATTTGTTTGTCTGTTGCATACAAAAGCATTAGTGACTGTTTGGGAGACAGCTGTATAAACTGTTATTTAATTTTAGAAAAATAATAATGATAATAATTTAAATAATGCCTGATTATCCAATTTGTGATTTCTCAATGACGCTTGAAAAAATATCTAATGGGTTGTTTTGAAAGAGTCCGTTTGTGCTGATTTCTCTGAGGTATGTGGGCAGATTGTACCAGAGCACAGGAGCTGCTGAGGCAAATGCATGGTTGATCTTGTAGCTAGCTGGGAAAGGAACATGGCACTAGATGAACGGAGAGAACGAGTAGGTACATGGGCATTGACGAGATCTTTCAAGTACACACGAAACTCACTATCATGTTTAAAGTTGTTAGTCAGGACATTGAGGTATATAAGTAATCTTCATTTTGGACAACATTTACAACTGCTTCAAGTCAAGAAGTGTTCAAGGGGGTATTTAACTAAGTTAAAACTGCAAATTTCAAACTGAAAAATCAGTTGTACTGTCAGTTTTGAAAATCTTATCTTTGAAAATACCCAATTTATCTTCTGTTTTGTGGTTTGTTTTGAAGGAAAATGTGTTTGCATAAAGGTGATGTGTTCTATTGAAGGGAAATATTACGAAAACATGAAATTTAATTTCTAATGGACTTGGACAAGACATTTTTCATACCATACCCCATATGAGCCCCATAACGTGCAGCCCCCGGGCTGATATGGGGGGGGGGGGGGGGGGGGGGAGATCTCACAGTCCTAGCTCAATGATACGCTGTGGGGAAAGCCATGCTAAGCATAATGTCTTACTACATTTATAGATAGGGGTTATTTTCACACTTTAGGGTGTTAAATAATCTTTTTTTGTGTAAACAATCAATACTGTATGATTGATATTGTTTTTTAGTGCATGACTTACGAGAAATTGCACTTTTACTAGTATTTCGCGGTCCTTGTCTTTTGGGGCAAGTTGTCAAGTGTAAGCGGTTTTACTTCATATATCATTTTCCCACAGAATAAGAATGAAATAACAAACCAGTGCGATTAGACAATGCATGGGTCTTTAATTATAGTATAACCAATAAGAAAATAAAGGAGAACATCTGATCAAACAATCACAAAACATCTCATGTGATTTTATCTCATTACGAATACAGTCAGACCACGATAAACCGAACGCTCGGATAGTGAATGTTCGGAGTACTGAAATGAACCAAACAAGATGGAATTGATTCCCTTTGTATCTACAGACAGACGAACACGCATTTAGAATATCAAAAGAATATCACGCTGGATAGTGAAAACTATCTCACAGAATGAGAAATTTCAATGTATTACAAGCTGAAACTACTGACACACAATGTAAGAAATTACAATTTATTAAAATCACTAACTACTGACACGCTCAACTCCCACGTCATTAAAGTTTACCGATCCAATCAGTGTGATGATCACTTGTCAAGGGGATTAATAATTAGAATCCCAATTTCTACTAATGTATTGTGGGTTTCCTGGTGTGCAGTCTTCATGTGGGACGATTAGTACACTGATAGCACAGAACAAGAAAGGGCAGAGCTACTAACATTTAATACGAGGTTAAAATTTTGAAAAGTGGATCAGTCATCATGTGTAGATGTGCCTTTAGGGTTTTCAGCTTCTTTGGATTTTGATATTATTGCAATTTCACTTCAAGAACAAATATTGAAAACTGTTAGCCGGTGATTAATACATCTTGGGAAGTATATATGAATTTATTACCAATGAGTGATTTAGGATTAATAACAGAACAAAGCTTCTTAATCATTGTTCACTATGTTTTAAACTTTTCCACGTGGCGAAGATATAGCCGACTCTGCTTGCTAGTATTTGAAATAATAGATATTTATCAACCATTGAATTTCATCAATACTCAACAGCTTTGCAACATATTAATATGGATTCTATGAAGTGAAGACCGATCTATAATGTTATGAAGTAAATAATGGACTTGGTTTACATCAATAACATACTCACAAATGTTCACTGTAATCAATGGTTTGTAATTAAACATGTACACTCTATGTCAGTTTTGTAATTGTAGTCAATATTAATGGCAAAGAATAGTTTTGTGCAGAGTTGCAGTATTGGTTTCAAATCAGATTTTATTCCGATGCAGAAACGACAATTTTTGCTTAATTACGCTCTGTAGGACCCTATGGATGTTGTAGGTTCTTCCCCATGGGTTAAATAGTTGTTTCTAAATGACTTTGAGAAACAGGAGTGGGCAGAAATTGTGGGTACCATAGACTGCGAATCTCACTTTCTGAATTTTTTTTAGTTCTTCGGGCCTGAAAGGAGGGAGTGCATTTTACAGATACGAACTAATATTTGCTTCGAACATGTTACTCATTTGTGTTTTGAAATCAAATATGTGCATGTTTGTGCCTTTAAATTACTATGCGTGAGCCATCCTTAAACAGCTATTTAACTGCATTCAATTTAATGCACCTCCTTTCACGTATACATATATATAGTTGCTGCTATCTGAATTAGCAATTAGTACCTGTCAAGGCCTGTTTGTCTGTCTAATAGTCATTAATCTTTGTGACCTTTGGTTTATATGATAAACTACTTTAGACTATAAAGCATTGCACAAGGCTTATCTACAGAGCCACTGGTTCTACTTGTTAAGATCTTCGATCTTAGATCTCTATTTTTCAAATTTATCACAACATTCAAACATCCAGAAGATATTCCAGTTTGCAAGAATACAATGGTCGTTGAAAGGTTATAAAGGTTCCTCGACTTAGTTCCAGTGTAAATGAAACGTTTGGTGAATTTGGTAAACAAAAATTATCGATAGGGATTGTATGTTCGGGTATGTTGTGTTTTGTGGAAACATAATTCCATGGAATCTTCAGCAGCGTCATGATTACTGATAGTCTTATGTTTCATATTGCATTAAGAACTTCTACGTTAGGTGAACGGTATCGAGCAACGTTATGATGGAATGATGGCGTTATGTATATAAGCCTACCGAGCAAAAACGTTAAGGACAATTGGATTTTCCCCATATTTTGAAAATGTGTGTAATGATAATGAATAATATTCTGATGAACGTTATTGCGATATAAAAAAAAATAATGAACCAAAAATTAGCATTCTAATGTTTTCAATCAGAAATGTACAGACGTTTTTAAAGTAACATGTACGTGGCTCGGAATCGCAATTTTTTTAATCATCTGAAACTGGTTGAGATCAACTTCATTGGCCTGTATGCCCGCTTCGTGCATTAATTACGTCTTGAAAACCTAAGGAAAGGTTCTGAAACAGTTGATATGGAATCTGATACCATTCATCAACAAGGGAGTTAGCGAGCTCATTTAGGGGACATTTTGAAATGCAACCTTGAAGCAGTGGTGGTAGAATTGGGCTAAAATTGCAAAATTACAACTTCGAAAAATAAAGTTTAAATAAACAAAACAATCAAATGGTCCTTAACTTTTTTGCTCAATATTATATAAATGACTTACTTATTGTAGAATGCTACTAAAAAATCTTAACCACAGCAGCAAATTACCAAAAACATATCAAGGATTCTGACAGTTGGCGCTCTCTATCGAGCCCAGCATGACGAAATCACGGAGAATCTCGTGCGCATGCCGCTACATCCTAGACTACTCCAACACAGACCATCTGTTGCCGACAGCTTGTCATGGCCGTGTATCGGAGAAACATCCCCGGAGTAGATGTACAAACATTGAACAAACTCAGCACATGATTCCGTCACACCATCTGTGTATCGAGTGCCTGTATCCGACGCTTGATAGAGTCAGTCAATACCGTATTTACTGCAATAGGTCGACTCGTCCAGGGCTGAACTATTTTGAAAAGTGTTTTTGGTTGATGACGTTTTAAGTAATAGACCTAGTACAAGGTGTGATATTTGGACCTTTGTTTTTCAGTTTCGTTAGGTTATGCTACGTTCTAATGGTCTATCCTGGCGTCCGCGGTACACCGTGGGGAGAGATCTGCCAATGTTCGTGTGTTCGTGACTGCATGTGCCTTCTGTTCAACCCACGGTTCACCAATGATGCCAGTACGCTTCTCCACGTTCTGTAGGGATCTCTCACGTTCAGGCCAAGGTCTCACGCGTTGCTCCACTTTTATTAAGACCAGGGACTAAATTCTTCTTAGGAAGTCTCTGTTTAGACCAAGTGTTTTTGTCGGATGGCCACGAAAACTTAGCTAAATTTACTTTGTGTCCAAAGTATAAATAAGGCCTACAAAACAAAACATCATGAAACACCAAGATCAAGTAGATTCGGTGTTTGCATTTAAGATTTTTAGTTATGCAAGAAGTTGGCTACCATGGCAGTCGTGCTATATAGCGCTACAGATGGATAAACGTGTTGCTCTTGCAGTGAAAAGGTCGGGATGAATGCATCAACTCGAATCAAAACAGAATGTAATGGGTCATTACAAAATTTGTAGAAAGTATGTGTATTTCCGGTATCTCACAGTCTTTCAACTTTTGTCATGTTGTTTTACGGTGTTGAATTTGCGATATGTCACGGTTGCTTCCCCTTTTACGGTGTTGAATTTGCGATATGTCACGTTTGCTTCACGTTTTACGGTGTTGAATTTGCGATATGTCACGTTTGCTTCACGTTTTACGGTGTTGAATTTGCGATATGTCACGGTTGCTTCACGTTTTACGGTGTTGAATTTGCGATATGTCACGGTTGCTTCCCCTTTTACGGTGTTGAATTTGCGATATGTCACGGTTGCTTCCCCTTTTACGGTGTTGAATTTGCGATATGTCACGTTTGCTTCACGTTTTACGGTGTTGAATTTGCGATATGTCACGGTTGCTTCACGTTTTACGGTGTTGAATTTGCGATATGTCACGGTTGCTTCACGTTTTACGGTGTTGAGTTTGCGGTATGTCACGTTTGCTTCACGTTTTACGGTGTTGAGTTTGCGGTATGTCACGTTTGCTTCACGTTTTGCAGTGCTGAGTTTGCGGTATGTCACGTTTGCTTCACTTTTTGCAGTGTTTAGTTTGCGGTATGTCAAGGTTGCTTAAATTCACGTTTTGCAGTGTTTAGTTTGCGGTATGTCACGGTTGCTTCACGTTTTGCAGTGTTTAGTTTGCGGTATGTCACGGTTGCTTCACGTTTTGCAGTGTTTAGTTTGCGGTATGTCACGGTTGCTTCACGTTTTACGGTGTTTAGTTTGCGGTATGTCACGGTTGCTTCCCCTTTTACGGTGTTTAGTTTGCGGTATATCACGGTTGCTTCACGTTTTGCAATGTTTAGTTTGCGGTATATCACGGTTGCTTCACGTTTTGCAGTGTTTAGTTTGCGGTATGTCACGGTTGCTTCACGTTTTGCAGTGTTTAGTTTGCGGTATGTCACGGTTGCTTCACGTTTGCAGTGTTTAGTTTGCGGTATGTTACGGTTGCTTCACGTTTTGCAGTGTTTAGTTTGCGGTATGTCACGGTTGCTTCACGTTTTGCAGTGTTTAGTTTGCGGTATGTCACGGTTGATTCACGTTTTGCAATGTTTATTTTGCGGTATGTCACGGATGCCTTACGTTTTGCAAACGAGGGTGTATGGAAGGCGTAAAATATCATTTAATCACGTTTTGTCCAGGTGTGTGACGGTTCACATGGTAGCATCAGACCTCGGTTATATGAGGGACGACGGTAGATTGATTGGCATATCAAATCGCCGTTTGACGTAGAATAATACAGTTGATAAATGGCGCTCTTTAGTTGACAATTGCGCCGTAAACTTACAAAATCGACTTGCTGAAAGATGATATCAGATATGCAAGAAACGTATTGGCTTTCCATAAATCAAGATTTTGTTGTCAAAATTTCAAACTGTTTGATAAATTTAAACGCCATTAACGCTCAACTCTTCTATTACAATTGACAAAAGAGAGGACATTTGAAATATAATCCTCGTCATTATAGGACCAATTCATGATTTGAATAGTTAATTAAGACACACGAAACATTTTGGTTCAGATATTTTCTCGGTTTTATCCAACCGGTATGTACATTTTATAGATAATTCTGTGCAAACATTTAGGATGAAAATCTAAGAGTTTTAAATCTTTCAAATTGCTCCTGCAAGTATGAAAAATGATATGCCAATTGAAATAAGTGTCATGAAATAAATGTTCCCATTTTTGGCAGATATGAGGTTTAAACCTTGTCAGAAAATAGTTTATCATAGACAAATCTTGAACCTTTTTTCAAATTCATGAACTCCTCAGGAAAAAGGTTTACATCCAAAATCTTTGGTATCTATATATCTCTGTTGTTGTATAGTAATTTTCCAAATTTCAGGTAAAATATATATAACATAACCAAGATCCATATATGTACCTCTTACATCAAACTTAAGATTCTTCAAAAGACATAAAACCATGTCCATTACAAAGATCCTTAATTGTCAAATTCCAGTATTTGCCAATGATTTTGGATTTTTAAAATAAGTATTCAGCCATAATGGCTGTGCTAAAATCCTGTTGATGTTATCATCTTTTGTGGTATTTTCGATATAATCTAGACTTGATATAATTTTCAAGACTGGGCTGTCGACAGTTGTATATTTTCATCTAGGTTCTATAGGACAGACTACTGACCACAGAGACCCAGTAGCTCAGTTTAACTGATCCACAATGCCGACGTGTGTTTACTTAGCCTCAGTGACGCAACAAGGTCCAGCCCCCTGCAGTGGCTGTGCAGTGAGTTGGAGCACATTTCAAGCGTAACGCTGGTCAGCCCCAATTTGACTTAATGAGCCAAGGGCAGATAATTTCAGAAACTGCCTCTAATAGCTGGTAATGATAATCCTTGTGAAACAAGAGTCACCAGGAGAGGACATAACCCACCAGTATCACCCTACCTCCGTATATATCACTCATTTCAGAAAGTCTTGAAAAGATTGTATCATATGGTTAGGATTGGTTACGTTAAGGCCCGATCCAATTTCGCCAAAAAACCGAGGGGAGGTTTTGATCTAATAATTTAATGAACCGACCGATGCTAAATTGAAGATGTTATTTAATATTCTAAAATACTCAGGGATTTAATGGTATCAACTACTATTGGGATCATGCGAAGAGAACACGTGCAGGGAGTAGCATGCGCTACCTGTCTCATGTATAGCATAGGGTTTATACTGACAATCAATTAGCTTTGGTGTCGTGATCCTTCGTTGCTCAGTTGATAAGGGCGTTGGGAAGCATACAAAGGGTCCAGAGATCGAAAACAGGCATGCTCACCAGAAATTGTGAGTTTTCGAGAAAGTTTTAGGAGAAAGATTTCATATAATTATAAGTTTCTAAAAAATTAGATTCTCGAGCATCTATACCCTAGATAAGACCGATTGGGTTGGAAACTTCTCGAACATCTATACCCTGGATAAGACCGATTGGGTTGGAAACTTCTCGAACATCTATAGCCTGGATGAAACAGATTGGGTTGGAAACTTCTCGAACATTTATAGCCTGGATGAAACCGATTGGGTTGGAAACTTCTCGAACATTTATAGCCTGGATGAAACCGATTAGGTTGGAAACTTCTCGAACATCTATAGACTGGATGAAACCGATTGGGTTGGAAACTTCACGAGTTGACATGAAATGCCACCTGTCCGAACTTACCTTACAAGTAGATATTTACGTAAACATTCATTGATTATCTCTCCGGCCAAGCAGGCTGTTGCTTAAATCCACATACTTAAAGTGCTGTAACAGAAAATCTATACATTATAGTCATGTTTTATATTTCATGCCATCCTCGTTTTTGTGTGTTTCCATCTCCAACCATTGCCGTTAAATGATGAAAGTTTTGAAATAAAGAAGACCGACACCATAAACAATAAAAACAAATTCAAAAGCAAGCCTAATTTCAATCATGGCAAAAAATGGATTTTTATAAATACCAAACATTCTATCCAAAACCAAAATCAGTGAGCACGATTTCAACACCCATTGATTAATGAAAATGGGTCTTCTTTTCAAGAGATATGTTTATCAAGGACTTTCAAATCGTCTTTATCCGACAGCAGTATTTTATTGTTGTATTTATCTGTTGATAAGTTGGTATTATCTCTATGGCACGGCATTGTTTTAGGTCTATACTTGGTATTAGATACACGCGTAGAATACATGTAGCTATATGACAAAGAGAATCTGATGATGAATCCATGATCAGTGGAAAATATGTGTGGATAGTGAATCGTTAAGACTGAAGACTGTAGCTCATTTGGAATAGTGTAAGCTAAGACCGGGGTTCTAGTCCCGATCGCGTCATTACAAAAGACGTTAAAAGATGGGAGTTGTTGCTAGGCGGTGCAGTTGCCCCCGAATGCAAAACGAATTTTCAGTGTACTGTTTATTGCGAATAAAGAGTTAGATCTAATATATTCACATTAATCGTGTCACATACTTGATAGCGTGTTAGTGTTAGTTTCGAAACTAGACAGAACGTGATATATATCAATATCAACATGATATTTTACGTAAATCATTAAGTTTTAATATTTCGTAAATTGTTTGCTATTGTTAATCAATGTATGGGATGAGCTGTAGAAACAGATGTTTGGAACGTCGATATGTTAATCATACAAGTTCTAACATTTCTCGTTGTTAGAAACGCTTACCGATGTCAGATCCTTCCCAAATGAAATTATTTGAAAAGAGTCCGCAATTGTTGAAAGTAACACAGACTATAAGTCTGGTTACTAGAGGGAGTAGTAATTGCTTTTAATTGCAGTTTCTAGGGGATATTGTCTTTCATGTAACAGTCTTTCCTGGAAAGACCAGAACTGTTACAAAAAATACATTTCATCTCTATTTGTTTAAATTCTTATTACAAGGACTTTACATTTTCTATAATAGTCCTTTAGCGCAATGCATCATCTTCATGTGTAATACTTCCAGTTCTAAGGGAATTAACTGAGGTCAAAGCATCGTGCGTTTACATCAGAAATCGTTACTGTAAAGACATGGTTTTGTTACAGCAGGGAATTGGCGGAGGATCATTACAACTGAAATATAAAGAAATTACACGTTCAAATTACGAAGTGATTATTGATAGAAGAAAAAACCCAGCTGGAATCTAAGAAGATTGTTGTATTATTTGTTATCGTCTAAAAGCAGTAAAGCATTATAGAAAGTGTTACAGCAAAGAGCTTCACAGTAAAGATATACCATTGTTACTGTAATGAATAAGACGTCCAAGCTGCTTGGACTGTGTACAAAAGAAAAACCTATAAAACAGCGTAGACCTATTAGCAAATCTAGACAAGCATGTTTCTATACATAATGATACATGATACATACATACATGATGACTTTTGTTTTGCGTACTCACACTAGGATAGTTTCATGTTCCAAGATTCCTTGTAATAACCATACGGTTCAAGTTAAAGTGTGTTCTGAAATTCAGCTGTGTTGGTCTTTAATTTCACTAAAAGTAATCTCTTCAGATACTTCTACAGACGGGCCTGTGCATAAGAATCTCACTTCTTGTGTGCGCTTTGAGCATGCACTGTGCATGGAAAGGCGCCTTATAAATAGATTATTATTATTATTATTGTTACCATTATTATTATTAATAGTGAGTTCATAATGACCTTAAATCAGGCGAGTTCTCATCATGTTGATCACTAGGAGTTTCACTATACAGAGCTGCATTCTTCAGTTAGACAGCTCAATCATTCAGCCCCTACTTTTTTTTCAAATCAATATCTGCTTTGGTTTTAAGTTTGCTGATAATTCAACATATATATATATTCCATCGTCATTTCTTCAAACTGTATTTTATATACATAATACATTATATATATGATACAGAAATGACGATGGAATGTTTCTATATGAGACCTTGGAGTTGGAAGGTGTTTTAAACTGTTTTATATGTAAATTCCTTAGATATTCTTCAATCAATTAAATTAAAATCAAATAAAATCAAACTGATTTAATTAATTGGCCACGGGCTAAACATACACCATTAGGCTTCAAGTTTACATATCTTAAATGATATATCTTCCTTCTTGTTAAAATAAAGTTCTGAAATATTTCATGTATTTTATCAGGTGTCCAGAATTGATTCATTTTTTAGAATGACTCATATACACTACCATGCAAAGCGAACTAATCAAATATTCAACAACAAAATACTGCTGCCGGCTAATATCGATTATGTATATCTGCGAAAAGCATATTATATTCAGAAGTATACACACTTTCATTCACCAGGATCTGATACTTTGAATTTGTGTTTTTTCAATTGGTGCTGAAGTCTTGTTTTTCAAATTTACATTTAAGTTAAACATTTCTTAAATTCGGAAATTTAGTTAAAAAGTGATAAACTGACCATAAAGAAAGTGTAACGAATTATATCCGTACAGCGATGTAGCAATAATGTTTTCATTATGAACTGCGGTTCTCTAAGTCTTCAGAATGAAAACAAAATTCTCAAGATTGCGAATATCAGTTCAAAAATTGTCGGTACCATCTCAGACTATACATCGTCAATAAATGATGAGAACATTTTATCACACGCTTGGATTCATCACAATCGTACACTCAGAATATTCACTTATGACATCTGGAAAATATGTTTTAATATGTCTTGTCATAAGTCAAACAGAACTAGGAAATCCAAGGAAATTCAATTATTTAGTTTATTAGTTAAGCCGAATGAGCTACATATAATGGCTTTTTACAAAAAGACTCAACCAATTGAACTGCGATAAACTAGTTCGTGTGACCAGGTGGTTTAATTGCAAATAGAGATGTTTTAAATTACACTGCAAATGCAAACAATGTTGATCAACATGATATTCAAGAACTAAAGTTCGGCGATGAAGTACTTTACCCCGATTGTTCAAACCGATGGGCATCTTAGAAATTCGGCTCACGGATTCAATTTAAACATGTTAGCCTTTGACGGAACGATGGTCTTTCTAACTTGCACAGACCTTAGGTACTTAAATTATCTCTTATATAAATTCAACAAGAAACATATTGTCAGTTTGTTTTTATGTTTGATATAATATTCTCTATAATGAAAGTAGCATTGAAGTCATTTGAATAGTTAGGCTGAGTTCTACATTAGTCCTGTTGAGAGCGTTTTATTGGCCAACAGAGAGGACCAGTTAGTTGCAACGTTGGTTTGAGTAGTTTGAATTTCAAAATAGATTCTGTGATCCTAACAATGGGTCAGGAATAACAAAAAACAACTACAATAACCATTGCAGAAAAGATGTTTTAAAAGAGCAATCACCAAGTGTCTAAATAACATAAAATAAAAGCATAACTTCTGTAAAATATTTTAAAAAAACATTTAAAAATATTGTCTGATGTTCCCTTATCAAAAGGTACTCCCAATATCAACGTTTGTTTTTCTTGTTTTCATATTTTATGTTAAAAGGAACAGTTCTGCCATTTTAGATGTAAACTACATCAATTATGTTTTGGACAACCTAAATAATGATACATCGACATCATCTTAGTGGGGAAACGGATTGGAATGTGCACGTAACATGTTTTATTTATAATGTTATAATTGAAGAAAAAAAATACACGGTTTCTTCATTTGACCTGCAAATGAGAATCCAATGTAGAAAGAGTCTCGATAACATGATCGTCAGCTATACATCAGACAAGAAGAGAAACATATCTGTAACACCGTAGACCTTCAGTAGTGAAAGTCTTGAATGAGTAAAACAGCATTTGACACATACACATTTCTGCAGTATCGTCACAGAACGGATGCCATGTACTTGATGTATCAGATAGAACTGATGAGAAGAAACTATATTGTAACACCACAGACACTGATACTGACAGAAGCAAGACGTCTATTCCAACAATAAAATCCACCATGAATTCGAGTATACAACTAAGTCTTCAGCCTTTCAAATACAAATCTGTTTAACTGTGTGATTGAAATCCTACTCGTCAGAACCAGAAGCATCGAGTCTTGTTGTGTTGTTCATCTCGAACTCTGCCAAATATCATTCTCAAACATAAACTGATGACTGTTTTGCATCTGCTTTGGTAGAGGAACAATGCCTAGGACATTCTCCAAACAATACCGGGGCGGGATAGCGCAGTGGTTAGCGCGTTCGGCTTCGTATCATTAGGTCCGGGGTTCGAGTCCCGCCAAGGGAGAACTGCAGTAGAGAATTGTTCTACACACAGTAAGGTTTGGGTGCAATGTTACACTGAAATTCCGCGAACCCATGTTTCTCTAGTTCCAGCCGGTGCTCGCAGGTTTCACCGCAATGCATAGCCACATGGCGTTGCGGGATTTCTCCTTGCCGTAATACTAGCAGCCGCGATATAAGTGAAATACTCTTGAAAGCGGCGTTAAACACCAACTCACCTCACCTCTAAAGAATACCAACATGTGTTCTTGATTTTTTGGGCCAAAAGAAACAACTTGCCTTCTTACGATCTACACTTTTCATACATTCCACATAAACCAGCCAGACTTAGTCGTCATGACTTTTTACTGGTACAATCACCCATCAAAACCAACCACTACACGCCTCTCCGTTGATGTTCACCTTCTCTTCATCCACCACAAGCTCATACTTGCAGAGGGTAATGCCTATATCTATCAATGATGTCACTTCCTGTCACATGGATAACATGATTAAAGCATAGAAGTGTCATGTAAGAACGTAAGTCTGAACATTAGTGAGGGAACGAAGGAAGTATGAGTTTTTTCCTTACCACCAGCGACTTTAAAACTTTCTTTCTTCAACAACCTTGAGACGTCATGGCGCCAGGTTATCCATGTGACGGAGAGTGGCATCATTGACAACTATGGACATTATGGACGTGGGAGCATAAACTGCACATAATTAATTCGCAGGTAAAGGTTGAATATGCTGCACATTAAGTCAATCAAATCATGTTTAGTAACATTCAACATAAGAATAGAAAAAACCCCCATAGATATGCCACTTATACCATATGTTATTGAAAATATTACCAACAGGAGAAAATTAAGGATATCGATAATGCATATAATCGAGTTGCTTTTACAGAATAAAAACGGGAACTACATCTGAAACATTCAATCAATGGGATCAGCATCTGTCCTCTATATTTCTATTGTACTACAGTCAAAATATGATGGAATAAACTAGAGGAATCGATAAAGACAAGTTCACAAGCAAAGCTAAACTTGTATATAAAGAGCTTTCCTTGGACTAAAAAGTACTGTAGACTAGTGGTAGAAACCAAACATAGCTTTTGTAAGAATGATATCAAGAAAGCTTACAACTTTGACAAATAAAATGCTTCCTCAACTTGTAACTACGGCAAATGTATGACGGTCTGGTCAACCAGCCATTTACTTTTAAGACTAATATAACAAGTTCTTGTTGATAAACCCTTGTTTCACTTTAACAGAAAACCCTCAATAGTGTAATGAAAGTAAACGATAAGGACTGATGTATTTATCTTTACCTGCCCACACTACCCCGACCTCCCCAAGATAAACTCATTCCTTGTGATTATCCCTTTAAAATTAGTTCACAACTATTTATTTTGAGCATCGGTCAAACTTTTTCCGGACACTTGAAGCTTGGCCATAACTTTTGATTGGTGAACCTTTAACCCTGGTAATGCAAGAGTCAGAGCCAGAGTCGCCGACGTACCAGAACCAAACTGATAGTTCCTTTTTATCCAAAACAATAATTCAAGATTTTGCAGAGCGAGCAATGCAATAACCTGTATCCCTGGATGAGATGTTCTGATTGATTGGTTCTCACACAGGCTAGATTGCACGTGCAGACCATGCAATCACGAATCTTTAGCAGTTTGAAGCGTGCCAATCATAGCTGCATCATGTACAGCTTAAAGTTTCCAGAATGTAGGAGGAAAAGTCGCACGTGCGTTTCATGCCAGATTTATTTTAATCGACCCTGTTCAAAGTTGCAAAGAATTCACTGGCGTGTATAGGTAGGGGACATTCCAAGATCGTGTGTTTTCTTTTCACACGCGAGGAGAAGAACACCCGGGCGAGTTCGGAACACATTAGAGTCAATGTTTTGCCACTTTTATCCTGGTAACAGGGTCCTTTATAATATAACTGGACTCATACAATGTGAGGGTGTCAGCTCTTCTCCCAATCTGTGACGCTGACTTGTACGTGGTACAACAAGTTCCGTTCCACCTGGAGGTGAGGTGAGTTAGGGTTTGACGCTGTTTCAAGAATATATCACGGCTGATAGTATTATTGCAGGGAGAAAACCAGCAACGACATGGTGACTATGCATTGCGGTGAAACCTGTGAGCATTAGCTTGAACCAGCGAACCATGGGTGGTACTGCCCTAGTGGATAATAAAGGCATGCACTGACTATAGGAGTTCATCACAGGCGCCAGAGCCTAAAAAACATGTACTAATAGATTACCTACCTATCTTTAAAACATATGAAAAGTTGGTTACTGTCGGCCATCTTAGATTTCGGCTCACATGTACCCATAAATGAAAGACTACGATTTTTACAAAGCGTAATTTGGCAAGGAAACCAGTTTAACCATTTCCGAGTTCATGGGTGAATCCAAGATGGCCGCCTGTGTCACACCTTGATTGGTAGATAGGTAGTATTTATATATGCTTTACACCGCATCGCTCGGATGGGTACCTCAAGTGATAGGACATGTGAAATCAAGGCTGCGTATATCATTTCAAAAGAATCAAGTTGATTATCAAGACCAAAGACATCGCGACATCCAATGCTTTTGTACAGGGGATCCCGAATTCACATTTTCACTTCTTATGTCCCCTATTGTCTTCATTATAAGATAGAGGGATACTCAAGGAACACCCAGTGTGCTATCACATATGCCAATCGTATATATGGAGTTATTTTATCGAAAATTACTGACTGTTATCGAAAATTACCGTTTAAATAATAGTCGACTCGGTTTGATATAGGCACGATATGAAGGTTAAAATGCCGATTTTTGATCGAAAATCGGACAATGCACCGCTGCTGGCGCGCGTTAACTAGTCAAACGTAATTTTTGGAAACTTTGGAAGCAGACTAAAATTTGGGTTGGTATGTTTTATAGGTCACATTAAAGTACTCTGCATGTAAACTTGGCGTGTGGTTCGGTTTTCATTGGAAACAATACATTATCATATATTTGGCGATTTGGGAGAAATATGCAAGTTGAGTGAAATTATTTGAACTTAAATCAGCACATATGATATTTTCGCACGTACTAAGGCCAAAAATACTATTTGAAAAACACTTTAAACCTTGAAAAGTAGCCTTTTAAGAGAAAATGGAATGTGGACAATGGTTAGCGTGTCTCGGTGTTGAGTGAGGAAGTGGAACAACAACAAAGACTGTGAGAAACAACAGTTTTAAACTGCTCTAACATTACAGTGACATATTATTAATTTGTCAAATATCTAAAATAAAATATTGAAAAATATTTATTTCACGAAGTTGTATAAGCATAGACCGTAGCTTCCAGCATGCTTTAGTCATAGCTAGTAGCACGTTTTTTTCAAATTTTATTTTTTTCCAATTTCCCATTTATAATGATAGTTTAAGTTATTTATATTTACTTTAGAGGGTAAAACATCTTTACACAAACCAACTATCCGTAGTGGTAATAACGATGTTGCGTATAAAGCAAACATTGCATGGCGGCCATTTGATTATGAACACATTTTATTATTTCGAATGACAAAAACTATTCCCATGGCTTTACGGAACCATGTACACTCGTTTTAAAACTTTTTTCCCGAAGAGAGAAGGATGCTTTCTATTGGTGACATTATTTTTCAAATACATTTCATAAACCTATTTCAGTAAAAAAACGTGCTACTGCCCCTTTAAGATAAACCAAAGACAGACTAACCATGACCTTATTTGGCAACCATTCAATGCGAGCCAAAATCTTGACAACTTTCCCCGTCATAGATATCGATGTATAACTGACCTAGCTAGAGTTCTTAATCGTGACCAAATGAGTCTACAGTGTTTCATGGCCATGGCGTGCATATATGTATATCTGTCATTGCAACAGACTAATGCGATTGTTATATTGACACGGGAACTGATAGAGTATGTTACGTTGAAAAGTGACCGAAACGTAATGTGGACACAGTAACTGGGGAGGGATGTTACGTTGACACAGTAACTGAAGTGACATGTAATGTTGGTTAAGTAACTAGGAGTTGATGTTACAGTAACTGTGGTGAGATGTGACGTTGACACAGTGACTGAAATGAAATGTAATATGGAATCAGTAACTGACGCGAAATGTAACTGACTGAGTGACTGAGGTGAACGTCACATCAACACGGCAACTGAGGCGAAATGTTATGTCGATACCATAACTGAGATGAAATGTAATGTTGACACAGGATCGTAGGTGGAATGTAACGTTGACGGAGTAACTGAAGTGAAATAATGCGTTGACACAGGAACTGAGAGGTGTTGTTACGTTGAAAAAGTGACCGAAATGAAATTAATATTACATTGACATAGTAACTGAGAGGGTATGTTACGTTGAGACAGTAACTGAGGTCGAATGTAATGTGGAAAGAGAAACTGAGGTGAAATATGATGTAGAGACAGTAACTGAGGCAAAAGTAACATTGACACAGTGCCTGAGGATAAATGTGATGTTGACACAGTAACTGAGGCAAAATGTCACAATGACGCGGTAACTGAGTTGAAATGTAACATTGACACAGTACCTTAGGTGAAATGTTATGCCGACACAGTAACTGAGGTGAAACGTCACATCAACACGGCAACTGAGGCGAAATGTTATGTCGACACCATAACTGAGATGAAATGTAATGTTGACACAGGATCGTAGGTGGAATGTAACGTCGATGGAGTAACTGAAGTGAAATAATGCGTTGACACAGGAACTGAGAGGGGTTGTTACGTTGAAAGTGACCGAAATGAAATTAAGATTACATTGACATAGTAACTGATAGGGTATGTTACGTTGAGACAATAACTGAGGTCAAATGTAATGTGGAAAGAGTAACTGAGGTGAAATATGATGTAGAGACAGTAACTGAGGTGAAATGTAATGTAGAAACAGTAATTGAGGCAAAAGTAACATTGACACAGTGCCTGAGGATAAATGTGATGTTGACACAGTAACTGAGGCAAAATGTCACAATGACGCGGTAACTGAGTTGAAATGTAATGTTGACTCAGTAACTGAGGTTAAATGTAATGTTTACAGAATACCTGAGGTGAACATGTAACATTGACACAGTACCTGAGGTGAAATGTTATGCCGACACAGTAACTGAGGTGAAACGTCACATCAACACAGCAACTGAGGCGAAATGTTATGTCGATACCATAACTGAGATGAAATGTAATTTTGGCACAGGATCGTAGGTGGAATGTAACGTTGACGGAGTAACTGAAGTGAAATAATGCGTTGACACAGGAACTGAGAAGGGTTGTTACGTTGAAAAAGTGACCGAAATGAAATTAATATTACATTGACATAGTAACTGAGAGGGTATGTTACGTTGAGACAGTAACTGAGGTTAAATATGATGTGGAAACAGTAATTGAGGTGAAATGTAATGTAGACACAGTAACTGAGGCGAAATGTCACAATGACGTGGTAACTGAGGCGAAATGTTATGTCGACACCATAACTGAGATGAAATGTAATGTTGACACAGGATCGTAGGTGGAATGTAACGCCGATGGAGTAACTGAAGTGAAATAATGCGTTGACACAGGAACTGAGAGGGGTTGTTACGTTGAAAGTGACCGAAATGAAATTAATATTACATTGACATAGTAACTGATAGGGTATGTTACGTTGAGACAATAACTGAGGTCAAATGTAATGTGGAAAGAGTAACTGAGGTGAAATATGATGTAGAGACAGTAACTGAGGTGAAATGTAATGTAGAAACAGTAATTGAGGCAAAAGTAACATTGACACAGTGCCTGAGGATAAATGTGATGTTGACACAGTAACTGAGGCAAAATGTCACAATGACGCGGTAACTGAGTTGAAATGTAATGTTGACTCAGTAACTGAGGTTAAATGTAATGTTTACAGAATACCTGAGGTGAACATGTAACATTGACACAGTACCTGAGGTGAAATGTTATGCCGACACAGTAACTGAGGTGAAACGTCACATCAACACAGCAACTGAGGCGAAATGTTATGTCGATACCATAACTGAGATGAAATGTAATTGGCACAGGATCGTAGGTGGAACGTAACGTTGACGGAGTAACTGAAGTGATATAATACGTTGACACAGGAACTGAGAGCGATTGTTATGTTGAAAGTGACCGAAATGAAGTTAATATTACATTGACATAGTAACTGATAGGGTATGTTACGTTGAGACAATAACTGAGGTCAAATGTAATGTGGAAAGAGTAACTGAGGTGAAATATGATGTTGAGACAGTAACTGAGGTGAAATGTAATGTAGAAACAGTAATTGAGGCAAAAGTAACATTGACACAGTGCCTGAGGATAAATGTGATGTTGACACAGTAACTGAGGCAAAATGTCACAATGACGCGGTAACTGAGTTGAAATGTAATGTTGACTCAGTAACTGAGGTTAAATGTAATGTTTACAGAATACCTGAGGTGAACATGTAACATTGACACAGTACCTGAGGTGAAATGTTATGCCGACACAGTAACTGAGGTGAAACGTCACATCAACACAGCAACTGAGGCGAAATGTTATGTCGATACCATAACTGAGATGAAATGTAATTTTGGCACAGGATCGTAGGTGGAATGTAACGTTGACGGAGTAACTGAAGTGAAATAATGCGTTGACACAGGAACTGAGAGGGGTTGTTACGTTGAAAAAGTGACCGAAATGAAATTAATATTACATTGACATAGTAACTGAGAGGGTATGTTACGTTGAGACAGTAACTGAGGTTAAAAATGATGTGGAAACAGTAATTGAGGTGAAATGTAATGTAGACACAGTAACTGAGGCGAAATGTCACAATGACGCGGTAACTGAGGTGAAATGTAATGTTTACAGAATACCTGAGGTGAACATGTAACATTGACACAGTACCTGAGGTGAAATGTTATGCCGACACAGTAACTAAGGCGAAACGCCACATCAACACGGCAACTGAGGCGAAATGTTATGTCGACACCATAACTGAGATGAAATGTAATGTTGACACAGGATCGTAGGTGGAATGTAACGTCGATGGAGTAACTGAAGTGAAATAATGCGTTGACACAGGAACTGAGAGGGGTTGTTACGTTGAAAGTGACCGAAATGAAATTAATATTACATTGACATAGTAACTGATAGGGTATGTTACGTTGAGACAATAACTGAGGTCAAATGTATTGTGGAAAGAGTAACTGTGGTGAAATATGATGTAGAGACAGTAATTGAGGTGAAATGTAATGTAGACACAGTAACTGAGGCGAAATGTCACAATGACGCGGTAACTGAGGTGAAATGTAATGTTTACAGAATACCTGAGGTGAACATGTAACATTGACACAGTACCTGAGGTGAAATGTTATGCCGACACAGTAACTGAGGTGAAACGTCACATCAACACAGCAACTGAGGCGAAATGTTATGTCGATACCATAACTGAGATGAAATGTAATTTTGGCACAGGATCGTAGGTGGAACGTAACGTTGACGGAGTAACTGAAGTGAAATAATACGTTGACACAGGAACTGAGAGCGATTGTTATGTTGAAAGTGACCGAAATGAAGTTAATATTACATTGACATAGTAACTGATAGGGTATGTTACGTTGAGACAATAACTGAGGTCAAATGTATTGTGGAAAGAGTAACTGTGGTGAAATATGATGTAGAGACAGTAACTGAGGTGAAATGTAATGTAGAAACAGTAATTGAGGCAAAAGTAACATTGACACAGTGCCTGAGGATAAATGTGATGTTGACACAGTAACTGAGGCAAAATGTCACAATGACGCGGTAACTGAGTTGAAATGTAATGTTGACACAGTAACTGAGGTTAAATGTAATGTTTACAGAATACCTGAGGTGAACATGTAACATTGACACAGTACCTGAGGTGAAATGTTATGCCGACACAGTAACTGAGGTGAAACGTCACATCAACACAGCAACTGAGGCGAAATGTTATGTCGATACCATAACTGAGATGAAATGTAATTTTGGCACAGGATCGTAGGTGGAACGTAACGTTGACGGAGTAACTGAAGTGAAATAATACGTTGACACAGGAACTGAGAGCGATTGTTATGTTGAAAGTGACCGAAATGAAGTTAATATTACATTGACATAGTAACTGATAGGGTATGTT
Organism: Gibbula magus; assembly: GCA_936450465.1. NCBI lineage: Eukaryota > Metazoa > Mollusca > Gastropoda > Trochida > Trochidae > Gibbula > Gibbula magus. The sequence continues at coordinate 18,629,050 of OW388302.1, forward strand.
ACGTTGAGACAATAACTGAGGTCAAATGTATTGTGGAAAGAGTAACTGTGGTGAAATATGATGTAGAGACAGTAACTGAGGTGAAATGTAATGTAGAAACAGTAATTGAGGCAAAAGTAACATTGACACAGTGCCTGAGGATAAATGTGATGTTGACACAGTAACTGAGGCAAAATGTCACAATGACGCGGTAACTGAGTTGAAATGTAATGTTGACTCAGTAACTGAGGTTAAATGTAATGTTTACAGAATACCTGAGGTGAACATGTAACATTGACACAGTACCTGAGGTGAAATGTTATGCCGACACAGTAACTGAGGTGAAACGTCACATCAACACAGCAGCTGAGGCGAAATGTTATGTCGATACCATAACTGAGATGAAATGTAATTTTGGCACAGGATCGTAGGTGGAATGTAACGTTGACGGAGTAACTGAAGTGAAATAATACGTTGACACAGGAACTGAGAGCGATTGTTATGTTGAAAGTGACCGAAATGAAGTTAATATTACATTGACATAGTAACTGATAGGGTATGTTACGTTGAGACAATAACTGAGGTCAAATGTAATGTGATAAGAGTAACTGAGGTGAAATATGATGTAGAGACAGTAACTGAGGTGAAATGTAATGTAGAAACAGTAATTGAGTCAAAAGTAACATTGACACAGTGCCTGAGGATAAATGAGATGTTGACACAGTAACTGAGGCGAAATGTCACAATGACGCGGTAACTGAGGTGAAATGTAATGTTGACTCAGTAACTGAGGTTAAATGTAATGTTTACAGAATACCTGAGGTGAACATGTAACATTGACACAGTACCTGAGGTGAAATGTTATGCCGACACAGTAACTGAGGCGAAACGTCACATCAACACGGCAACTGAGGCGAAATGTTATGTCGCCACCATAACTGAGATGAAATGTAATTTTGGCACAGGATCGTAGGTGGAACGTAACGTTGACGGAGTAACTGAAGTGAAATAATACGTTGACACAGGAACTGAGAGCGATTGTTATGTTGAAAGTGACCGAAATGAAGTTAATATTACATTGACATAGTAACTGATAGGGTATGTTACGTTGAGACAATAACTGAGGTCAAATGTAATGTGATAAGAGTAACTGAGGTGAAATATGATGTAGAGACAGTAACTGAGGTGAAATGTAATGTAGAAACAGTAATTGAGTCAAAAGTAACATTGACACAGTGCCTGAGGATAAATGAGATGTTGACACAGTAACTGAGGCGAAATGTCACAATGACGCGGTAACTGAGGTGAAATGTAATGTTGACTCAGTAACTGAGGTTAAATGTAATGTTTACAGAATACCTGAGGTGAACATGTAACATTGACACAGTACCTGAGGTGAAATGTTATGCCGACACAGTAACTGAGGCGAAACGTCACATCAACACGGCAACTGAGGCGAAATGTTATGTCGCCACCATAACTGAGATGAAATGTAATGTTGACACAGGATCGTAGGTGGAATGTAACGTCGATGGAGTAACTGAAGTGAAATAATGCGTTGACACAGGAACTGAGAGGGGTTGTTACGTTGAAAGTGACCGAAATGAAATCAATATTACATTGACATAGTAACTGATAGGGTATGTTACGTTGAGACAATAACTGAGGTCAAATGTAATGTGGAAAGAGTAACTGAGGTGAAATATGATGTGGAGACAGTAATTGAGGTGAAGTGTAATGTAGAGACAGTAATTGAGGCAAAAGTAACATTGACACAGTGCCTGAGGATAAATGTGATGTTGACACAGTAACTGAGGCAAAATGTCACAATGACGCGGTAACTGAGTTGAAATGTAATGTTGACTCAGTAACTGAGGTTAAATGTAATGTTTACAGAATACCTGAAGTGAACTTGTAACATTGACACAGTACCTGAGGTGAAATGTTATGCCGACACAGTAACTAGGTGAAACGTCACATCAACACAGCAACTGAGGCGAAATGTTATGTCGACACCATAACTGAGATGAAATGTTATTTTGGCACAGGATCGTAGGTGGAATGTAAGGTTGACGGAGTAACTGAAGTGAAATAATACGTTGACACAGGAACTGAGAGCGATTGTTACGTTGAAAGTGACCGAAATGAAATTAAGATTACATTGACATAGTAACTGATAGGGTATGTTACGTTGAGACAATAACTGAGGTCAAATGTAATGTGGAAAGAGTAACTGAGGTGAAATATGATGTAGAGACAGTAACTGAGGTCAAATGTAATGTGGAAAGAGTAACTGAGGTGAAATATGATGTAGAGACAGTAACTGAGGTGAAATGTAATGTAGAAACAGTAATTGAGGCAAAAGTAACATTGACACAGTGCCTGAGGATAAATGTGATGTTGACACAGTAACTGAGGCAAAATGTCACAATGACGCGGTAACTGAGTTGAAATGTAATGTTGACTCAGTAACTGAGGTTAAATGTAATGTTTACAGAATACCTGAGGTGAACATGTAACATTGACACAGTACCTGAGGTGAAATGTTATGCCGACACAGTAACTGAGGTGAAACGTCACATCAACACAGCAACTGAGGCGAAATGTTATGTCGATACCATAACTGAGATGAAATGTAATTTTGGCACAGGATCGTAGGTGGAATGTAACGTTGACGGAGTAACTGAAGTGAAATAATACGTTGACACAGGGACTGAGAGCGATTGTTATGTTGAAAGTGACCGAAATGAAGTTAATATTACATTGACATAGTAACTGATAGGGTATGTTACGTTGAGACAATAACTGAGGTCAAATGTAATGTGGAAAGAGTAACTGAGGTGAAATATGATGTAGAGACAGTAACTGAGGTGAAATGTAATGTAGAAACAGTAATTGAGGCAAAAGTAACATTGACACAGTGCCTGAGGATAAATGTGATGTTGACACAGTAACTGAGGCAAAATGTCACAATGACGCGGTAACTGAGTTGAAATGTAATGTTGACTCAGTAACTGAGGTTAAATGTAATGTTTACAGAATACCTGAGGTGAACATGTAACATTGACACAGTACCTGAGGTGAAATGTTATGCCGACACAGTAACTGAGGTGAAACGTCACATCAACACAGCAACTGAGGCGAAATGTTATGTCGATACCATAACTGAGATGAAATGTAATTTTGGCACAGGATCGTAGGTGGAATGTAACGTTGACGGAGTAACTGAAGTGAAATAATACGTTGACACAGGAACTGAGAGCGATTGTTATGTTGAAAGTGACCGAAATGAAGTTAATATTACATTGACATAGTAACTGATAGGGTATGTTACGTTGAGACAATAACTGAGGTCAAATGTAATGTGGAAAGAGTAACTGAGGTGAAATATGATGTAGAGACAGTAACTGAGGTGAAATATAATGTAGAAACAGTAATTGAGGCAAAAGTAACATTGACACAGTGCCTGAGGATAAATGAGATGTTGACACAGTAACTGAGGCGAAATGTCACAATGACGCGGTAACTGAGGTGAAATGAAATGTTGACTCAGTAACTGAGGGGAAATGTAATATTTACAGAATACCTGAGGTGAACATGTAACATTGACACAGTACCTGAGGTGAAATGTTATGCCGACACAGTAACTGAGGCGAAACGTCACATCAACACGGCAACTGAGGCGAAATGTTATTTCGACACCATAACTGAGATGAAATGTAATGTTGACACATGATCGTAGGTGGAATGTAACGTTGACGGAGTAACTGAAGTGAAATAATGCGTTGACACAGGAACTGAGAGGGGTTGTTACGTTGAAAAAGTGACCGAAATGAAATTAATATTACATTGACATAGTAACCGAGAGGGTATGTTACGTTGAGACAGTAACTGAGGTGAAATATGATGTGGAGACAGTAATTGAGGTGAAATGTAATGTAGACACAGTAACTGAGGCGAAATGTCACAATGACGCGGTAACTGAGGTGAAATGTAATGTTTACAGAATACCTGAGGTGAACATGTAACATTGACACAGTACCTGAGGTGAAATGTTATGCCGACACAGTAACTGAGGCGAAACGTCACATCAACACGGCAACTGAGGCGAAATGTTATGTCGACACCATAACTGAGATGAAATGTAATGTTGACACAGGATCGTAGGTGGAATGTAACGTTGACGGAGTAACTGAAGTGAAATAATACGTTGACACAGGAACTGAGAGCGATTGTTATGTTGAAAGTGACCGAAATGAAGTTAATATTACATTGACACAGTACCTGAGGTGAAATGTTATGCCGACACAGTAACTGAGGTGAAACGTCACATCAACACAGCAACTGAGGCGAAATGTTATGTCGATACCATAACTGAGATGAAATGTAATTTTGGCACAGGATCGTAGGTGGAATGTAACGTTGACGGAGTAACTGAAGTGAAATAATACGTTGACACAGGAACTGAGAGCGATTGTTATGTTGAAAGTGACCGAAATGAAGTTAATATTACATTGACATAGTAACTGATAGGGTGTGTTACGTTGAGACAATAACTGAGGTCAAATGTAATGTGGAAAGAGTAACTGAGGTGAAATATGATGTAGAGACAGTAACTGAGGTGAAATGTAATGTAGAAACAGTAATTGAGGCAAAAGTAACATTGACACAGTGCCTGAGGATAAATGTGATGTTGACACAGTAACTGAGGCAAAATGTCACAATGACGCGGTAACTGAGTTGAAATGTAATGTTGACTCAGTAACTGAGGTTAAATGTAATGTTTACAGAATACCTGAGGTGAACATGTAACATTGACACAGTACCTGAGGTGAAATGTTATGCCGACACAGTAACTGAGGTGAAACGTCACATCAACACAGCAACTGAGGCGAAATGTTATGTCGATACCATAACTGAGATGAAATGTAATTTTGGCACAGGATCGTAGGTGGAATGTAACGTTGACGGAGTAACTGAAGTGAAATAATACGTTGACACAGGAACTGAGAGCGATTGTTATGTTGAAAGTGACCGAAATGAAGTTAATATTACATTGACATAGTAACTGATAGGGTATGTTACGTTGAGACAATAACTGAGGTCAAATGTAATGTGGAAAGAGTAACTGAGGTGAAATATGATGTAGAGACAGTAACTGAGGTGAAATATAATGTAGAAACAGTAATTGAGGCAAAAGTAACATTGACACAGTGCCTGAGGATAAATGAGATGTTGACACAGTAACTGAGGCGAAATGTCACAATGACGCGGTAACTGAGGTGAAATGAAATGTTGACTCAGTAACTGAGGGGAAATGTAATATTTACAGAATACCTGAGGTGAACATGTAACATTGACACAGTACCTGAGGTGAAATGTTATGCCGACACAGTAACTGAGGCGAAACGTCACATCAACACGGCAACTGAGGCGAAATGTTATTTCGACACCATAACTGAGATGAAATGTAATGTTGACACAGGATCGTAGGTGGAATGTAACGTTGACGGAGTAACTGAAGTGAAATAATGCGTTGACACAGGAACTGAGAGGGGTTGTTACGTTGAAAAAGTGACCGAAATGAAATTAATATTACATTGACATAGTAACTGAGAGGGTATGTTACGTTGAGACAGTAACTGAGGTGAAATATGATGTGGAGACAGTAATTGAGGTGAAATGTAATGTAGACACAGTAACTGAGGCGAAATGTCACAATGACGCGGTAACTGAGGTGAAATGTAATGTTTACAGAATACCTGAGGTGAACATGTAACATTGACACAGTACCTGAGGTGAAATGTTATGCCGACACAGTAACTGAGGCGAAACGTCACATCAACACGGCAACTGAGGCGAAATGTTATGTCGACACCATAACTGAGATGAAATGTAATGTTGACACAGGATCGTAGGTGGAATGTAACGTTGACGGAGTAACTGAAGTGAAATAATACGTTGACACAGGAACTGAGAGCGATTGTTATGTTGAAAGTGACCGAAATGAAGTTAATATTACATTGACACAGTAACTGAGGTGAAATGTTATGCCGACACAGTAACTGAGGTGAAACGTCACATCAACACAGCAACTGAGGCGAAATGTTATGTCGATACCATAACTGAGATGAAATGTAATTTTGGCACAGGATCGTAGGTGGAATGTAACGTTGACGGAGTAACTGAAGTGAAATAATACGTTGACACAGGAACTGAGAGCGATTGTTATGTTGAATGTGACCGAAATGAAGTTAATATTACATTGACATAGTAACTGATAGGGTATGTTACGTTGAGACAATAACTGAGGTCAAATGTAATGTGGAAAGAGTAACTGAGGTGAAATATGATGTAGAGACAGTAACTGAGGTGAAATGTAATGTAGAAACAGTAATTGAGTCAAAAGTAACATTGACACAGTGCCTGAGGATAAATGAGATGTTGACACAGTAACTGAGGCGAAATGTCACAATGACGCGGTAACTGAGGTGAAATGTAATGTTGACTCAGTAACTGAGGGGAAATGTAATATTTACAGAATACCTGAGGTGAACATGTAACATTGACACAGTACCTGAGGTGAAATGTTATGCCGACACAGTAACTGAGACGAAACGTCACATCAACACGGCAACTGAGGCGAAATGTTATGTCGACACCATAACTGAGATGAAATGTAATGTTGACACAGGATCGTAGGTGGAATGTAACGTTGACGGAGTAACTGAAGTGAAATAATGCGTTGACACAGGAACTGAGAGGGGTTGTTACCTTGAAAGTGACCGAAATGAAATTAATATTACATTGACATAGTAACTGATAGGGTATGTTACGTTGAGACAATAACTGAGGTCAAATGTAATGTGGAAAGAGTAACTGAGGTGAAATATGATGTAGAGACAGTAACTGAGGTGAAATGTAATGTAGAAACAGTAATTGAGGCAAAAGTAACATTGACACAGTGCCTGAGGATAAATGTGATGTTGACACAGTAACTGAGGCAAAATGTGACAATGACGCGGTAACTGAGTTGAAATGTAATGTTGACTCAGTAACTGAGGGGAAATGTAATATTTACAGAATACCTGAGGTGAACATGTAACATTAACACAGTACCTGAGGTGAAATGTTATGCCGACACAATAACTGAGGCGAAACGTCACATCAACATGGCAACTGAGGCAAAATTTTATGTCGACACCATGACTGAGATGAAATGTAATTTTGGCACAGGATCGTATGTGGAATGTAACGTTGACGGAGTAACTGAAGTGAAATAATACGTTGACACAGGAACTGAGAGCGATTGTTATGTTGAAAGTGACCGAAATGAAGTTAATATTACATTGACATAGTAACTGATAGGGTATGTTACGTTGAGACAATAACTGAGGTGAAATGTAATGTGGAAAGAGTAACTGAGGTGAAATATGATGTAGAGACAGTAACTGAGGATAAATGTGATGTTGACACAGTAACTGAGGCAAAATGTCACAATGACGCGGTAACTGAGGTGAAATGTAATGTTTACTCAGTAACTGAGGGGAAATGTAATATTTACAGAATACCTGAGGTGAACATGTAACATCGACACAGTACCTGAGGTGAAATGTTATGCCGACACAGTAACTGAGGTGAAACGTCACATCAACACGGCAACTGAGGCGAAATGTTATGTCGACACCATAACTGAGATGAAATGTAATGTTGACACAGGATCGTAGGTGGAATGTAACGTTGACGGAGTAACTGAAATGAAATAATACGTTGACACAGGAACTGAGAGCGGTTGTTACGTTGAAAAAGTGACCGAAATGAAATTAATATTACATTGACATAGTAACTGATAGGGTATGTTACGTTGAGACAATAACTGAGGTGAAATGTAATGTAGAAACAGTAATTGAGGCAAAAGTAACAGTGACACAGTGACTGAGGATAAATGTGATGTTGACACAGTAACTGAGGCGAAATGTCACAATGACGCGGTAACTGAGGTGAAATGTAATGTTGACTCAGTTACTGAGGGGAAATGTAATATTTACAGAATACCTGAGGTGAACATGTAACATTGACACAGTACCTGAGGTGAAATGTTATGCCGACACAGTAACTGAGGCGAAACGTCACATCAACACGGCAACTGAGGCGAAATGTTATTTCGACACCATAACTGAGATGAAATGTAATGTTGACACATGATCGTAGGTGGAATGTAACGTTGACGGAGTAACTGAAGTGAAATAATGCGTTGACACAGGAACTGAGAGGGGTTGTTACGTTGAAAAAGTGACCGAAATGAAATTAATATTACATTGACATAGTAACTGAGAGGGTATGTTACGTTGAGACAGTAACTGAGGTGAAATATGATGTGGAGACAGTAATTGAGGTGAAATGTAATGTAGACACAGTAACTGAGGCGAAATGTCACAATGACGCGGTAACTGAGGTGAAATGTAATGTTTACAGAATACCTGAGGTGAACATGTAACATTGACACAGTACCTGAGGTGAAATGTTATGCCGACACAGTAACTGAGGCGAAACGTCACATCAACACGGCAACTGAGGCGAAATGTTATGTCGACACCATAACTGAGATGAAATGTAATGTTGACACAGGATCGTAGGTGGAATGTAACGTTGACGGAGTAACTGAAGTGAAATAATACGTTGACACAGGAACTGAGAGCGATTGTTATGTTGAAAGTGACCGAAATGAAGTTAATATTACATTGACACAGTACCTGAGGTGAAATGTTATGCCGACACAGTAACTGAGGTGAAACGTCACATCAACACAGCAACTGAGGCGAAATGTTATGTCGATACCATAACTGAGATGAAATGTAATTTTGGCACAGGATCGTAGGTGGAATGTAACGTTGACGGAGTAACTGAAGTGAAATAATACGTTGACACAGGAACTGAGAGCGATTGTTATGTTGAAAGTGACCGAAATGAAGTTAATATTACATTGACATAGTAACTGATAGGGTATGTTACGTTGAGACAATAACTGAGGTCAAATGTAATGTGGAAAGAGTAACTGAGGTGAAATATGATGTAGAGACAGTAACTGAGGTGAAATGTAATGTAGAAACAGTAATTGAGTCAAAAGTAACATTGACACAGTGCCTGAGGATAAATGAGATGTTGACACAGTAACTGAGGCGAAATGTCACAATGACGCGGTAACTGAGGTGAAATGTAATGTTGACTCAGTAACTGAGGGGAAATGTAATATTTACAGAATACCTGAGGTGAACATGTAACATTGACACAGTACCTGAGGTGAAATGTTATGCCGACACAGTAACTGAGACGAAACGTCACATCAACACGGCAACTGAGGCGAAATGTTATGTCGACACCATAACTGAGATGAAATGTAATGTTGACACAGGATCGTAGGTGGAATGTAACGTTGACGGAGTAACTGAAGTGAAATAATGCGTTGACACAGGAACTGAGAGGGGTTGTTACCTTGAAAGTGACCGAAATGAAATTAATATTACATTGACATAGTAACTGATAGGGTATGTTACGTTGAGACAATAACTGAGGTCAAATGTAATGTGGAAAGAGTAACTGAGGTGAAATATGATGTAGAGACAGTAACTGAGGTGAAATGTAATGTAGAAACAGTAATTGAGGCAAAAGTAACATTGACACAGTGCCTGAGGATAAATGTGATGTTGACACAGTAACTGAGGCAAAATGTGACAATGACGCGGTAACTGAGTTGAAATGTAATGTTGACTCAGTAACTGAGGGGAAATGTAATATTTACAGAATACCTGAGGTGAACATGTAACATTAACACAGTACCTGAGGTGAAATGTTATGCCGACACAATAACTGAGGCGAAACGTCACATCAACATGGCAACTGAGGCAAAATTTTATGTCGACACCATGACTGAGATGAAATGTAATTTTGGCACAGGATCGTATGTGGAATGTAACGTTGACGGAGTAACTGAAGTGAAATAATACGTTGACACAGGAACTGAGAGCGATTGTTATGTTGAAAGTGACCGAAATGAAGTTAATATTACATTGACATAGTAACTGATAGGGTATGTTACGTTGAGACAATAACTGAGGTGAAATGTAATGTGGAAAGAGTAACTGAGGTGAAATATGATGTAGAGACAGTAACTGAGGATAAATGTGATGTTGACACAGTAACTGAGGCAAAATGTCACAATGACGCGGTAACTGAGGTGAAATGTAATGTTTACTCAGTAACTGAGGGGAAATGTAATATTTACAGAATACCTGAGGTGAACATGTAACATCGACACAGTACCTGAGGTGAAATGTTATGCCGACACAGTAACTGAGGTGAAACGTCACATCAACACGGCAACTGAGGCGAAATGTTATGTCGACACCATAACTGAGATGAAATGTAATGTTGACACAGGATCGTAGGTGGAATGTAACGTTGACGGAGTAACTGAAATGAAATAATACGTTGACACAGGAACTGAGAGCGGTTGTTACGTTGAAAAAGTGACCGAAATGAAATTAATATTACATTGACATAGTAACTGATAGGGTATGTTACGTTGAGACAATAACTGAGGTGAAATGTAATGTAGAAACAGTAATTGAGTCAAAAGTAACAGTGACACAGTGACTGAGGATAAATGTGATGTTGACACAGTAACTGAGGCGAAATGTCACAATGACGCGGTAACTGAGGTGAAATGTAATGTTGACTCAGTTACTGAGGGGAAATGTAATATTTACAGAATACCTGAGGTGAACATGTAACATTGACACAGTACCTGAGGTGAAATGTTATGCCGACACAATAACTGAGGCGAAACGTCACATCAACATGTCAACTGAGGCGAAATGATATGTCGACACCATAACTGAGATGAAATGTAATGTTGACACAGGATCGTAGGTGGAATATAACGTTGACGGAGTAACTGAAGTGAAATAATACGTTGACACAGGAACTGACAAGGGTTATAACGTTGAAAAAGTGACCGAAATGAAATTAATATTACATTGACATAGTAACTGAGAGGGTATGTTACGTTGAGACAGTAACTGAGGTGAAATGTAATGTGGAAAGAGTAACTGAGGTGAAATATGATGTGGAGACAGTAACTGAGGTGAAATGAAATGTGGGACAGTAATTGAGGCAAAGGTAACATTGACACAGTGCCTGAGGATAAATGTGATGTTGACCTCACCTGTAACTGTTTGTTGTGTTTGGGTGTGTTTTGTCGAGGTGTTTTATGTTCTGGTATTTCTGCGTTTTTTAGCTGTTTGTTTTGGCTGTTTATACTTAACATTTATTGTTGTTCTGAGTTATCAATTCGCAACGTTGTCAAGAAGTTGAGCATATACATTTGACAATTAAAAACTGAACATTCCGACATCAACACCGAATGGTCAATCGTTGGCAAGAACACACCATATTCAAACACCAACAAGAGATGCAATACTTTATAAATCACGCATGACAACCATTTTGAATGGATAAACATATGTAGGAACAACGTCGGGACAGGACGGTACAGTTGTAATATATACTTCAGATTGTAAACATTTCGGAAAAATTGCGCCAAACGTCCTTATGGAGAAATGCCGCATGAACACAGAAAATCTACATGAATTTTTCGCTTAATGTATGTTGTATTAAGTCGAATACACAACTTTAGGTATCAGAGGTATATCATGCACAGATTGATCGAAGCTGGAAATCGAAGATGTCAACAAAATTAAAAACTGCACACTTTGATGGTAGTTGTTCTATCACTGTCCTGGTTTGTCGAATATTATTCAAAATAACTGTTTTGAAAATTTTATATTGTATTACATGAAAAAGTGCAACGTCAATTGTAGGCCTATTCACATTTCCAAATAATATATCTGTGATCCACACACGTCTAACAATAATATACTATCCGATCATACGAGTATCTAAAAAGGTTTATTACCCATATTGTTGAAAATAACCGAGTTAATATGATTGATATGAGCACATGTGCACATATCACGTTTGCCTAGCAACCATTGTCTCACCGCAACCTCCCGTATTGTGTCGTTTGTGGCGTCATACAACGATTGTTCTTGACGTCACTGTAGCTTGCCGTCGCAAGAGAAGTGGGCCGTTTCCTGGCTATCTTTACGCGAATAAAAAAGGAATAAAATGGGTAATAAAGACATTATTACACTCGAAAGTGTGTCATATGACTTTTACAAAACTTGTGCAAATGTGTGTATAACCCTCGCTCTCGCTCGGGCAATACAAAATTCACACTCGTTTCGTAAAAGTCATATGACACATTTCCTCGGGTAATAATCTCTATCTTCAGACCACAGGAATATGAGTTGTTCTTAATATGCAATAATTCGTATTACATCTAACATCGAACAGTATCACTTGCATCTAGTAAATGTACAGACGATGGGTAAACGAGATACGTTATTGCATTACATGTGATGCTAGTTTGTCTAATTAGTGACAATGATCGGTTGTGACCTGACATTAACTAATAAACAGCTTCAGCAGTGATCTTTCTCTTCTCAATGTCAGCATTAAAGCTTGGTGATTGATAATATATAGTAAGTCTTACAATTTCTTTATACGTGAACTACACTTTAAAAAACACCTCGTCACTTACTTATAATGTACATATAAACAGATTTAATCAATAAGTACACTCGCCGCTAATGGCTGCAATACTACCGAAGCGGCGTTTAACAATAACTCACTCACTCACAATACAATACAATACAATACAATACAAAGGAAGTTAAGAATGCCCAATATCTTATTGTATCATGTATAAAAGTATTTACATCTCTCTATATCAATAGTCAAAAGGAGGACAGACGCCATATTGGTTTCTTTAACAAACTTCCGACTCGTCTACATTCGTGGCTTCTCAAAACATACATCATGGCTTCTGAAAGAACTTACAATTCATTCCTTATTAGGGTTTATAATAATCTAGAATGGGCAAAACGTTTAGTGAACGAATTAATTTTTCTCTAAAAATACACCGATAAATAGATTCTACCGGTATCCTGCCATTAGTTACACGTGCCATTTGTTACACACAAGAAAATTCCCAGTTGTTACACACTCAGCTTGGGAGGTAATCACCTACATACCTGTAACAATAATGAACTAGTCCAATCTCCTCATTAGATGAAAGATCCATGAACAAGGATTGGAAAACTGATTACTCACGGCAAAAGAGGGGTTAATTCTTTTCCTTTTTTTTTATAGAAAGGGGCAGCAGCACGTTTTTTTTATAAATTCAATTTTTTAATTTTTTTAATTCCCATTTATAATGATAGTTTCTGTCATTTATATTTACTTTAGAGGGTACAACATCCAATAACACAAACCAATTATCCGTAGTTGTAGGGTAGAGCGGGGTCAATTGTAAGACGGGGCAATTGTAACAGGGGCGATTACTCTTTAAGTTTACGTTCAAACATAGGCTAAGATATATGGAATTCCCCCCTTGATCTCCTGGTTGTAAGTAAATGGGTGTTGTTCAACAGTTTTCACATCGTGCGATCAAAAAGGTAAAAAAAAGATTTGAATTGTTTTTATCCGAATTGTGTTGTTAATAAGATTTGTTAAGATTGATAATTTATATGATATTTATGACATTATGTAATATCTTGAAGCAGAAATTGTAGAAATACCGTAAGTAGTTAAACTGTGACGTGACGTGAAACATGGCTACTAACGTTGGGTGTAGTTCTAACACCATGTTACAATTGCCCCATGCAATATTAATTGATATTATACGTGGCCCTTCTGTTTATACATACTCATTTCTTGCATTCAATTGAATCCAGAATACGCCTACCCCGAATGCCAAAGTTCTGCCTTGCTATTTCCAAAACAAATTTAGAGACTAAAAAAAAGGAAAAAAGAAGAAGTTCAAAGAATAAATATATCTCGATACAGTGAAGAGGAGATATAAGTTTACCCTGGCTGGGAATAATCTCAATCCAGCAATTCACAGAGCAATTCAAATTGACTCTCTATTTGGTAATCTGATCTTATTCTGAAAAGGGTGCAAGGTAACTCATATTCGCCAGCAGTGCACACAAAGCATTTTACAAAAATAATACGGCAAAGGTAGCGATCTGTATTGAGTTTCACATTGCTGGGTATGATGGTATGCGTTCTCTTTCTAACGGGTTTGGACCATTCCATTCTTCATTGATAGGTAAGAGGTAGTTACCTGTGTGTGCAATGGCCTGTGTAATTATGTGTATTGTAGTGTGTGACAAATGGCACGTGTAACAGTTGGGACACAACCATTCTACCTGAACAAATACCGTAATAAAGATAGACAGCAGCGCTGTAACTATAAGGGCTTGAATGCCCCTTCGCGCACTCGAGATACAAGTAAAAAAGAATTTTAAACCTTGAGATATGTGTCATATGTGCATAATACACATGTATGATCATAAAATTTATATTTTCTAGGAATTGTAATAGTTGGTTCATTTATCTATTTTGGATTATCCCAGAGTAGGCCTACATGGTAAACACATTTGATTTATTATGAAACATGATAAACATTAACAGGTATGATATTTCAGCAAGAATTGGAAATCAAGATCGCAGCACTCTATGAACTGGCGCGTTTCTAAAATAGTGACTGGATACCAACACATAGAAAATATCTATTGAAACAAATCGTATTCATTCAAGAAAACGTTATCCAAATTGGAAAACCCCTCTCCAGACAATCACATGATTGATATCATAAGAACATACAACAAGAGACTGACAGGAAGGTCACAAAGATAGAGAAAACTTTAGCTTGACAGATATAGATATGTTCAAATTTGAAATCATTATAATAGGTGTAACATGGTTACATACATACATTCATACATACATTTCAATAGTACACATTCTTGATTTTTTTTCGGGCTGAGTCCCTTGCGGGATTCGAACCCACGCCGTCAGAGTAAGGTAACTATCGCCACCACTGACCATACCAACAGCTTACCACACGACCACGGGGCCTCGAAAAAAATCGATGTCCTACAATCGATAGTTAAGCTGATTTTACATTCAGTACCCCTCTGATAGATGTTAATTGGCGCAGCTCCCAAAGTTGAATGCATTAGAAATACATACGATTTAGATAGTGAACATATATAACATACTTACATTTGTTATAGCACTACCTTCAATAGTACACATTTTTTTTTTGGGCTGAGTCCCTTGCGGGATTCGAACCCACACCCTCAGAGTAAGGCAACTATCGCCAGCACTGACCGTACCAACAGCCCACCACACGACCACGGGACCTCGACAGAAAAGGGTGTGGGTTCGAATCCCCCAAAGGACACGTGTTTATGGTTTCCACTGTTTGAATATGCCTGAAGATAATCCACTTTCCCGCAATCCGATGTCGTTGTATTTAGTGGAACCTGTCCTCAAGTATCAGATGATATATCCACCATCTAAAATTTAATATCCACAACAAACCGACCATTACTTTATTGTGTCATTTACATGAAAACGTCGTGAAATATAGGTTGTATAATATCTATGATGCGGTTGAATGCACTGCTTAAATACTTACTCAATATTTATTAAATGGCCACATCATATACGTTTTCATGTGCACACTACATGGCGTACCAGTAATAAACTACACAAAACGTTGAAAAGTATGGACATATTAAATGTATACTTACAGCTGAAATGACAATGAACAGAATGTTTGGTAACATTGAATACGTTATTACTATACGCCTCTTGGTATCAGTGCAGCTAATAGTGGTGTGTTATTTTAGTTTGACTTAAAGGGGCAGTAGGACGTTTTTTCGCTCAAATAAGTCGATGAAATGTATTTGAAAAATAATTTCACCAATAGTAAAACATCCTTCTCTCTTCGGAAAATAAAGTTTAAAATGAGTGTACATGTTTCGGTAAAGCCATGGGAATCGTTTTTGTAATACAAAATAATAAATTGTGTTCACAATAAAATGACCGCCATGCAATTTTTGCTTTATACGCAACATAGTTTTTACCACTACAGATAATTGGATTGTGTAATAAGATGTTTTAACCTCTAAAGTTAATTTAAATGACATAAACTATCATTATAAATGGGAAATTTGAAAAAATAGATTTTGTAAAAAAACGTGCTACTGCCCCTTTAAGCGAGTTGAAGAGTTAGGATGACACATGATAACATCGATGTAGAAAATGCAAATAAGCGTATTTTAGTTACACAGGTCTGAAGAAATAACTTCTGAGACAAGACAAGGGAGCTTAATTACTGTCTGGCGAGAATGTCGCAGATTACATATACCATACCGTCAATAATAAGGTAGATAATTGAGACTGATATATATGTGGTAGACAAAGAAAGTTATAATGGTTCGTTAAATCTAACTACATGTAGGCCATTAAGATCTATCGGAAATATGTATTCATGAGAACATTTCTGAATTCAGCATTTTTTGTCAGAAACTGCACATTATCCATAAATATATTATATATTTAAAAAAGTGGTTTCAGACTTTCTCATGAATGGAACGTGGAATGGAAGCGTTAAAGATCCACACTGTTTAGTACTGGATGTGACCATTGCGGGACCCGTAATTCTGCAATGTGTTTTGGAACAATTCTTATCGTTGCCCAATATGGCGGCGGCACGCATGTCAGATGATGAAGATGTTCAAACGTCACAGAGATTTATTACACATTTCATACGGATTATAACGGTGTTAACACGCCTCATTCATGTTGAATAATTTTTGTTTTCAAATTCGTCCTTATGCAAAATAACAAAATATAATTTCAGTATTTTTGTTTATTAATGTAGCGATATGTAATAAGTGATGTAGTTGCGTTATTGACACTCTAACTTAGATACATATTAAATAAGAGGGGAAATCTGCACGACTGAACTATAGCCGGGGTAATATGTTTTTAAATTGAGAACCAAACAACACATGTACACACGGCCATGGTGAGTTGATCAAAGTTCTATAGTTCCAATACTTTCATTTGAAATTGGGAAAGATATTTCCATATTTTTATCCGAAGTGATTTCAACATTATTTTATTTCCACAAACATATGAATTAACCATCAAAAACTACATGTAATATAAAATGCAAGGCCTTTTATAGAACATGCTAGGAAAATGGTAGTGGTTTTACACTGAATCTAAGTAATTGTAAATGTATACGAATATAGATTTAAAGATAGCACGAATATGTTCTTCTAAAAAGTGTAAACCAGTAACATTGATGAAAATTATAGGATTTTCTTAGTTGTAATGAAACTATATTATTAGCAAAATTAAGTCACCATGGGAAATATTGACGCAGTAGTTTGCAAGCTATAGACACTCTTCAAACACAAAATCAAGCACAACAAAAACAATTAACTAATAATGGCGTTTATAATATACCAAAAATTGCATGATCTTTTTTATTTTTGAATTGTCAGTTATTTATTTCAAAAAATATTGTAGCTTATAAGATAACATAACACTCCACTCGATTGGGAAAAGAACAAATCTAAAATCAGCGGTTTAATATCGAAACATGCTCCTAAAACTCCGAAATTACTCCCTACGGACGCACAAATACCCATTCTATCGGAAACGTGTAATGTCAAAACGTTCTTATTAAGTTTTAAAGGAATTATCAACGAAAATCGACAAATCGCCTAAGGATTTCATTAAGCAACTCCTGTGTATGACGTCACATCGCTAACGAAGGTTATGCTACACTGAGGGGCCTCGGCAAACTGTTTCAAGAATGAGATAATGAGCAGGTTAAATTTACTCACTTTGAAGGGCTATATATTGATGAGTAGGTGACGCTTCGAAATAATCGTTTGTGTTTTGCTTACTTGAAAGTATTGTCTATATGAATACACGAATTAACATCGAAAAAACAGAGAGATGATATTATCTTTAACATATGTGATCACCGACAGTCAAAATTCAAACTGGAAATATATCCACTAAACAATAACAATGTATCGTGTTTGTGGTAAACAGGCATATACAGGAGGTTTAGAAATAATATCAAGTTGCTTACTAATCGATGATGAAACGGAATCAATAGTGAATCAATCGAAGTTTTCATTGTGATTTCTGACAGGTTTTACATAATACGTACTGATTGAGATATGTATTACATGCAATCTGTCACACAACAACCGTTGATCCGGATACAGTTTTACATATAAAACTGTTTTCTTTCAATGAAATTGGGGTAAATATTTTAGGGGTAACGCTGATTTTCAGGCATTGTCCTTTGCAGAAGCCAAATGTCTTCAATTAACCGCCCGACGAATGATTATCTTAATCTCAGTCGTGTTTCGTTATATAACCAATCTGTAAATTAAAAACAATCATTACAAATTTAACAAATGTAGGATCTATGCGTACTTCGGCTATCTAAATCTAACATTAATTATCTACAGAAGGACGGTATTCTTCTTAATTTTGTTTACAACACTTAAAATCAATATGGTTGTACTGTCACATCGTGTTTATGATATCATTTGACAAAATAACGTGTCCTGGTTTGAAAGAAAGACGTGTAAAGCGTTTAAAAATAAATCTAGTCGATAGCTCATTCGATCGCCATATTTGTTGAAATTTCAAGGGGAGATTCTAAAGTGACGTCACTTAGAAACGAAGTGATAATTGACCGTCGTCAGAGGCCCGCTCATTTCTGATGACAGGGCAGTTTCAAGATAATTCCGTCTATTTTACCTATAATAGTACTTAATACACACACTCACATTAAGGCACACAATACTGACAGACGGTTTTCTTAATTGTTTTGAATACATTACAATATATTGTGCACTTATTGTAGATAGCTGTAAGAAGACAATGATTCAAAGGAAACTTTTCACTTTTAAATCAGTTATGTGTATGTTTTAGGCTTCAAATTGAATTAAGATCATTTCAGATTTGCATCTTTTCATATATTCTGGATACATTGTTTTAATTATTTTAAAGTTCATAAACGCTTTTGCATGGAAAAGGTTTGATATGTTTTATCATTATGTCTGACATTGATGATGCCAGTTCTTCACTGGAATATTTATTTAACTATTGGTATAGGTATTACAATGGTAATTTCTAAAACTCAATGTCTAAAAGACACACTTATTGTTGGCTTTAAAACAACATTTAGAGAAGACAATCGAATGTGTATCAACATAAACGTAATATATAAAACAATGATTAAACAAAATTAAAAACTTTTCAAAATAACATTGAAATTCTCACAGGTTCCCAGCGTACATTTGATAATTTGAAAGTGACGTCACAAAATTCATTTCGTTTGTTATATACAGTTATAGTATGGTGAAAGACACAGCAGTTGTATCCTGTTGATATATTATTGTTACATTTATTGAGATTAATAAAGATTCAATACACGTACAGTGCATGAATATTAATAAAATGCGGCTCTGCATAGATAACAAAAGTAACAGAAAACCAAAACGTGTATTCGTAACGACAAACGAATGAAAATGAAAAGTGACCTCGAAAAATGACTCATGTTTTCCGATTATGACATTCTCTGTCTGTTTCAACTGTGATATCTTATGGATCGATGTCCAACAGTAGATTAATGCATTTGTCCCTGTTCGATTCACAAGATTAAATGGCACATATCTCTCCCATATTCGACAGATGTAGGTCGACAGTGGTAGTCTTTGTAAAAGCACCGCCTGAAAGTTACAATATGCTCTTGTTTTTGACGACTGACTGTAGTTTGTGTTATACTGGAAGCCAAACATAATTGCACATACATGCTAATAGACAGTCTCAGGCTTCAAATGATGTGCCCGGATTTTCCTTACGAAGGCGCAAAAGAATGGCGCATAGAAACAGCGTTAACGTTACTTTGCGCACGTCACCATTATTGATGCCGAGGAACTACGAGTGAGAGTTTCGATAAACTGTACCTTAGGTGAAAGGCCTCACCATTCATTGATAGCAATTGACTTCATTACTTTACTTTTGAACTTATGAGCTGTCTTTGATATTTTTGTGTTGCAAATATACGTGTGCGCAGTGTTGATCTATTTGCATTCGCATTTCACTTCATGAAATTCAACGCTTTTTATCACTTTATTTCTTGTTGTAGGCACCACAAGTATATATAAAGTATATTTTCAATATGGAGTATTTGGTACAATTTGTCGAATTGACAAGACATATACATTTTTTTATATACATTCCAGTTTCAATATGACAAAAGCTGGAAATTTTTTTTTTATGTGAAAAGGCTGTGGCATGAAGACCAGAAGGATATGAATTGTTCATATCTACAATCAGTATAGAGAAGCTGTTTACTGACATCTTATGGTTCTATGTGAGGACTGGGGTAATGACATTTACCAGCCTTCTCATGGCTCTATGGAGAGGACGTGGGTAATGACATATACTACGCCTTCTCATCAATTACTTTCTTGCATATTTTCTTTTCTTTAGCACTATGAGCATACGTACTGTGAAGTTTGACTTTATGTAAATGGTCACATTATTATTGGTAGTGATTGCACCATAAAATATGCAAGCGGACAATCGAAAACCTATACACTCTGAACAGGATTTGACTTGTGAATATTCGATGGTACCATACTTCACTTGACTTGATGTATCCATTTATTGCATGTAGTCCGAGTACATCCACGCACTATGCAGTTCAAACATACGAAATGCATTAGCGTTGTTTAACACGATCATCCACAAGTTTTACAGGATAGACATACACTGAACATTATACATGTTTGCAAATCTATACATCCATTTTAGTTCATATAGGATGTGAATGAAACAATATAATAAAATACAAATATAGTCACATTCAGCTTTAATAAACAGGATCTATATTATTTCGAAAAGTAAATCTGATAGAATGAGTGAGGTATTGTATAAATGCCGCTTCGGCAGTATCGCAGCCGTTAGCGGCGAGTAAATCCGATAGAAAGGCGATCCTCAAAGTTGTTTTTCTTAAAGTTCTTAAATAGTATTATAAGTTTGAATGAGCCGAGTGTGGCACCAACGATTCTAGAGGTGAATTTGTCACTCTTTGATGATCAATGCTAAACAAACAAACTGTAGCATCCTGTTTTAGAAAATTAAAGTACAATTTCGAATTAATTTGGGTGTTCATATGCATTCTACAGTATGGATAGGCATATTTTAAAAAGAAATGTGCATTGAACCAGTCGTCAACGAGTCGACATCGCGGGCGAGAACATAATAGATCTAAGATCTGTATCCCAAATTTAGAAATTAAAGTTTAACTTTCGAACTTCCATCCTTTTTTTTTATTATCTTCATTCAGTACTTCAATTATCCAAATTGAATAGTATGTTTGCTTATAACGAGGTAGTGGCGATAACTGTTACGCGGCGATAACTACTCGGCAGCAAGTACCTTCGTTTGTAACGAATATCTATCTATGAGATTCCACATGAACGGGTGGCCGCGTGTGCTACCGCTTTGTTTAGTGACTGGGTCCATGTTTAGGAACATTGAAAGGAGGGTTCTATCGGGGTATTTTTTGTGGAAACGAAATTCGAGAGGATGTTCTCGTTTACACAACTATGATATAAATACATGATTATAACACAGTAAAATTAAAATATATCAATGAAGTTAATATTTTGATGACTTTATATTTCACAACTTGATGAAGACAAGCGCATATTTGTTGAAAAATAAAAACAATGAGAACTGAAGCCATTCATTGGCGCTACGAGTGGGGAAAACTTCGCTACGGTCTAAACGCATATTGTTTATTCGTTTTATTATATGTTATGTGTTACTATGTGAAATTCATTGTATATGTTTAATTTTCAAAACAGTGTAAACTTGGATTAAATATAGCGTGTTTTCATTTCACGTATTGCCAAGAATCCAATATGGCGTATGCTGCCGATAGATCGGTGGTAGAACTTTCCCTTTAAGGAAACAAATGACCATAACGTTATCATATTTAGTGACTGGGTCTATGTTTCAGAACATTAAAGCTTTACCAGTGAGGATAACGTGTTTCACCAATAATGCTGAGTTGACTATTTCTCTTGAAAGCCCACATGTTACACAGTCCCAATAGATAAACAGTCAAACATCCCCGCACACATCAGTAACACGTGGCAGTATGCAAATTAACCTATAAAATTAATAACCAATCAATGATTTGTTCATTCCACTAAAAGCCAATCACTGCCCACGAAATTTGTGGAATCGTCATTACGATTGGTTGAAAGTTCTTGTCACGTGATGTATGTTATGATATAAAACTGCGCGCACATTTAACAAAGGCGAGACATTATCTCCGCGAGTAGTGAGACGTTTTGTTAAAAAAAGTCTTTGCGAAAGTGAAATAATTAGAATACACAATTTGAAAAAGCGGAACGACAAAGAAACGAAACGGGAAGATGGCCCGTTACTTTTCTCTTCTTCTGTCAGCTCTAGCGGCATTCATAACCAATGGACCCTCAACAGCTATGTGAGTAATGAACGGTTCGAAAAATATTCTTTGAAAGAAACCCAACTGAATTCTTGCCCTATTGCAAGAACGTGATATCAAGAAGTGTTAGATAAAGAAAGTTTTATAATCAAATTTCCCTCCGTGGTATTAGAGAGTTTTATAAGTGAAATGAATATTTGCTACCAAGAGTTATATAATTACATCATTTGCTCGTTAGTTAAAAACGTAAATCATTTCTACATTGTATATAATACATTCAAAACTGGGATGATTGTTTTGTGAATTTAACAAATATGGAACAAAAATTCTCTTTTTGTACTTTTGCAGAATTCCTTAATCAACTTTGTTGTTGTCTTTCATTAATTTAAAAAAGAGTATTACTAAAATAATGTATCAATTTTGTGGTTTTTTTTTATTTAAGCGTTTTAAACCGAAAATTGCATTTTTAATTTAAAATAAAAATAACTAAAACGAAAATTACCGTTTTTGAACTAAGATTAAGGAATTTTAAAACTGTAATATCAAAAACTGACGAAACCTTTCCGATAATAAACGTATTTAAGATTACAGATTGTTTAAAACCCTGCGCACATCCATTAGAGACGAACAACAACGAGCAGTTAAACCATTTATCGATGCTACTGTACTAGTATGTATACATATACTTGTAAGCTAATATCGATTGTTTATAAAACATATGTCAGAGCAAGAAATTCCTATCGATGCTAGTACAACCTGACGGCCACCCCGGTTTTAACATGTGTTACTTTTGTTCCAGTCGACAAAATATTTTAATAAAACGGCCACTTTGAAACAGAGAAACTTCAGGTTTATTTTCATACTTCTTAACGACATGCTTCATAAGAAGTCATTGTATCGGAATCTCCTTAACTAGGCTAAAGTAAGAGAGTCAAGGGGATTTTGCTTTTTTCATGATGTCCTGCAGTAATGTTGCGTCAATAAAGTTAAGTCCAAGAAGGTTAGTTTTAACTAATCACGTTTCTACATTTTATAAATTCTTAATGTCCAATGTCCTGGCCAAAAACCATTTTGAAAAAGCGATTTTAACACCCTAAGTGTATTAAACCTAACAGAAAAATCAACTTTGTTGGATGAAATTGAGAGTATGTCTTCATACAAAATGTGACATTCAAAATCCCCCTCCGACAGAAGTAACTAGTGTTTATTCTGTTGAAAATGTGCGGACGTTTCTAATGCAGGTAAGTGTGAGTTAATCGTGTTTTCATGTTAAGTTAAGTTAATGACATATACTACGTCTTCTCATTGCTCTATGGGGAGGACGGGGTAATGACATATACTACGTCTTATTGTTCTGTTGGGAGGACGGAGTAATGACATATACTACGTCTTATTGTTCTGTTGGGAGGACCGGGGTAATGACATATACTACGTCTTATTGTTCTGTTGGGAGGACGAGGTTAATGACAGATACTACGCCTTATTGTATTGTTGGGAGGACGGGGTTAATGACATATACTACGTCTTATTGTTATGTTGGGAGGACCTGGGTAATGACATATACTACGTCTTATTGTTCTGTTGGGAGGACGGGGTTAATGACAGATACTACGTCTTATTGTTCTGTTGGGAGGACGGGGTTAATGACATATACTACGTCTTATTGTTCTGTTGGGAGGACGGGGTTAATGACATATACTACGTCTTATTGTTCTGTTGGGAGGACGGGGTTAATGACATATACTACGTCTTATTGTTCTGTTGGGAGGACGGGGTTAATGACAGATACTACGTCTTATTGTTCTGTTGGGAGGACCGGGTTAATGACATATACTACGTCTTATTGTTCTGTTGGGAGGACGGGGTTAATGACAGATACTACGTCTTATTGTTCTGTTGGGAGGACGGGGTTAATGACAGATACTACGTCTTATTGTTCTGTTGGGAGGACGTGGGTAATGACAGATACTACGTCTTATTGTTCTGTTGGGAGGACGGGGTTAATGACAGATACTACGTCTTATTGTTCTGTTGGGAGGACGGGGTTAATGACAGATACTACGTCTTATTGTTCTGTTGGGAGGACCGGGTTAATGACAGATACTACGTCTTATTGTTCTGTTGGGAGGACCGGGTTAATGACAGATACTACGCCTTATTGTTCTGTTGGGAGGACGGGGTTAATGACATATACTACGTCTTATTGTTCTGTTGGGAGGACGTGGGTAATGACAGATACTACGTCTTATTGTTCTGTTGGGAGGACTTGGTTAATGACAGATACTACGTCTTATTGTTCTGCTGGGAGAACGGGGTTAATGACAGATACTACGACTTATTGTTCTGTTGGGAGGACGTGGTTAATGACAGATACTACGTCTTATTGTTCTGTTGGGAGGACGGGGTTAATGACATATACTACGTCTTATTGTTCTGTTGGGAGGACGTGGGTAATGACATATACTACGTCTTATTGTTCTGTTGGGAGGACGGGGTTAATGACAGATACTACGCATTATTGTTCTGTTGGGAGGACCGGGTTAATGACATATACTACGTCTTATTGTACTGTTGGGAGGACGTGGGTAATGACATATACTACGCCTTATTGTTCTGTTGGAAGGACGGGGTTAATGACATATACTACGTCTTATTGTTCTGTTGGGAGGACGGGGTTAATAACAGATACTACGCCTTATTGTTCTGTTGGGAGGACGGGGTTAATGACATATACTACGTCTTATTGTTCTGTTGGGAGGACCGGGTTAATGACAAATACTACGTCTTATTGTTCTGTTGGGAGGACGGGGTTAATGACAGATACTACGTCTTATTGTTCTGTTGGGAGGACGGGGTTAATGACAGATACTACGTCTTATTGTTCTGTTGGGAGGACGGGGTTAATGACATATACTACGCCTTATTGTTCTGTTGGGAGGACGTGGTTAATGACAGATACTACGTCTTATTGTTCTGTTGGGAGGACGGGGTTAATGACATATACTACGTCTTATTGTTCTGTTGGGAGGACGGGGTTAATGACATATACTACGTCTTATTGTTATGTTGGGAGGACGTGGGTAATGACATATACTACGTCTTATTGTTCTGTTTGGAGGACGTGGGTAATGACATATACTACGTCTTATTGTTCTGTTGGGAGGACGGGGTTAATGACAGATATTACGTCTTATTGTTCTGTTGGGAGGACGGGGTTAATGACATATACTACGTCTTATTGTTCTGTTGGGAGGACGGGGTTAATGACATATACTACGTCTTATTGTTCTGTTGGGAGGACGGGGTTAATGACATATACTACGTCTTATTGTTCTGTTGGGAGGACGGGGTTAATGACATATACTACGTCTTATTGTTCTGTTGGGAGGACGTGGGTAATGACATATACTACGTCTTATTGTTATTTTGGGAGGACGGGATTAATGACAGATACTACGCCTTATTGTTCTGTTGGGAGGACGGGGTTAATGACATATACTACGTCTTATTGTTCTGTTGGGAGGACGTGAGTAATGACATATACTACGTCTTATTGTTCTGTTGGGAGGACGGGGTTAATGACAGATACTACGTCTTATTGTTCTGTTGGGAGGACGGGGTTAATGACATATACTACGTCTTATTGTTCTGTTGGGAGGACGGGGTTAATGACATATACTACGTCTTATTGTTCTGTTGGGAGGACGGGGTTAATGACAGATACTACGTCTTATTGTTCTGTTGGGAGGACGGGGTTAATGACATATACTACGTCTTATTGTTCTGTTGGGAGGACCGGGTTAATAACATATACTACGTCTGATTGTTCTGTTGGGAGGACGTGGTTAATAACAGATACTACGTCTTATTGTTCTGTTGGGAGGACGGGGTTAATGATATATACTACGTCTTATTGTTCTGTTGGGAGGACGGGGTTAATGACATATACAACGTCTTATTGTTCTGTTGGGAGGACGTGGGTAATGACATATACTACGTCTTATTGTTCTGTTGGGAGGACGGGGTTAATTACAGATACTACGCCTTATTGTTCTGTTGGGAGGACGGGGTTAATGACATATACTACGTCTTATTGTTCTGTTGGGAGGACGTGGGTAATGACATATACTACGTCTTATTGTTCTGTTGGGAGGACGGGGTTAATGACAGATACTACGTCTTATTGTTCTGTTCGGAGGACGGGGTTAATGACATATACTACGTCTTATTGTTCTGTTGGGAGGACTTGGTTAATGACATATACTACGTCTTATTGTTCTGTTGGGAGGACGGGGTTAATGACAGATATTACGTCTTATTGTTCTGTTGGGAGGACGGGGTTAATGACATATACTACGTCTTATTGTTCTGTTGGGAGGACGGGGTTAATGACATATACTACGTCTTATTGTTCTGTTGGGAGGACGGGGTTAATGACATATACTACGTCTTATTGTTCTGTTGGGAGGACGGGGTTAATGACATATACTACGTCTTATTGTTCTGTTGGGAGGACGTGGGTAATGACATATACTACGTCTTATTGTTATTTTGGGAGGACGGGATTAATGACAGATACTACGCCTTATTGTTCTGTTGGGAGGACGGGGTTAATGACATATACTACGTCTTATTGTTCTGTTGGGAGGACGTGAGTAATGACATATACTACGTCTTATTGTTCTGTTGGGAGGACGGGGTTAATGACAGATACTACGTCTTATTGTTCTGTTGGGAGGACGGGGTTAATGACATATACTACGTCTTATTGTTCTGTTGGGAGGACGGGGTTAATGACATATACTACGTCTTATTGTTCTGTTGGGAGGACGGGGTTAATGACAGATACTACGTCTTATTGATCTGTTGGGAGGACGGGGTTAATGACATATACTACGTCTTATTGTTCTGTTGGGAGGACGGGGTTAATGACATATACTACGTTTTTTTTTGTTCTGTTGGGTGGACGGGGTTAATGACATATACTACGTCTTATTGTTCTGTTGGGAGGACGTGGGTAATGACATATACTACGTCTTATTGTTCTGTTGGGAGGACGTGGGTAATGACATATACTACGTCTTATTGTTCTGTTGGGAGGACGGGGTTAATGACAGATACTACGTCTTATTGTTCTGTTCGGAGGACGGGGTTAATGACATATACTACGTCTTATTGTTCTGTTGGGAGGACGGGGTTAATGACATATACTACGTCTTATTGTTCTGTTGGGAGGACGTGGGTAATGACATATACTACGTCTTATTGTTCTGTTGGGAGGACGTGGGTAATGACATATACTACGTCTTATTGTTCTGTTGGGAGGACCGGGTTAATAACATATACTACGTCTGATTGTTCTGTTGGGAGGACGTGGTTAATAACAGATACTACGTCTTATTGTTCTGTTGGGAGGACGGGGTTAATGATATATACTACGTCTTATTGTTCTGTTGGGAGGACGGGGTTAATGACATATACAACGTCTTATTGTTCTGTTGGGAGGACGTGGGTAATGACATATACTACGTCTTATTGTTCTGTTGGGAGGACGGGGTTAATGACAGATACTACGCCTTATTGTTCTGTTGGGAGGACGGGGTTAATGACATATACTACGTCTTATTTTTCTGTTGGGAGGACCGAGTTAATGACAGATACTACGTCTTATTGTTCTGTTGGGAGGACGGGGTTAATGACAGATACTACGTCTTATTGTTCTGTTCGGAGGACGGGGTTAATGACATATACTACGTCTTATTGTTCTGTTGGGAGGACGGGGTTAATGACATATACTACGTCTTATTGTTCTGTTGGGAGGACGTGGGTAATGACATATACTACGTCTTATTGTTCTGTTGGGAGGACGTGGGTAATGACATATACTACGTCTTATTGTTCTGTTGGGAGGACCGGGTTAATAACATATACTACGTCTGATTGTTCTGTTGGGAGGACGTGGTTAATAACAGATACTACGTCTTATTGTTCTGTTGGGAGGACGGGGTTAATGATATATACTACGTCTTATTGTTCTGTTGGGAGGACGGGGTTAATGACATATACAACGTCTTATTGTTCTGTTGGGAGGACGTGGGTAATGACATATACTACGTCTTATTGTTCTGTTGGGAGGACGGGGTTAATGACAGATACTACGCCTTATTGTTCTGTTGGGAGGACGGGGTTAATGACATATACTACGTCTTATTGTTCTGTTGGGAGGACGTGGGTAATGACATATACTACGTCTTATTGTTCTGTTGGGAGGACGGGGTTAATGACAGATACTACGTCTTATTGTTCTGTTCGGAGGACGGGGTTAATGACATATACTACGTCTTATTGTTCTGTTGGGAGGACGGGGTTAATGACATATACTACGTCTTATTGTTCTGTTGGGAGGACGTGGGTAATGACATATACTACGTCTTATTGTTCTTTTGGGAGGACGTGGGTAATGACATATACTACGTCTTATTGTTCTGTTGGGAGGACCGGGTTAATAACATATACTACGTCTTATTGTTCTGTTGGGAGGACGGGGTTAATGACAGATACTACGTCTTATTGTTCTGTTGGGAGGACGGGGTTAATAACATATACTACGTCTTATTTTTCTGTTGGGAGGACCGAGTTAATGACAGATACTACGTCTTATTGTTCTGTTGGGAGGACGGGGTTAATGACAGATACTACGTATTATTGTTCTGTTGGGAGGACGGGGTTAATGACAAATACTACGTCTTATTGTTCTGTTGGGAGGACGGGGTTAATGACAGATACTACGTCTTATTGTTCTGTTGGGAGGACGGGGTTAATGACAGATACTACGTCTTATTGTTCTGTTGGAAGGACGGGGTTAATGACAGATACTACGTCTTATTGTTCTGTTGGGAGGACGGGGTTAACGACAGATACTACGTCTTATTGTTCTGTTGGGAGGACGTGGGTAATGACATATACTACATCTTATTGTTCTGTTGGGAGGACGGGGTTAATGACAGATACTACGCCTTATTGTTCTGTTGGGAGGACGTGGGTAATGACAGATACTACGCATTATTGTTCTGTTGGGAAGACGGGGGTTATGACATATACTACGCCTTATTGTTCTGTTGGGAGGACGGGGTTAATGACAGATACTACGTCTGATTGTTCTGTTGGGAGGACGAGGGTAATGACATATACTACGCCTTATTGTTCTGTTGGGAGGACGTGGGTAATGACAGATACTACGCATTGTTGTTCTGTTGGGAGGACGGGGGTTATGACAGATACTACGCCTTATTGTTGTGTTGGGAGGACGTGGGTAATGACAGATACTACGCCTTATTGTTCTGTATTGACGACGTGGGTAATGACAGATACTACGCCTTATTGTTCTGTTGGGAGGACCTGGGTAATGACATATACTACGCCTTATTGTTCTGTTGGGAGGACCTGGGTAATGACATATACTAGCCTTATTGTTCTGTTGGGAGGACGGGGTTAATGACATATACAACGTCTTATTGTTCTGTTGGGAGGACGGGGTTAATGACAGATACTACGTCTTATTGTTCTGTTGGGAGGACGTGGGTAATGACATATACTACGTCTTATTGTTCTGTTGGGAGGACGGGGTTAATGACAGATACTACGTCTTATTGTTCTGTTGGGAGGACGGGGTTAATGACAGATAGTACGTCTTATTGTTCTGTTGGGAGGACGGGGTTAATGACATATACTACGTCTTATTGTTCTGTTGGGAGGACGGGGTTAATGACATATACTACGTCTTATTGTTCTGTTGGGAGGACTTGGTTAATGACATATACTACGTCTTATTGTTCTGTTGGGAGGACGTGGGTAATGACATATACTACGTCTTATTGTTCTGTTGGGAGGACGGGGTTAATGACAGATACTACGCCTTATTGTTCTGTTGGGAGGACGGGGTTAATGACATATACTACGTCTTATTGTTCTGTTGGGAGGACGTGGGTAATGACATATACTACGTCTTATTGTTCTGTTGGGAGGACGGGGTTAATGACATATACAACGTCTTATTGTTCTGTTGGGAGGACGGGGTTAATGACATATACTACGTCTTATTGTTCTGTTGGGAGGACGTGGGTAATGACATATACTACGTCTTATTGTTCTGTTGGGAGGACGTGGGTAATGACATATACTACGTCTTATTTTTCTGTTGGGAGGACGGGGTTAATGACAGATACTACGTCTTATTGTTCTGTTGGGAGGACGGGGTTAATGACAGATACTACGTCTTATTGTTCTGTTGGGAGGACGGGGTTAATGAGAGATACTACGTCTTATTGTTCTGTTGGGAGGACCTGGGTAATGACAGATACTACGCCTTATTGTTCTGTTGGGAGGACCTGGGTAATGACATATACTACGCCTTATTGTTCTTTTGGGAGGACGTGGGTAATTACAAATACTACGCCTCATTGTTCTGTTGGGAGAACGGGGGTTATGACAGATAATACGCCTTATTGTTCTGTTGGGAGGACGTGGGTAATGACAGATACTACGTCTTATTGTTCTGTTGGGAGGACGGGGTTAATGACATATACTACGTCTTATTGTTCTGTTGGGATGACGGGGTTAATGACAGATACTACGCCTTATTGTTCTGTTGGGAGGACGTGGGTAATGACATATACTACGCCTTATTGTTCTGTTGGGAGGACCTGGGTAATGACATATACTCCGCCTTATTGTTCTGTTGGGAGGACGGGGTTAATGACATATACAACGTCTTAATGTTCTGTTGGGAGGACCTGGGTAATGACAGATACTACGCCTTATTGTTCGGTTGGGAGGACGGGGTTAATGACAGATACTACGCCTTATTGTTCTGTTGGGAGGACGGGGTTAATGACAGATACTACGCCTTATTGTTCTGTTGGGAGGACGGGGTTAATGACATATACTACGTCTTATTGTTCTGTTGGGAGGACGGGGTTAATGACATATACAACGTCTTATTGTTCTGTTGGGAGGACGTGGGTAATGACATATACTACGTCTTAATGTTCTGTTGGGAGGACGGGGTTAATGACAGATACTACGTCTTATTGTTCTGTTGGGAGGACGGGGTTAATGACAGATACTACGTCTTATTGGTCTGTTGGGAGGACGGGGTAAATGACAGATACTACGTCTTATTGTTCTGTTGGGAGGACGGGGTTAATGACAGATACTACGTCTTATTGGTCTGTTGGGAGGACGGGGTAAATGACAGATACTACGTCTTATTGTTCTGTTGGGAGGACGGGGTTAATGACAGATATTACGTCTTATTGTTCTGTTTGGAGGACGGGGTAATGACATATACTACGCCTTATTGTTCTGTTGGGAGGACCTGGGTAATGACATATACAACGTCTTATTGTTCTGTTGGGAGGACGTGGTTAATGACAGATACTACGTCTTATTGTTCTGTTGGGAGGACGTGGGTAATGACATATACTACGTCTTATTGTTCTGTTGGGAGGACGGGGTTAATGACAGATACTACGTCTTATTGTTCTGTTGGGAGGACGGGGTTAATGACAGATACTACGTCTTATTGTTCTGTTGGGAGGACGGGGTTAATGACAGATACTACGTCTTATTGTTCTGTTGGGAGGACGGGGTAATGACATATACAACGCCTTCTCATTGCTCTATGGGAGGACGGGGTAATGACATATACCACGCCTTCTAATTGCTCTATGGGAGGACGGGGTAATGACATATACCACGCCTTCTAATTGCTCTATGGGAGGACGGGGTAATGACATATACCACGCCTTCTAATTGCTCTATGGGAGGACGGGGTAATGACATATACCACGCCTTCTAATTGCTCTATGGGAGGACGGGGTAATGACATATACCACGCCTTCTTATTGCTCTATGGGAGGACGGGGTAATGACATATACCACGCCTTCTTATTGCTCTATGGGAGGACGGGGTAATGACATATACCACGCCTTCTTATTGCTCTATGGGAGGACGGGGTAATGACATATACTACGCCTTCTTATTGCTCTATGGGAGGACGGGGTAATGGCATATACTACGCCTTCTTATTGCTCTATGGGAGGACGGGGTAATGGCATATACTACGCCTTCTTATTGCTCTATGGGAGGACGGGGTAATGGCATATACTACGCCTTCTTATTGCTTTATGGGATGACGGGTACGGACAGTACGCCTTCTTTTGGTTCTTTTGGAAGGAAGCTCGTGGCTTTGTGGGGAGGAAAGGTGAATGAATGATAATAGATCATATACTGATAAAAATATTGCTCTTATTTTCCCAGGGCCGGAAAATGCAACGAGACTGTGCCCGAGTATATACGAAAGACAGCCCCGTGCTCTGAGATGATGAACCAGATGCAGTTAGCATTCTTTCCGGATATTCACGCAACTCAAGAGTTACACCCTCACCTCCCCATCAAGGACACGCCCATAAATGAACTCGTCCATCTTGATATCGACTGTGTCTATACAGGGTGAGTATCCATGCTATGTCTATCAGTCAAAAAGTTTGTTTTTCTTATACAGAATAAGGTTATTAACTGTGAAACTATGTAATAGATACATGCTGACACAAGTGGTGTATACAAAATATCATCGAGGGGTCATGTATCTGTTTTATCCAATGGGCAACGTTTTACTGAGCGGCTGGTTTTGCAACAATGTTGTAATTACTCAAGGTCGTTAGGCAGGTGTCTGTAGCTCCGCCCTCGGACTGCCCTGCTGCTTCACGATTGTCCTATCAGAGAGTTTAAAATAACTGTGGCTGATAAATAAGTGACGTCATAGATACAACCACACTTTTCTTATTACTTGATATTTCGTTTAAAAAACATCAACGCCCATTGAATAAAACATAAAGGATGCGTGATATGTATAAGAGTGTGACCTCATAGGTACAATCAACGCCCTCGTCGCTGCTACTGGCAGTCCCGTGATGTCCAATATAGCTCGTTATGGCTTAAACAAAACACCAGATCTTTTACCGTTTTTCGCTTCCTTCTCGCGATATGGTCAAACAGTGTGTAAATGACATCATGTAGTGCCGAATAATGTGACATTGTCACAATCTTTAATGAACTGCAATGGTCTGTAATCTGCCTGCAGTAAGCGTCATGCACCAGTTAAAGCTTGTAATGTATACACGTAATTGAATTAGAGTGAAGCTATACCATTGATTCCAGTATGTTTGTAACGTTATGTTGCTGTGTACAGGCAGGTTGAGGTGCAGAAGGAAGTCTGTTGTTCCGGGTACGGTGGCAGTAACTGTGATGAAGGTACGTTACCGCAAGACTTGTTACCAGACCGCTGTGTATTTCCCTTGCTTTTTGTAGCGGGTCAGGAACAGCGCCCCTGACAGAACTGTGAGGAAGTGATTCGTTGCCGAACATTATTGATTGACAGAAAATAGTTTGTATTTGAAGCCAGATGAACATTCTGCAAAACAACTTTGTTGCTATTTTTTTTTAGAATACGTGTTCATCATGTGTAACGCTTCTATTGATTATGCAGTTGATTTGCGACGATGATAGTCAGTGTCTACAACCTTACCATACCCGAGATTGAAAAGTTTCTCCTTATAATAAAATGTTTGTACACAATCATCCAATTTAGAAAGAATCATTTCCAAATTAATATTCAACAATTCAAACTACCTCAATGCAGACCAGGACACATGGGAACGAGACTGGTAATAGTTGTACATTAGACGTTAACACGCTTTGGTTGACTTGTATAGACATATACAGATTTGGAAAAATTATGTTTTCCAGGTAGACTGATGTGTTCATATCTCTTCTTTTAACTTCTCAGCCGCCTGCCATATCCCATGTGGGGACCATGGAGAATGCACCAAACCTAACATCTGCGAATGCACAGACGATTACAGTGGCTTGTACTGCGACGAGGCGCCAGGAGGTAAATCTAGACTTTGAACAAGACTACAATAGCGATCTCCCTCCAAGCAGTGCCCGCTTGTTCGATTGAATTCTGTTCTACAGCAGGTGTTTGTATTCAGTTCTTTAGCATAGGTTGAAATCTCAGAAAACGCCAATCAAGTAAATACAGAACTTAACTGAAAATGCTAAA
Organism: Gibbula magus; assembly: GCA_936450465.1. Taxonomy (NCBI): domain Eukaryota; kingdom Metazoa; phylum Mollusca; class Gastropoda; order Trochida; family Trochidae; genus Gibbula; species Gibbula magus. Next base: position 18,663,658 of record OW388302.1, read on the forward strand.
AAATCTCAAAATAATTTGTTACGAACACTGCGCATTCGCTAGTAGTGTTAAAGACATATGAATACTTTTTAAGCATCGGAAGAAAAGGTCTTGTGCAAGTTTTTGGCCTCACGATTCTATATCCCGGAAAGTGACCGGGTAAAATATACCGAAATCTAAAATATAATATGAAAATGAAGGAATGTGCACAATGTTAACAAAACCCGAAGAATACTATTCAACAGTCGAACAAATTTGGAATATCCTACAGAAACGTCTTTATAATACCTATACTGTAAAGCATGAACTATGGATCTACCGTTCGTACAAACTGCGGCTGAAGATCAATAGCTGATAATTAAACCAAAGGTTTTTTGTAATAATAGACTGAAGCGCCCATAAAATACAGTGAGCAAGAAATTGCGGAATAAAACTATTACATCAAAATTGTTTTTGTTAATGTTCCCTTGAACAATGAGATATTTTGCATTTCAGATATTGTTTGTTAGAAGTTAATACGTATCAGTAATTAGTATAAACCGTGATATAATATTTCTGAAATAAACTGTTTGTACATAGAGATTAGGCCTATTACCCGAGGAAGGGTGTCATATGACTGTGTGAATGTTTGTGTTCGCCGAGCGAGAGCGAGGGTTAGACATAAATTTGCATGGATTCGTAAAAGTCATATGACACACTTCCAAGTCTAAAACTTTCTTTATAACCCGTTCTATTGATTAGTGTAATAATTGTCAGGAACGGCAAGCTACAGTGACGTCACAAACAATCGTTTTATGACCTCACAAGCGACAACATACTGGAACTCTTTATGAAACGATGGTTGCTAGGCAAACGTGATATGTGCATATGTGCTCATATCACTAATATTAACTCACTTATTCTCAATCATATGGGTGATAAAACATTTATTCCCGTTATTAAAATGCAACTTTTAACCCACAGTACACTACTGCTTCAAGAACGAATTTTGTGGAGGCGAGAGGCTGGATTATTCCTCTGAAGGCGAGTGCTGCGGCTCTGACGGCGGAGCTTCTTTCGGGAGATCTGGGAACTGCAGCAAGTGTAACAAGGGTGAGTCACGGGGGACAGTCTGCCTTCTGCTGGAGGGATTATTACCTGAGAAATACGACTTATACGAATGTCAATGTTTGTTATGTCCGAACGATAGCGAGGGTTATACACACATTTACAAAGGTTTTCCTAAAGGTCATATATACACTCTGTAAGTTTGGACTTTTTGGTTGATTTGTGTATTAAACAGGGTATTCAGCTGAAGCAATTAGGAGTCATTATCCATATGGCCATTGTCAAACAGATTACCAGTCTTGCCATGAGAACACCACCAAGTCTTAATTCAATACGAAGCAACCTACACATGACAAGAAAACGGGTCTTTAACAGTGGAATAAACCAACTATCAATCAACAGAAAGTCAGAACTTTTTCGCTCAAAAGAAAGTCGGGGGTCGGGCATCGGGCGTCGTAAATTTTCACACTTTCGACTTTCTTTGTTTGTTCATTTGCACCTCGGACCCTGTCAAATATGGGCATGGCAGGCATAATTAATTAAACCTTTAAGCCTTATTCTCCAGTTGGCATAGGAAGCTGACATTTTCGGGTTAACAGTTTTATTACAAATATACTTTAGTGTGTTCATTTGGTTGATTGTAGAGTCGGTTATTGGCTTACTAAACACTTTCAGAGCAAACGCACATGCAGCAGGTGGCCCGGGGCATAAGAGTAGGATAAATCACTACCCGGGGCATATGAGTAGGATAAATCACTACCCGGGGCATATGAGTAGGATAAATCACTACCCGGGGCATATGAGTAGGATAAATCACTACCCGGGGCATATGAGTAGGATAAATCACTACCCGGGGCATATGAGTAGGATAAATCACTACCCGGGGCAAATGAGTAGGATAAATCACTACCCGAGGCATATGTGTAGGATAAATCACTACCCGGGGCATATGTGTAGGATAAATCACTACCCGGGGCATATGTGTAGGATAAATCACTACCCGCGGGCATTATTTACAAGTATGCCCGATTCCCGCGGGAAAGCCCACGGACCGAAGGGAGAAGGCTTTTAAATAATGACCACGGGTCGTGTTTTATCTAACTTATAGACCGACAGAAACAGCGGATGAATTAGAGTTTAATCAAAAATAAACTGAGGGACACATTTAAATTTAGCTTTGTCTAGGTGTTTCATCCATGTGGTTTCTGGTTGGGAAACGCATCACGCGAACGAGTCGTCCGTAAAATATCGCCGTTGGTTTAAGGCCGCTAAAGAACTCATATCTTTCATCACAGCCGCCTTTGTGTAATGGTATGATTGATGGGTTTGCTGTGCAGTACTATGTTCGAGACCGCTTATTTCCAAAACATTAGCAGAATGGTATTTGAATTCATAGTTATTTTTCAATACAGTTACACACAAAGTTTGACACTTCAGCGTTTACATTTATTTGAAGGGGGCATTATTAAGATAATTGCCCTGGCAGAGGGACATTATTAAGATAATTACGCGGGGTAGAGGAACATTATTAAGATCATTGCCCGAGGAAGCGAGATTATATAAGAACAAGTGTTCCCAAAGAACCATAAGGGGGACGTCACTGGAGGTTTATAAGTTTATCATTGTTACCCTGTGATTCATTCAAATGTTTCATTTTGACTTGGCAACTTTTGTTCGAAAGTAGTTTTTTGCAGATTAAATATTTATGGATGATGTTGGAGATTTTAAAATCTGAGTGTCAATAATTCTTAATTCTGAAAGACCAGTCTGATTAAAATCGACCTTGTTCCGAGGAATAAAATTTGCAAAATTTTGCATCTGCCGGGATACGAACAGGTTCTGTAGATTCCTCGCCACAAGGTCTGAGAACACCCCGTATAGACGTGTGTTCAGAACCAGTTTAGCGCAGCCAAAACCCAGTCAAATAGCTGACCAATCACATCATAGTATTTAAACGGTTGCGGTTTTGAAAGCATTCGGAACAGACAAAAGGATAGCTGTTTGGAGTTATCTGCCCCTAGTTTCTCGCACCGAAAGCATTTGTTGGGCATCTTTTGATTGGCTAACTGAATTCCGCCCGAACACGCTAGTGTACGGGGTGCTTTCAGACGGTTTGGCGTGGAAACCCACGAACGAGTTCGTATCCCGGTAGATGCACTATTTTGCATTTTTTATTCCACGGAAAACCGTCGATTTTAATCAGACTGTCTGAAAGACATTGGTAAATTCTGAAAGAGGTTGGTAAAGTATGAAAGAGGTTGGTAAAGTCTGAATAACGTTAGTACAATCTGAATGACGTTTCTGAAATCTGAGTGACATCCGGGTTCGATTCCCGGCCGCGTCATACCAAAAGACTTTTAAAAAATGGAGCTGTTGCTTCCTTGCTTAGCGCTCAGCATTATAAGGATAGGACAACGCTTAAACTGGCGCTGCGCTGTTATTATTATACGTCACAACACATTCAAAGTGTGTATGTTACATAGTGAACACAACGATGGAAGGAGAAGAAGATACAAGGATCAGAACGTGTCGGACCTGGGGTGAGTGCAGCTACCGGACGTCCCTAGGCGTGGACTACACCTACTGCTCCACGTGTCTCATGACCCTCATGGCCAACAAGGACATCCAGATCAAGTCCTTCACAGAGTGCAACCCGGATGATGTGTGCCAGTGTAAAAAGGTTATTATTGTCATTTCATTAGAACACAACGAATGTGATACGGTTCCGTTCAATGTTAAATTAATCAATCGTTATTCGGTATTTCAAAGGCCTCATGCCTGTAATACATTCATTCATTGGTATATCACTTTACGTGATGATATTTGATGTTATAACATTCTTTCTGGACAACATATGATGGATTTCCATTACAAAATTATGTGTGATAATTGGGTGTTGGTGTCTGTTAACATTGTCTTATGTCCCTGAAGTGCAGCTACCGTATTTGTCGTATGTCCCTGAAGTGCAGCTACCGTATTTGTCTTATGTCCCGGAAGTGCCGCTACCGTATTGTCTTATGTCCCTGAAGTGCATCTACCGTTTTTGTTTTATGTCCCTGAAGTGCAGCAACCGTATTTGTCTTATGTCCCTGAAGTGCAGCTACCGTATTTGTCTTATTGCCCTGAAGTGCAGCTACGATATTTGTCCTATTTCCCTGAAGTGCCGCTGCTACCGTATTTGTCTTATGTCCCTGAAGTGCATCTACCGTATTTGTCTTATTTCCCTGAAATGCCGCTACCGTATTTGTCTTATGTCCCTGAAGTGCCGCTGCTACCCTATTCGTCTTATGTCCCTGAAGTGGCGCTACCGTATTTGTCTTATGTCCCTGAAGTGCATCTACCCTATTTGTCTTATGTCCCTGAAATGCCGCTACCGTATTTGTCTTATGTCCCTGAAGTGCAGCTACCGTATTTGTCGTATGTCCCTGAAGTGCATCTACCGTATTTCTCTTATGTCCCTGACGTGCAGCTACCGTATTGTCTTATGTCCCTGAAGTGTAGCTGTCGTATTTGTTTTATGTGACTGAAGTGCATCCATCGTTATTGTTTTATTTCCCTGAAATTTAGCTACCGTATTTGTTTGATGTCCCTGCTGTGCAACTACTGTATTTGTCTTATATCCCCGAAGTGCAGCTACAGTATATTACTTAATTACTTATTTGAAGACCTGATACCCATTTTGCCTTCTTTGAACTGATGTATGCAGATGGCTGATCTCAGGTTAAGAAGGAGGCTAATACTGATTAAAGAATCACCTAACAGTTAAACTTTGTTCACAGAACCTTGTCATCACAGTGACAGGCAGTACGTGGATCTTTGACAGTGAAACGCAGCTTCTGACGGATCCATCAGGCGTGAACCACACCATTACAGATGAACCCGTCAATATTGGAGGTAGGTATACTACACTGTAAGACTCACAGTAAGACATCTTGTTCGTTTTCGGGACATGACTATCGCGGAATTTAGACTCACAACCTTTGAGTTAGAAACCAGCATTGGCTGTGTTAGACGCTAAATGAGCGGTCGCGACCCCGAATGTCGAGTTATAGTATCTTACTAGGGTCTGGGAGTTGTCCCATTTACCCAACTTAGCTCTCATGTTGATCAACGGTTAAAGCTGGATTTACGGTAGATTGTAGAGCTAAGGTAATTCATCGGTAAGGCTCAAGCTCATAAACTCATATTTCACAATTGATATGAAGAATTAAGGATTAAAGCCCTCTACTGATGATGTTAATTAACCCTTTCCCCGCTAAGAAACTTGAACGCTACAACGTTTTCGTGCCTAATTTTAGGCGTGTAGTGGTGAAAGGGTTAATGTTGATCTGGATTTGACGAGGCGAGTGAGGATCCGTTTAAAGATGCATCCATTGCGTTGTTGGGGGTCACATATTCCAATTATAAATGGTGTTATTTTATCGACTGTTGCTGAAACTTACCAATTTGATGATAGTCGACTCAAAATAGTGAGGTAATGGTAAAGGTAGTGATTTTTTATCGAAACCGGACAATGCACCGTGATTGACGCGTCAATGCCTTACCTTCATATCGTCAATATACGGAGTCGACTATCATCAAAATGGTAGTTTTTGGCAACAGTCCGTACTTCTTGATAAAGTAACACCATAATAACATTTGGAATATGTGATCCCCAACAACACAATGGATGTACCTTTAACTTCTGCATTCAATCTGGTGGTTGAATTGGATAAATTTGAAAAAGAAGAATTCAGAATTAAACCGACGGGCATACCTTAATTCAATTCAACGTTTGGTTTGAACCTAACGGGATAGTCTTAACTATATACAGACTATTGTATGCTACGGATAATGTACCGTTATACATGTATTCCATTGCTGTTATTAATTTACAAAGCTGTATAATACATTTGTTGTAGAATTGTGTTAAAATGGGTTTATTTCTCTTGTACATTGTTACAGGACTACCCTTCTCAATAACCTAACAACTTGGTCAAGGTTTATTTCAATCAAAAGTTAAATTAAAATACATACGGCTTCTGTCCTAGGAGGTTCGAACTGTGTTTTGGGTGTTAATATGGTTCGCTGACTCCACGAGAGGTACCGTTAGAATAGGCGAATGGTGATGTACGGGGAGCTCGATAGAAACACAGCCGGACTCTCCAAGGGCAGGGTTAGGCGGGGCGAGATACGGGTCTCGGCACTTCACGCATGCAGCACACAGAGAAGACAGGAGGCGTAGTAGACTTGAGACAGTCTCGGCGACAGACAGACTAGAGTTTTTTTCTAAGAGTTTATATAGTATTCTAATTGTTTGAAGATCTAAGAAATCCTGGACATGACTTTGTCATGTCCAGTTTGGCCTTTCATCTCAAGACAGATAATAATCGCAACACTGCATTCAGTCTTTCATCCCGTTACACTCCGTCACTTATTATCATGGACGGGTACAATTTCGATATAATGTATTGTCTCTATTAACTATTAGTTCTGGGCTGTTAATATTTGTTTTCCGCCTTGCATTTTGACTTCTTTGAGTGATATTATGTTTTCTGGTCATCTACTTATCCCCCATGTGTTTTAATATTAAGTAAGCTGCCCGTTAGTATATTTGCTGACCATCAAACGCACAGCTGTCAACCTATCTGCTTACTTCCCAGCTCGCTGGTGGGAACTTAGTGACCAAGTTCAAGAAGCAACTTAATCGATTTCGCTGCTGTGCTTATTTAGTTTCGAGTGTAGGTTTCACTGAAATGTAGGTTTCAAACGTATTCTTATTTTAGAGACAATTTCTATTATTTTATCCTTGGATACTTCCTCGAAATATTGATGTTTAAAGGGAATAAAGGCCGAATCATCCGATAACCTAACCACTAATAACTACTTATTTTGCATATTAAATGTGTCCAGTAGACGATTACTCGTTAGTTACTGCTCCCATCTACCACGTGAGCCACTGTGCGCGGACTAGTGAATCATCACTTGTACAGAAATGCTAGTCTGTCATTTGAAAACCCCTTAATATTTTAAGCGCCTAGGCACGTCTACAACAAGACTCTGAGCTCAGTTTAAGGAAATGAACACATCTCAGATGCTCCTTTTTATTATATTTTTTAAAAAATAATTGTTTTTTAATTTGTACAACAAAATTCATTTCAGAGGCTAAATGTTAGACTACAGAAATGCATGTAGAAGATTTGAAACACTACGGTAGGGATGCGGAAACACGTTAGTCAAATTTATGAACAGATATTATGAAAAATACTGAATTCCGTCCCGCATCTCCACAGGTTTGACTGTTTACGAGAAGATGGAGCGGATCAACCTGAAACTGACTCTGTACGGGATTACCATAGGCATAGATACGGACGGGATGACCGTCATCACAGTGAATAAGGGCAATCTTGACGATGGAGGATTCGACGGCATGTGTGGCAGCGGTACAGGGGACGCTTCCAGTAAGTACATTTTGAAATTGAAAGGACCAAGGACGAAAGGAGAAAGGGGAACGGGGAAGCTGGAAGGGAAACGGTGAAGCCTTAAGGGGACAGAGGAAGGGAAGGAGAAGAATGATTGTGGTAAAAATCAATGGATTGACCAAGGGAGCACACTTGTTAACTTTCTGAATAAATGTATGCTACGTATACCTTGTTATTCCCCCACTTTCCAGCTGATGAAGGAGTGAGTATATACACCAATTTACACCATTTACGCAATATAGAAGTTGGTATACAGAGAATCTTGGTTTCCCAATAACTGATATATGTATTCAAATGTATGTATACAGATAGTACAGGTTAATTAATACATACTTGTAACTACAGACCGCATCTTGAGAAAGGGCCTGAAATTACTATTTATTTCGTTTTCAGTTGAGTACGCCCTCCTAAGCAACCCTACGAACGTGAGGAACAGAGGTAACATGTTCAGAGACAATGCCATATGTGGCAATGGACTAAGACGCTGCGACGACTCTATGGACGAGGAGGCAGAGCAGGCCTGTGGGTGGCTTAGGAGCAGCGGCTTCAGAGACTGTAACCCCGTGGTAAGTAGAACTTTGGGTGGCTTAGGAGCAGCGGCTTCAGAGACTGTAACCCCGTGGCAAGTAGAACTTTGGGTGGCTTAGGAGCAGCGGCTTCAGAGACTGTAACCCCGTGGTAAGTAGAACTTTGGGTGGCTTAGGAGCAGCGGCTTCAGAGACTGTAACCCCGTGGTAAGTAGAACTTTGGGTGGCTTAGGAGCAGCGGCTTCAGAGACTGTAACCCCGTGGTAAGTAGAACTTTGGGTGGCTTAGGAGCAGCGGCTTCAGAGACTGTAACCGGTCGAACAGTTAAGATTTGTATAGTGTTTCATAGTAACAGTGAGGTCGATAGTCTACTTTTCATGTGAATCCAGATTGGACCTGGTCTGCGAAACTCTTTTAAGTACTAAGATAGTGGTAAGGTCATACTAATGTGCGGGACTTAAGACTAGCTTGGTGTCAAGGAAGTTAGAGAGAAGCGAGACCCTAAAAACTTACCTCTTTTACGCATGTATAGCAAACAATGGTTGTGTCAAACCCGCAATCCATTGCTCTATAAGCTAAGTATGTTGCATAATTCAAGGTAACTCAAAGGCTATTTCAAGCTGACCATATTGCTATGTTAAGGTAGCCAAGGTGCTCTGGTTTTGTAACCACATTGTTATATTAAGGTAACAACAGTTGATTCCTCGTTAAGAGTTTAACATGCAGATGTGTATTTCAGATCCATCCTGAACCCAGCCGCCAGGAGTGCAAGAGGGCATACTGTAACGCTCCAACACCGGAACTGAAGAAAGAAGCCGTGTGTAACGCCTTGTCCCGATATGCTGGCATCTGTATCGCGAAACACATATTCTTTGACTGGAGGAAAAACGACTTCTGTCGTAAGTTTGGCTGAACATATTTCAGTTGTATAGAGGCATTCAGGATTAAGGGAACAAATACCCTGCGTGCATTACAGTTTTAATTACATGTCGATTTCTAAATAGTTCTGCTGGAAAGCGCTAGAAAAATCTCTTCTTCTAAATAGACATCGGTCTTTAAGGAAATGCCAATCTCTAAATAGACATCGGTCTTTAAGTAAATGTCAAATTCTAAATAGACATCAGACTTTCAGTAAATGCCGATCACAAAATAGACATCGGTCTTTAAGTAAATGCCGATCTCATAATAGACATAAGTCTTTAATTAAATGTCAATCTCTAAATAGACATCGGTCTTAAAGTAAATGTCAATCTCTAATAGACAAATAGACATAGACATCAACAACGAGCTAAATGCTTCATTGAAATAAGATCATGACGCAAGAAGGCGAAACCTTAATGCTTCATTTACCAAAGATATCAAAACCCACACATAATTTAATCAACATTTTGAATTTGGAAGATATTGCGCTGGAAGAAAATGGACGAACAAATAAACATAAGTTCTGATAAACCTTTATCCACAACATTCGCAGTTTAGTAAAGTAAGTGTTCATCTAGAAATAAATAAATAACTAGTTTGAAACATGAAACGTGATACTGAAAAATAGTAATTCATATCAAATAAAGAAATAAGAAATTTCAGTTACCCAAATAGAGACAGTCCGAGCGGTTATATATCTCTATCAAGAATCCACTTTCGAAATTCCACTGGCGCTGTGCAACACAGATGTACATCCGATTTCTTCTAAATCTCGCCTCAAAAGTCCAGTAAAATGCAATGGATTGCATAGTTGCACTATTTCCAAACATTTAGTTCGTGAATTCATGCTCAAATCGCTCAAGCTGAACATCCATAGCACTACACACTTCATTCATAACCTGGTAGGGACACAAAACGGATGTAGAAGTTTTTTTCATAATACAAATACTTATTTTTTTCATTTTATTTCACTCGGAATAAGTGAGATGTAAGTCAGTTGCTACCATAGTTTCCTCGTTGCATCAGGATATAACAAACTCTCGGACAAACTGTTCTGGAATTTCCCGATACAACTCGGAAACTATGATAGCAACTATTACTTATTTTACGAATTACCTTCACTAGGAATTGAAATATAACAGTTATGTACCACCCTTATTACTCCCACATTACCACCAACATAACACCCTTCCCCATGCACAGTCGACATAACACCCTTCCCCATGCACAGTCAACAAAACACCCTTCCCCATGCACAGTCGACATAACACCCTTCCTCATGCACAGTCAACATAACACCCTTCCCCATGCACAGTAAACATAACGCCCTTCCTCATGCACAGTCAACAAAACACCCTTCCCAATGCACAGTCAACATAACACCCTTCCTCATGCACAGTCAACAAAACACCCTTCCCCATGCACAGTCAACATAACACCCTTTCTCATGCACAGTCAACATAACACCCTTCCCAATGCACAGTCGACATTACACCCTTCCTCATGCACAGTCAACATAACGCCCTTCCCCATGCACAGTCGACATAACGCCCTTCCCCATGCACAGTCGACATAACGCCCTTCCCCATGCACAGTCGACATAACACCCTTCCTCATGCACAGTCAACATAACACCCTTCCCCATGCACAGTCAACATAACGCCCTTCCCCATGCACAGTCAACATAACACCCTTCCCAATGCACAGTCGACATTACACCCTTCCTCATGCACAGACAACATAACACCCTTCCCCATGCACAGTCTATATAACACCTTTCCCCATGCACAGTCGGCATAACATCCTTCCCCATGCACAGTCAACATAACACCCTTCCTCATGCACAGTCAACAAAACACCCTTCCCCATGCACAGTCAACATAACACCCTTCCTCATGCACAGTCAACAAAACACCCTTCCCCATGCACAGTCAACATAACACCCTTCCTCATGCACAGTCAACATAACACCCTTCCCAATGCACAGTCGACATTACACCCTTCCTCATGCACAGTCAACATAACACCCTTCCCCATGCACAGTCTATATAACACCTTTCCCCATGCACAGTCGGCATAACATCCTTCCCCATGCACAGTCGACATAACACCCTTCCCAATGCACAGTCAACATAACACCCTTCCTCATGCACAGTCAACAAAACACCCTTCCCCATGCACAGTCAACATAACACCCTTCCCAATGCACAGTCGACATTACACCCTTCCTCATGCACAGTCAACATAACGCCCTTCCCCATGCACAGTCGACATAACGCCCTTCCCCATGCACAGTCGACATAACGCCCTTCCCCATGCACAGTCGACATAACACCCTTCCTCATGCACAGTCAACATAACACCCTTCCCCATGCACAGTCAACATAACGCCCTTCCCCATGCACAGTCAACATAACGCCCTTCCCCATGCCGGTCGACATAACACCCTAATGACTCCCTTACAGCAAAGGAGTGTCCAGAAGGAAAGGACTTCTCCGTATTCGCGACCCGATGTCCTGCCAAATGCGGCATCATGCCACTAGACACCATAGCCGAGCGCATCCAGCCAGAATGCCAGGAACACACAGCAGCCTGTGTGTGTCCCACGGGGACTATACTCGACCACAACGGGGCATGTGTGACACCCGCGGCCTGTACCTGCAAGTACGACGGAGACATCTTCAACCCAGACGATACTATGACGACTAAGGATGGATGCAACGTGTGGTGAGTAGAACCAAATTATTAGAGACTTTGCTTTCGCTAATAATATCATGTGGTTAAGTATATGGTTATTATTGTTACAGAATAGGATACCTAACGATGAAGTTTGATAGGGAATGTTGAATGAAATATTGATGAAATCATTAAAGTGAAATGTGGAGTTAATACTCCTTATTCCTAACACTCAACCATTGTCTTTGTGTTTCAGTAAATGCACAGAGTACGGGTTATGGGATTGTGTTGAACAAGACTGTCCGGTCATCTGCCAACTGCTCGGCCCTAACACACTCAACCAGTTCGACTCCAGAAGTATTCTCATCAAGTCCATTTTAGGAGACTCGCCGTGTGTCTTCACCCTCATGGAGGTAAGTGCAACATGTGTCTTCACCCTCATGGAGGTAAGTGCAACATGTGTCTTCACCCTCATGGAGGTAAGTGCAACATGTGTCCTCACCCTCATGGAGGTAAGTGCAACATGTGTCTTCACCCTCATGGAGGTAACTGCAACATGTGTCTTCACCCTCATGGAGGTAAGTGCAACATGTGTCTTCACCCTCATGGAGGTAAGTTCAACATGTGTCTTCACCCTCATGGAGGTAAGTGCAACATGTGTCTTCACCCTTGTGGAGGTAAATGCAAGCCATTTCTGACTTGCTTCTTTGAAAACCTCGACTTCATGATATTATTTTCTCTTTCAGATGGAGGATAGTTTAAAGGTGGAGGCCTCTCTAACAAGCAACGCCATTTCGTCTGTGATTGTCCATCGTGCTGCGGATGAATACTCCATCAATGTAAACAGCGGCATACTGAGAGTAAACGGGCAAAACAAGATCCTGCCCTTCGTGAAGGCTGGACTTACCATCAGCGCTGAGTCCGGCGTATACGTCATACGGTTCCTCGACATCACCATCACCCTGGACGCGTTTTCCGGCATCGTCATCTCAGCTATCCCTAGCACATACTCCGGGAGGGTGAGTGGTTGTGAATACTTATATCATTGGCCTCTCGCTGTACTCCTTACACTGTATCTGGGATCGTCATCTCAGCTATCCCCAGCACATACTCCGGGAGGGTGTGTGGTTGTGAATACTAATATCATTGGCCTCTCGCTGTACTCCTTACACTGTATCTGGGATCGTCATCTCAGCTATCCCCAGCACATACCCCGGGAGGGTGAGTGGTTGTGAATACTAATATCATTGGCCTCTCGCTGTACTCCTTACACTGTATCTGGGATCGTCATCTCAGCTATCCCCAGCACATACTCCGGGAGGGTGAGTGGTTGTGAATACTAATATCATTGGCCTCTCGCTGTACTCCTTACACTGTATCTGGGATCGTCATCTCAGCTATCCCCAGCACATACTCCGGGAGGGTGAGTGGTTGTGAATACTAATATCATTGGCCTCTCGCTGTACTCCTTACACTGTATCTGGGATCGTCATCTCAGCTATCACCAGCACATACTCCGGGAGGGTGAGTGGTTGTGAATACTAATATCATTGGCCTCTCGCTGTACTCCTTACACTGTATCTGTATCAACGCCTGTTCATTGTGTACATTTCAAATGAAATTACGGGGATTCAAAGAAGGACGTCAATAAGGTCTCACGAAAACCATCTTCATAAGCTTGAATATGAACATTTTTATAAAACTCAACTTGTAGCCTGGTTGCTATCACGGTTTAGCCCTTTAATTCTGTTACCAGCCATGGTATACCTTTCGTCAGACAATGTGTCTATGTCTATGGGAAGTTGATCATCAGAGTGTTTGTTTCATTACTCATGTCAGCTTTTGCAGTGCAGTTTTGCGTTTGCGGAGGCAATCTTTCTTGACCAACTCGGTTGGAAAGGATTTTTGATTGGTTTTTGTGAGGCGGCACAGCTAGTTAAGAAAAGCACGTCAATTGTCGAGTGGTCCGTGGAAGCATTAAGGGTACTAGCGGATATGTAACGGAATACATATGTTGGAGATTATCAAGGATGTCCGGAAATCGGTATACATTTCATGTTGATCTTTTAGTATCATTTATTATTACACACGTGGTGAACGTACAACTAGTGACATACTAATCTCGTACGTCACACGTGTGTCGTATCACGTTGACCTGTGTCGTAACGACGTGACCCCGCATTCCAACGATCTAATTGGATAACCATTGACCTCTCAGTTAGGGTCAAGTTGAAACGGAACTACTTTTGAATTAAAAACAAACACGTAACATTTCATTTTCATTACTTTATATGCTAGATATATTCGTCAACATAGTTTGTCAATGCTTTAAGAAAGTTCCACATTTGTCAAGTATGCATCATTGATATCGTGAATATCTGTAACTATCGGCGAACGCGAACGCGAACGGCGTATTTACTTACAGTTCAAGGGTTGTGTGGAAATCCGGACACATCTCACATTCATTGTGGGCGTCAAAAGGTTTCCAATGCGGCGAATGTCAAATGCAAACATCATTTAGCCTAATCATCACCAAGAACGTAAAGATACTAGTCAAAGTCAAGCATATTCACTCTGCGTTGCCCTTGCCCTTCGATGTTGACATCATGCCGATCGCGAGTCGTCAACGTCACTGTCTGACTGTTCTCTCTCTCTACAGTACCGTACTGCAGTAGGCCATGATTGTACAGCCTTGGCACTGTTGTTTAGTTCTTTCAGTAGATTGTATATATCTAATGGCATTCCGTCACAAAAAAACCCAACGTCAGCTGTCGCTAGTAACTAGGCAAACAGCCTCGACACTTCAGCGGCGAGCCGAACGACTGCGAGGCGAGGCGAGGCGAGGCGTGGCGAGGCCAACGAGTTTTCTATAAGATTAATGTAAATGTTTGCATTAACAATAATACCTTGCACAGCCATGATAACATAACAAATACAGTTCATTTGCATAAACCTTTTTGTTCATTTTTACAGTCCACTTTTGATTTATTCAACTGAAATTCATGAACTACATTATTTCGTCGTAGGTATACGCAATAGGAGGTGCAAATAAGCGTTCGGGTCAGCTCTGGCGCAGTTTACGTCAATTATTACGCACTCCGTTATTGAAACCGGTTTCGGTTACGGAGAATTGTTTCCCTTATCACAGGTAATAAAATTAAACGGTGTGACGAATCCGGGTACAGTAAACGTGTGTAATAAATAAAATGCCACACTCGGTCTCATTAGATACGAATTATACGAAACTCGTGACTTTCCTATGGTATCTGACCTCGCTTTCGCTCGGTCAGATACCGGACACTCGTTTCGTATAATTCGTATCTAATGAGACCTCGTGTAGTATTCTGTATGTCTTGCATGACGAATACCATTTAGTCTTGCATGACGAGTACCATCCAAAACAAGTGTCGATTCCTCAATATTCCACGAATGATTGTTTAAAAGGAACTACGACAATTACAGGTGAGTGGGTTGTGCGGCAACATGGACTATATTCCCGACAACGACCTGGTAGAACGACCCTCCGGAAGTGTACTCGACGCCAACATGTTCACAAGCATGAACTCGGAAGGGAACTGTCTCACTTCTATGGATCCAAAATCTCCAACACCCGAGGTACGAACTGTTTTGGTTTAAGAATTACTGAATAACGAACGCTTTTTCACAATCCGTTCCAAACCAGCAATACAGAATTATGAATGTAGGGAAACCCTATATCATCGTGATTATTTACTTTTCGAGTAATTCTATTGAGGCCTTAACCTGTATCCACTATAATACTGTGTTAAATTTTTCAAATGGAATGCTCAAAATCGGCATTGATAATTGTAATAAAAAATGTATGTTCTACCTTTAATCCAGCTCAGTCATCGGTTATCAGCCCCTTACCGAGGTCATATCCCACACGTGGACACACAGACGACAATGATTGCCATGTTAGTTATTTACCGAGGTCATATCCCACACGTGGACTCAGAGACGGCAGTGATTTCCTTGTTAGTTACTTACCGAGGTCATATTTAACACGTGGACACACAGACGGCAGTGATTGCCTTGTTAGTTACTTGCCGAGGTCATATCTCACATTTGGACACACAGACGGCAGTGATTGCCTTGTTAGTTACTTACCGAGGTCATATCCCACATGTGGACACACAGACGACAGTGATTGCCTTGTTAGTTACTTACCAAGGTCATATCCCACACGTGGACACACAGACGACAGTGGTTGCCTTGTTAGTTACTTACCGAGATCATATCCCACATTTGGACACACAGACGGCAGTGATTGCCTTGTTTGTTACTTATCGAGGTCACATCCCACACGTGGACACACATACGGCAGTGAGTGCCTTGTTAGTTACTTACCGAGGTCATATCCCACACGTGCACACATACGGCAGTGA
This sequence comes from Gibbula magus, assembly GCA_936450465.1. Lineage (NCBI taxonomy): Eukaryota > Metazoa > Mollusca > Gastropoda > Trochida > Trochidae > Gibbula > Gibbula magus. The sequence goes on from OW388302.1 coordinate 18,679,675, forward strand.
TTTCCTTGTTAGTTACTTACCGAGGTCATATCCCACACGTGGACACACAGACGACAGTGATTGCCTTAATAGTTACTTACCGAGGTCATATCCCACACGTGCACACATACGGCAGTGATTTCCTTGTTAGTTACTTACCGAGATCATATCCCACACGTGGACACACAGACGACAGTGATTGCCTTGTTAGTTACTTACCGAGGTCATATCGCAAACGTGAAGACACAGACGACTTTTGATAGAATTGGCATGTTCTGTCTGCATTGTTCAGACCTACCCTAGAAACACTTTTCCACTGCACAAAACATGTGAAGTCTCAAATGTGTAAAGCTACAAGGAAACAGTGAAATCTATAAATCGCATACATATAACTTAACCACGGCACGATTTTAATGAGATACAGCTCTGAATTCCACTGTGCATCAGTATTGGACCTGACAATTCGAGAAATCTGTATTTGGCTCAATTACTTATTTGAATTAATATTTTAAAAGTTTGGAAAAAGTTATCACTCATTTAATTGGAATAACTTAACAAGTGAAAATACAATTATGGTTATTGTTAATTGCAAATAAGGCACTTAGACAATAGAAATGATTTAAAAGAGGGGCGGAAAGTACTCCCATTCTACCCACGCTTACAAATGTAAACAAGCTGTGGAGAGTCCTCTTGAGATATCAGTTTCCGGATTTATCATCGTCATCGTATATATATTATGTTTAATTGTCATTTCAAGATAAATAAGGGATTTTCCAGTATATTTGCGCAGTGGTCAGTTTTGTCTCTTTCTCCTGATGTTTTCTTCAAATCACTTTAACATTTATAAATGATCCCGTTTCTATATTTTCATTATGTGATAATGTAATGATTTAGACCTTTTGCAACTTCAAATAATCAAATTGACACGTTTTCCCCTCAGTGTTTACAATTCGTAACGACAATCAAAGACGCCTGCCCTGCCTTGATCGGAAGCCCGGCCCTGAGGAAGTACGAATTATCGTGTGAGCACGTGGAGAGCGGGGACTCGAAATGTGGCTTGTTGAAAGCATTGCTCAGAGACTGCGGCAAATGTCTCCCCATGATCTCGGCCATAGACTGTGGTGAGTGGAATATGTAATTGGAATAATGGATTTAAAAATGGATAGTTATAGAGTAATAGATGAATGGATGTCTGGAGTAATGGATGATTAGTAATACACGGATAAAGTAATGTGTTTGAATGGACTAATGTTATGAACGGAAGAATGGACGAATTAATAGATGGAGTGAGAGGGTAATAGATGAATGGAATAACGGATGAATGGATTAATGGAGTAATGGGTGAATGGAGTAAACGAATGTATTCCAAGATACGAGAATGCATCGTATAGCATCACTCCCCTGCAGGTGATGTGACTACCTGTGATACAGCCGAAAGTACATTTGACGACGACCTTGAGTACAGTTGTTCAATGCTAACCTGCCGCACGACGTGCAGAGACTTGAGTCTGATAGGGCAGTGCCAGGGAGAGGTCAGTCAGGGCTGTCGGTGCCAGGCCAACCACTACCGCACAGAAGATGGCTCCTGTGTCCCTCAAGCCCAGTGTAGCTGTTACTCTCCTGAAGATCCTACTGTGGCCATCCTGCCTGGTCAAACTGTCAACATTGGATGCAAGAGTTGGTGAGTACTAATGAGAAAGTGTATGATACGCAGCTGCGACTACCCGAGATATCAATAGCGATATAACAAAAAACGATTAAAATTACAGTTCAAATCAACTTTTGGCATTCGTGTTCTTCTTCCATTGCAGCCATTGTTCCGACGGCATACTGGCGTGCTCCAACCACACCTGTGAGACTGTCACCTGTCTCGGGTTCCAGGAGATCTCGGTGGCATCAGACGGAGACTGTGTCCCAGTCTGCCCCATGCCTGGCTCCCCCAGTCGCTGTAAGGATCTGCCTAAGATCGGAGACCAAGTTGTGGAGGAGGCGGCCTGCTACTGTCCCGACAGCAAGACAGAGGACCCTGTATGTACTCAAGTGTCTTCTGATATCACATATATCAACGTAGATATTGATAAAAGCAGGGGCTCTATATAGATTAGATCTAATTAGAGGGTCCCTGATAAATGTTACAAATATCTTTGTCATTACGGCTGCTCGATTTCTTCACCGACAAGTGAAACCACGGCCATGTTCAAGAGAGGTTTCAAACTAATCGCTCAATGAGCGATTACTTTTAAACCTCTCTTGAACGCGATTGCTCAATGTAGCGCTACGTACGTAGCAAGGCGAGCAAACTTCGAGGATTTGCACTGTGTCGTTCAAGAGAGAACAAGCGCTACTTCAGCGCTACTTTGAGCAATCAATGAGCATTATAAGCGCTCGGTGTTATGGAACGGACCCCACGTGTTCCTGTTGCCTGTTGCCTGTTGCGGCAGCATGCCTGCATCATTTGCGGTACGCCGAATGCGCCGCTTTCAGATGACCGGCGAACTGAAAGTATGATACCCCAAAATATAATTGGTGTGATGATAAAGCAAAACCTATTACAAAAGACTTAGATGTACATTCCATTACTATTCCCGCTTTTTATTTTTAAACACATTTGAGTTTTTTTTTTAATTATGATTAAATAGTCATAACGTTTAAACTTATCTGTAAGATTAAGAGAACACCCATCCTTTCATTTTGAGAAACCACAGTTGAGTAGATTTTAGGAACTTTATGAAGGTTTCAGGTATCCATGACATTACAAACATTAAATTTTATCAACTCTTTAAGTTTACATTATTGATAACTAATTATTTCCCCTAATAATCTACTTTTATATAAATACAAATACATTTGAAAATAATATTTAATTTGTGTTGAGTATAAATCTATATTTTCTTCATGTATCATTATAATTTTAATATTTGTTGTGTAAATCTATCAGTACAGTTTTAGATCTATTTCTTTGAAGGAGTGATGACATGGAAAACTAATATTGAATTTAAACCTTGGATATAATCAACAGATTTTGGTGCATAAAGGCAACGTTTAAGTAACACAATTCATACCAAAATATTTCCTATTTAGAAAGTATGTATACTATTGGTTATGTTCTACAGTGATCTTTTGCATGATTCATAACTAGTTTCATTTTAAAACATTACATTTAATATCATAACAAATAAGTATTGATGATCCTTGCAACAAAATTTCATTTTTAGGAATTGAAGTCACTATGACGGACGGACGGAACCAAGTTGTTTATGCTTGACAACTTCATTTACATAGTTCCCGGCCTATGCAATCCATCCGTCCATCCATAACTTATCCGCTTTTTCTCCAGAACCAGAGACTCTAGCAAGCTGAAATTTATGGGTGTTCTAAATATATGGGTCAGAGGGTCATGACCTAAACACCCCTCTTCATCCTCTCCCTAGTACGAAAATATCTAGAAAGTTGAAATGTATTGTACTTTCTGTGCCGCCGGCAAACCAGCAAGGGAAAACCGTGACAAATCGAGCAGTCGTATTACTAGACGATGCAAAAGTATTATGATGTAATGAATTTGGCGATGACAGGACATTGTGCAACATCTACTGGATATTAATCCATTCATACATATTACTGATCTAACACAGATTTGAACGATAACGATAAATCAGTATAATACGGGGATTCATCTAGTACGTGGGTAATTTACTCACTTCATATATATATATATATATATATATATATATATACAATACTCAGGCAGTACAATAGTATAAACCTTCGGAGGACATCTTTTTCTCCATGGACTTAGCACTGGCAGCTTTTTCCGTAACTCATTATATTCACTTGTGAATGCTTGCTCTAGTCCGCGATAGGTACACGAATTACACTGATTACCATTGTGTTGTTGATGTTCCCCAGTCTGGTAACTGTATCCCGATGGACAGCTGCCCTTGCTATGATGGTGGAGAATGGTATATTCACGGCAGCGTCATTACTTCCGGTTGCTTCATGAAGTAAGAAATTTCAAGACCCGTTCATACTGTTTGATTTGTTGTTACAACTTGCGGTCTCAAACTGTTGTATCTCCAAAATTCATATGTAAACCAGAAAAGTTGATACGACTTTGATGTACTCAGAGTGCAACTGAATTGGGTTGATACAAGTCGTACATGCCATAGCAAAGCAACATGTAAATGCAGTAGGGAAGTCGTACAGTTGAGTTTTATGTCATTTCAATGTCATGTCAATCATTCGTAAAAGTCATATACCCGTGTACCAATATTAACTTATGTTACACTGTTTAACAAATAATACTTTTGGTTTGTCATATGGACGTGTTTCACAACCAAATATTTGAATTTATAGAACATGTAACAACTACAATTGGACCTCGGAAAAACAGGCATGCCGTGGTAAGTTTAACCGAATCTCATTTTAGCTTATCTGGCCTGAAAGGCCCTATGGGCTTATGGTATGGAATGGCGTCCGTCCATCCATCCATTAGTCCATCCATTAACTATTCGCTTTTTCTCCAGAATCAGTGACTCTAGTAAACTGAAATTTTGTGGGTGTTCTAAAGTGTACAGTTGGTGACCCTGTGAGCACAAATAGGGGTCACAGGGGTCATGACCTAAACACCTATCTTCATATTCTCCTCAGTATGAAAAGATCTAGAAAGTTGAAATGTATTATACGAACTCATTGGTCATTGGGGATTCTTATTTGTAGATTTGAGGGCCCTATGACCTCAAATATATTGGCCACAAGGTTCATTACCTTTAAGGAGGATGTTCCTGTTTACACATATATGCTATTAATTCATGATTAAAACACAGTCAAATTGAAAGATGCTTTAGATTTAGTGACCCTGTTACTCCCGATAGAGGGCCATGACCTATTTTTGGTTGTTAACAATGTATTACTTGTTTTTAATTAAGGATTCAGCTCTTTGGGCAGAATCCTTATTTATGTTGGCGTGTTTATTATTTTTTTAATTATTTCACCAATTTTGTCGGCAAGATTCAGCCAAAACGGCTTAAGCAAATGCAACCAAATTTTACATGCTGATAGGCCTTACTGTGGAATAGAATTGCGAGGCTTTTGGGCCCAGTCGACTCAGCCATTAGAGCTCCAGTTCGAATCTAAATGTCGATTTTTAACATGGGAAAATTTTCAAAATACACTTAGAGGCTTGCAACTTTGTTAAGATCCGCAATGACGATGCGAGTAAAAAAGTAAATCATGGCGAATTCCTAGGTCACGTGGTGTAGCCGCCATATTGATTTTAGCTGTTTTTCACCCTTTTCTGCACCTTTAACGAACATCTCCTCTGAAGATACCAGCATCTAAGAGCTGAAATTTTCACGTGATGTATCCAAAGCATTGTGAACCAAAGATTGCTCATTTCATTACCGAACTCGTAATACTTATTTCACAATGACCTTCTAAAGAAAAAAGTCAGGTTTCTTAGTAAGTATGACATATTTCAAAGGGGCAGAACTCTAAAACCCGAATTGATAACTGCGCCAATTTTTCAGGACTTCAAGACAAGTTAACAGTGTACAGAAAAATCAAGGTTAGAGAGAAGGCAGAGAAATCATCTTGAAGAAAAGTTTTAAAAAAACACAAACAACCCCAAAAAACCCAACTCCAAAAAAAATATTTTTTTGCTGGTAGAGACTCGAAACCTTGTTCAAAGATTCGCAGTCTCAGGGCACACAATAACTACAACTACGTCGAAATCGTAGCTTCAGCGGTTACAGAGCAATATTCACTCTTTTGCTCCTTGTAAATTTTTCAAAAAAACCCCAGCCAATTTGCCCACCCAATGCCACTTTAAGACACATTCCAAAGCTCCTGACGGTGCTGCCAATGCTTTAGGCTGAATCATTTTATCGTCGCTTGCGACTATATTTATATTTTAGTTTTTCAAATTTAGATAATAAATCAGTGAAGTCCTGATTGGCCACAGATCCCATTGGTTTCAATTTTCCTTTTACTTACATTATAAATATATTGCTTTACAAAAATCGCTCTAACCACATGTGGTGAAGAATGGACATAATGTTCCACTGAACTTTCCCAATCTAAGCTTATGTTGTAAGTAATTCTGAAAGCACAACTAACCGCAATTGTAGTGAAATTCTGCATCAAGGTAGGCAGCGATAGACACACACATACACGAACTAATAACATATTTCGTATTCATCTTCATCTCCAGCAAGCTGCACAGTGTCCGGCACCACGCAGTACTTCACGACCTTCGACGGATACTCCTACTCGTTTCCGGGAGGCGGCAACGGGGCTTGTTCGTACACTTTCATGAAGTTGGGCGGCATTGTGGTGAATATCCAGGGCTACACATGTCGAGGACTGGAGACCATGTGCACCAAGTCTGTTGAGATCATCTGGGACGGACAGGTGATCACAATGGCTCGCTCCATGGGACTCAGGTTTAACGAGGTACTCTATGAACAAGGCTCCACGATCACCATCGTCCCTGGCCTTCATATTCGACTGACCGAGCTGTACTACATTGTGATGGTTGAAGAGGTGGTCGTCACATGGGATCAAGGTGAGTCACCCAAATAGTTCAAAGGTGAAGAAGTCATTTCTAGATGTTCACGGACGGATGGGTAGAATGTATTAAATTGTAATGTAAGATACGTTATTAAGCTTACATTTACATATCGTTTTATAATGACAACCAACGGAACAGCAACATTCAGAGATTTATTCAATACAGTTATGAGTTATGGGGAATTCTCGTTGATGCTTGACTACCCATGACAGAGCAACGATAAGCCCGAGCATGGGGCCAATTTGGCATACTTGAAATGAAATAACGATGCCAAATTGGTGGTACAAAGCGGCATTACATAGCCAAGCATTGACTACGCCCAAGCATTGGGACCAAAACTGGCATGTATTCCTGAGCGAAGAAGTCGTCCAGTTTTGGCTACTGTTAATACCTTAAAGCACAATATTATTACAAAGTGTGAGTGGAGGGGGTGACTTATCATCCATGATGATACATGAACGCAGCAACACAAATTACATGTCAAGAGAGCGTTCATGATCGAGCATGATCATGCCTGAGCATCAGGACCAAACCATAGTAAAAAAACACCTGAGCATCAGACACCATGTTTGGGAACGCCAGTAAATGATAAGCATGAAAAAACAAAACGTGAATTAAAGCAAAGTGACGGTAATGACGGTTCATGATCGAGCATGATCATGCCTGAGCATCAGGACCGAATCATGGTAAAACAGTCCGAGCATCAGACATCATGTTTGGCAACGACAACGACTGATTGCGTACAAAAACAAAGTGCATGTATTGAAACATAAAAGCTAAATGATTCATGATCAAGTATGATCATGCCTGATTATCAGGCACAAGGAAAATCTAGACCTGAGCATTAAATCCGGTAACACCAAATAGTGTGAGCCTAAAAACATAATACAAATAGGCACAAGTGCACGCTTTTCGCATTCAAATAAGCTATTTTAGGTCATACGAGGACATATAAACTCACTTTAGCTTCCTTTCGGTGCAATAAAATACTTATTGATCTTTACAATTGACCTGCAGTCAATAATTTAATAGTTGAAACGGCCGAAGCCACTCAGGGATATCACGAATAGAAAGAGTCATTGATGTGCAAAACGGGAAAGCTGAGCTAGGATTTCATTAAGCACTTGCATATGCTGTATTCTCTTAACTGACAACAAAGATTTGTTAGTCTTCATTAAGGAGTATCTGAAACTTCACCGGTTTGTAATACGCAGTGTAATCATTGTTGTTACATTAACGATAGCGACTGCCGTTTTTGGTCTTCGGGTTGGGTGCAATTTCTTAATATTGCTGATATTTTAGTTCATGCAACGTTGCATTAAATACTTCCGGTCTTTTAAAGTTATCTTTTAAAGATGAATACGTACATATATTCAAGATAACTAATATAATACGTTACCTGAGGATAGATAGTTTGTAATATCGAGAGATGTGCATTATCCGTGCATTATTTATATTTTAAAACAATTGTCGTGACATAGTGCCTTTAAACCTTGATAATGTTCTAAGAATGTAGTAATGGCAACAATATTATTAATGTACATAGTGCAAAGTAGAATTCCCAAATAAAACATGACAGTAAAATATGAAGCTGCAATAATAAATAGAAGGTGGTTGAATGAGGTGAAGGTGGGGAACAAACTGTAGTAAAACGTAAACGAGGCTGCACAAAGGAAGTGGACTGCACATGCGCACACGAGTGTAAGTTACATTTGGGCCTCATTGGCAATCTCCGTGAAGTAAAGCAACTGCTGATTGGTTTAATAATCTACGAGGTCTGCCGAAGTGAATAATCGCCCTGTATTGTTTTGGCTGAAGGAACATGGGGAAGGTATAGTGAATTACGACAGCCAGGAATTTACATTACTTTGAAGGATGGTAAATATGTGTTTGAATACGCTCTAATTTTTAAATAAAACTTGAAAGTTATATAACACAACTCTTCCGTCCCTGGAGGGATTTAGGAACCTTGTAGGTAACATGAAAATATAAAGACATGAACATATTTACACGATAAATCGAACTGCGTTTCCTTGCCATTATAAACCTGCTGAAGTGTTAAGCTGATATGAAAAGCCTCAGTAAGTTCTGTATCATATTTTGGAAAAATGAAAATCTTTCTTTTACAGGCATGAATGAAATCTTGAAATACTCAAAATATTCACATGTTACACCTTTTGGAAGTAAAGACCAAACTTGATAAACATTATCACATATTTAGAAAAGTAACCAAATATTGTCTTTCTTTGACAGACATGTGCCAACTATCGCAAACACCTGCAAGACCTGCTTCAGATTGCAGCCGTGTATAAAACAGAAAGACAAAATCTTTTGTAAAAATGTTTAAGTATTAAAAAACTTATTTAGATGGTAAAAGTTTATAAAAAAGAATATAAACAATTCTAGAAGTTTATTTATTATACCTTTTGTTAAACCTTCTTCCTTGGGATAGCATGCACCATATGTTAAAGACGTTTTTCCTTGGGGTGGCATGTATCGAATGTTAAACACGTTCTTCCTCGAGATGTCATGTACCATATGTTAAACCTTTTTCATTGGGATGTCATGTACCATATGTTAAACCTTTTTCATTGGGATGTCATGTACCATTTGCTAAACACGTTATCTCTGGGGATGTCATGTACCATATGCTAAACACGTTCTCTCTTGGGATGTCATGTACCATATGCTAAATACGTTCTCTCTGGGGATGTCATGTACCATATGCTAAACACGTTCTCTCTGGGGATGTCATGTACCATATGCTAAACACGTTCTCTCTTGGGATGTCATGTACAATATGCTAAACACGTTCTCTCTGGGGATGTCATGTACCATATGCTAAACACGTTCTCTCTGGGGATGTCATGTACCATATGCTAAACACGTTCTCTCTTGGGATGGCATGTACGATATTTTAAAACTTCTTCATTGGGATGGCACATATCATGTGCTAACCACCATCATATGGTAAACACGTTCTTCCTCGAGATGTCATGTACCATATGTTAAACCCGTTTTTCATTGAGATGGCATGTACGATATGTTAAACACCATCTTCATTTGGATGTCATGTACCGTATGTTAAAACTTCTTCATTGAGATGTCATGTATCATATGTTAAAACTTCTTCATTTGGATGTCATGTATCATATGTTAAACACGTTCTTCATTGGGATGTCATGTAACATATGTTAAAACTTCTTCATTGGGATGGCATGTACGATATGTTAAACACGTTCTTTCTTGGGATTCATATTCTATACGTTAAACACATTCATCCTTCGTAAGTCATGTTTCCTTTAAACAATAAATATATGTATATACATTCGAGTAAACTTTTTAAATGCCCTAAGATTCTTTGGAATGTATGCCTACTTGTATATGTTAGATCGTGACCCATATATATATATATATATATATATATATATATATATATATATATATATATATATATATATATATATATATATATACACACACACACATATATATATATATATATAAAAATAAAATACTTCAGACGACACTTGCTGTAGATATCATTTTAATGATAACTGGATGCGTCGCATTTCGACTTGTTTACAAGTCTTTTCAACAGTGTGGAGCATTTTCAACATGACGAATATATAGGTAGCTTAAACAATGTACAATAGACGTTGATTGATTGATATATATATATATATATATATATATATATATATATATATATATATATATATATATATATATCGGTTTCTCTTGGATGTGTATGTCAAATTAACTCACTTGATTTTATGAACATGTACAAGTGAAACGTACTTATGAATATTGTTCATCTAAAGAGTACGGTATGCAGGTTGTTTATTTGTTCAGTATTTTCTTCATCCATTTCAAAATGCTTTATTGTATAAATTGTCGTTTTTTTTCTCTAGGCATGTACATACGTGCGGAAGTACCATCTACAGCGGGAGGGAACACGAAGGGATTATGTGGAAACTACAATGGAAATAACGCCGATGAATTGATAGGAAGATCGGGAAACATTGAAACGGTCGTGGCAGATTTTGGCAACTCGTGGAGAACATCTGACACGTGTGAAACATATGTCCCGACCAACACGGCTCCGTGTGTGGTGAGTGCACGTCGTCATCGATAGTTCTACAAACTGATGTCATTCTCATTCGTATTTTCAATCGATGTTTATTTTGTTGCTGTATTAAACAATTCAGTTGATAATTGGGTGTAAAATTGTTGTAAACGGTTCACCGAACAGAGCTGAAAGTTTCATTGAATTCTTCGAAAATTTTCCATGTTAGAAGCTGGTAGTAGAATAAAGACACGTCTTTATGTATAAACCTTTTTTCAGAGCATGACATTTCCAAACGAGACAATTTCTTATATCATAGCGCCCTTCTTTCGAAATAAAGAAGTTATTATTGATAACTACTGTGTCGTACATCTAAAAGGTGTATTAGATAGGATTTTGTTTCTTAAAATGTGTAGTAGGTCCTGCCGTGAAAGAAATTAAAACATTGATTCTTTTTCACGAGGAATCCTGCTTGGGGTACTTATGGCATAACAATCTTATTTTTTAGAGTTATCACAGGTTGTAACTTATTTTTTAAACAAATAAAAATAACAAATAACAAAAACGTTTTTAAAAAATAGAGCCATGGGCTCATTAGCTATGGTTGACGCGCAAATATTTAGGTCTTCAAGACGTCTGATTTTCAACCCCATGTTTGCCCTTTAAATGATCAGTTACTCTGTTTTAAAATGAACAATCAATCATGTCTCTATCTTCAGTAGCTTTCAAACAAAATGTTTCTAAAGAATATATTACCTATTATGTGACCCCGACGTTATGTTCATAAGTCTAATTATAAGATATTTTATTTTAATATTTTGATAATAAGCTGTAACATAAAACATTGTGTGCTTTAATTTCTACTTCAGTAGATGTAATCATTATCTATATTGCATATATAGTTAATGCGATATGTTCTCCTGACAATTCAATAACATACTCAAAAATAGATGTTTTGGACACCTACAGACGTTTGCGATGTTGGAAGCTAGCAACATTTTGATGACAGGGTGCATCATAAAAAGTGTTATTCTTGAAATTATGTATAACTATATATTACTTTTCCAACATCACCTTTTTGACACGAAGAGATTTGTCCTACCCTTTTCACAAACACTTTAACCTTAGCAATTATATTTCATAGCTTATAGAGACACCTCTGTCTATAAGTAAAATAGAAATGCAAAATTTAACAGACGGGGGTATTAGTGAACCACGCTCACGTTTTTGCTTGTTTTATATTCTCTCGAAACTTGGAGGCTTATCATGGATAATTAAACTAAATATAGTGAGGGAATCGATAGTTACCATAACTTTGAGGATGGTTTTGACTTTTCGATCTGGCAAGCTGGTAATTTGTTTACATGCTTTTCTTTTCAGGTAGGGTGGCTCATAATTTGCTTGCCTACTTTTATGTTCACTTCGTTTAATTTATGCCTGTCGGAGGACGGTTATCTCTGTTCTACAAAGAATGGTAAAATATAACTTTCAATCCCTGGGTCCTGGCCAAGCTTAGGGAAGCCACATGTCACAGTTGAAAGTCGGGATACCGTACACGCCGGTACCCGCCTCTATGCCGGAGAAGGGCCGACTTCGCTGCTCTACAAGACAAGGCGGCCGTGAAGAAGGGGCCCTGGTCATGAAATGGCAGGGTATTACTCGACCTATTTAATGGTGACTAAGAAAGACTTGGGCTTCAGACCGATTCTCATCCTCAAATACCTAAGTTGATAGATGTTCTGTCGTTCAAGACCCTGAAATCAGTCATAAGTTCCGTGGGGGACTGGCTGTTCTCGATAGATCTCAAAGACATCTACTTCGACGTCCCGATGCACCCAGAATTCAGAAAGTTTCTGAGGTTTGCTTTCGATGGAAAGTGTTTCAGTTTCTCCACTACACAAAGGGTGTTCAGCAAGCTGAGACTGCCAGGGCTCAGAGCCAGCTTTGTCATCCCTACCTAGATGATTGGCTGAATCTTCAGTCTTGGATAAATCACCAACCTCAAGAAGTCATACCTGAAGCCTACCAAGGATCAGATCTTTCTTGGGTCCAGGCTCCGGACCTATCTAGGGATTGTCTCTCTAGCTCAAATCGGGTCCTGAAGGTGCAAAGAGCCACGCTTTTGTTCCTAGAGTCCCCCGTCACACTGCTAGTTTGTGACTCAATGGCGGCATGGTTTGGAGAGATCGGGGCTGTGGTCTTATTCAGAGAGTTACGAGAAGCAGCTCGACACTCCGGGTCTCATCTCAACAACCTGCCCAAGGGTTTGAGTATAGCAACTACAGTCATTATACTTGCATAGTCCAGACGCACGCCTCGCTCTCGGGATAGGAGGTGTTCTATGCCCCAACTGGGCCAGTCCAGTCTGCAGATCAATGTGGCTGAGCTGAGCGAAGTTCGCTTGGTGGTGGAACAGTTCAGCCAGTGGCCTCGTCATGATTCAAGATGGCTATGTTGTACATCCTGAATTAGAGCGGGACGGTGTCTTCAGCAGGCATGAGAGTTTCTCCTGTGTTGCGGACAGTTCGACATCAGAAGCTTTCTGGTTACTCTGGTAGACAATTTGAGGGCTGATGCAGATATTTGGGACTATCTCCCGGCTATTTAGGACGTTCCAGGTAGATCTGTTTGCGTCAGTGAGTCCCAGAGCTCGGTCTCAGTTGGCACGCGCCCAGCACGTCTACTGGTCCTGCAGGCTCCACTGTAGACAACACAGTCCTGGTTTCCAGGTGTCTGGTACTCAACTTTCTGGTTTTGCCACCTTTTCTGTTCCCGAGTCGACCAGGCTTGCTGTCGCAGGAGGGCACGCAACACCCGAATCACTGAAATCAGTGGAATCTGGAATCGCCTCTAAGAGGTTTGTATTCCTGCACAAGTTACAGACAAAATACTGGCTTTGGGGTGGGATTCGACAAATGCTAATTACGAGGGTAGATGGGCCGGTTGTGGAAACCTGCAGATCCCTTTTTTACATCTTTAGTGGCTGTTTTGGAGTTTCTCCAGTCGAGACTAGACGACAATCGTGCAGTGTCAACTGTCCGACAGTGCTTTCAGCGTTCAACATCCTGGTTGGCGATGCTCTATTTGGTGCCCACCTACTGGTCCGGCGTTTTTTTAGCAAACGTGGACAGAATCCGTCATCCTTTGAGGCAGGGCATCCCTTCTTGGGATCTATCCATAGTCTTAGACTGGCGCTCAGGGCCCTCTTTTAAGGTCTAACCTGTCTCTGCAGTTATCATGGAAGACAGACTTTCTGGTGGCTGTCACTTCTGGCAGGCAGGTGAGGAACATCCACACGATGTCTTCCGATTTCGAGCTGACTCTTTTGTCAAAGGTGATTCTTGATTGTAGATTTGGTGACCCTGTGACCCAAAGTACAGGGGTCACGACCTTTCATCTTCTTCTCCAGTACCACAATGTCTAGAAAGCTGTAATGTCGTGTAGCGACTGTTTGGTCAAATATGATTCTTAATTGGTAACCCTGTGACCTGCATTTGGGGTCACGATTTGTTAACAATGTATTACTTGAGATAGCTTAGATATTCAACCTTAGATGATAAATCAATGAAGTCCTGTTGAACTATAGAGCCCATGGCTCTATTTTAAAAAAAATCGTTGTTGTTATTTTTTTTATTTATTTGTTTAAAAAATAAATTACAACATGTCATCTTTAAAAATAAGGATCGTCTTCAAAGTTTCTAGACCAGAGCATCTGGGCTAAACTTATTTGTAAAGAGACTGTTACTAATTATGTTATATATTTAAAGGAACATCATGAACGTCTTAGTTGGGCTGAAAACTCCTGCAATGTTCTCAATTCAACTTTGTTTGAGAAGTGCAAACATTCTTTCGGGAGTCGACACAGCGAATTACTTGGTGTCTGTACAGAAGAGGCATGCAGGTGAGCTTAGAAACTCTTCACCCGGCTCCGAATTTTAACCCTAACCCAACAACTTATTCCTGACCACAATTCTAACCATGAAGCAGGTTTCCAACTCAATACTTCTAAATCTTAAGCTCTGAATCAAAACTGTAAACCCTAACAAAAGCTGGCATGTGTCCAACCATCTCCTTGTGAAACCTTAGCGCTGAACCTTAAAGCCTATGATCCTTGCCCCAAACGTTAGATCCGTGTCCCGAACGTTAGACCCTAGTCCCAAACTTAAGATCCAGGTTCAGAAACGTAAGACCCTGGTCCAGAAACGTTAGACCCAGGACCCAAACGTTAGATCCTGGTCCGAAACATTAGACCATGGTCCCAAACTTTAAATCCTTGTCCCTAAGCTTAGATACTGGCCCTAAACCTTATCCCCTGGTTCCAAACCTTAAATCCTGGTCCCAAACTTTAGACCTTGGTTCCAAACCTTAGAGCCTGTCCCCAACCTTAGATCCTTGTCCCAGAACTTAGATACTGGTCCTAAACCTTATCCCCTGGTTCCAAACCTTAAATCCTGGTCCCAAACTTTAGACCTTGGTTCCAAACCTTAGAGCCTGTCCCCAACCTTAGATCCTTGTCCCAGAACTTAGATACTGGTCCTAAACCTTATCCCCTGGTTCCAAACCTTAAATCCTGGTCCCAAACTTTAGACCTTGGTTCCAAACCTTAGAGCCTGTCCCCAACCTTAGATCCTTGTCCCAGAACTTAGATACTGGTCCCAAACCTTAGATCCTGGTCCCAAACCTTAGATCCTTGTCCCAAACATTAGACCATGGTCCCAAACCTTAGAGCCTGTCCCAAACCTTAGAGCCTGTCTCAAACCTTAGATACTGGTCCCAAACCTTAGACCTTGGTCCCAAACCTTACATCCTGGTCCCAAAATTAGACCATGGTCCCAAACGTTGTGTTCAGTTGACAAAAACGGTATGATAAAGGAGAGATAAAATAGTAACAACAAATTCATCATCAAATGTATTTCATTGATTTATCTAATGAAGAGTTGTCTCCTTTCATCAGCTGTAACCGAGGGGGTGACTGTGAGTGCCTTTGCACGGCCATTGCTTCCTACGCCGCCGAGTGTATGAGCACGTACGGCCATGTTGTCCGGTGGAGGAGTCAGAGATTGTGTCGTATGTACACCCTGTAGTCATCTCTGTTTATTATACGAGTATCGGTGATATGTGTAGCGGATACTCAACGACCTTCCATTTTTTAAAAACAAGTTCATGATTTGGTTTAAAGTTTTCTCAATAAATGTCCTAATCACTGTTATCACGTATCTGCCTCGCTTGTGATTACTTTTCAAATGACCCCTTTTAATAGTTAATCATGTCAGTTGCTTGTTTATGGTTCACGTATAAACCTATTCCTTTATACTTGGCTTCTCTTATGTTTGCAGCTATCCAGTGCGACTATGGTAGCGAGTATGACCCCTGTAACTCTCCATGCCAGCCAAGTTGTGCCAGTCCCAACGTCCCAGACGACAATAGTGTGGCTTGCAACACCACCCACTGTGTAGAGGGGTGCTTCTGTAAAGCTGGCACAGTCATAGACCGTAAGTTTCTATTCACATTGCACCGTCATAGAACGTAGGTTTCTATTCGCATTGCACCGTCATAGATCGTAGGTTTTGTGATGATGACATCGTCATAAGCTGTAACTTTATGTGATGATGACATCGTCATTGACTGTAACTTTATGTGATGATGACATCGTCATAGCTGTAACTTTATGTGATGATGACATCGTCATAGACTGTCACTTTATGTGATGATAACATCGTCATAGACTGTAACTTTATGTGATTATGACATCGTCATAGACTGTAACTTTATGTGATGATGACATCGTCATAGACTGTAACTTTATGTGATGATAACATCGTCATAGACTGTAACTTTATGTGATGATGACATCGTCATAGACTGTAACTTTATGTGATGATGACATCGTCATAGACTGTAACTTTATGTGATGATGACATCGTCATAGCTGTAACTTTATGTGATGATGACATCGTCATAGACTGTCACTTTATGTGATGATAACATCGTCATAGACTGTAACTTTATGTGATGATGACATCGTCATAGACTGTAACTTTATGTGATGATGACATCGTCATAGACTGTCACTTTATGTGATGATGACTTCGTCATAGACTGTAACTTTATGTGATGATAACATCGTCATAGACTGTAACTTTATGTGATGATGACATCGTCATAGACTGTAACTTTATGTGATGATGACATCGTCATAGACTGTAACTTTATGTGATGATGACATCGTCATAGACTGTAACTTTATGTGATGATGACACCGTCATAGACTGTAACTTTATGTGATGATAACATCGTCATAAACTGTAACTTAGTGTGATGATGACATCGTCATAGACTGTAACTTTATGTGATGATAACATCGTCATAGACTGTAACTTTATGTGATGATAACATCGTCATAAACTGTAACTTAGTGTGATGATGACATCGTCATAGACTGTAACTTAAAGGGGCAGTAGCACGTTTTTTGCAAATTTTAAGTTTTCAAATTTCCCATTTATAATGATAGTTTATATCATTTATATTTATTTTGGAGGGTTAATCATCTTATTACACAAACTAAATTATCTGTAGTTGTAATAACGGTGTTGCGAATAACACAAACATTGCATGGCGGCCATTTTATTGTGAACACATTTTCTTATATCGATGACAAAAACGATTCCCATGGCTTTGCAGAACCATGTACATTCATATTTTAACTTGATTTTTCGAAGAGAGAAGGGTGTTTTACTATTGGTGATATTATTTTTCAAATACTTTTCATCGACTTTTTTCAGCGAAAAAACGTGCTACTGCTTCTTTAATGTGATGATGCCATCGTCATAGACTGTAACTTAATGTGATGATGCCATCGTCATAGACTGTAACTTTATGTTATTATGACATCGTCATAGACTGTAACTTAATGTGATGATGACATCGTCATAGACTGTAACTTTATGTGATGACAACATCGTCATAGACTGTAACTTTATGTGATGATGACACTGTCATCGACTGTAACTTTATGTGATGATAACATCGTCATAGATTCTAACTTAATGTGATGATGACATCGTCATAGACTGTAACTTTATGTTATTATGACATCGTCATAGACTGTAACTTAATGTGATGATGACATCGTCATAGACTGTAACTTTATGTGATGACAACATCGTCATAGACTGTAACTTTATGTGATGATGACACTGTCATCGACTGTAATTTTATGTGATGATAACATCGTCATAGATTCTTACTTAATGTGATGATGCCATCGTCATAGACTGTAACTTAATGTGATGATGCCATCGTCATAGACTGTAACTTTATGTTATTATGACATCGTCATAGACTGTAACTTAATGTGATGATGACATCGTCATAGACTGTAACTTTATGTGATGACAACATCGTCATAGACTGTAACTTTATGTGATGATGACACTGTCATCGACTGTAACTTTATGTGATGATGACATCGTCATAGACTGTAACTTTATGTGATGATGACATCGTCATAGACTGTAACTTTATATCTTACCCATATGGGAAGAAAGACACAGGGTAATATATTTTCTGTAAGTCACACGGGAGTTACACCTTTTCCTGGCTTTTGATTGGCTGCTACAGAAAATAAACTTTTTCATTGGTTGCCGGAACTACTTCATTCATCTTTTCAGTTCATTCACTATTTTTTACACTCAGACTCTCTTCTACACGAGAACAAGGAAAACGTAACCAAATGTACATTTATTTTCTATTAGCGATAAAGACGTTTCTATTATATTTACACACTTGTTGATAATATTTTAGAAAAACAAAAAAATACTTTGTTAAATAAGGTAAGATAATTCGTCTGCTAATGAGTTGCCGGTGTAAACAAACATGGCGTCATCCTTATCGCCGATAAAAGTGAATGACCTCGTAAAGGTTGATGGAAGCATATTGGGAAGAGTGGTCAATATTGTTCAGCCACTGAACACTTTCAATGTTTATGTTGTAAGAAGTGAGCAAGGTGAGCTGCATGTACCGAGATACCGCATACGTACTGTGCCCGAGACTATCACAAATGCCCCACCCACCGATCTCGTCAATCTGGACCTAGGCCTACCCAATCCGTCATAAATGACCTTATGAAAGATGACTTTTTGGATGCCCCTACTACATTCCCTGAAAATGATACTAGGTTTCAAGATGTACATGATGATGACATTGACTCCTTTTTGGCCGAAAATGAAAATGAAAATACAATGAAAAAAACATTTCTCAACCTCAAAGTGGTCAAATCATTTTTGACAGAAAAATTAAACGAAAATCTTCCGATTGAAGACATTCCCCCTTGAGATCTAAGCCACATATTGTGCAAATTTTTCATCGGGGTGAGGAAAGTGAATGGGGATGAATACGAACCTAGTTCGTTAGTCGGATTCAGGGGGAGCATTGAACGGCATCTAAGGCGAAAAGATTATGGCTATTCACTTGCTACGTCCACTGAATTTGGCAAATTAAGAGATGTCATCAAATCTAAAACAAAGTCACTAAAAAAACAAGGGAAGGGGAACCTACCATTTCGGGCCGAGCCGGTATCCACAGACGAAGTTAACATTCTCCGAGAATCAGGGCAATTAGGCATCAATTGACCTGAGGCAATTTTGAATACACTTTGGTGGAACAATACGATTTACTTTGGTTTGCGTTCCATTACTCCACATCGACGGATGACATGGGGTGACATCCAGCTGAAGTCCGACTCGAACAACACCGAGTACATCGAGAACAGCGAACGACAATCAAAGACGCGTACAGGTGTTGATCCATCAGGTGTCCGCATTGTCACTCCCAGAGCTTGGGCACAACCAAATGATCCAACATGTTGCCCAGTTGTAGTGTACAAAAAGTATGCATCCCTCAGGCCAAGCAACTTTTGCAACAAGGATGATCCCTTTTACCTGGCCACTAACACACGGGGAACGCCCACTCACGGGGAGCAATGGTTTAAACGACAGCCGGTCGGCAAGAACAAGTTGGGTTCATTGATGAAAACAATGGCTTCAAAGGCAAATCTGTCAGGTGACAAACGGATCACGAACCACAGCGCCAGGAAACATATGATCCAGTCATTAACCAGCAGAGGTGTTCCAGCTCACCAGGTGATGCAAGTGTCAGGTCACAAAAACATTCAATCAATTAACACCTACTCCAGAATCACCGAGGAACAGCATCGTGATATGTCCAACATATTGTCAAATAACACTTCAAAAGCACTGGTTCCAATTCTCCCATCTCCGGCTCCTCCTTCAAATGAAAATATTCCCCCATCTTCAACATCAACAATCACCATGTCTTCACAAAAACATGACATTGACACCAACATGATCCACACACTTTTCGCTGGCCCAGTCTATGGCGGTGTTTTTCACATCACTGTTGGTGGCGACAGATCTGCAAACTCCCATGTGGTCGGTCAGAAACGACGACGCATTCTAGATATCGAATCAAGCTCTGATTCTGATTAATAAACTGCTTGAGAACGTTCCAGTTTGAAAGATATTAACTTTGACAAATTTCCTGTCATGCAGTAGGCCTACTGCATACACGACTTCCGGTCGATTTCACTGAACAATATTCAAATGTTCGCGGTGTTCTTCACCTTGTGTTTCTTGTTAAAAAGTTGACAGTCAAATAAAACCACTGTCTGAGTTGATTTAAAAAAATTGTTGTAGATTTAGAAAGAGTAGTTCGTTGTCTACTCCTATATTTTCAATCTTGACGAAGTTGATGGTCTCGCAACGTGATGCGACTGTCACACGTAACGTCTCGCCTTCAAATGGAACACCCGACTGTACCCCTCACATGGTTCGACAAATTACGTTTTAATTGCAATTATGAGTAAAAAAGGCAAGAAGTTAGGTTCAGTAAACCGATTTAATGTACAATTACATGAATACATAATCTAACAATAATCTAAGGATAAGAATAACACATTATACTAAGGAACTTTTGTTCTCGCGTAATGCATTTGTTTAAAAAGGTAGTGACGCGATGAAATTCCTGGAAATTTAGTCTCATCACACGCGTAGGGATACGGGGATTCCCCAACTACGGGTTTCCTTATAGAGGAACAGCTGATTTCTTTTTAGGGATTTTTAGAATGAAAACGGATATGGGTAAGATAAACAATAACCAACTCGTGACGGGGAATGACAGATTATCTTTCCCTCGTCATATCAATAAAGTAATTGCCTCGCGCAAGGCTCGGCAATTACGTAATTGATATGACTCGGGAAAGATAATCTGTCATTCCCCGTCACTCGTTAGTTATTGTCTAAGTGTTGATGACATCGTCATAGACTGTAACTTTATGTGTTGATGACATCGTCATAGACTGTAACTTTATGTGATGATGACATCGTCATAGACTGTAACTTTATGTGTTGATGACATCGTCATAGACTGTAACTTTATGTGATGATGACATCGTCATAGACTGTAACTTTATGTGATGATGACATCGTCATAGACTGTAACTTTATGTGTTGATGACATCGTCATAGACTGTAACTTTATGTGATGATGACATCGTCATATACTGTAACTTTATGTGATGATGCCATCGTCCTAGACTGTAACTTTATGTGTTGATGACATCGTCATAGACTGTAACGTAATGTGATGATGACATCGTCATAGACTGTAACTTTATGTGATGATGACATCGTCATAGACTGTAACTTTATGTGATGATGCCATCGTCATAGACTGTAACTTTATGTTATTATGACATCGTCATAGACTGTAACTTTATGTGATGATGATGTAAGTGTACTGATGGCAAGTTACAGATAGCGACACCTGTCATATTTGTAAAATTAATGTTTCTGTGGCATATTGATTTGCAGACAGCACAGGAAGATGCGTCAGTGTGGAAGAATGTCCCTGTGTAGATGAGGACGGAGTTACCTACGCGCCTGAAACAACCTTCACTAGGAACTGTCAAACTTGGTAAGAGTTTCTCCTTTTCAGACTTATCTCCCCTTCACAGTTATCTGCCATTAGTTTTCCCTATTGTGCTATGTTGAATGAATGTCTTCTTTTTCTTCCTCAAGCCTTCTCTGTGGTGGTTTGTTCCAGCTCCTGTTTAGACGGCAGTATCCAGTGCGAAGGTCCGGAGTGCAATGAGTGCGAGGACTACCAACACAGCTGCGGCCAAGTGCAGGGAATGCTCGTTTGTATCAACGAAACCAAAGTATGTGATGGCATGCAGGACTGCTATGACAGATCTGATGAAGTCAATTGCAGTACGTACACATATACCACGGTATCTTATATTTGATGTAGGATCTATATGATAACTATATGATAAATAGTATTGATGGCATACCGTTTGGAGTTCAGCGGCTTGCCTCTCCATTATTCATCAATTGAATTGATACTTTCAGTTTATTAACCCTGCAGATGTACTCACAGATATTGATCCTTCAGGTGTCGTAACAGTACACCTTTATCTTCTTAACAGTACACCTTTATCTTCTTAACAGTACACCTTTATCTTCTTAACAGTACACCTTTATCTTCTTAACAGTACACCTTTATCTTCTTAACTGTACACCTTTATCTTCTTAACAGTACACTTTTCTCTTCTTAACAGTACACATTTATCCTCTTAACAGAGCACCTTTATCTTCTTAACAATGCATATTTATCTTCTTAACAATACGTCTTTATCTTCATAACAATACATCTTTATCTTCTTAACAATACACCTTTATCTTATCAACAGTACACCTTTATCTTCTCAACAGTACATCTTTATCTTCGTAACAGTACACATTTCTCTTCTTAACAGTACACCTTTATCTTCTTAACAATACATATTTATCTTCTTAACAATACACCTTTATCTTCTCAACAGTACACCTTTATCTTCTTAACAGTACATCTTTATCTTCGTAACAGTACACATTTCTCTTCTTAACAGTACATCTTTATCTTCTTAACAGTACACCTTTATCTTCTTAACAGTACATTTTTATCCTCTTAACAGTACACCTTTATCTTCTTAACAATGCATCTTTATCTTCTTAACAGTACACCTTTATCTTCTTAACAATATACATTTATCTTCTTAACAATACACATTTATCCTCTTTAACAGTGCACCTTTCCCATCTTAACAATACACCTTTATATTCTTAACAATACATTTGTATCTTCTTAACAAAACACCTTTCTCTTCTTAACAGTACATCTTTATCGTCTTAAAAGTACATCTTTATCTTTTTAACAGTTCACCTTTCTCTTCTTAACAATACATCTTTATCTTCTTAACAATACATCTTTATCTTCTTAACATTACATCTTTATCTTCTTAACAGTACATCTTTATCTTCTTAACAATACATCTTTATCTTCTTAACAATACATCTTTATCTTCTTAACAATATACATTTATCTTCTTAATAGTACATCTTTTTCTTCTTAACAGTACATCTTTTTCTTCTTAAAAGTATATATTCATCTTCGTAACAATACATCTTTATCTTCTTAACAATACATTTTTATCTTCTTAACAGTTCACCTTTCTCTTCTTAACAGTACATCTTTATCTTCTTAACAATACATCTTTATCTTCGTAATAGTACACTTTTCTCTTCTTAACAGTACATCTTTATCTTCTTAACAGTTCACCTTTATCTTCTAAACAATACACCTTTATCCTCTTAACAGTACATCTTTATCTTCTCAACAATACATCTTTATCTGCTTAACAGTACACATTTATCTTCTTAACAATACACATTTATCTTCTTAACAAAACATCTTTATCTTCTTAACACTAACCTTTATCTTCTTAACAGTGCACCTTTATCTTCTTAACAATACACCTTTATCTGCTTAAAAATACATCTTTATCTTCTTAACAATACACCTTTATCTTCTTAACAGTACATCTTTATCTTCTTAACAGTACACCTTTATCTTCTTAACAATACACCTTTCTCTTCTTAACAGTACATCTTTATCTCCTTAACAGTACATCTTTATCCTCTTAACAATACACCTTCATCTTCTAAACAGTACACCTTTATCTTCTTAACAGTATAGTTTTATCATAATAATATGCACATTTATCTTCGTAACAGTACACCTCAATCTACTTCCGAATGTTTAAACACTGAAACCATTTAAACAATTGTTTTAAAATACACTCAAGTAATAATTCAGCTCAGGTTTCCATTTCGTGAAGGAGTGTCTTCAATACGATTATTCTTTAACATATACTGTGTTGTGACGGAACATTCTTCAAGGCTTTGTTGTTTTCAGACGTCACATGTACAGAACATCAGTTCACCTGTGATTCTGGACAATGTGTGACACCGGCAGATGTCACGTGTAATGGGCATAAAGAATGTGACGACGGTTCGGATGAAGACGACTGTTGTGAGTATCCAAACGTGACTTCTACCTATTCCTTCTTCTACTCGTAATTGTACCCCTTCTGTACTTCTACTCGTAGAACAAGGATTAGCCTACTATTAATATAATGCTGTACTTAACACAAATTCAGGTACAATATCAGGCCGACCATCGGGCCGGTAAGGTCGTTTTCTACACTGCTATTATTACTAATACGTGGACTTGTACACTACTTGTACTACTACTACTACTACTACTACTATTACTACTACTACTACTACTACTACTACTACTACTACTACTACTACTACTACTACTACTACTACAATTATTGCTTGAACTACTGCTACTACTACTACTACTTATACTGCTACTATCACTAGTTGTCATACTACTGCTGCTATTGCTAATAATATAACTATTACTACTACTATAACTATTACTACTACTTTAACTAATGTTACTTTTATTAATACTGCTATGCTCATGGCAAACCACACACGTCTTGGAAGATGGACCTACACTGTTCAAAGTTGCAATTATCTCTTTATCCCAGATGAGTGCCATGACGACTGGTTCCAGTGTGAGAATAATAACACAATTTGTATCCCGCCGAGCTTTCTCTGTGATGCTGATCCAGACTGTACCGATGCTTCAGATGAAAAAGATTGTGTCGGTAAGGACTTTTTAAATGCTTTCACCATATTTATCTTTGCCTACGATACCGACTCGTAATTTACAAAGGAAATTCAGATTTTTCTAACGTTGTAAAGTGTCCTTGATTGGACGAACACAAACATTGTTTTGAAGATGTGCGCGGAACTTCATTTAGCAGCATCATCCGTTATGTTGTTGCAAGACGAATAGGCCTCGGTGAATGATTCGTCGTTTTGATGAGAATGTACGATCTAAAGAAACAAAGACTGTCCTTCCTTTATCAGTTCCCTAAAGACGAAGAGAGTCCCTTCTTTATCAGTTCCCTAAGGACAAAACAAGTCCTTCCTGTGTCAGTTCCCTTAAAACGAAGAAAGCCCCTCCTTTATCATTTCTCTAAGGACAAAGAGGTTCCTTCCTTTATCAGTCCCCTAAAGACGAAGATAGTCTCTCCTTTATCAGTTCCCTAAGGACAAAGCAAGTCCTTCCTGTGTCAGTTCCCTTAAGACGAAGAAAGCCCCTCCTATATCATTTCTCTAAGGACAAAGAGGTTCCTTCCTTTATCAGTTCCCTAAAGACGAAGATAGTCTCTCCTTTATCAGTTCCCTAAGGACAAAGCAAGTCCTTCCTGTGTCAGTTCCCTGAGGACAAAGCGAGTCCTTCCTTTATCAGTTCCCTATGGACAAAGAGAGTCCCTCTTTCATCTTTTCCCTAAGGACAAAGCGAGTCCTTCCTTTATCAGTTCCCTAAGGACAAAGCGAGTCCCTCCTCTACAACAACTCGGCAATCTGTAAGCCAGGACACTCTCTTTTATCCAATGAACACAGTAATACCGTTCCGAGATAACAGGCCAAGACGCTGTGTACCCATGATGCGCACGTAAAATTCTCACTTACACCAAATACAATATTATCCCCTGTCGTGCAATTGGCAAGAGTGTATTATTCGCCTATAATTAAACAACTTTCACTTGATTACTTTCATATTTTGCATTTAGGTTTACCACAGGGAGTTTATACTTCCATAGACTTGGCATTATTGCAAAGGTCAGAGCGAAACTGAAGCTTTTCAGTGGAATATCTCAAGAACAGGTCACTGGATTATCTTCATGTTTTCCAGGAAGCCGGACGATGAGATTCTGATAACATTGACATTTTGAAAATATTTTCAACAAATCATGTTTCTGTTGACATCTAATTCTCACTACTAACTGTCAACTCTTAATTAACCCTGGTTACTCACATTTCAGAATGTCCGAAGAACGAGACGTTATGCGTAAACAACGACTCGTGTATCCCTAAGAACCGGACATGTGATGGCCATGACGACTGTGGAGATATGTCTGACGAGACAGGATGCAGTAAGTGTCATGACAGTCAGTCAGATAGAGAATACTGAACAGTTACAGTCAGATAGAGAATACTGAACAATTACAGTCAGATAGAGAATACTGAACAATTACAGTCAGTCAGATAGAGAATACTGAACAGTTACAGTCAGATAGAGAATACTGAACAATTACAGTCAGATAGAGAATACTGAACAATTACAGTCAGTCAGATAGAGAATACTGAAAAATTACAGTCAGATAGATAGTGGATACTGAACAATTACAGTCAGTTAGATAAAGAATGCTAGACAATTACAGTCAGTCAGATATAGAATACTGAACAATTACAGTCAGATAGAGAATACTGAACAATTACAGTCAGTCAGATAGAGAATACTGAAAAATTACAGTCAGATAGATAGTGGATACTGAACAATTACAGTCAGTTAGATAGAGAATGCTAGACAATTACAGTCAGTTAGATTGAGAATACTGAACAGTGTCAGTCAGTTAGATTGAGAATACTGAACAATGTCAGTCAGTTAGATAGGGAATACTGAACAACGTCAGTCAGTTAGATAGAGAATACTAGACCATTACAGTCAGTTAGATAGGGAATACTGAACAATGTCAGTCAGTTAGATAGAGAATACTGAACAATTACAGTCAGTTAGATAGAGAATACTGAACAATTACAGTCAGTTAGATTGAGAATACTGAACAATATCAGTCAGTTAGATTTAGAATACTAGACCATTACAGTCAGTTAGATAGGGAATACTGAAAAATGTCAGTCAGTTAGATAAAGAATGCTAGACAATTACAGTCAGTTAGATAGAGAATACTGAACAATTTCAGTCAGTCAGATTGATAATACTGAACAATGTCAGTCAGTTAGATTGATAATACTGAACAATTACAGTCAGATAGATAGAGAATACTGAACAACGTCAGTCAGTTAGATAGAGAATACTGAACAATTACAGTCAGTTAGATAGATAGGGGATACTGAACAATGTCAGTCAGTTAGATAGATAGGGAATACTGAACAATGTCAGTCAGTTAGATAGATAGGGAATACTGAACAATGTCAGTCAGTTAGATTGAGAATACTGCACAATTACAGTCAGTTAGATAGAGAATACTGAACAATTACAGTCAGTTAGATAGTGAATACTAGACAATTACAGTCAGTTAGTTTGAGAATACTGAACAATATCAGTCAGTTAGATTGATAATACTGAACAATGTCAGTCAGATAGATAGGGAATACCGAACAATGTCAGTCAGTTAGATTGAGAATACTGCACAATTACAGTCAGTTAGATAGAGAATACTGAACAACGTCAGTCAGTTAGATAGGGAATACTGAACAATGTCAGTCAGTTAGATAGAGAATACTGAACAATTACAGTCAGTTATATAGTGAATACTAGACATTACAGTCAGTTAGATAGGGAATACTGAACAATTACACTCAGATAGATAGGGAATACTGAATAATATCAGTCAGTTAGAGAATACTGCAAAGTGTCAGTTCGATAAAGGATACACTAAACAATTTCCCTCAGAAAAATAAATTCTGTTAACAGTGCCAAAAGATCAGTCGGATAGATATGTATTCTTATTGATGTCAATCCGGGAAAAACCTCAACGATGCCGATAACATAATATCATATCTTCTATCTTCTCGGTATCTGGCCAGCGGATGCTCATTTTATTTTGTTCAGGATATCCGTCTTAAAGGGTATTGAATTTTACTAGAAGATACGGATCTACTTATATGAATAGAAACTAAATCAATCGTTGTTATTTTTTTCAGCAACACCGACCGCACGTAAGTAATACACCTAGTTTATGAACAGATTATAATAATACATCATACAATCCGATTCTGCTTTTTGAAGACAATAGAATAATATAAATCGACAGTTTTCTTGTTGGCCTACATCAGAAGTCAAACGTTTCATGTATGTGGGCCAATACAACGGATCAAGGACCTTATTATGCGGAAACGCTAATACCAGAATAGGGAAATGTTCATGCTTCAGTTACACCACAGTAAATAATCAATTCGAAATTTGAAATATATTTTTAAAAACCTTCAAATTCCAATCGAGGGACTCGGACTTGAGCAGATGGGTATGTCCAACATTGTTTTGGTCCTGTTTGTTGTATGTCCTTTTTGTTGGCAGTGCAGTCAGCATGTGTTTCTCTATCAGCAAGTGTTTCTGTATCAGCATGTGTTTTTCTATCAGCAAGTGTTTCTGTATCAGCAAGTGTTTCTGTATCAGCAAGTGTTTCTATTTCAGCAAGTGTTTCTGTATCAGCAAGTGTTTCTATATCAGCAAGTGTTCTACACGCAGGTTTTGGTGCAATGCTACACTGAATGTCAGCGTAGTACCACTCATGGTTCGTTTGTTCCAGCCGATGTTCGCAGGTTTCACCGCAATGCATAGCCACATGGCGTTGCGGACTTTCTCCCTGCCATAATACTAACAACCGCGATATAAGTGAAATACTCTTGAAAGCGGCGTTAAACCCTAACTCACCTCACCTCACCTAAATCAGCAAGTGTTTCTATGTCAGCAAGTGTTTCTTTGTCAGCAAGTGTTTCTGTATAAACCCTGGAGAAATCACAATAAATCCTTTCTCATGCACAGTTCAATTAATCATATTATAATAGTTTATGTAAATGATAAATATAATTGTGGTGAGATAATAATCAAAGTCGAGGGTTTTATTAAGTATGTGAGGCCAGGTGACCCAGAATGAACGATGCTTGAGAGAATTTGAGTGTGCAATACATATATATGATAGCTACAATATCAAATGTCAAGCCTACGATAATATGCTATGAAAAAAATTCAAATTCGATGCCAGTTCTTTCAAAACAAGGATAATTGAAAAAAAAACAGTTGTACTTTTTCCGGGTAGGGTGATGTTGAAATATTCTGTGAAGAATCAAACATACCCTATACACCCGAGACGACTTCTATACACCCGAGACGACTCCTATATACCCGAGACGACTTCTATACACCCGAGACGACTCCTATATACCCGAGACGACTTCTATATACCCGAGACGACTCCTATATACCCGAGACGACTCCTATATACCCGAGACGACTCCTATATACCCGAGACGACTTCTATATACCCGAGACGACTCCTATATACCCGAGACGACTTCTATATACCCGAGACGACACCTATATACCTGAGACGACTCGTATATACGCGAGACGACACCTATATACCCGAGACGACTTCTATATACCCGAGACGACTCCTATATACCTGAGACGACTCGTATATACGCGAGACGACTCCTATATACCCGAGACGACTTCTATATACCCGAGACGACACCTATATACCTGAGACGACTCGTATATACGCGAGACGACACCTATATACCCGAGACGACTTCTATATACCCGAGACGACACCTATATACCTGAGACGACTCGTATATACGCGAGACGACTCCTATATACCCGAGACGACTTCTATATACCCGAGACGACTCCTATATACCCGAAACGACTCCTATATACCCGAGACGACTTCTATATACCCGAGACGACTCCTATATACCCGAGACGACTTCTATATACCCGAGACGACACCTATATACCTGAGACGACTCGTATATACGCGAGACGACACCTTTATACGCGATACGACTCCTTTATACGCGAGACGACTCCTATATACCCGAGACGACTCCTATATACCCGAGACGACTCCTATATACCCGAGACGACTCCTATATACCCGAGACGACTTCTATATACCTGAGACGACTCCTTTATACGCGATACGACTCCTTTATACGCGAGACGACTCCTATATACCCGAGACGACTCCTATATACCCGAGACGACTCCTATATACCCGAGACGACTCCTATATACCCGAGACGACTTCTATATACCCGAGACGACTCCTATATACCCGAGACGACTTCTATATACCCGAGACGACACCTATATACCTGAGACGACTCGTATATACGCGAGACGACACCTATATACCTGAGACGACTCCTTTATACGCGATACGACTCCTTTATACGCGAGACGACTTCTATATACCCGAGACGACTCCTATATACCCGAGACGACTTCTATATACCCGAGACGACTCCTATATACCCGAGACGACTTCTATATACCCGAGACGACACCTATATACCTGAGACGACTCGTATATACGCGAGACGACACCTATATACCTGCGACGACTCGTATATACCTGAGACGACTCCTTTAAACGCGATACGACTCCTTTATACGCGAGACGACTCCTTTATACCCGAGACGACTCCTATATACCCGAGACGACTCCTATATACCCGAGACGACTCCTTTATACGCGATACGACTCCTATATACCCGAGACGACTCCTATATACCCGAGACGACTTCTATATACCCGAGACGACTCCTATATACCCGAGACGACTTCTATATACCCGAGACGACACCTATATACCTGAGACGACTCGTATATACGCGAGACGACACCTATATACCTGAGACGACTCGTATATACCTGAGACGACTCGTATATACCTGAGACGACTCCTTTATACGCGATACGACTCCTTTATACGCGATACGACTCCTTTATACGCGAGACGACTCCTATATACCCGAGACGACTCCTATATACCCGAGACGACTCCTATATACCCGAGACGACTCCTATATACCCGAGACGACTTCTATATACCCGAGACGACTCATATATACCCGAGACGACTTCTATATACCCGAGACGACACCTTTATACCTGAGACGACTCGTATATACGCGAGACGACACCTATATACCTGAGACGACTCCTTTATACGCGATACGACTCCTTTATACGCGAGACGACTTCTATATACCCGAGACGACTCCTATATACCCGAGACGACTTCTATATACCCGAGACGACTCCTATATACCCGAGACGACTTCTATATACCCGAGACGACACCTGTATACCTGAGACGACTCGTATATACGCGAGACGACACCTATATACCTGAGACGACTCGTATATACGCGAGACGACACCTATATACCTGAGACGACTCGTATATACCTGAGACGACTCCTTTATACGCGATACGACTCCTTTATACGCGAGACGACTCCTTTATACCCGAGACGACTCCTATATACCCGAGACGACTCCTATATACCCGAGACGACTTCTATATACCCGAGACGACACCTATATACCTGAGACGACTCGTATATACGCGAGACGACACCTATATACCTGAGACGACTCGTATATACCTGAGACGACTCGTATATACCTGAGACGACTCCTTTATACGCGATACGACTCCTTTATACGCGAGACGACTCCTATATACCCGAGACGACTCCTATATACCCGAGACGACTCCTATATACCCGAGACGACTCCTATATACCCGAGACGACTTCTATATACCCAAGACGACTCATATATACCCGAGACGACTTCTATATACCCGAGACGACACCTATATACCTGAGACGACTCGTATATACGCGAGACGACACCTATATACCTGAGACGACTCGTATATACCTGAGACGACTCGTATATACCTGAGACGACTCCTTTATACGCGATACGACTCCTTTATACGCGAGACGACTCCTATATACCCGAGACGACTTCTATATACCCGAGACGACACCTATATACCTGAGACGACTCGTATATACGCGAGACGACACCTATATACCTGAGACGACTCGTATATACCTGAGACGACTCGTATATACCTGAGACGACTCCTTTATACGCGATACGACTCCTTTATACGCGAGACGACTCCTATATACCCGAGACAACTCCTATATACCCGAGACGACTCCTATATACCCGAGACGACTCCTATATACCCGAGACGACTTCTATATACCCGAGACGACTCCTATATACCCGAGACGACTTTTATATACCCGAGACGACACCTATATACCTGAGACGACTCATATATACGCGAGACGACGCCTATATACCTGAGACGACTCCTTTATACGCGATACGACTCCTTTATACGCGAGACGACTTCTATATACCCGAGACGACTCCTATATACCCGAGACGACTTCTATATACCCGAGACGACACCTATATACCTGAGACGACTCGTATATACGCGAGACGACACCTATATACCTGAGACGACTCCTTTATACGCGATACGACTCCTTTATACGCGAGACGACTCCTATATACCCGAGACGACACCTATATACCCGAGACGACACCTATATACCCGAGACGACACCTATATACCTGAGACGACTCCTTTATACGCGATACGACTCCTATATAACTGGGACGACACCTATATACCCGAGACGACACCTATATACCCGAGACGACACCTATATACGCGAGACTACTCCTATATACGCGAGACGACTCCTATAAACCCGGGACGACTCATATATACGCGAGACGACTCCTAACCGGGGATGTAGCTCAGTTGGTAGAGTGTCCGCTTATCCGGAAGGCCGGGGTTCGATTCCCAGTCGCGTCATACCATAAGACGTTAAAAGATGGGAGTTGCTGCCTTGCTCGACACTCAGCATTATAAGGACAGAACAACGCTTTAACTGGCGCTGCACTGTGGCTGCCGGGTGCTATTTGCACACAACAAATTTCCATTGTACACTGTATTACGGACAATAAAGAGTTATTATTATTATTATTATTATTATTATTATTATTATTATTGTTATTATTATTATTATTATATATCCGAGACGACTCCTATATAGCCTTCAACGCACATACAAAATGATTTAAGCCTATCATTGTTTAGAATAGACTCCAGAAGTTAGTTTACGAACAATTAGCAATCCTATCACCATATGATTGATGATTATGTTGGTAGGATGATGATAATAAAACATAAAACATCTACATTGCATCATGTTTGTTTTAACAGCTCCTTGCGAAATAGTCCCGGTTGCTAGCGGATATTTGAATCTGACCAACGCTGATAACGGCGACCAACTTGACGTTGATTCCGGAATGGTTGAAGTGACTGCGAACAGTGACTCGGAGGTTAAGCTCATCCTGAGCATCATAGCTGAACCTGGCACCGACACCAGACTCTTCAACATCAGCTTCACCGTGGTCGGAGAAAACACTGTCCAATTTACCGTGATCAATTCATTCGGAGGCACTGTACAGGAGGTGAGAACATAGTCGAGTAATATTTTGCTTTGAATTGTCCCAGCTTCACATTGATGAATTTTCTCATAGATGGAATGGGTGTTACCTTACCCTTACGTAGCGATTGTAACAATGCGAATATGCTCAAGAAGCTCACGTGACACTCAAAGTAGACCCATATTGTGGACGTATTTGAAGAACGTTTGAAAATAACGACAATATTTACCTGATGAATGTGAGATCCTTCTGTGTGTGTTACCACGTAAACACTCAAACTACATGTAGTAAGTTTCAGACTAAAACTCATGTTAATGAGTTGTATATCCTTTGTTAAGTGTCTGTTACTGTCCTTCATCTGTACAGTCTGCACTCTAATGATCACACGAAAGATGCGGTGCTGCCTTGGGTCAGTATAAGTGCTGCATGCTCAGACATATATATCTGTGTCTGTTGTCACAGAACATCGTAGTGAGGTGCCCTAGATTCAAGGCGTAGAGATCTGGATATGGTGCCGTAATAACCATCTTGTTTGTTTACAGTCAAACCAAGGCGGCCCTGGCGAGGCATTCGTTGATCTGGACGGTGTTAGTGTTGGGACTGTTATCATCACCATAGTAACCCAGTCTGGTTCCGCAACTATCAGCAACATGCTGGTTGATGCTTGTTATACACCTGGTATGTATATATGTTGACAAGTAAAATACTGAACCCTCTTGCTGTGAGGGGTCCGCAAGGGTGCTACTTCTGTCCTGGGCTAAGCTTTCCAAGCTCTCTTACTGCTAAGATGGTTGAAAGTAACATGCACTAACATGGGCTTATCAGTTCCTTAGTACTAAGAGAGTTTGTAAAACATGAACCCAATATATGAAATACGTTCCGACTTACATCGCGAATTTTGGTATAACCTTTGCCCCTAACTGTAACGTTTAGTTTACACTTGAATTACACGTTCCGGCTGACTACTTAGCAAGCGTTGTTCAAACATCATACATTCCTATGTTAACCATTATGCGCATACAGGCCCGCTTCAACACTCGCCATCTTGAACACGGGACCGCCTGAAAGCCAGCAGTCACGTCAGTCGGGCGTCAGGTATGACAGAATGACGCCATATAATCCCAGGATGGGGATGCATTTGAATGTATCATTATTTAATATTTTTTCTTATTCAAAGTTCTTGTTATGGTCTTTTTTAAGCTCATCAGACCTGAAAGGCCCGATGGGCTTATGGCATGACGTGGTGTCCGGCGTCCGTCCGTCCATCCATCCGTCCATCCGTCTGTAAACTTTTCGCAATTTAGTCTTCTTCTCCAGAACCTCTTGGTCTAGGGAGCTAAAATTTTGTGTACATACTTCTTGGCCAATGGGGATTCTAAATTGTAGATTTTGTGACCCTGTGACCCCTAAATATATGGGTCACAGGGGCTCTGCCCTAAAAAGCTGTTTTCACCTTTTTCTCAGGTATGAAAAGCTCTAGAGAATGAATTGTGTGCAGACTCCTTGACAAATGGGGATTCTAATTATTAGATTTGGTGACCCTGTGACTCCAAATATGAAAAGCTCTAGCAAGCTGAAATTTTGTGTACAGACTCCTTGGCCAAAGAAGATTCTAACTTGTAGATTTGGTAAATGTATTGCTTGAGATAACTTAGATATTCAACCTTAGATAATAAATCAAGGAAGCCTTGATGAGCTATAGAGTCCATGGGTCAATTATTTTACCTATCATACCCGTTTAAAACTATTTTTCAAATGTAACTATTTGCAGAAATTACATCACCAACAACATCACCAACAACATCACCAACAACATCTCCAACAACATCTCCAACAACTACAACGTCACCAACAACTGAAGGTGATTAACAAAAGCAATAAGAATAAAGTCTTTTTAACTATTTATGTTATCATCATAGAATGATGTTATGTTATGGCTGAACCATGAAAACTCACATTTTAATGTAACCAACAACCATCCTGGTTCCCGGGCCTTCATTCTCGCTACTCATCGCGCTTCCCGGGCCTTCGTTCTTGCGAGTAACGAGAACGAAGGCCCGGGAACCAGGATGACCAACAACAACATAAAAACAACAACAAGGCTCATGTTCATAAAGAACAAAACCGACTCTTTCATTATTTTCTAAACTGATAATCCTGTAATTTTTCAATAATGTTTTTTTCAATTATAAATGGCTAAATTGTTCGATTTAAACTTTCCTAGAACATGTTATGCTCCTGATACACACAACTGGCTTTACCGAGAACAAATACAATAGCAATATCTTAGCACATTCCAGCATTTAGAATGGCATTCAAACAGTTATTTATTCCATTTCTGTGTTTGTTTGGAACAGTTGAGTGTGAAATCCTCGAGGTTTCCGATGGGGATGTAGACCTGGTAGATAACGTTACGGGTACGCAGCTATACGCTGGTATGGGCCAATCTGAAACCATCCAAGCGGTAGGCGGGGACACAGTGGAGCTTCTACTGAACGTTATCGGAGAACCTGGAACAGAGACTATCTTGTCCAACATCACCTTTAACGTAGTTGGGGCCGACAACATTACCTTCAGAGTGCACCTAGTGTCCGGCAATTCCGTAGACATCGTAAGTATAGGATAAACGTCAACTACCCACACAGATATAGTAACTATGGGATAAACCTTGACTATTTACACAGATATAGTGAATTTACATGCAGGATAAACCTTGACTACTTACACACATATAGTAAGTATAGGATAAACCTTGACTAGTTACACAGACATAGTAAGTATAGGATAAACCTTGAATACTTACACATATATAGTAAGCATAGGATAAACCTTGATTATTTATAAAGATATAGTAGGTATAGTTACACTTTGCCTAGTAACACAGACATAGCAAGTATAGGATAAACCTTGACTACTTACACATATATATTAAGTGAGAGATATACCCATACTTTTCCGAGTGTATCGAATGATACCCTACACTTTTCCCGGTGGGGCCCTTACGAGGCGTATCCGAGTAAGGCTCCGCCGGGAAAAGTGTTGGGTATCATTCGATACACAAGGAAAAGTATGGGTATATCTGTCTTATACCCCACTTACGGTCGAGTGTAAACGGATACCATTTTATTATATTTCTAAAACAAATACAGCTGTAAAAAGTTTGTTTATGAAACGCACAACCCAAATACGGCCTCATCTGTGACAACTCCCGGGTACACTCAGCTCGTGCTTCGTTGTATGGTAACCCATGTTTGGGGCTCGAAATCTAATTGATATGGCCCAATGACGGTATTGCCAACGAAGACGCACGTGCATCTCGCTGAAATGTACAGCTAACGCCATAAACTGAATGGATAATGTCAACATGGCCAAAGTTTAGTGAAAACAGAACTTACTTCAGTATGTTAAGACATTTTGCATCCAAAATTAAATAACATTGTTATATAAAAAGAAATACAGAAAATTGTGGTATTATATCACGCATTATAAGAACCTTATTCATTTGGTCATGAACAAATGTACCTAGTTTCACCTGGCTTCGTGGTGTAGTGGTTAGTTCGTTCGGCCAGAAATCAACAGGACACAGGTTCGATCCCAGGTGTCGTATATGTTCATAAATAACATTTTATAAAGTATCATCACTTAGATTTGGAAATTTAGAAAATTGACTCCATTGATTTCTCAGTTGTTAAAAAGTGTAGGTTTAATAGAAAAGTGTAGGTATATCAGAAAAACTGTAGGTATATCAGAAAAAGTGTAGGTATATCAGAAAAAGTATAGGTGTATCGGCCAATACACCTACACTTGTAACAACAAAACCCATAGCAACGAGACCGGAAGTGGGGTATAAGTATAGGATAAACCTTGACTAGTTACACAGACATAGCAAACATAGGTTTAACCTTGACTACTTACACATATATAGTAAGTATAGGTTTAACCTTGACTAGTTACACATATATAGTAAGTATAGGATACACCTTGAGTATTAATAAAGATATAGTAGGTATAGGATACACCTTGCCTAGTTACACAGATATAGTAGGTATAGGATACACCTTGCCTAGTTACACAGATATAGTAAGTATAGGATAAACCTTAACTACTTACACATGCATAATAAGTATAGGATTAAACTTGACTAGTTACACATATATAATAAGTATAGGATAAACCTTGACTACTTACACATATATAGTAAGTATAGGATAAACCTTGACTACTTACACACATATATAGTTAGCATAGGATAAACCTTGACTAGTTACACATATAGAAAGGATAGGGTAACATCGGTTACCTACACAGACATTAATAATTGTTTTTTTCATCATTCACTCATGCAGATCACTCATTTCCAGCATATAGCAAAACTATGTTAAACATCTCACTGAAATTTGAAGAATAACTTTAAGAATTAAAATTTCATTCATTCATTCATTCTTTCCAATTTCTGTTATCAAGACCGAGGAAGGACAGCAGCGAGTCCCGCGAGATCTGGTGGGTCACAAGTTTCATCCTGATTTGCAATTTGTAGATGATAAAATTTCCATTGAATTTGTCAAATATATTAGTTATTCATCAAAGTGTACGTTTACACTTACATCATAATCATTTTCTGTTTGATAGGTTTTGTCACCTATCAACAATGATGTAATTGTGAAATGATTTCACATTTAACGGTTATGTTTCACAGGAAAACGGAGGAACGTCCACTGAAGGTTTCCTTGATTTGAAGGGAATGGAAGTAAGCAGTGTGCTCATCATTATCGACACTATTTCCGGTTCCGCAACTGTCAGTGACCTGGTGGTGTCCGCTTGCTATACACCGCCTGGTGAGTACACACACCCATGAGTACATCCATGAGTACACCCTTAGTGGCTTGGGATGTGCTTGAGCGAAGCATTGAATTTTATCCCTCAGTAATGCGATCTACTGACGTAAATTGGGGTTAAACCAAGAGTTATCCTCCTTCGAAAGAGTTATTCAGGGATATATTCTTTATCAAATTCTTAATATTTATCTTGCTCAATTTTCCAAATGTTGAAGACTCTTTCAGGCTGCAACAAAGAAAAGTGTTCAACATTTGGAAAGAACAACATACAAAATCACACATTGTATTTTGCTGAATTATCACTAGTTAATTCTATGAGCAGAGGTTGTAAACTCACAGCAATGAAACAAATACGTCAATATAAATTCTCTAGGACTGCTAAATCTCGGACCTGAAAGGCCTGATGGGCTTATGGCATGGCGTGGTGTCCGGCGTACGTCCGTCCATCTATCTGTCTGTAATTTCGTCTTCTTCTCCAGAACCTCTTGGTCTAGGGAGATTCTCAATTCTAGATTTGGTAAATGTATTGCTTGAGATAACTTAGATATTCAACCTTAGATAATAAATCAAGGAAGCCTTGATGAGGTACAGAGTCCATGGGTCAATTATTTAACCTTTCATACCCTTTTAAAACTATTTTTCAAATGTAACTATTTGCAGAAATTACATCACCAACAACGTCACCAACAACATCACCAACAACATCTCCAACAACATCTCCAACAACTACAACGTCACCAACAACTGAAGGTGATTTACAAAAGCAATAAGAATAAAGTGTTTTAAACTATTTATGTTATCATCATAGAATGATGTTATGTTATGGCTGAACCATGAAAACTCACATTTTAATGTAACCAACAACCATCCTGGTTCCCGGGCCTTCATTCTCGCTACTCATCGCGCTTCCCAGGCCTTCGTTCTAGCGAGAAGCAAGAACGAAGGCCCGGGAACCAGGATGACCAACAACAACATAAAAACAACAACAAGGCTCATGTTCATAAAGAACAAAACCAACTCTTTCATTATTTTCTAAACTGATAATCCTGTAATTTTTCAATAATGTTTTTTTCAATTATAAATGGCTAAATTGTTCGATTTAAACTTTCCTAGAACATGTTATGCTCCTGATACACACAACTGGCTTTACCGTGAACAAATACAATAGCAATATCTTAGAACATTCCAGCATTTAGAATGGCATTCAAACAGTTATTTATTCCATTTCTGTGTTTGTTTGGAACAGTTGAGTGTGAAATCCTCGAGGTTTCCGATGGGGATGTAGACCTGGTAGATAACGTTACGGGTACGCAGCTATACGCTGGTATGGGCCAATCTGAAACCATCCAAGCGGTAGGCGGGGACACAGTGGAGCTTCTACTGAACGTTATCGGAGAACCTGGAACAGAGACTATCTTGTCCAACATCACCTTTAACGTAGTTGGGGCCGCGAACATTACCTTCAGAGTGCACCTAGTGTCCGGCAATTCCGTAGACATCGTAAGTATAGGATAAACGTCAACTACCCACACAGATATAGTAACTATGGGATAGACCTTGACTAGTTACACAGATATAGTGAATTTACATGCAGGACAAACCTTGACTACTTACACATATATAGTAAGTATTGGATAAACCTTGACTAGTTACACATATATAGTAAGTATAGGATAAACCTAGACTAGTTACACATATATAGTAAGTATAGGATAAACCTTGACTAGTTACACAGACATAGTAAGTATAGGATAAACCTTGAATACTTACACATATATAGAAAGCATAGGATAAACCTTGATTATTTATAAAGATATAGTAGGTATAGTTACACTTTGTGAGAGATACACCCATACTTTTCCGAGTGTATCGAATGATACCCTACACTTTTCCCGGTGGGGCCCTTACGAGGCGTAGCCGAGTAAGGCTCCGCCGGGAAAAGTGTTGAGTATCATTCGATACACAAGGAAAAGTATGGGTATATCTGTCTTATACCCCACTTACGGTCGAGTGTAAACGGATACCATTTCATAATATTTCTAAAACAAATACAGCTGTAAAAAGTTTGTTTATGAAACGCACAACCCAAATACGGCCTCATCTTTGACAACTCCCGGGTACACTCAGCTCGTGCTTCGTTGTATGTAACCCATGGTTTATCAGAAAAAGTATAGGTGTATCGGCCAATACACCTACACTTGTAACAAAAGACCCCATAGCAACGAGACCGGAAGTGGGGTATAAGTATAAGATAAACCTTGACTAGTTACACAGACATAGCAAACATAGGTTTAACCTTGACTACTTACACATATATAGTAAGTATAGGTTTAACCTTGACTAGTTACACTTATATATTAAGTATAGGATACACCTTGACTTTTTATAAAGATATAGTAGGTATAGGATACACCTTGCCTAGTTACACAGATATAGTAAGTATAGGATAAACCTTAACTACTTACACATATATAATAAGCATAGGATAAACCTTGACTACTTACACATATATAGTAAGCATAGGATAAACCTTGACTAGTTACACAGACATAGTAAGCATAGGATAAACCTTCACTACTTACATATATATAGTAAGCATAGGATAAACCTTGACTTGTTACACAGACATAGTAAGCATAGGATAAACCTTCACTACTTACATATATATAGTAAGCATAGGATAAACCTTGCCTAGTTACACATATAAAGTAAGTATGGGATAAACCTTGACTAGTTACACAGACATAGTAAGTATAGGATAAACCTTGAGTAGTTACACATATATAGTAAGCATAGGATAAACCTTGACTATTTACACATATATAGTAGGTATAGGATAAACCTTGACTAGTTACACATATATAGTAAGTATAGGATACACCTTGACTAGTTACACAGACATAGTAAGCATAGGATAAACCTTGACTAGTTACACATATATAGTAAGTATAGGATAAACCTTGACTACTTACACATATATAGTAAGTATAGGATAAACCTTGAGTAGTTACACAGACCTAGTAAGCATAGGATAAACCTAGACTAGTTACACATATATAGTAAGTATAG
Source organism: Gibbula magus (assembly GCA_936450465.1). Taxonomy (NCBI): domain Eukaryota; kingdom Metazoa; phylum Mollusca; class Gastropoda; order Trochida; family Trochidae; genus Gibbula; species Gibbula magus. Next base: position 18,720,774 of record OW388302.1, read on the forward strand.
GATAAACCTTGACTAGTTACGTATATATAGTAAGTATGGGATAAACCTTGACTACTTACACATATATATATAGTAAGTATAGGATAAACCATGGCTACTTACACATATATATAGTAAGCATAGGATAAACCATGGCTACTTACACATATATAGTAAGTATAGGATAAACCTTGACTACTTACACATATATAGTAAGTATAGGATAAACCTTGACTACTTACACATATATAGTAATTAAAGGATAAACCTTGACTACTTACACATATATAGTTACCATAGGATAAACATTGACTAGTTACACAGACATAGTAAGCATAGAATAAACCTTCACTACTTACATATATATAGTAAGCATAGGATAAACCTTGACTAGTTACACAGACATAGTAAGTATGGGATAAACCTTGACTACTTACACATATATAGTAAGCATAGGATAAACCTTGACTAGTTACACATATATAGTAAGTATGGGATAAACCTTGACTACTTACACATATATAGTAAGTATAGGATAAACCTTGACTAGTTACACAGACCTAGTAAGCATAGGATAAACCTAGACTAGTTACACATATATAGTAAGTATAGGATAAACCTTGACTAGTTACACATATATAGTAAGTATGGGATAAACCTTGACTACTTACACATATATATAGTAAGTATAGGATAAACCATGGCTACTTACACATATATATAGTAAGCATAGGATAAACCATGGCTACTTACACATATATAGTAAGTATAGGATAAACCTTGACTACTTACACATATATAGTAATTAAAGGATAAACCTTGACTACTTACACATATATAGTTACCATAGGATAAACATTGACTAGTTACACAGACATAGTAAGCATAGAATAAACCTTCACTACTTACATATATATAGTAAGCATAGGATAAACCTTGACTAGTTACACAGACATAGTAAGTATGGGATAAACCTTGACTACTTACACATATATAGTAAGCATAGGATAAACCTTGACTAGTTACACATATATAGTAAGTATAGGATAAACCTTGAGTACTTACACATATATATAGTAAGTATAGGATAAACCTTGACTAGTTACACAGACATAGTAAGTATAGGATAAACCTTGACTAGTTACACATATATAGTAAATATAGGATAAACCTTGACTAGTTATACATATATAGTAAGCATAGGATAAACCTTGACTAGTTACACATATATAGTAAGTATGGGATAAACCTTGACTACTTACACATATATATAGTAAGTATAGGATAAACCATGACTACTTACACATATATAGTAAGTATAGGATAAACCTTGACTACTTACACATATATAGTAAATATAGGATAAACCTTGACTAGTTACACATATATAGTAAGCATAGGATAAACCTTGACTAGTTACACATATATAGTAAGTATGGGATAAACCTTGACTACTTACACATATATATAGTAAGTATAGGATAAACCATGGCTACTTAAACATATATATAGTAAGTATAGGATAAACCATGGCTACTTACACATATATAGTAACTATAGGATAAACCTTGACTACTTACACATATATAGTAAGTATAGGATAAACCTTGACTACTTACACATATATAGTAACTATAGGATAAACCTTGACTATTTACACATATATAGTAACTATAGGATAAACCTTGACTAGTTACACATATATAGTAAGTATAGGATACACCTTGACTAGTTACACAGACATAGTAAGCATAGGATAAACCTTGACTAGTTACACATATATAGTAAGTATAGGATAAACCTTGACTACTTACACATATATAGTAAGTATAGGATAAACCTTGACTAGTTACACAGACCTAGTAAGCATAGGATAAACCTAGACTAGTTACACATATATAGTAAGTATAGGATAAACCTTGACTAGTTACACATATATAGTAAGTATGGGATAAACCTTGACTACTTACACATATATATATAGTAAGTATAGGATAAACCATGGCTACTTACACATATATATAGTAAGCATAGGATAAACCATGGCTACTTACACATATATAGTAAGTATAGGATAAACCTTGACTACTTACACATATATAGTAAGTATAGGATAAACCTTGACTACTTACACATATATAGTAATTAAAGGATAAACCTTGACTACTTACACATATATAGTTACCATAGGATAAACATTGACTAGTTACACAGACATAGTAAGCATAGAATAAACCTTCACTACTTACATATATATAGTAAGCATAGGATAAACCTTGACTAGTTACACAGACATAGTAAGTATGGGATAAACCTTGACTACTTACATATATATAGTAAGCATAGGATAAACCTTGACTAGTTACACATATATAGTAAGTATGGGATAAACCTTGACTATTTACACATATATAGTAAGTATAGGATAAACCTTGACTAGTTACACAGACCTAGTAAGCATAGGATAAACCTAGACTAGTTACACATATATAGTAAGTATAGGATAAACCTTGACTAGTTACACATATATAGTAAGTATGGGATAAACCTTGACTACTTACACATATATATAGTAAGTATAGGATAAACCATGGCTACTTACACATATATATAGTAAGCATAGGATAAACCATGGCTACTTACACATATATAGTAAGTATAGGATAAACCTTGACTACTTACACATATATAGTAAGTATAGGATAAACCTTGACTACTTACACATATATAGTAATTAAAGGATAAACCTTGACTACTTACACATATATAGTTACCATAGGATAAACATTGACTAGTTACACAGACATAGTAAGCATAGAATAAATCTTCACTACTTACATATATATAGTAAGCATAGGATAAACCTTGACTAGTTACACAGACATAGTAAGTATGGGATAAACCTTGACTACTTACACATATATAGTAAGCATAGGATAAACCTTGACTAGTTACACATATATAGTAAGTATAGGATAAACCTTGAGTACTTACACATATATATAGTAAGTATAGGATAAACCTTGACTAGTTACACAGACATAGTAAGTATAGGATAAACCTTGACTACTTACACATATATAGTAAATATAGGATAAACCTTGACTAGTTATACATATATAGTAAGCATAGGATAAACCTTGACTAGTTACACATATATAGTAAGTATGGGATAAACCTTGACTACTTACACATATATATAGTAAGTATAGGATAAACCATGACTACTTACACATATATAGTAAGTATAGGATAAACCTTGACTACTTACACATATATAGTAAATATAGGATAAACCTTGACTAGTTACACATATATAGTAAGCATAGGATAAACCTTGACTAGTTACACATATATAGTAAGTATGGGATAAACCTTGACTACTTACACATATATATAGTAAGTATAGGATAAACCATGGCTACTTAAACATATATATAGTAAGTATAGGATAAACCATGGCTACTTACACATATATAGTAACTATAGGATAAACCTTGACTACTTACACATATATAGTAAGTATAGGATAAACCTTGACTACTTACACATATATAGTAATTAAAGGATAAACCTTGACTACTTACACATATATAGTTAGCATAGGATAAACATTGACTAGTTACACAGGCATAGTAAGCATAGAATAAACCTTCACTACTTACATATATATAGTAAGCATAGGATAAACCTTGACTAGTTACACAGACATAGTAAGTATGGGATAAACCTTCACTACTTACACATATATAGTAAGCATAGGATAAACCTTGACTAGTTACACATATGTAGTAAGTATGGGATAAACCTTGACTACTTACACATATATAGTAAGTATAGGATAAACCTTGACTACAAACACATATATATATAGTAAGTATAGGATAAACCATGGCTACTTACACATATATAGAAAGTATAGGATAAACCTTGACTAGTTACACATATATAGTAAGTATAGGATAAACCTTGACTACTTACACATATATAGTAAGTATAGGATAAACCATGACTAGTTACACAGACATAGTAAGTATAGGATACACCTTGACTATTTACACAGATATAGTAGGTGTAGAATACACCTTGCCTAGTTACACATATATAGTAAGTATAGGATAAACCTTAACTAATTACACATATATAGTAAGTATAGGATAAACGTCAACTACCCACACAGATATAGTAACTATGGGATAAACCTTGACGAGTTACACAGATAGAGTAAATTTACATGCAGGATAAACCTTGACTACTTATACATATATAGTAAGTATAGGATAAACTTTGACTAGCCACACATATATATTAAGAATAGGATACACCTTGACTATTTACATACATATAGTAGGTAAAGGATACACCTTGCCTAGTTACACAGATAAGGTAAGTATAGGATAAACCTTAACTAATTATACATATATAATAAGCATAGGATAAACCTTGACTACTTACACATATATAGTAAGCATAGGATAAGCCTTGATTAGTTACACAGACATAGTAAGCATAGGATAAACCTTGACTACTTACACATGTACAGTAAGTATAGGATAAACCTTGACTAGTTACAAATATAAAGTAAGTATAGGATAAACTTTGACTAGTCACACATATATAGTAAGTATATGATAAACCTTGACTACTTACACATATATAGTAAGTATAGGATAAACCTTGACTTGTTACACATACATAGTAAATATAGGATAAACCTTGACTACTTACACATATATAGTAAGTATAGGATAAACCTTGACTAGTTACACATATATAGTAAGTATAGGATAAACCTTGACTAGTTACACATATATAGTAAGTATAGGATAAACCTTGACTAGTTACACATATATAGTAAGCATAGGATAAACCTTGACTAGTTACACATATATAGTAAGTATAGGATAAACCTTGACTACTTACACATATATAGTAAGTATAGGATAAACCTTAACTACTTACACATATATAGTAAGTATAGGATAAACCTTGACTAGTTACACATATATAGTAAGCATAGGATAAACCTTGACTAGTTACACATATATAGTAAGTATAGGATAAACCTTGACTAGTTACACATATATAGTAAGTATAGGATAAACCTTGACTATTTACACATATATAGTAGGTATAGGATAAACCTTGACTAGTTACACATATATAGTAAGTATAGGATACACCTTGACTAGTTACACAGATATAGTAAGCATAGGATAAACCTTGACTAGTTACACATATATAGTAAGTATAGGATAAACCTTGACTACTTACACATATATAGTAAGTATAGGATAAACCTTGACTAGTTACACAGACCTAGTAAGCATAGGATAAACCTAGACTAGTTACACATATATAGTAAGTATAGGATAAACCTTGACTAGTTACACATATATAGTAAGTATGGGATAAACCTTGACTACTTACACATATATATATAGTAAGTATAGGATAAACCATGGCTACTTACACATATATATAGTAAGCATAGGATAAACCATGGCTACTTACACATATATAGTAAGTATAGGATAAACCTTGACTACTTACACATATATAGTAAGTATAGGATAAACCTTGACTACTTACACATATATAGTAATTAAAGGATAAACCTTGACTACTTACACATATATAGTTACCATAGGATAAACATTGACTAGTTACACAGACATAGTAAGCATAGAATAAACCTTCACTACTTACATATATATAGTAAGCATAGGATAAACCTTGACTAGTTACACAGACATAGTAAGTATGGGATAAACCTTGACTACTTACACATATATAGTAAGCATAGGATAAACCTTGACTAGTTACACATATATAGTAAGTATGGGATAAACCTTGACTACTTACACATATATAGTAAGTATAGGATAAACCTTGACTAGTTACACAGACCTAGTAAGCATAGGATAAACCTAGACTAGTTACACATATATAGTAAGTATAGGATAAACCTTGACTAGTTACACATATATAGTAAGTATGGGATAAACCTTGACTACTTACACATATATATAGTAAGTATAGGATAAACCATGGCTACTTACACATATATATAGTAAGTATAGGATAAACCATGGCTACTTACACATATATAGTAACTATAGGATAAACCTTGACTAGTTACACAGACATAGTAAGTATAGGATAAACCTTGACTAGTTACACATATATAGTAAATATAGGATAAACCTTGACTAGTTATACATATATAGTAAGCATAGGATAAACCTTGACTAGTTACACATATATAGTAAGCATAGGATAAACCTTGACTAGTTACACATATATAGTAAGTATGGGATAAACCTTGACTACTTACACATATATATAGTAAGTATAGGATAAACCATGGCTACTTAAACATATATATAGTAAGTATAGGATAAACCATGGCTACTTACACATATATAGTAACTATAGGATAAACCTTGACTACTTACACATATATAGTAAGTATAGGATAAACCTTGACTACTTACACATATATAGTAATTAAAGGATAAACCTTGACTACTTACACATATATAGTTAGCATAGGATAAACATTGACTAGTTACACAGACATAGTAAGCATAGAATAAATCTTCACTACTTACATATATATAGTAAGCATAGGATAAACCTTGACTAGTTACACAGACATAGTAAGTATGGGATAAACCTTGACTACTTACACATATATAGTAAGCATAGGATAAACCTTGACTAGTTACACATATATAGTAAGTATAGGATAAACCTTCAGTACTTACACATATATATAGTAAGTATAGGATAAACCTTGACTAGTTACACAGACATAGTAAGTATAGGATAAACCTTGACTAGTTACACATATATAGTAAATATAGGATAAACCTTGACTAGTTATACATATATAGTAAGCATAGGATAAACCTTGACTAGTTACACATATATAGTAAGTATGGGATAAACCTTGACTACTTACACATATATATAGTAAGTATAGGATAAACCATGACTACTTACACATATATAGTAAGTATAGGATAAACCTTGACTACTTACACATATATAGTAAATATAGGATAAACCTTGACTAGATACACATATATAGTAAGCATAGGATAAACCTTGACTAGTTACACATATATAGTAAGTATGGGATAAACCTTGACTACTTACACATATATATAGTAAGTATAGGATAAACCATGGCTACTTAAACATATATATAGTAAGTATAGGATAAACCATGGCTACTTACACATATATAGTAACTATAGGATAAACCTTGACTACTTACACATATATAGTAAGTATAGGATAAACCTTGACTACTTACACATATATAGTAATTAAAGGATAAACCTTGACTACTTACACATATATAGTTAGCATAGGATAAACATTGACTAGTTACACAGACATAGTAAGCATAGAATAAACCTTCACTACTTACATATATATAGTAAGCATAGGATAAACCTTGACTAGTTACACAGACATAGTAAGTATGGGATAAACCTTCACTACTTACACATATATAGTAAGCATAGGATAAACCTTGACTAGTTACACATATGTAGTAAGTATGGGATAAACCTTGACTACTTACACATATATAGTAAGTATAGGATAAACCTTGACTACAAACACATATATATAGTAAGTATAGGATAAACCATGGCTACTTACACATATATAGAAAGTATAGGATAAACCTTGACTAGTTACACATATATAGTAAGTATAGGATAAACCTTGACTACTTACACATATATAGTAAGTATAGGATAAACCATGACTAGTTACACAGACATAGTAAGTATAGGATACACCTTGACTATTTACACAGATATAGTAGGTGTAGAATACACCTTGCCTAGTTACACATATATAGTAAGTATAGGATAAACCTTAACTAATTACACATATATAGTAAGTATAGGATAAACGTCAACTACCCACACAGATATAGTAACTATGGGATAAACCTTGACGAGTTACACAGATAGAGTAAATTTACATGCAGGATAAACCTTGACTACTTATACATATATAGTAAGTATAGGATAAACTTTGACTAGCCACACATATATATTAAGAATAGGATACACCTTGACTATTTACATACATATAGTAGGTAAAGGATACACCTTGCCTAGTTACACAGATAAGGTAAGTATAGGATAAACCTTAACTAATTATACATATATAATAAGCATAGGATAAACCTTGACTACTTACACATATATAGTAAGCATAGGATAAGCCTTGATTAGTTACACAGACATAGTAAGCATAGGATAAACCTTGACTACTTACACATGTACAGTAAGTATAGGATAAACCTTGACTAGTTACAAATATAAAGTAAGTATAGGATAAACTTTGACTAGTCACACATATATAGTAAGTATATGATAAACCTTGACTACTTACACATATATAGTAAGTATAGGATAAACCTTGACTTGTTACACATACATAGTAAATATAGGATAAACCTTGACTACTTACACATATATAGTAAGTATAGGATAAACCTTGACTAGTCACACATATATAGTAAGTATAGGATAAACCTTGACTAGTTACACATATATAGTAAGTATAGGATAAACCTTGACTAGTTACACATATATAGTAAGCATAGGATAAACCTTGACTAGTTACACATATATAGTAAGTATAGGATAAACCTTGACTACTTACACATATATAGTAAGTATAGGATAAACCTTGACTACTTACACATATATAGTAAGTATAGGATAAACCTTGACTAGTTACACATATATAGTAAGCATAGGATAAACCTTGACTAGTTACACATATATAGTAAGTATAGGATAAACCTTGACTAGTTACACATATATAGTAAGTATAGGATAAACCTTGACTAGTTACACATATATAGTAAGCATAGGATAAACCTTGACTAGTTACACATATATAGTAAGTATAGGATAAACCTTGACTAGTAACACATATATAGTAAGTATAGGATAAACCTTGACTAGTTACACATATATAGTAAGTATAGGATAAACCTTGACTACTTACACATATATAGTAAGTATAGGATAAACCTTGACTAGTTACACATATATAGTAAGTATAGGTTAAACCTTGACTAGTTACACATATATAGTAAATATAGGATAAACCTTGACTAGTTACACATTTATAGTAAGTATAGGTTTAACCATGACTACTTACACATATATAGTAAGCATAGGATAAACCTTGACTAGTTACACATATATAGTAAGCATTGGATACACCTTGACTAGTTACACATATATAGTAAGTATAGGATAAACCTTGACTAGTTACACATATATAGTAAGCATAGGATAAACCTTGACTACTTACACATATATAGTAAGCATAGGATAAACCTTGACTAGTTACACATATATAGTAAATATAGGATAAACCTTGACTACTTACACATACATAGTAAGTATAGGAAAAACCTTGACTACTTACACATATATAGTAAGTATAGGATAAACCTTGACTAGTTACACATATATAGTAAGTATAAGATACACCTTGACTAGTTACACATATATAGTAAGTATAGGATAAACCTTGAGTAGTTACACATATATAGTAAGCATAGGATAAACCTTGACTAGTTACACATATATAGTAAGTATAGGATAAACCATGACTAGTTACACAGACATAGTAAGTATAGGATACACCTTGACTAGTTACACATATATAGTAAGTATAGGATAAACCTTGAGTAGTTACACATATATAGTAAGCATAGGATAAACCTTGACTAGTTACACATATATAGTAAGTATAGGATAAACCTTGACTACTTACACATATATAGTAAGCATAGTATAAACCTTGACTAGTAACACATATATAGTAAGTATAGGATAAACCATGACTAGTTACACAGACATAGTAAGTATAGGTTTAACCTTGACTGGTTATACAGATATAATAAGAAAAGGATAAACCTTGACTATTTACACATATATAGGAAGCATAGGATAAACCATGACTAGTTACACAGACATAGTAAGTATAGGATACACCTTGACTATTTACACAGATATAGTAGGTATAGGATAAACCTTGACTAGTTACACATATATAGTAAGTATAGGATAAACCTTGACTATTTACACATATATAGTAAGCATAGGATAAACCTTGACTAGTTACACATATATAGTAAGTATAGGATAAACCTTGACTAGTTACACATATATAGTAAGTATAGGATAAACCCTGACTAGTTACACATATATAGTAAGTATAGGATTCACCTAGACTAGTTAAAAAGACATAGTAAGCATAGGATAAACCTTGACTACTTACACATATATAGTAAGTATAGGATAAACCTTGACTACTTACACATATATATTAAGTATAGGATAAACCTTGACTAGTTACACAGACCTAGTAAGCATAGGATAAACCTAGACTAGTTAAAAAGACATAGTAAGCATAGGATAAACCTTGACTACTTACACATTTATAGTAAGCATAGGATAAACCTTGACTAGTTACACATATATAGTAAGTATAGGATAAACCTTGACTACTTACACAGACATAGTAAGTATAGGATACACCTTGACTATTTACACATATATAGTAAGTATAGGATAAACCTTGACTACTTACACATATATATTAAGTATAGGATAAACCTTGACTAGTTACACAGACCTAGTAAGCATAGGATAAACCTAGACTAGTTAAAAAGACATAGTAAGCATAGGATAAACCTTGACTACTTACACATATATAGTAAGCATAGGATAAACCTTGACTAGTTACACATATATAGTAAGTATAGGATAAACCTTGACTACTTACATATATTCAGTTTATTCACTCATTCAGATCACTCATTTCCAGCATATAGCAAAACTATGTTAAACATCTCACTGAAATTTGAAGAATAACTTTAAGAATTAAAATTTCATTCATTCATTCATTTTTCCAATTTCTGTTATCAAGACCGAGGAAGGACAACAGCGAGTCCCACGAGATCTGGTGGTTCACAAGTTTCATCACTGATTTGCAATTTGTAGATGATAAAATTTCCATTGAATTTGTCAAATATATTAGTTATTCGTCAAAGTGTACATTTACACTTACATCATAATCATTTTCTGTTTGATAGGTTTTGTCACCTATAAACAATGATGTAATTGTGAAATGATTTCACAATTAACGGTTATGTTTCACAGGACAACGGAGGAACGTCCACTGAAGGTTTCCTTGATTTGAAGGGAATGGAAGTAAGCAGTGTGCTCATCATTATCGACACTATTTCCGGTTCCGCAACTGTCAGCGACCTGGTGGTGTCCGCTTGCTATACACCGCCTGGTGAGTACACACACCCATGAGTACATCCATGAGAACACCCTTAGTGGCTTGGGATGTGCTTGAGCGAAGTATTGAATTTTATCCCTCAGTAATGCGATCTACTGACGTAAAGTGGGGTTAAACCAATGAGTTATCCTCCTTCGAAAGAGTTATTCAGGGATATATTCTTTATCAAATTCTTAATATTTATCTTGCTCAATTTTCCAAATGTTGAAGACTCTTTCAGGCTGCAACAAAGAAAAGTGTTCAACATTTGGAAAGAACAACATCAAAAGCACACATTGTATTTTGCTGAATTATCACGAGTTAATTCTATGAGTAGAGGTTGTAAACTCACAGCAATGAAACAAATACGTCAATATCAATTCTCTGGGACTGCTAAACCATTATGCGCATACAGGTTCGCTTCAACACTCGCCATCTTGAACACGGGACCGGTCTGAAAGCCAGCAGTCACGTCAGTCGGGCGTCAGGTATGACAGAATGACGCCATATAATCCCAGGATGGTGATGCATTTGAATGTATCATTATTTCATATTTTTTCTTATTCAAAGTTCTTGTTATGGTCTTTTTTTTAGCTCATCAGACCTGAAAGGCCCGATGGGCTTTTGGCATGGCGTGGTGTCCGGCGTCCGTCCGTCCATCCGTCCATCCATCCGTCCATCCGTCTGTAATTTCGTCTTCTTCTCCAGAACCTCTTGGTCTAGGGAGCTAAAATTTTGTGTACAGAGTTCTTGTCCAATGGGGATTCTAAATTGTAGATTTTGTGACCCTGTGACCCCTAAATATATGGGTCACAGGGGCTATGCCCTAAAAAGCTGTTTTCACCTTTTTCTCAGGTATGACAAGCTCTAGAGAATGAATTGTGTGCAGACTCCTTGACAAATGGGGATTCTAATTATTAGATTTGGTGACCCTGTGACTCCAAATATGAAAGGCTCTAGCAAGCTGAAATTTTGTGTACAGACTCCTTGGCCAAAGGAGATTCTAAATTCTAGATTTGGTAAATGTATTGCTTGAGATTACTTAGATATTCAACCTTAGATAATAAATCAAGGAAGCATTGATGAGCTACAGAGTCCATGGGTCAATTATTTTACCTATCATACCCTTTTAACACTATTTTTCAAATGTAACTATTTGCAGAAATTACATCACCAACAACGTCACCAACAACGTCACCAACACCTACAACGTCACCAACAACATCTCCAACAACTACAACGTCACCAACAACTGAAGGTGATTAACAAAAGCAATAACAATAAAGTCTTTTTAAACTATTTATGTTATCATCATAGAATGATGTTATGTTATGGCTGAACCATGAAAACTCACATTTTAATGTAACCAACAACCATCCTGGTTCCCGGGCCTTCATTCTCGCTACTCATCCCACTTCCCGGGCCTTCATTCTCGCTACTCATTGCGCTTCCCAGGCCTTCGTTCTAGCGAGTAGCGGGAACGAAGGCCAGGGAACCAGGATGACCAACAACAACATAAAAACAACACCAACTCTTTCATTATTTTCTAAACTGATAATCCTGTAATTTTTCAATAATGTTTTTTTCAATGATAAATGGCTAAATTGTTCCATTTAAATTTTCCTAGAACATATTATGCTCCTGATAAACACAACCGGCCAGAACGAGAACAAATACAATTGCAATATCTTAGAACATTCCAGCATTGAGAATGACATTCAAACAGTTATTTATTCCATTTCTGTGTTTGTTTGGAACAGTTGAGTGTGAAATCCTCGAGGTTTCCGATGGGGATGTAGACCTGGTAGATAACGTTACGGGTACGCAGCTATACGCTGGTATGGGCCAATCTGAAACCATCCAAGCGGTAGGCGGGGACACAGTGGAGCTTCTACTGAACGTTATCGGAGAACCTGGAACAGAGACTATCTTGTCCAGCATCACCTTTAACGTAGTTGGGGCCGACAACATTACCTTCAGAGTGCACCTAGCGGCCGGCAATTCCGTAGACATCGTAAGTATAGGATAAACGTCAACTACCCACACAGATATAGTAACTATGGGATAAACCTTGACTAGTTACAAAGATATTGTCAATTTACATGTAGGATAAACGTTGACTACTTACACAGATATAGTAAGTATAGGATAAACCTTGACTAGTTACACATATATAGTAAGTATAGGATACACCTTGACTACTTACACATATATAGTAAGTATAGGATAAACCTTCACTACTTACACAGACATAGTAAGTATAGGATAAACCTTGACTAGTTGCACATATATAGTAAGTATAGGATAAACTTTGACTAGTCACACATATATAGTAAGTATAGGATAAACCTTGACTACTTACACATATATAGTAAGTATAGGATAAACCATGACTAGTTACACAGACATAGTAAGTATAGGATACACCTTGACTATTTACACAGATATAGTAGGTGTAGAATACACCTTGCCTAGTTACACAGATATAGTAAGTATAGGATAAACCTTAACTAATTACACATATATAGTAAGTATAGGATAAACGTCAACTACTCACACAAATATAGTAACTATGGGATAAACCTTGACTAGTTACACAGATAGAGTAAATTTACATGCAGGATAAACCTTGACTACTTATACATATATAGTAAGTATAAGATAAACTTTGACTAGCCACACATATATATTAAGAATAGGATACACCTTGACTATTTACATACATATAGTAGGTAAAGGATACACCTTGCCTAGTTACACAGATAAGGTAAGTATAGGATAAACCTTAACTAATTATACATATATAATAAGCATAGGATAAACCTTGACTACTTACACATAGATAGTAAGCATAGGATAAGCCTTGATTAGTTACACAGACATAGTAAGCATAGGATAAACCTTGACTACTTACACATGTATAGTAAGTATAGGATAAACCTTGACTACTTACACATATATAATCAGTATAGGATAAACCTTGACTAGTTACAAATATAAAGTAAGTATAGGATAAACTTTGACTAGTTACACATATATAGTAAGTATATGATAAACCTTGACTACTTACACATATATAGTAAGTATAGGATAAACCTTGACTTGTTACACATACATAGTAAATATAGGATAAACCTTGACTACTTACACATATATAGTAAGTATAGCATAAACCTTGACTAGTTACACATATATAGTAAGCATAGGATAAACCTTGATTAGTTACACATATATAGTAAGCATAGGATAAACCTTGACTAGTTACACATATATAGTAAATATAGGATAAACCTTGACTACTTACACATACATAGTAAGTATAGGATAAACCTTGACTACTTACACATATATAGTAAGTATAGGATAAACCTTGACTAGTTACACATATATAGTAAGTATAGGATACACCTTGACTAGTTACACATATATAGTAAGTATAGGATAAACCTTGAGTAGTTACACATATATAGTAAGCATAGGATAAACTTTGACTAGTTACACATATATAGTAAGTATAGGATAAACCATGACTAGTTACACAGATATAGTAAGTATAGGATACACCTTGACTAGTTACACATATATAGAAAGTATAGGATAAACCTTGAGTAGTTACACATATATAGTAAGCATAGGATAAACCTTGACTAGTTACACATATATAGTAAGTATAGGATAAACCTTGACTACTTACACATATATAGTAAGTATAGTATAAACCTTGATTAGTTACACATATATAGTAAGTATAGGATAAACCATGACTAGTTACACAGACATAGTAAGTATAGGATAAACCTTGACTAGTTGCACATATATAGTAAGTATAGGATAAACTTTGACTAGTCACACATATATAGTAAGTATAGGATAAACCTTGACTACTTACACATATATAGTAAGTATAGTATAAACCTTGATTAGTTACACATATATAGTAAGTATAGGATAAACCATGACTAGTTACACAGACATAGTAAGTATAGGATAAACCTTGACTAGTTGCACATATATAGTAAGTATAGGATAAACTTTGACTAGTCACACATATATAGTAAGTATAGGATAAACCTTGACTACTTACACATATATAGTAAGTATAGGATAAACCATGACTAGTTACACAGACATAGTAAGTATAGGATACACCTTGACTATTTACACAGATATAGTAGGTGTAGAATACACCTTGCCTAGTTACACAGATATAGTAAGTATAGGATAAACCTTAACTAATTACACATATATAGTAAGTATAGGATAAACGTCAACTACTCACACAAATATAGTAACTATGGGATAAACCTTGACTAGTTACACAGATAGAGTAAATTTACATGCAGGATAAACCTTGACTACTTATACATATATAGTAAGTATAGGATAAACTTTGACTAGCCACACATATATTTTAAGAATAGGATACACCTTGACTATTTACATACATATAGTAGGTAAAGGATACACCTTGCCTAGTTACACAGATAAGGTAAGTATAGGATAAACCTTAACTAATTATACATATATAATAAGCATAGGATAAACCTTGACTACTTACACATAGATAGTAAGCATAGGATAAGCCTTGATTAGTTACACAGACATAGTAAGCATAGGATAAACCTTGACTACTTACACATGTATAGTAAGTATAGGATAAACCTTGACTACTTACACATATATAATCAGTATAGGATAAACCTTGACTAGTTACAAATATAAAGTAAGTATAGGATAAACTTTGACTAGTTACACATATATAGTAAGTATATGATAAACCTTGACTACTTACACATATATAGTAAGTATAGGATAAACCTTGACTTGTTACACATACATAGTAAATATAGGATAAACCATGACTACTTACACATATATAGTAAGTATAGCATAAACCTTGACTAGTTACACATATATAGTAAGCATAGGATAAACCTTGATTAGTTACACATATATAGTAAGCATAGGATAAACCTTGACTAGTTACACATATATAGTAAATATAGGATAAACCTTGACTACTTACACATACATAGTAAGTATAGGATAAACCTTGACTACTTACACATATATAGTAAGTATAGGATAAACCTTGACTAGTTACACATATATAGTAAGTATAGGATAAACCTTGACTAGTTACACATATATAGTAAGCATAGGATAAACCTTGAGTAGTTACACATATATAGTAAGCATAGGATAAACTTTGACTAGTTACACATATATAGTAAGTATAGGATAAACCATGACTAGTTACACAGATATAGTAAGTATAGGATACACCTTGACTAGTTACACATATATAGTAAGTATAGGATAAACCTTGACTAGTTACACATATATAGTAAGCATAGGATAAACCTTGAGTAGTTACACATATATAGTAAGCATAGGATAAACTTTGACTAGTTACACATATATAGTAAGTATAGGATAAACCATGACTAGTTACACAGATATAGTAAGTATAGGATACACCTTGACTAGTTACACATATATAGTAAGTATAGGATAAACCTTGACTAGTTACACATATATAGAAAGTATAGGATAAACCTTGAGTAGTTACACATATATAGTAAGCATAGGATAAACCTTGACTAGTTACACATATATAGTAAGTATAGGATAAACCTTGACTACTTACACATATATAGTAAGCATAGTATAAACCTTGATTAGTTACACATATATAGTAAGTATAGGTTTAACCTTGACTGGTTATACAGATATAATAAGAAAAGGATAAACCTTGACTATTTACACATATATAGGAAGCATAGGATAAACCATGACTAGTTACACAGACATAGTAAGTATAGGATACACCTTGACTATTTACACAGATATAGTAGGTATAGGATAAACCTTGACTAGTTACACATATATAGTAAGTATAGGATACACCTTGACTATTTATAAAGATGTAGTAGGTATAGGATACACCTTGACTAGTTACACATATATAGTAAGTATAGGATAAACCTTGACTAGTTACACATATATAGTAAGTATAGGTTAAACCTTGACTAGTTACACATATATAGTAAATATAGGATAAACCTTGACTAGTTACACATATATAGTAAGTATAGGATACACCTTGACTATTTATAAAGATGTAGTAGGTATAGGATACACCTTGACTAGTTACACATATATAGTAAGTATAGGATAAACCTTGACTAGTTACACATATATAGTAAGTATAGGATAAACCTTGACTAGTTACATATATATAGTAAGTATAGGATAAACCTTGACTAGTTACACATATATAGTAAGTATAGGTTAAACCTTGACTAGTTACACATATATAGTAAGCATAGGATAAACCTTGACTAGTTACACATATATAGTAAATATAGGATAAACCTTGACTAGTTACACATATATAGTAAGCATAGGATAAACCTTGACTAGTTACGCATATATAGTAAGTATAGGATAAACCTTGACTAGTTACACATATATAGTAAATATAGGATAAACCTTGACTAGTTACACATATATAGTAAGCATAGGATAAACCTTGACTAGTTACACATATATAGTAAGTATAGGATAAACCTTGAGTAGTTACACATATATAGTAAGCATAGGATAAACCTTGACTAGTTACACATATATAGTAAGTATAGGATAAACCTTGACTAGTTACACATATATAGTAAGTATAGGATACACCTAGACTAGTTAAAAAGACATAGTAAGCATAGGATAAACCTTGACTACTTACACATATATAGTAAGTATAGGATAAACCTTGACTACTTACACATATATATTAAGTATAGGATAAACCTTGACTAGTTACACAGACCTAGTAAGCATAGGATAAACCTAAACTATTTAAAAAGACATAGTAAGCATAGGATAAACCTTGACTACTTACACATATATAGTAAGCATAGGATAAACCTTGACTAGTTACACATATATAGTAAGTATAGGATAAACCTTGACTAGTTACATATATTGAGTTTATTCACTCATTCAGATCACTCATTTCCAGCATATAGCAAAACTATGTTAAACATCTCACTGAAATTTGAAGAATAACTTTAAGAATTAAAATTTCATTCATTCATTCATTTTTCCAATTTCTGTTATCAAGACCGAGGAAGGACAACAGCGAGTCTCGCGAGATCTGGTGGTTCACAAGTTTCATCACTGATTTGCAATTTGTAGATGATAAAATTTCCATTGAATTTGTCAAATATATTAGTTATTCATCAAAGTGTACATTTACACTTACATCATAATCATTTTCTGTTTGATAGGTTTTGTCACCTATAAACAATGATGTAATTGTGAAATGATTTCACAATTAACGGTTATGTTTCACAGGACAACGGAGGAACGTCCACTGAAGGTTTCCTTGATTTGAAGGGAATGGAAGTAAGCAGTGTGCTCATCATTATCGACACTATTTCCGGTTCCACAACTGTCAGCGACCTGGTGGTGTCCGCTTGCTATACACCGCCTGGTGAGTACACACACCCATGAGTACATCCATGAGTACACCCTTAGTGGCTTGGGATGTGCTTGAGCGAAGTATTGAATTTTATCCCTCAGTAATGCGATCTACTGACGTAAAGTGGGGTTAAACCAATGAGTTATCCTCCTTCGAAAGAGTTATTCAGGGATATGTTCTTTTTTTCAAATTCTTAATATTTATCTTGCTCAATTTTCCAAATGTTGAAGACTCTTTCAGGCTGCAACAAAGAAAAGTGTTCAACATTTGGAAAGAACAACATACAAAAGCACACATTGTATTTTGCTGAATTATCACGAGTTAATTCTATGAGCAGAGGTTGTAAACTCACAGCAATGGAACAAATACGTCAATATCAATTCTCTAGGACTGCTAAACCATTATGCGCATACAGGCCCGCTTCAACACTCGCCATCTTGAACACGAGACCGGTCTGAAAGCCAGCAGTCACGTCAGTCGGGAGTCAGGTATGACAGAATGACGCCATATAATCCCAGGATGGTGATGCATTTGAATGTATCATTATTTCATATTTTTTCTTCTTCAAAGTTCTTGTTATGGTCTTTTTTTAGCTCAACATACCTGAAAGGCCCGATGGGCTTATGGCATGGCGTGGTGTCTGGCATCCGTCCGTCCATCCGTCCATCCATCCGTCCACCAGTCTGTAATTTCGTCTTCTTCTCCAGAACCTCTTGGTCTAGGGAGCTAAAATTTTGTGTACAGACTTCTCGGCCAATGGGGATTCTAAATTGTAGATTTTGTGACCCTGTGACCCCTAAATATATGGGTCACAGGGGCTATGCCCTAAAAAGCTGTTTTCACCTTTTCTCAAGTATGAAAAGCTCTAGAGAATGAATTGTGTGCAGACTCCTTGACAAATGGGGATTCTTATTATTAGATTTGGTGACCCTGTGACTCCAAATATGAAAAGCTCTAGCAAGCTGAAATGTTGTGTACATACTCCTTGGCCAAAGGAGATTCTAAATTGTAGATTTGGTAAATGTATTGCTTGAGATAACTTAGATATTCAACCTTAGATAATAAATCAAGGAAGCCTTGATGAGGTACAGAGTCCATGGGTCAATTATTTTACCTATCATACCCTTTTAAAACTATTTTTCAAATGTAACTATTTGCAGAAATTACATCACCAACAACGTCACCAACAACATCACCAACAACATCTCCAACAACTGAAGGTGATTTACAAAAGCAATAACAATAAATACTTTTTAAACTTTTTATGTTATCATCATAGAATGATGTTATGTTATGGCCTTCACCATGAAAACTCACATTTTAATGTAACCAACAACCATCCTAGTTCCCGGGCCTTCATTCTCGCTACTCATCCAGCTTCCTGGGCCTTCGTTCTAGCGAGTAACGAGAACGAAGGCCCGGGAACCAGGATGACCAACAACAACATAAAAACAACAACAAGGCTCATGTTCATAAAGAACAAAACCAACTCTTTCATTATTTTCTAAACTGATAATCCTGTAATTTTTCAATAATGTATTTTTCAATTATAAATGGCTAAATTGTTCGATTTAAACTTTCCTAGAACATGTCATGCTCCTGATACACACAACTGGCTTTACCGTGAACAAATACAATAGCAATATCTTAGAACATTCCAGCATTTAGAATGGCATTCAAACAGTTATTTATTCCATTTCTGTGTTTGTTTGGAACAGTTGAGTGTGAAATCCTCGAGGTTTCCGATGGGGATGTAGACCTGGTAGATAACGTTACGGGTACGCAGCTATACGCTGGTATGGGCCAATCTGAAACCATCCAAGCGGTAGGCGGGGACACTGTGGAGCTTCTACTGAACGTTATCGGAAAACCTGGAACAGAGACTATCTTGTCCAGCATCACCTTTAACGTAGTTGGGGCCGAGAACATTACCTTCAGAGTGCACCTAGTGTCCGGCAATTCCGTAGACATCGTAAGTATAGGATAAACGTCAACTACCCACACAGATATAATTACTATGGGATAAACCTTGACTAGTTACACAGATATAGTGAATTTACATGCAGGATAAACCTTGACTACTTACACACATATAGTAGTATAGGATAAACCTTGACTAGTTACACAGACATAGTAAGTATAGGATAAACCTTGACTACTTACACATATATAGTAAGTATAGGATAAACCTTGACTAGTTACACATATATAGTAAGTATAGGATAAACCTTGACTACTTACACATATATAGTAAGTATAGGATAAACCTTGACTACTTACACATATATAGTAAGTATAGGATAAACCTTGACTAGTTACACATATATAGTAAGTATAGGATAAACCTTGACTACTTACACATATATAGTAAGTATAGGATAAACCTTGACTAGTTACACATATATAGTAAGCATAGGATAAACCTTGACTACTTACACATATATAGTAAGTATAGGATAAACCTTGATTAGTTACACATATATAGTAAGCATAGTATAAACCTTGACTAGTTACACATATATAGTAAGTATAGGATAAACCTTGACTAGTTACACATATATAGTAAGTATAGGATAATCCTTGACTACTTACACATATATAGTAAGTATAGGATAAACCTTGACTAGTTACACAGACATAGTAAGCATAGGATAAACCTTGACTACTTACACATATATAGTAAGTATAGGTTTAACCTTGACTGGTTATACAGATATAATAAGAAAAGGATAAACCTTGACTAGTTACACATATATAGGAAGCATAGGATAAACCTTGACTACTTACACATATATAGTAAGCATAGGATAAACCTTGACTACTTACACATATATAGTAAGTATAGGATAAACCTTGACTACTTACACATATATATTAAGTATAGGATAAACCTTGACTAGTTACACATATAAAGTAAATATAGGATAAACCTTGACTACTTACACATATATAGTAAGCATAGGATAAACCTTGACTAGTTACACATATATAGTAAGTATAGGATAAACCTTGACTACTTACACATATATAGTATGTATAGGGTAACATCGATTACCTACACAGACATTAATAATTGTTTTTTTCATCATTCAGTCATTCAGATCACTCATTTCCAGCATATAGCAAAACTATGTTAAACATCTCACTGAAATTTGAAGAATAACTTTAAGAATTAAAATTTCATTCATTCATTCACTCTTTCCAATTTCTGTTATCAAGACCGAGGAAGGACAGCAGCGAGTCCCGCGAGATCTGGTGGTTCACAAGTTTCATCACCGATTTGCAATTTGTAGATGATAAAATTTCCATTGAATTTGTCAAATATATTAGTTATTCGTCAAAGTGTATGTTTACACTAACATCATAATCATTTTCTGTTTGATAGGTTTTGTCACCTATCAACAATGATGTAATTGTGAGATGATTTCACAAATAACGGTTATGTTTCACAGAACAACGGAGGAACGTCCACTGAAGGTTTCGTTGATTTGAAGGGAATGGAAGTAAGCAGGGTGCTCATCATTATCGACACTATTTCCGGTTCCGCAACTGTCAGCGACCTGGTGGTGTCCGCTTGCTATACACCGCCTGGTGAGTACACACACCCATGAGTACATCCATGAGTACACCCTTAGTGGCTTGGGATGTGCTTGAGCGAAGTATTGAATTTTATCCCTCAGTAATGCGATCTACTGACGTAAAGTGGGGTTAAACCAATGAGTTACCCTCCTTCGAAAGAGTTATTCAGGGATATATTCTTTATCAAATTCTTAATATTTATCTTGCTCAATTTTCCAAATGTTGAAGACTCTTTCAGGCTGCAAACAAGAAAAGTGTTCAACATTTGGAAAGAACAACATACAAAAGCACACATTGTATTTTGCTGAATTATCACGAGTTAATTCTATGAGCAGAGGTTGTAAACTCACAGCAATGAAACAAATACGTCAATATCAATTCTCTAGGACTGCTTTAGGAAACTGGGTCTGACAATTAAGCTTGAAGGACAAATATATCATAAGACATACGCTTATTTCCCTCATCAATATATGTACGCCTCATTGACTAAAATGTGCGACAACTTTCTGTTTCAGTAATACAAAACAAACATTTGTGACTGAGTGGAAACATTTTGACAAGGGTTATGGCCAATAACTGCAAACTAACAACTATACCTCTTCAAATCAAAGTTTCATTCATTGTTTTCTTCTTCAGAAACGACGGTAACCACCACCGTGACTACCCCCACGACATCAGGTACTGTCACCTTGGATAGTCATCATGCTGCTCGTATTTCAGTTTTTGCTGTGCAAACATTCACGTTTTGTGCAGATATTACTTAATAAGCATGATACTGTTGCCTTCTGTTCTCAATGAATATTTTGGATAATTATTTTACAAGTCGCTCCAAGCCCCTTATCATGTTTCATCTTCTTTTTTCCAGTTACTACATCGATAACTACAGTCTCTGTTGCACGTAAGTAATATGAAACTTCAAGTTAGTTTTGTCCTTGTTCTTCTGATTAGTTTTCATTTACCACGATTCCCTAAAACCTTTCCTTGATACATCTAAGAACGGTCCTTTGGGATGCCTAATGTATAATTGACAAGTCGTGGGAACAGCAGCACTCAACACTGAAATATCAAGGAAAGGGAACATATACATTTAGTATACACTGAACAATTACTACGTAATGTAAATATTTCACCATTGCGGATTTCAGAATGCACAAACTTCAAATAGTAAATAAATTCTTACACACTGAAACAATTCTGTTTTCCAGCTTGCGCAGATTTGAACAATGTTACCTTAAGGGACTTGACAAGCGAGACCACACTGAAGAATGGCGGCTTCAATAACGGTTATATCTACAATGGGGAAAATGTCACTGCTCTGTCGGTTCCAATTGATGCTGCTATTCTGCAAGAGCAAACTGCACTACAGGTGGGTGAAGTGAAGGAGATTTAAAGGGAGAGTCAGTATCGGTCACCATGCATTCCAACTCAAAAAGAGCAGTTAAACAGAAACCATTTAAAAGGCTTATCTGAAACAAAGAAAATACCTGTCTTGGTATCAGTGAGATTAAAACAATCCTATTCTTAAGGCTTGTACTTTGAAAGTGCAAAGTTCAAAGCTGGAATTACGAACGTCCTGACTGAGTGAGGATGAGGGGCTATATTATGGCTGGGGTATTTAAAGTGGAAACGTCCACAGTGAGGGAGGGCGAGGGACTGTATGCCAAATATATTTATGGTAGAAACATCTTGAGTGGATGAGGGTGAAGGGTTGTATACCTGGGATATTTATGGTGGATTCATCCTTAGTGGATGACGGTGAAGGGCTGTATGCCTGGGGTATGTATGGTGGAAACGTCCTGAATGGATGACGGTGAGTGGCTGTATACCTGGGTGTTTATAGTGGATTCGTCCTGAGTGGGTGAGGGTGAAGGGCTGTATGCCTGGGATAATTATGGTGGAAACGTCCTGAGTGGATGACGGTGAAGGGCTGTATGCCTGGGGTATGTATGGTGGAAACGTCCTGAGTGAAGATGAGGATGAGGGGCTGTATACCTGGGTGTTTATGGTGGATTCGTCCTGAGTGGATGACGGTGAGGGGCTGTATGCCTGGGGTATGTATGGTGGAAACGTCCTGAGTGAAGATGAGGGTGAGGGGCTGTATGCCTGGGGTATGTATGGTGGAAACGTCCTGAGTGGATGACGGTGAGGGGCTGTATACCTGGGTGTTTATAGTGGATTCGTCCTGAGTGGGTGAGGGTGAAGGGCTGTATGCCTGGGATAATTATGGTGGAAACGTCCTGAGTGGATGAGGGTGAGGGGCTGTATGCCTGGGATAATTATGGTGGAAACGTCCTGAGTGAGTGAGAGTGAGGGGCTGTATACCTGGGTGTTTAAGGTGGATTCGTCCTGAGTGGATGACGGTGAGGGGCTGTATGCTTTGGGTATTTATTGTGGAAACGTCCTGAGTGGATGACGGTGAGGGGCTGTATGCCTGGGGTATGTATGGTGGAAACGTCCTGAGTGGATGAGGGTGAGGGGCTGTATGCCTGGGGTATGTATGGTGGAAACGTCCTGAGTGAAGATGAGGATGAGGGGCTGTATACCTGGGTGTTTATGGTGGATTCGTCCTGAGTGGATGACGGTGAGGGGCTGTATGCCTGGGGTATGTATGGTGGAAACGTCCTGAGTGGATGAGGGTGAGGGGCTGTATGCCTGGGGTATGTATGGTGGAAACGTCCTGAGTGAAGATGAGGATGAGGGGCTGTATACCTGGGTGTTTATGGTGGATTCGTCCTGAGTGGGTGAGGGTGAAGGGCTGTATTCCTGGGGTAATTATGGTGGAAACGTCCTGAGTGGATGACGGTGAGGGGCTGTATGCCTGGGGTATTTATGATGGAAACGTCCTGAGTGAAGATGAGGGTGAGGGGCTGTATGCCTGGGGTATGTATGGTGGAAACGTCCAGAGTGGATGACGGTGAGGGGCTGCATGCCTGGGTGTTTATGGTGGATTCGTCCTGAGTGGATGACGGTGAGGGGCTGTATGCCTGGGGTATTTATAGTTGAAACGTCCTGAGTGAAGATGAGGATGAGGGGCTGTATACCTGGGTATTTATTGTGGAAACGTCCTGAGTGGATGACGGTGAGGGGCTGTATGCCTGGGGTATGTATGGTGGAAACGTCCTGAGTGGATGAGGGTGAGGGGCTGCATGCCTGGGGTATGTATGGTGAAAACGTCCTGAGTGGATGACGGTGAGGGGCTGTATGCCTGGGGTATGTATGGTGAAAACGTCCTGAGTGGGTGAGGGTGAAGGGCTGTATGCCTGGGGTAATTATGGTGGAAACGTCCTGAGTGAGGGAGGGCGAGGGGCTGTATGCCTGGGGTATGTATGGTGGATTCGTCCTGAGTGAAGATGAGGATGAGGGGCTGTATGCCTGGGGTATGTATGGTGGAAACGTCCTGAGTGGATGACGGTGAGGGGCTGTATGCCTGGGGTATGTATGGTGGAAACGTCCTGAGTGGGTGAGGGTGAAGGGCTGTATGCCTGGGGTAATTATGGTGGAAACGTCCTGAGTGAGGGAGGGCGAGGGGCTGTATGCCTGGGGTATGTATGGTGGATTCGTCCTGAGTGAAGATGAGGATGAGGGGCTGTATGCCTGGGGTATGTATGGTGGAAACGTCCTGAGTGGATGAGGGTGAGGGGCTG
Organism: Gibbula magus; assembly: GCA_936450465.1. Taxonomy (NCBI): domain Eukaryota; kingdom Metazoa; phylum Mollusca; class Gastropoda; order Trochida; family Trochidae; genus Gibbula; species Gibbula magus. The sequence goes on from OW388302.1 coordinate 18,746,799, forward strand.
CATGCCTGGGGTATGTATGGTGAAAACGTCCTGAGTGGATGACGGTGAGGGGCTGTATGCCTGGGGTATGTATGGTGAAAACGTCCTGAGTGGGTGAGGGTGATGGGCTGTATGCCTGGGGTAATTATGGTGGAAACGTCCTGAGTGAGGGAGGGCGAGGGGCTGTATGCCTGGGGTATGTATGGTGGATTCGTCCTGAGTGAAGATGAGGATGAGGGGCTGTATGCCTGGGGTATGTATGGTGGAAACGTCCTGAGTGGATGACGGTGAGGGGCTGTATGCCTGGGGTATGTATGGTGGAAACGTCCTGAGTGGATGAGGGTGAGGGGCTGCATGCCTGGGGTATGTATGGTGAAAACGTCCTGAGTGGATGACGGTGAGGGGCTGTATGCCTGGGGTATGTATGGTGAAAACGTCCTGAGTGGGTGAGGGTGAAGGGCTGTATGCCTGGGGTATTTATGGTGGAAACGTCCTGAGTGGGGGAGGGTGAGGGGCTGTATGCCTGGGGTATGTATGGTGGATTCGTCCTGAGTGAAGATGAGGATGAGGGGCTGTATGCCTGGGGTATGTATGGTGGAAACGTCCTGAGTGGATGACGGTGAGGGGCTGTATGCCTGGGGTATGTATGGTGGAAACGTCCTGAGTGGATGAGGGTGAGGGGCTGTATGCCTGGGGTAATTATGGTGGAAACGTCCTGAGTGAGGGAGGGCGAGGGGCTGTATGCCTGGGGTATGTATGGTGGATTCGTCCTGAGTGAAGATGAGGATGAGGGGCTGTATGCCTGGGGTATGTATGGTGGAAACGTCCTGAGTGGATGAGGGTGAGGGGCTGCATGCCTGGGGTATGTATGGTGAAAACGTCCTGAGTGGATGACGGTGAGGGGCTGTATGCCTGGGGTATGTATGGTGAAAACGTCCTGAGTGGGTGAGGGTGAAGGGCTGTATGCCTGGGGTAATTATGGTGGAAACGTCCTGAGTGAGGGAGGGCGAGGGGCTGTATGCCTGGGGTATGTATGGTGGATTCGTCCTGAGTGAAGATGAGGATGAGGGGCTGTATGCCTGGGGTATGTATGGTGGAAACGTCCTGAGTGGATGACGGTGAGGGGCTGTATGCCTGGGGTATGTATGGTGGAAACGTCCTGAGTGGGTGAGGGTGAAGGGCTGTATGCCTGGGGTAATTATGGTGGAAACGTCCTGAGTGAGGGAGGGCGAGGGGCTGTATGCCTGGGGTATGTATGGTGGATTCGTCCTGAGTGAAGATGAGGATGAGGGGCTGTATGCCTGGGGTATGTATGGTGGAAACGTCCTGAGTGAGGGAGGGTGAGGGGCTGTATGCCTGGGTTATGTATGGTGGATTCGTCCTGAGTGAAAATGAGGATGAGGGGCTGTATACCTGGGTGTTTATGGTGGATTCGTCCTGAGTGGATGACGGTGAGGGGCTGTATGCCTGGGGTATGTATGGTGGAAACGTCCTGAGTGGATGAGGGTGAGGGGCTGTATGCCTGGGGTATGTATGGTGGAAACGTCCTGAGTGAAGATGAGGATGAGGGGCTGTATACCTGGGTGTTTATGGTGGATTCGTCCTGAGTGGGTGAGGGTGAAGGGCTGTATTCCTTGGGTAATTATGGTGGAAACGTCCTGAGTGGATGACGGTGAGGGGCTGTATGCCTGGGGTATTTATGATGGAAACGTCCTGAGTGAAGATGAGGGTGAGGGGCTGTATGCCTGGGGTATGTATGGTGGAAACGTCCAGAGTGGATGACGGTGATGGGCTGTATGCCTGGGGTATGTATGGTGGAAACGTCCTGAGTGGATGAGGGTGAGGGGCTGTATGCCTGGGGTATGTATGGTGAAAACGTCCTGAGTGGATGACGGTGAGGGGCTGTATGCCTGGGGTATGTATGGTGGAAACGTCCTGAGTGGATGAGGGTGAAGGGCTGTATGCCTGGGGTAATTATGGTGGAAACGTCCTGAGTGAGGGAGGGTGAGGGGCTGTATACCTGGGTATTTATGGTGGAAACGTCCTGAGTGAAGATGAGGATGAGGGGCTGTATACCTGGGTATTTATTGTGGAAACGTCCAGAGTGGATGACGGTGAGGGGCTGTATGCCTGGGGTATGTATGGTGGAAACGTCCTGAGTGGATGAGGGTGAGGGGCTGTATGCCTGGGGTATGTATGGTGGAAACGTCCTGAGTGGATGACGGTGAGGGGCTGTATGCCTGGGGTATGTATGGTGGAAACGTCCTGAGTGAGGGAGGGTGAGGGGCTGTATGCCTGGGGTATGTATGGTGGATTCGTCCTGAGTGAAAATGAGGATGAGGGGCTGTATACCTGGGTATTTATGGTGGATTCGTCCTGAGTGGATGACGGTGAGGGGCTGTATGCCTGGGGTATGTATGGTGGAAACGTCCTGAGTGGGTGAGGGTGAGGGGCTGTATGCCTGGGGTATGTATGGTGGAAACGTCCTGAGTGGGTGAGGGTGAGGGGCTGTATACCTGGGTATTTATGGTGGATTCGTCCTGAGTGGATGACGGTGAGGGGCTGTATGCCTGGGGTATGTATGGTGGAAACGTCCTGAGTGGATGAGGGTGAGGGGCTGTATGCCTGGGGTATGTATGGTGAAAACGTCCTGAGTGGGTGAGGGTGAGGGGCTGTATGCCTGGGGTATGTATGGTGGAAACGTCCTGAGTGGGTGAGGGTGAGGGGCTGTATGCCTGGGGTATGTATGGTGGAAACGTCCTGAGTGGATGAGGGTGAGGGGCTGTATGCATGCTGTATGTATGGTGGATTCGTCCTGAGTGAAGATGAGGATGAGGGGCTGTATACCTGGGTATTTATGGTGGATTCGTCCTGAGTGGATGACGGTGAGGGGCTGTATGCCTGGGGTATGTATGGTGGAAACGTCCTGAGTGGATGAGGGCGAGGGGCTGTATGCCTGGGGTATGTATGGTGGAAACGTCCTGAGTGAAGATGAGGATGAGGGGCTGTATACCTGGGTATTTATTGTGGAAACGTCCTGAGTGGATGAGGGTGAGGGGCTGTATGCCTGGGGTATGTATGGTGAAAACGTCCTGAGTGGATGACGGTGAGGGGCTGTATGCCTCGGGTATGTATGGTGGAAACGTCCTGAGTGAGGGAGGGTGAGGGGCTGTATGCCTGGGGTATTTATGGTGGAAACGTTCTGAGTGAAGATGAGGGTGAGGGGCTGTATGCCAGAGATATTTATGGTGGAAACGTCCTGAGTGGATGACGGTGAGGGGCTGTATGCCTGGGGTATGTATGGTGGAAACGTCCTGAGTGGGTGAGGGTGAGGGGCTGTATGCCAGAGATATTTATGGTGGATTAGTCCTGAGTGGATGACGGTGAGGGGCTGTATGCCTGGGGTATGTATGGTGGAAACGTTCTGAGTGAAGATGAGGGTGAGGGGCTGTATGCCAGAGATATTTATGGTGGATTCGTCCTGAGTGGATGACGGTGAGGGGCTGTATGCCTGGGGTATGTATGGTGGAAACGTCCTGAGTGGGTGAGGGTGAGGGGCTGTATGCCTGGGGTATGTATGGTGGAAACGTCCTGAGTGGGTGAGGATGAGGGGCTGTATGCCTGGGGTATGTATGGTGGAAACGTCCTGAGTGGGTGAGGGTGAGGGGCTGTATGCCTGGGGTATGTATGGTGGATTTTTCCTGAGTGGATGACGGTGAGGGGCTGTATGCCTGGGGTATGTATGGTGGAAACGTCCTGAGTGGGTGAGGGTGAGGGGCTGTATGCCTGGGCTATGTATGGTGGAAACGTCCTGAGTGGGTGAGGGTGAGGGGCTGTATGCCTGGGGTATGTATGATGGAAACGTCCTGAGTGGATGACGGTGAGGGGCTGTATGCCTGGGGTATGTATGGTGAAAACGTCCTGAGTGGATGAGGGTGAGGGGCTGTATGCTTGGGGTATTTATGGTGGAAACGTCCTGAGTGGATGATAATGAGGGACTGTATGCCAGAGTATGCCGGTATGTCCATTCAGGTTTTAAGTATATGATTGAACCAGCGAAGTTGGGTTATTATTTTGATTACTACTATCATTACTGTATTAAGTCAATTATCTCCTCAAGTTTCTTTTCTACTCAAATATCTAGTGGTGGTATTCCTTGAAAGAAAGCCTGCAATTCGTATCACACTATTTCTTAACGGTGATATTCGATTAGATACATATCACATTATCATAGGATAATACGATCCAATTTGAATTACATTTAATATTAGCATCACACTACGGACAAAATATTAACATATTCATTATTTGATTGGCTTTGATGAATATTAATAAAATGATATGATATGATATAAATATAATTGAATAATAAAACAACTCCTCTGTTGTCCTTTATCCCTTAATCGGATAGTTCACCCAAAGCCTGGTGTGTATATATACATTAGCGTACATTTTGATAGTTATGACGAATGTCGAATAGTCATGGTTACTATTTTCGTCTCCAGAACTTCTTCATCTCAAACGGAATGGACGTCGTTGTGATTGGCGATTTCCCAGCTAACATGCCAGAACTTGTTGATGCTAACAGTAAGTTGTGTTACACATTCTTATTATACTTTGATACTTTGTTATTTTTATTTCGATATTTTCGCTGTATCCATATTCTAGCAGTATCCATATTCTAACAGTATCCGTGATCTAGCAGTATCCATGATCTAGCAGTATCCATATTCTAGCAGTATCAATATTCTAGCAGTATCCATGATATAGTAGTATCCATATTCTCGCAGTATCCATATTCTAGCAGTATCCATATTCTAAGAGTATCCATATTCTAAGAGTACCCATATTCTAACAGTATCCATGATCTAACAGTATCCTTATTCTAACAGTATCCATATTCTAACAGTATCCATATTCTAACAGTATCCATAATCCTGGTGTATACATAATATTGCTGTATCAATATCCTATCTAGAGATATCCATAATGTAGCTGTTTTCATATTCTATCGGTGCTATCTAATAGTATCCATATTCTCAATATATTCAACATCATACTTGATGGTCCCTTTAACAACAATGGTCTGTGCCTGTTGTCTCCCTGAAGTGCATCCTCACTGCGACCATGGTCCTCGTGTTTCCTGGTATGTCGACCCCTGTGATTATTTCTTTGAAATCAGTGGCGCTTAATTCAATGACAGATAGAGTTTGACAATAAGTTTTATTAGATGTTATTCCAGAGTTTTCTCGATAAAGACATTTTATATTGCTAAATACACCGACAAAGAAGCATCCGGCTCCTAAAACTGGCGATCTGTCTGTCATGACTACGACTCGGCAGCCTCTATGAAGTAATCTATATATACATCATAGTCAGTATGCGCTGACACATATACACACAGATTACTAAGTCCTTGATGAAATGAAATACATTAACAAATGTGATTTTACATTGTTGAATCAACATCATCACAAAACTCACCTTAAATGGTCCCTGTGCACCACTCTTTTTGACAGTATTTTGGATAGTCTAAGATATATATGCCTTGTGAAACCCTCAATAAAATAAGTACAATTCGCTTTCATTACCTGTAATCGAAAATTAAACGTCGCGTTGGGCAGCTTCAAAAGTGATGAAGTTACCACATATGGAGTGTAAACATGCCTAACCATACACCAAAACCTGTAGCACGCGCACTTATGATGACTGCCAAACTGGATACATTCATAAGTTGCGCGAATGGTTTTGCGCATGTTATCATTTACATGTATCGTTTGTTAATTTCCAAGTATTTCAGTTAAAAGTACGTAGAGTTGAATGCATTCAATAGTTGGTTGTTATAGTTTTGAAATAGTCATAAGTTAAATTAAAGTTAAGTTAAAAAAATAACTAGCACAATTTATTGTTAATTTACAAATATCGAACTGTGATCAAGAGTTGAAATTGAATGAAACTACCATTTATGATTTCACAATATTTTTTTTTAAATGCAAAACAAACGCGTTTGGCATCATGATACGAGTAGTTCGATTAAACATTCTCAAATATTTACAACTGATCTACATACTGATAATACAAACTGCATAACGTCTTATTTGAGAAATTGTGCCTTACTAACTCTTATAAATGTTCCAATTTTCCAATAATCAGGTTATACTAATTTGAATAGTATTATTCAATGCGACGATTTGTATTCAAATCTTTTTAAATTCGTTTGAACGAAGATATTTCTCATTTGCATATGAACCACAAATGTATTTGTTTTAAATTCAACATTCATCATGCGTTTCCTAGCTCATATGTTGTCTTCTTTCTTAACTACATGTAGCATGTTTTTAAAGGCGCTGCAGCACGTTTTTTGCAAATTTTAATTTTTCAAATTTCCTATTTATAATGATAGTTTATGCCATTTATATTAACTTTAGAGGGTAAAACATGTTATTAAACAAACCGATTATCCGTAGTGATAATAACGGTGTTGCGTATAAAGCAAAAATTGCATGGCGGCCATTTTATTGTGAACACAATTTAATCATTTCGTATTACAAAAACGATCCCCGTGGCTTTACCGAACCATGTACACTCATTTTCAATTTGATTTTCCGGAGAGAGAATGGTGTTTTACTATTGGTGACATTATTTTTCAAATACATTTCATCGACTTATTTGAGCGAAAAAACGTGCTACAGCGCCTTTAAACATAGCAATTATAGCTTGACAGTTTGATCAAGAAGCTGGGTCCTGTCTGTAAGTAGAATTCATTGCGGAGTAGGAGAGTGCTTTGCGTATGACAACTCCATAGGTTTCGCATGGACCCATGCTTGAGCAACAGAGTGAGCCAGTGTCGATTTAATGCAACGTTGTATTAATTCATTTGAACCTTTTAATTTGAATATGTGGTTTTAATACGTGCTTAATGTTGAGAAATATTTATACGGAAGGTTCTTTTATTATTGGTTTTGAGTATTCTTAACAGAATTACGCTATAAAAACTATGTACATTATTAGAAAAAGGGTGCCCTGACAAAATGTTTTTAAATTTTAATTGACCATTTGCAAAACATTCCTCCTCAATCAATATATGGAGTTTTAAAACGAATGCTTGTGGTTCGGTCAAGCAAACTTTCGTTTATACCTGATACCGTTTTTACGAAATAGCTGTTTTACCCACTTCAGTAAATATATACTGCATGACTGTTGTTATAAATGGTACAGTTATACATATAAAATGCCAGGACCTGCTACAGTGCCTTTAGAACCAGAACAGTAATTTAGGAGATAAGATTATATAAAATGGTATACATGTGCAAAGGGGTCTCTGATAATTGAATGTTGTAATCCACCCACAAGGAAAGTATGTCAATGGTCCCATTCGATTATTTCCCGGAAGCCTTTGATTTTTTGCTTTGTTTGCCCAGCATGGGTTCATGAAATTAGACATTCGAGATATATGTTTTCGCTAAAATGATACGTTACCACAGTCTTTAAAGAGGTACACAATTTTAAATTGCATCCCTGCCAGGCTCTTGGTTTTGGAAGTAGCGTGATGAACGTTTGAAATCTTAGTGTCTGTCATACAAAGATGACATTAAAAAAATTCTGATAAATAGAGAATCTCACCCAAGTGTCTTCTGATATCAAATATATCAACACGAGTTGATGAAAGTTACAAATATCCGAGGCTTGCCGAGGATATTTTGACTTTTATCAACGAGTGTTGATATATTTGATATCAGAAGACACGAGGGTGAGATTCTATTTATCATCCAAAATCATTCTTCATTAGTTTTTAATGAAAAATGAACATATCTGGACAAAAATTTTGGCTTCAAGTGCTGTGATGTCATAGCATTGTGACGTCATCATGATTATGACGTCATAGCATTGTGATGTCATTACTGGACGATTCAAAATCATTGTGATGTCATGTAGCTGACGCAAACAGGGCATTGTTCAAAATCTACTGTCAAAACGATATCTCCTAGGAGATATCACTTGATCTCATACAAGCGATTTCTCCTGTGGAACCCAGTTTTGGATGATAAATGAGTGTGGGCACTGTGCTACAGTTGAAATAATGAAAAGTTTACGAACGATGGACGAATACCAGATGACACAAGTCCACCTTGGGCTATTGCCTGTTCAGATTTGAACATGGACAATGCCCTTGAGATAACTCGTACACAACGTGTGTTTCAACACTCCCAGTCAGATATGTTAAAGCATTTTCAATAATGTAATAAGACAGCGGTCGGTCGGTCGGTCGGTCGACGGACAAACCGACTGGGACCAAAGTTATTAAGTTATATAAATCACGGTTTGAAGAGAATTAAGTCACTATAAAATGGTCATAGAAATGGCAACGGTCAACTCGTGTGTGAGGCATTTTTCTTTCTTTCTTTTTTCGTTGGCATATGTAATGTTCTTTCCAAATTGAAGTAATTTTATCATAAAAGATTATTTTTTTATCATGCTTCCATGATTTCAATAATAAACTAGGATGATTGACGCGTCAATACTTAGGTTTTCAATACTTTTGCTTGACCTTGAACTCCATGTTTGACTTAACTTCCCTTTAATTAATCCGTGTCTCCATGGGCTGTCAACCATTTTTCTATCTTCAGTAGGTATATCACCTTTTATGTGACCCTACAGTATGTTCAACATTCTTATGACAAAAAGGTTAATATTTTCATAATAATGTTTAACATAGAAATTGTTGTGCCTTGATTTCCAATTAAGTAGATGTAATCAGTATTTAGCTTGCTTACATAATTAATGTGCTAGGTTCTTCTGAATATTCAAGAAAATAATTTTTAAAAATGCATCTTTTCGGACCCCTAGACGACGTGTGCGATGTTCGAAACATTACTATCAACATTTTTAAGAGAGGGTTCAACAGAAAAGTTTGAAATTGTGCATAAGAAGGTGTAAATGATATTTCAATATCGTAATTAGGTAAACAGTTATAATCTTTTGAACTTCGATGGAAATGGCTATTTTCTTCTATGATTTGTCACATGTAAACTATAATAGATACATGATAGAAAGTTATTGTTCTAAATAAATGACATCTCTACTTCAACATGAGCTATTAAACCTAACGGTATCATTAGTGGTTTCGATCTTGAAGACCGAATAAATGCGTTTGTAAAATGTGCGGGTTGTATTGTGATTCAACATTTGCACCTATGACTAAAACTGACGGTGTTACTCGGATGGTCTAAATGCTGGTTTGATTAGCAGATACTAATTTTACAGATTCTTCAAACCCAGTTGTTTATCGATATGTAACATATTTAAAGACGAACTGACTTTTTAGTGTCCATTTATGAGTGCAAAGGGCCTTATGTGTAGGCGCGGTCTGGCCAACACAATTATGTATTTTTGGAATAATAATGGTATACATAAGCAACTTACACAGTGACGAACATTGTGACCTATGGTACAACTTCTGCACATATTTTACCTTTTTATCAGTTAATGTTTTGTTATAGAAATAGATATAAGTATAGAAATAAGTCTCTGACGCATAAATAAAATCGCAAAGCCCTTTAGAAAATTATATAACTTGCCCTTCACACTGTTAATTGTGTTCACATCGTACCACGACAACTCCTTCAAAAGAGACTGGTCGTATGAAGTAAGACGCCACATATGAACAAAATGGGAAAGTCATAATTGTGAAAAGCAAGCTTGAAGGTTCTTTACATATTAGAAATCGCCCCAGATGTGCCTAAATGATGCACATTAAGAGAAACAAGTACTGCCTCGAGCTTATCCAGTTAACAACATGATAATTTCCTCTTTGTTCATGATTCAAATGTCCATCAATTTTCCAAACCAACCAGTCATAATCAAGCATTCATCTTCAATGCTAATATAATATGTTTTATTTCAGCCGAAGTGCTGATCACGAGAAGCAGCTACGGTGTCTTTGGTGCAGCACCGGACATGTTTATGGCGAACATTTATGAAAACCTAGCAAGCGGCGCCTATACTGCAACTGGGTCACAACTTTTCGTCGAAATACCACCTGACGTAAGTTTTTAATAAAGATCATTTCACTGTTTTTGTGAGTGGATAAGATACAAGGACGGGGTCGGAATAGCCAAGCGACTTAACGGCTGCATACTAACATCACCTGACTGTTGCTTAAGGGTGTCCGCTCCTTCCGGTTGAACTTCAAAAATGAAATATGATTAAGTAAAGATTTTTTCTCATCTTTATTTACTTCATGATATTCTACATCATCTACATACTTTTAAAAAAATATGAAATAAAGAACTTTAGAACCTCTAAAAAGTGTTTAAACAGCATAAATGGCCTAAATTTTACTAAAAAAGGGGGTTTTCAGGTACATCTTGTGTCAAAGCTCCAAAAAACCCACACTACCATATATATTTTTCCATTGATTTCGGTAGGGTAAAATGAACTTTGTAACATATCAAAAAAGGAAAAAAAGTTTAATTCTAGAAATGTAGTATTTTCAAGTTTTAAGCAGATTTTTTCTCATTTTCCCATAGCCTCCCATGTTAAAATTGTACTTCTTACAGGCGTCATACCTCGAAAAAACCCACACTACCCCCTATTTTTTAATGCTGTTTTTCTAATCATATACTTTGATCTTTTAAAAAATATAAGTTAGAAAAAAAGTTTAATACTATAAATTTGAGGAGCGAACATCCTTAACACCAAAATGGCGGCGCTCATGACTTACTTTGGAAATGAACACGTCTATAGTATATCAAGAAACAAAATTATGACGTCACCAGACGTGAGTGCCTTTCTCTGCATGATAGATATCATCTGATCATGGAGTCCATTGTCTGTCTTCCATGCATGTTGTCACATTCAGGCAAACCTTTAACTGCCATTTTGGGACACTTCACCCCTATGTAATTTCTATGGAACTTTCCAAGCTTCCCAAAGGCTCGCACAATCGTGTAATAATTATATATATACTTAAAATATGACATACTGAAAATTAACTTGCATGTAAGTTCATTTCCGACCGGTTTCACAACATAGTGTTCATCAGGGAAACTTATATTTTGTGTTGGGAATGATGTAGCGTCAACAATGACAAGGAACGTGATTCATGACGTCATATGCATACCACAATAAAAACATATACAGTAAATGCGACGTCAACATATTTTCATATTAAGTACAGTTATGTTTGGGCGTTTATTGTATGATTGCAGGTGAAATACCGGGATCTATCAATGAAAATAAACCGTGTTATCAGTCACTAGTGAAAATAACAATGGAACGTGTTATCAGTAACTAGTGACTGATATAGCAATGACCTGACGTCATAAAACAATGTCCCGACGTCATGACACGTTCATGACGTCACATCGTTGCTGAGGCGACAGGCTCATTCTGGAGCCAACTTAACATAAATGCAAGTCTGTTTCGGTGAATATGCAAAGATTCTGTCATATAATAAATAGAAAATTTGTCTTTTCTTGACAAATATCATGTTTATCTCATCTCGTGAGGTAGAAAAGTTATATATTGTCACTCGTGGCTGCGCCACTCGTGAACATATAACCTTTCTACCTCACTCGATGGATAAATATGGTATTAGTCAGGAAAAGACAAATATCCTCTAAATATCCTTCAATAAAGAATATTTCTTTGATTTTTCTCAGCTCTTCATTATCTGTGCGTTTTTTTGTAAATTGGACAGATTGTAAACTGGGGACCGCAATTCTCTACGCATTCATCAAATATATATATATGGAAAAAAATAATGGATTTAGAAGTATAAATTAGCTACATAGCCTGTTCAGGCCATACATAACGGATAATACGTTGTCAGGCAACGTCGCCGAGTACATTATGACGTCATTTCATTATTACGTCACAATCTAAGGTAAAGACATGGACACATCAAGTTTTTGTGTTTAAATTAGGTGATAGCATTTTGATAAATCTGCTTTCTGTTGTCTTTAAAAGCTTGTTATTATAAACATTTAATGTATACATTGAGAAGACAGAACAATGCCCGTTTCTACGGATGGTTTTGACTGGATCACTCTTCAATACATTACGATGAGCTCATTTCGACCGGTGTATTGGTATCTTCAAGTATGTTCTATATATAACCTTACTTCACGTGGGAAGCAACTCATCCTATTTATTTATCATAATAAAAGAAGGAGTAATGTATAGTTTATCTCTATTGGTTGATTGATTTGGTTCTTTTTATGAAAAGGCTTCGTTAAATTTCCTTAGCCGAAGTCCTTACTATCAGCACTTAAGCTTGTGAAAGGATTGTCTTTGAAGCTGATGTGTTGTTATGTTTTCTGGTGGACAACCCTTGTCCAGGCCAGTGTTAGCTAGTTGATTATCTGTATCCACAGTGTGTAGGTTTTTCACCACACTTGACCTGTTACAATCCTATGTTCTACACATAACACTCTAACACTAAAGCTTTGCATTTATTTACAGGGAAATTTGATAGAAATAACTGGAGAAAAGTTCTTGGTTATTCCCCAAACTCCAAACCTAGGCTTCAGCGCCAGTTCAGTCAGAGCCTACATCTGCGGCAACGTGACAGGTAAGTGCAATAAACTTACTTTCCTTTCCACACACATAATTATTTCCTTAAATTAGCACCGGCATTCTGATAAGCACTGACCTCCAATATGCGGCTGGTATAAAACCGCTAATAAAGTTTGATGTCCCAATAAGCATAGACCATCTAATAAATAGAGACAGCAGTGGTTGGACGAAAAGGAAGGATAGTAAAATGTTGGCAATTGGTGCCTGACTATGAGGGTGTGAGTTCGGAGGGACTCGTCCCGAAAAATCACAAGAATGAGTGAAAATTGTGAGATCTGATATTTAAAGATGTGACTCTCCAATAAGCGATAGCCTCCACTATATGCCAATAGTGGGATAGTGGTTTGGCAGTGGTCTTAAGAATAAATATTGTAGCCCTGGTAAGGCAGATGCACCGAAGTTTAGGCAGTGGGGATAATACAACGGGGATAATACAATGGGGATAATACAATGGGGATAATACAACGGGGATAATACAATGGGGATAATACAATGGGGATAATACAATGGGGATAATACAATGGGGATAATACAATGGGGTTAATACAATGGGGATAATTCAATGGGGATAATACAACGGGGATAATACAATGGGGATAATACAATGGGGATAATACAATGAGGTTAATACAATGGGGATAATACAATGGGGTTAATACAATGGGGATAATACAATGGGGATAATACAATGGGGATAATACAATGGGGATAATACAACGGGAATAATACAATGGGGATAATACAATGGGGATAATACAATGGGGTTAATACAGCGCGAATATGACAGTGGGGATAAGACAGCAAGGATAATGCAGCGCGGATATGGCAGTGGGGATAAGACAGCAAGGATAATGCAGCGCGGATATGGCAGTGGGGATCATACAGCAAGGATAATGCAGCGCGGATATGGCAGTGGGGATAATACAGCAAGGATAATGCAGCGCGAATATGGCAGTGGGGATAATACAGCAATGATAATGCAGCGCGAATATGACAGTGGGGATAAGACAGCAAGGATAATGCAGCGCGAATATGGCAGTGGGGATAAGACAGCAAGGATAATGCAGCGCGGATATGGCAGTGGGGATAAGACAGCAAGGATAATGCAGCGCGGATATGGCAGTGGGGATAAGACAGCAAGGATAATGCAGCGCGGATATGGCAGTGGGGATAAGACAGCAAGGATAATGCAGCGCGGATATGGCAGTGGTTAAAGCGATAAGTGTCGAGTCTCTAATAACCCTTGACATTCCATATATACGCCCGTTCCTCTCTGAAATAATGAGGCACTAGGGTCCTATGCTAAAGTTTATAATGTTTATAATGTTTATAATAGGCGCTAGGGACATACCACCGTTCTACAGATAGCACCGGGTTTATTTATATCACTGCACCTCCAAAACGGGCCAGAGATAGATTTCCGTAGAGCAGCAGTTAAATAACACGAACTATGCCTTGATATCCTTTTCTTAACATAAACACTCGAACGACAGTGCTCATCACAGCTAAGAGCCCAAATAATATTGAACTCCTTTTTTGGTTTTTGCGTTATAGTAATGAACGCAAATAATGCCGAAATTTCTTTCTATCTTGATCATTATAAGCGCTTACATTTTTTAAAAGACATATTCTCAACAAAATGACCAAATAATATTTTGCCAGTTAAAAAAACAATGCTCGGAAATTATTGCGTAGATTGTATCAAGGCAGTAACTTTATCTCATTGACACATGAATCAGTCTCTGACGAGATGCCGACTATTTCTGCATTTTGATTGATAGAATTATAGTTGATCGAGAGATAATGTCAATATCTTCAAAGATAAAACACGGTTCTAATGTTCATAAACACGTTTTCTAGCTTTAATAACAATCTAACTCTTGTTAATGGTGCTGAAAAAAGTGACTGGGACATTCATTGTGTTATTACTCGCAGTTATATGACTTCTGGAGTATAAGTGAAAAATCTTTAAATCAGCTCAAATAATGGTAAACAATTTGACGAGCGCAAATATTTTTACCACAGCAAGAATTTCAAATGTTGCTGTTTTGCTGTTTGCAAATGCTTAGACAATATTTTCATTCTTTTCATACTTGCATGTGCAAATGCGTTTTTATAATATAATTCAATAAACCAGCGCTTATGCTGCAGCACATCACACGATTTCTGCGTTCAAGTTTGAGCAACCTCTCGTTCTCTTCCCTGGAGGCCTACACGTCTATTGCGAAACATTCACCAGCATAATACGCCAGTGTGTGTATTCACAGAAAGCACATGGCACGGGTACCGTTCACCCATGAATCATGTCTCATCAGCAGCATCACTTTTCGTCTCATCTCTTGCTAATCACATACGAAACAGATTACAATATGAAGACTGGCTATTTTTGTGACCAGAACAAGATATTTGACAGCTCTGTTCCTTGTGAACACACGATGCTGCATATTAACATCATAAGTATGTTATTATTATGTGCAAATCGATAATGTTGCAAACTTTCGAACGCTCATACATATCAACACTGCATATATGTTGTGTGTATGCAACATGCATAGCAACGTCTAATGATGCTGTATGTGGGTCCAGTATGCAGTCTAAATAAAATCAGATCGTAATTATGTGGCACTGTGTTACACAATATTTTTGCAATGTAACAGCGGTTGTCAAAGCAACACCTCCCTCGAATTTCAAAACCTATTTATTTCAAATTGTGAAAAGTGATTGCTGAAAATCAATGCATTGCGGCCAAGAAGTCAACAGTGCAAACATTGACACATTCTCCAAGTAGACATATGTGTGCTTGCAATAAGCCATACCATTGCTACATGTGACAATACCAACGACATCATAGGACACTTGCAATAAACCATACCATTGCTGCATGTGACAATACCAACGACATCACAGGACACTTGCAATAAACCACCCCATGCCTGCGTGTTTGCGTGTTGACAATACCAACGATATCATAGGACACTTGCAAATTGCCCATTGCAGCTTAATCTTCAGGCGCCTTATAAACCATCTGCTACTCAGCTGCAGCTTAATCTTCAGGCGCCTTATAAACCATCTTCTACTCAGCCGCAGCTTAATCTTCAGGCGCCTTATAAACCATCTGCTACTCAGCTGCAGCTTAATCTTCAGGCGCCTTATAAACCATCTGCTACTCAGCTGCAGCTTAATCCTGAGGCGCCTTATAAACCATCTGCTACTCAGCTGCAGCTTAATCTTCAGACGCCTTATAAACCATCTGCTACTCAGCTGCAGCTTAATCTTCAGGCGCCTTATCAACCATCTGCTACTAAGCTGCAGCTTAATCTTCAGGCGCCTTATAAACCATCTGCTACTCAGCTACAGTTTAATCTTCAGGCGCCTTATCAACCATCTGCTACCCAGCTGCAGCTTAATCTTCAGGCGCCTTATAAACCATCTGCTACTCTGCGAAGCGACCAGTTGAGCAAAGGAAAAAGTGAGATTGCAACCATTTATCAATCAATATCTTCCTACGGCATGGGCGACAGCAGGCCTAACCATAGCTTATGTCAAGCAGTCGTTTGCCTCTCAAAAAAATCATGGTGCCAATTAGTAAAGAAATACGTAATCTATAAAAAAGAAAGATTAAAGTAACGAGTTTCATGGACAACTTGAAGACACATTTTTTTTGTGGATTAAAGGCATCCCCCCTACTTGAAATGATACCTGTTGCCCATGTCGTGGAAAGTCATTTCAATTGATGTGTGAACATATTAATACATTATTATGAAACGAAATCTATTCTGAAAAGTCAAATTTTATAAAAGAAAAAAAGAACAATGGGTTGGATGCACTATTTTAAAAATGAATTTGGTATTACATATTGAACCTTTAGCATTTTAACTAACCATCAACCATAGCTGGATCAAGCATACATCTTTATTAACCACAATAATCTAAGTGAATAAACATCGATCAACGAGTAAATAATCTATAGACAATAAGGATAACAGATTTACTTGATGAAACTAATACTCAGATTCATCTTTGTCCCTGGTAGGAGCAGCTGGTTCAGCGGAGGAATATACTGACCTGACAACACTGACAACACTGCTGACAACAACAGAAGCCAGCACATCACCGTGGGAAACAGCAACACCTGTGGTTACTACAACACCACTGTCAACAACACACAGTACAAACACGGGACCGACATTTTCAAGTGGTGCATCAACCGCTAGCACTACTACTTTGGGTGAGATGAACAGTCAGACAACAACTTCCAATGCACTTAGTGCTGACAAGGCCCAACAAGCAAACCAGGCGGGAGAAGCCAAACAAGGCCAAACTGAGACGTCTTCTACTACAACCACGAGTGGCACAACATCTCCTACAACAAGTGAAACACAGGCAGGAAACAATGGTTTTCAAGCTAATGGAGAGGAGACTACCGGACAGACTCAAAGTGCTAACCAAGGAGGGGCAACATCTGCCACTACAACCATCACTGGCACAACATCTGCCACTGCTACCACCAGTGCCACTTTCCCCACTACTGCCAGTACCAGTGGTACAACATCTCCAACTTCTACAGTTAGTGGCACAACATCTCCTACAACTACCACCAGTAGCACAACAAGCGAGACAACATTGCCAACAACTACAATAAGTGCACAGACAACAGCATTCCCTTCCACCGCAACAGGTAGTGGAACCAGTGAAACACAGGCAGGAAACAATGGTTTTCAAGCTAATGGAGAGGAGACTACCGGACAGACTCAAAGTGCTAACCAAGGAGGGGCAACATCTGCCACTACAACCATCACTGGCACAACATCTGCCACTGCTACCACCAGTGCCACTTTCCCCACTACTGCCAGTACCAGTGGTACAACATCTCCAACTTCTACAGTTAGTGGCACAACATCTCCTACAACTACCACCAGTAGCACAACAAGCGAGACAACATTGCCCACAACTACCATAAGTGCACAGACAACAGCATTCACTACCACCGCAACAGGTAGTGGAACCAGTGAAACACAGGCAGGAAACAATGGTTTTCAAGCTAATGGAGAGGAGACTACCGGACAGACTCAAAGTGCTAACCAAGGAGGGGCAACATCTGCCACTACAACCACCACTGGCACAACATCTGCCACTACTACTACCAGTGCCACTTTCCCCACTACTGCCAGTACCAGTGGTACAACATCTCCAACATCTACAGTTAGTGGCACAACATCTCCTACAACTACCACCAGTAGCACAACAAGCGAGACAACATTGCCCACAACTACCATAAGTGCACAGACAACAGCATTCCCTACCACCGCAACAGGTAGTGGAACCAGTGAAACACAGGCAGGAAACACTGGTTTTCCTGCTAATGGAGAGGAGACTACCGGACAGACTCAAAGTGCTAACCAAGGAGGGGCAACATCTGCCACTACAACCACCACTGGCACAACATCTGCCACTACAACCACCACTGGCACAACATCTGCCACTACTACCACCAGTGCCACTTTCCCCACTACTACTACTACCAGTGGTTCAACATCTCCAACTCCTACAGTTAGTGGCACAGCATCTCCTACAACTACCACCAGTAGCACAACAAGCGAGACAACATTGCCCACAACTACCATAAGTGCACAGACAACAGCATTCCCTACCACCGCAACGGGTAGTCGAACCAGTGAAACACAGGCAGGAAACAATGGTTTTCAAGCTAATGGAGAGGAGACTACCGGACAGACTCAAAGTGCTAACCAAGGAGGGGCAACATCTGCCAATACAACCACCACTGGCACAACATCTGCCACTACTACCACCAGTGCCACTTTCCCCACTACTGCCAGTACCAGTGGTACAACATCTCCAACATCTACAGTTAGTGGCACAACATCTCCTACAACTATCACCAGTAGCACAACAAGCGAGACAACATTGCCCACAACTACCATAAGTTCACAGACAACAGCATTCCCTACCACCGCAACAGGTAGTGGAACCAGTGAAACACAGGCAGGAAACACGGGTTTTCCTGCTAATGGAGAGGAGACTACCGGACAGACTCAAAGTGCTAACCAAGGAGGGGCAACATCTGCCACTACAACCATCACTGTCACAACATCTGCCACTACTACCACCACTGCCACTTTACCCACTACTGCCAGTACCAGTGGTACAACATCTCCAACTTCTACAGTTAGTGGCACAACATCTCCTACAACTACCACCAGTAGCACAACAAGCGAGACAACATTGCCAGCAACTACCATAAGTGCACAGACAACAGCATTCCCTACCACCGCAACAGGTAGTGGAACCAGTGAAACACAGGCAGGAAACAATGATTTCAAAGCTAATGGAGAGGAAACTACCGGAAAAACTCAAAGTGCTAACCAAGGAGGGGCAACGTCTGCCACTACAACCACCACTGGCACAACTTCTGCCACTACCACCACCAGTGCCACTTTCCCCACTACTACTACTACCAGTGGTAAAACATCTCCAACTTCTACAGTTAGTGGCACAACATCTCCTACAACTACCACCAGTAGCACAACAAGCGAGACAACATTGCCCACAACTACCATAAGTGCACAGACAACTGTGTTGCCTACAACCGCAACAGGTAGTGGAACCAGTGAAACACAGGCAGGAAACAATGGTTTTCCTGCTAATGGAGAGGAGACTACCGGACAGACTCAAAGTGCTAACCAAGGAGGGGCAACATCTGCCACTACAACCACCACTGGCACAACATCTGCCACTACAACCACCACTGGCACAACATCTGCCACTACTACCACCAGTGCCACTTTCCCCACTACTACTACTACCAGTGGTTCAACATCTCCAACTCCTACAGTTAGTGGCACAGCATCTCCTACAACTACCACCAGTAGCACAACAAGCGAGACAACATTGCCCACAACTACCATAAGTGCACAGACAACAGCATTCCCTACCACCGCAACGGGTAGTCGAACCAGTGAAACACAGGCAGGAAACAATGGTTTTCAAGCTAATGGAGAGGAGACTACCGGACAGACTCAAAGTGCTAACCAAGGAGGGGCAACATCTGCCACTACAACCACCACTGGCACAACATCTGCCACTACTACCACCAGTGCCACTTTCCCCACTACTGCCAGTACCAGTGGTACAACATCTCCAACATCTACAGTTAGTGGCACAACATCTCCTACAACTATCACCAGTAGCAAAACAAGCGAGACAACATTGCCCACAACTACCATAAGTTCACAGACAACAGCATTCCCTACCACCGCAACAGGTAGTGGAACCAGTGAAACACAGGCAGGAAACACGGGTTTTCCTGCTAATGGAGAGGAGACTACCGGACAGACTCAAAGTGCTAACCAAGGAGGGGCAACATCTGCCACTACAACCATCACTATCACAACATCTGCCACTACTACCACCACTGCCACTTTACCCACTACTGCCAGTACCAGTGGTACAACATCTCCAACTTCTACAGTTAGTGGCACAACATCTCCTACAACTACCACCAGTAGCACAACAAGCGAGACAACATTGCCAGCAACTACCATAAGTGCACAGACAACAGCATTCCCTACCACCGCAACAGGTAGTGGAACCAGTGAAACACAGGCAGGAAACAATGATTTCAAAGCTAATGGAGAGGAAACTACCGGAAAAACTCAAAGTGCTAACCAAGGAGGGGCAACGTCTGCCACTACAACCACCACTGGCACAACTTCTGCCACTACCACCACCAGTGCCACTTTCCCCACTACTACTACTACCAGTGGTACAACATCTCCAACTTCTACAGTTAGTGGCACAACATCTCCTACAACTACCACCAGTAGCACAACAAGCGAGACAACATTGCCAGCAACTACCATAAGTGCACAGACAACAGCATTCCCTACCACCGCAACAGGTAGTGGAACCAGTGAAACACAGGCAGGAAACAATGATTTCAAAGCTAATGGAGAGGAAACTACCGGAAAAACTCAAAGTGCTAACCAAGGAGGGGCAACATCTGCCACTACAACCACAACTGGCACAACTTCTGCCACTACCACCACCAGTGCCACTTTCCCCACTACTACTACTACCAGTGGTACAACATCTCCAACTTCTACAGTTAGTGGCACAACATCTCCTACAACTACCACCAGTAGCACAACAAGCGAGACAACATTGCCCACAACTACCATAAGTGCACAGACAACAGCATTCACTACCACCGCAACAGGTAGTGGAACCAGTGAAACACAGGCAGGAAACAATGGTTTTCAAGCTAATGGAGAGGAGACTACCGGACAGACTCAAAGTGCTAACCAAGGAGGGGCAACGTCTGCCGCTACAACCACCACTGGCACAACTTCTGCCACTACCACCACCAGTGCCACTTTCCCCACTACTACTACTACCAGTGGTACAACATCTCCAACTTCTACAGTTAGTGGCACAACATCTCCTACAACTACCACCAGTAGCACAACAAGCGAGACAACATTGCCCACAACTACCATAAGTGCACAGACAACAGCATTCCCTACCACCGCAACAGGTAGTGGAACCAGTGAAACACAGGCAGGAAACAATGGTTTTCCTGCTAATGGAGTGGAGACTACCGGACAGACTCAAAGTGCTAACCAAGGAGGGGCAACATCTGCCAATACAACCACCACTGGCACAACTTCTGCCACGACCACCACCAGTGCCACTTTACCCACTACTACTACCAGTGGTACAACATCTCCAACTTCTACAGTCAGTGGCACAGCATCTCCTACAACTACCACCAGTAGCACAACAAGCGAGACAACATTGCCCACAACTACCATAAGTGCACAGACAACTGTGTTGCCTAAAACCGCAACAGGTAGTGGAACCAGTGAAACACAGGCAGGAAACAATGGTTTTCCTGCTAATGGAGAGGAGACTACCGGACAGACTCAAAGTGCTAACCAAGGAGGGGCAACATCTGCCACTACAACCACCACTGGCACAACTTCTGCCACTACCACCACCAGTGTCACTTTCCCCACTACTGCCAGTAGCAGTGGTACAACATCTCCGACATCTACAGTTAGTGGCACAACATCTCCTACAACTACCAACAGTAGCACAACAAGCGAGACAACATTGCCCACAACTACCATAAGTGCACAGACAACAGCATTCACTACCACCGCAACAGGTAGTGGAACCAGTGAAACACAGGCAGGAAACACTGGTTTTCCTGTTAATGGAGAGGAGACTACCGGACAGACTCAAAGTGCTAACCAAGGAGGGGCAACATCTGCCACTACAACCACCACTGGCACAACTTCTGCCACTACCACCATCAGTGCCACTTTCCCCACTACTGCCAGTACCAATGGTACAACATCTCCAACTTCTACAGTTAGTGGCACAACATCTCCTACAACTACCACCAGTAGCACAACAAGCGAGACAACATTGCCCACAACTACCATAAGTGCACAGACAACAGCATTCTCTACCACCGCAAATGGTAGTGGAACCAGTGAAACACAGGCAGGAAACAATGGTTTTCCTGCTAATGGAGAGGAGACTACCGGACAGACTCAAAGTGCTAACCAAGGAGGGGCAACATCTGCCACTACAACCACCACTGGCACAACATCTGCCACTACTACCACCAGTGCCACTTTACCCACTCCTGCCAGTACCAGTGGTACAACATCTCAAACTTCTACAGTTAGTGGCACAACATCTCCTACAACTACCACCAGTAGCACAACAAGCGAGACAACATTGCCCACAACTACCATAAGTGCACAGACAACAGCATTCCCTACAACCGCAACAGGTAGTGGAACCAGTGAAACACAGGCAGGAAACAATGGTTTTCCTGCTAATGGAGAGGAAACTACCGGACAGACTCAAAGTGCTAACCAAGGAGGGGCAACATCTGCCAATACAACCACCACTGGCACAACATCTGCCACTACTACCACCAGTGCCACTTTCCCCACTACTGCCAGTACGAGTGGTACAACATCTCCAACTTCTACAGTTAGTGGCACAACATCTCCTATAACTACCACCAGTAGCACAACAAGCGAGACAACATTGCCCACAACTACCACAAGTGCACAGACAACAGCATTCCCTACAACCGCAACAGGTAGTGGAACCAGTGAAACACAGGCAGGAAACAATGGTTTTCCTGCTAATGGAGAGGAAACTACCGGACAGACTCAAAGTGCTAACCAAGGAGGGGCAACATCTGCCACTACAACCACCACTGGCACAACTTCTGCCACTACCACCACCAGTGCCACTTTCCCCACTACTACTACCAGTGGTACAACATCTCCAACTTCTACAGTTAGTGGCACAGCATCTCCTACAACTACCACCAGTAGCACAACAGGCGAGACAACATTGCCCACAACTACCATAAGTGCACAGACAACAGCATTCCCTACCACCGCAACAGGTAGTGGAACCAGTGAAACACAGGCAGGAAACAATGGTTTTCCTGCTAATGGAGAGGAAACTACCGGACAGACTCAAAGTGCTAACCAAGGAGGGGCAACATCTGCCACTACAACCACCACTGGCACAACATCTCCCACTACTACCACCAGTGCCAATTTCCCCACTACTGCCAGTAACAGTGGTACAACATCTCCAACATCTACAGTTAGTGGCACAACATCTCCTACAACTACCACCAGTAGCACAACAAGCGAGACAACATTGCCCACAACTTCCATAAGTGCACAGACAACAGCATTCCCTACAACCGCAACAGGTAGTGGAACCAGTGAAACACAGGGAGGAAACAATGGTTTTCAAGCTAATGGAGAGGAAACTACCAGACAGACTCAAAGTGCTAACCAAGGAGGGGCAACATCTGCCACTACAACCACCACTGGCACAACATCTCCCACTACTACCACCAGTGCCAATTTCCCCACTACTGCCAGTAACAGTGGTACAACATCTCCAACATCTACAGTTAGTGGCACAACATCTCCTACAACTACCACCAGTAGCACAACAAGCGAGACAACATTGCCCACAACTTCCATAAGTGCACAGACAACAGCATTCCCTACCACCGCAACAGGCAGTGAAACCAGTGAAACCAGTGAAACACAGGCAGGAAACAATGGTTTTCAAGCTAATGGAGAGGAGACTACCGGACAGACTCAAAGTGCTAACCAAGGAGGGGCAACATCTGCCACTACAACCACCACTGGCACAACATCTGCCACTACAACCACAACTGGCACAACTTCTGGCACTACAACCACCAGTGCCACTTTCCCCACTACTACTACTACCAGTGGTACAACATCTCCAACTTCTACAGTTAGTGGCACAGCATCTCCTACAACTACCACCAGTAGCACAACAAGCGAGACAACATTGCCCACAACTACCATAAGTGCACAGACAACAGCATTCCCTACAACCGCAACAGGTAGTGGAACCAGTGAAACACAGGCAGGAAACAATGGTTTTCCTGCTAATGGAGAGGACACTACCGGACAGACTCAAAGTGCTAACCAAGGAGGGGCAACATCTGCCACTACAACCACCACTGGCACAACATCTGCCACTACTACCACCAGTGCCACTTTCCCCACTACTGCCAGTACCAGTGGTACAACATCTCCAACCTCTACAGTTAGTGGCACAGCATCTCCTACAACTACCACCAATAACACAACAAGCGAGACAACATTGCCCACAACTACCATAAGTGCACAGACAACAGCATTCCCTACAACCGCAACAGGTAGTGGAACCAGTGAAACACAGGGAGGAAACAATGGTTTTCAAGCTAATGCAGAGGAAACTACCAGACAGACTCAAAGTGCTAACCAAGGAGGGGCAACATCTGCCACTACAACCACCACTGGCACAACATCTGCCACTACTACCACCAGTGCCTCTTTCCCCACTACTGCCAGTAGCAGTGGTACAACATCTCCAACATCTACAGTTAGTGTCACAGCATCTCCTACAACTACCACCAGTAGCACAACAAGCGAGACAACATTGCCCACAACTACCATAAGTGCACAGACAACAGCATTCCCTACAACCGCAACAGGTAGTGGAACCAGTGAAACACAGGCAGGAAACAATGGTTTTCCTGCGAATGGAGAGGAAACTACCGGACAGACTCAAAGTGCTAACCAAGGAGGGGCAACATCTGCCACTACAACCACCACTGGCACAACTTCTGCCACTACCACCACCAGTGCCACTTTCCCCACTACTACTACCAGTGGTACAACATCTCCAACTTCTACAGTTAGTGGCACAGCATCTCCTACAACTACCACCAGTAGCACAACAGGCGAGACAACATTGCCCACAACTACCATAAGTGCACAGTCAACAGCATTCCCTACCACCGCAACAGGTAGTGGAACCAGTGAAACACAGGCAGGAAACAATGGTTTTCCTGCTAATGGAGAGGAGACTACCGGACAGACTCAAAGTGCTAACCAAGGAGGGGCAACATCTGCCACTACAACCACCACTGGCACAACATCTGCCACTACTACCACCAGTGCCACTTTCCCCACTACTGCCAGTAGCAGTGGTACAACATCTCCAACATCTATAGTTAGTGGCACAACATCTCCTACAACTACCACCAGTAGCACAACAAGCGAGACAACATTGCCCACAACTACCATAAGTGCACAGACAACAGCATTCCCTACCACCGCAACAGGTAGTGAAACCAGTGAAACACAGGCAGGAAACAATGGTTTTCAAGCTAATGGAGAGGAGACTACCGGACAGACTCAAAGTGCTAACCAAGGAGGGGCAACGTCTGCCGCTACAACCACCACTGGCACAACTTCTGCCACTACCACCACCAGTGCCACTTTCCCCACTACTACTACTACCAGTGGTACAACATCTCCAACTTCTACAGTTAGTGGCACAACATCTCCTACAACTACCACCAGTAGCACAACAAGCGAGACAACATTGCCCACAACTACCATAAGTGCACAGACAACAGCATTCCCTACCACCGCAACAGGTAGTGGAACCAGTGAAACACAGGCAGGAAACAATGGTTTTCCTGCTAATGGAGTGGAGACTACCGGACAGACTCAAAGTGCTAACCAAGGAGGGGCAACATCTGCCAATACAACCACCACTGGCACAACTTCTGCCACGACCACCACCAGTGCAACTTTACCCACTACTACTACCAGTGGTACAACATCTCCAACTTCTACAGTTAGTGGCACAGCATCTCCTACAACTACCACCAGTAGCACAACAAGCGAGACAACATTGCCCACAACTACCATAAGTGCACAGACAACTGTGTTGCCTAAAACCGCAACAGGTAGTGGAACCAGTGAAACACAGGCAGGAAACAATGGTTTTCCTGCTAATGGAGAGGAGACTACCGGACAGACTCAAAGTGCTAACCAAGGAGGGGCAACATCTGCCACTACAACCACCACTGGCACAACTTCTGCCACTACCACCACCAGTGTCACTTTCCCCACTACTGCCAGTAGCAATGGTACAACATCTCCGACATCTACAGTTAGTGGCACAACATCTCCTACAACTACCAACAGTAGCACAACAAGCGAGACAACATTGCCCACAACTACCATAAGTGCACAGACAACAGCATTCACTACCACCGCAACAGGTAGTGGAACCAGTGAAACACAGGCAGGAAACACTGGTTTTCCTGTTAATGGAGAGGAGACTACCGGACAGACTCAAAGTGCTAACCAAGGAGGGGCAACATCTGCCACTACAACCACCACTGGCACAACTTCTGCCACTACCACCATCAGTGCCACTTTCCCCACTACTGCCAGTACCAATGGTACAACATCTCCAACTTCTACAGTTAGTGGCACAACATCTTACAACTACCACCAGTAGCACAACAAGCGAGACAACATTGCCCACAACTACCATAAGTGCACAGACAACAGCATTCCCTACCACCGCAACGGGTAGTCGAACCAGTGAAACACAGGCAGGAAACAATGGTTTTCAAGCTAATGGAGAGGAGACTACCGGACAGACTCAAAGTGCTAACAAAGGAGGGGCAACATCTGCCACTACAACCACCACTGGCACAACATCTGCCACTACTACCACCAGTGCCACTTTCCCCACTACTGCCAGTAGCAGTGGTACAACATCTCCAATATCTATAGTTAGTGGCACAACATCTCCTACAACTACCACCAGTAGCACAACAAGCGAGACAACATTGCCCACAACTTCCATAAGTGCACAGACAACAGCATTCCCTACCACCGCAACAGGTAGTGAAACCAGTGAAACACAGGCAGGAAACAATGGTTTTCAAGCTAATGGAGAGGAGACTACCGGACAGACTCAAAGTGCTAACCAAGGAGGGGCAACATCTGCCACTACAACCACCACTGGCACAACATCTGCCACTACAACCACAACTGGCACAACTTCTGCCACTAACACCACCAGTGCCACTTTCCCCACTACTACTACTACCAGTGGTACAACATCTCCAACTTCTACAGTTAGTGGCACAACATCTCCTACAACTACCACCAGTAGCACAACAAGCGAGACAACATTGCCCACAACTACCATAAGTGCACAGACAACTGTGTTGCCTACAACCGCAACAGGTAGTGGAACCAGTGTAACACAGGCAGGAAACACTGGTTTTCCTGCTAATGGAGAGGAGACTACCGGACAGACTCAAAGTGCTAACCAAGGAGGGGCAACATCTGCCACTACAACCACCACTGGCACAACATCTGCCACTACTACCACCAGTGCCACTTTCCCCACTACTGCCAGTACCAGTGGTACAACATCTCCAACATCTACAGTTAGTGGCACAGCATCTCCTACAACTACCACCAGTAGCACAACAAGCGAGACAACATTGACCACAACTACCATAAGTGCACAGACAACAGCATTCCCTACAACCGCAACAGGTAGTGGAACCAGTGAAACACAGGCAGGAAACAATGGTTTTCAAGCTAATGGAGAGGAAACTACCGGACAGACTCAAAGTGCTAACCAAGGAGGGGCAACATCTGCCACTACAACCACCACTGGCACTACTTCTGCCACTACCACCACCACTGCCACTTTACCCACTACTACTACCAGTGGTACAACATCTCCAACTTCTACAGTTAGTGGCACAGCATCTCCTACAACTACCACCAGTAGCACAACAAGCGAGACAACATTGCCCACAACTACCATAAGTGCACAGACAACAGCATTCCCTACAACCGCAACAGGTAGTGGAACCACTGAAACACAGGGAGGAAACAATGGTTTTCAAGCTAATGGAGAGGAAACTACCGGACAGACTCAAAGTGCTAACCAAGGAGGGGCAACATCTGCCACTACAACCACCACTGGCACTTCTTCTGCCACTACCACCACCAGTGCCACTTTCCCCACTACTACTACCAGTGGTACAACATCTCCAACTTCTACAGTTAGTGGCACAGCATCTCCTACAACTACCACCAGTAGCACAACAGGCGAGACAACATTGCCCACAACTACCATAAGTGCACAGACAACAGCATTCACTACCACCGCAACAGGTAGTGGAACCAGTGAAACACAGGCAGGAAACAATGGTTTTCAAGCTAATGGAGAGGAGACTAACGGACAGACTCAAAGTGCTAACCAAGGAGGGGCAACATCTGCCACTACAACCACCACTGGCACAACATCTGCCACTACTACCACCAGTGCCACTTTCCCCACTACCACTACCAGTGGTACAACATCTCCAACTTCTACAGTTAGTGGCACAGCATCTCCTACAACTACCACCAGTAGCACAACAGGCGAGACAACATTGCCCACAACTACCATAAGTGCACAGACAACAGCATTCCCTACCACCGCAACAGGTAGTGGAACCAGTGAAACACAGGCAGGAAACAATGGTTTTCAGGCTAATGGAGAAGAGACTACCGGACAGACTCAAAGTGCTAACCAAGGAGGGGCAACATCTGCCACTACAACCACCACTGGCACAACATCTGCCACTACTACCACCAGTGCCACTTTCCCCACTACTGCCAGTAGCAGTGGTACAACATCTCCAACATCTACAGTTAGTGGCACAACATCTCCTACAACTACCACCAGTAGCACAACAGGCGAGACAACATTGCCCACAACTACCATAAGTGCACAGACAACAGCATTCACTACCACCGCAACAGGTAGTGGAACCAGTGAAACACAGGCAGGAAACAATGGTTTTCAAGCTAATGGAGAGGAGACTACCGGACAGACTCAAAGTGCTAACCAAGGAGGGGCAACATCTGCCACTACAACCACCACTGGCACAACATCTGCCACTACTACCACCAGTAATTTGAATTGAATTGTAATATATCAAACTGTTGACGTAAGACACCAGAGAAGCCACCAAAGTAGGGTCTAATGTAGAGTCTAATGTACATAACAATTCGGTTTGTCCAGTGTGATATCGCTGATATCTCATCTCATGAGGAGATGAAGCATAAACACTCGTGGCTGCACCACCACACTCCCCCAAATACCTGGCATATAAAACCCCCAATCATTTCCAAAAATTATTTAACAAATTATGTTCTTCTGCTATGATACATACAAATACACAGGAAAATTTGATTCAAATGTCACTTAATGTTCTGAAACGCCAAAAGACAGTTATTTGTCTCATCCAGTCCCTGTGGAGTGCACAATGAGTGCTGTTTGACAAAATACATTGTTACAAATAATCCAATACGGGTTGTATTGAAAATGAACAACATGTATTTTTTCAACTTCCCAATGCAAGGCATAACTCTTGCCAGTCTCCATTACTGGCTGATTTAGGCCTTGCAGTATTTCCTTAAGAAATCTGTGTTTAGAAATCCAGGCCCGCTATGCATTTCCAGTGCAGCGATTCACTGCCTCGACATAAGAAAGCGATGGAAATACTGCAAGGGTTAAATCAGCCAGTAATGTAGACTGGCAAGTTATGCCTTGCGTTTGGAAGTTGGTATTTTTTACTTGAGAACATCATACACTTTTACAAGCGTTTTATATGAAACAACTGCAGGATGTGTACACTGGGTATAATTCTCGACCGGACGATCTTTAATTAAATTGTTATAAAATTAACCTTTTGTATATATGTGTATATTATTTAGATTGAGAAATACACAACTAAATATATACTGTCAATTACATTGTAGATTGTTGTTATAGGCCATGTGGACCACATTACTGAATACATTTTGTCTGTCTGTATATCTGTCTCTTTGTCAAAAACGCTGTCAAATATCAGACTGTTAGCCAAATTATAATTCTGTTTAGTGTTAACATCATATGTTTGGGCTATTAAAATATATAGCTGAAGGAAACAACTAAGGTAACGTAGACAAACAAAACTTTCTTCAGAGAGGGCCAACATTTATCTCCAAAGTATTTTAAATGAATTATAATGTGTGTATTCTTGCACAAAAGGTAGAATTAACATAGTTACAGTAATTACATTGTTAAATTAATGCAAGGGATATGTAGAGAGAGACGTGTGTCAATGTTTCAACCAGAGCCACGGCCCAAAACAAAGTGAAAGGTTGGTAATATCTAATAGGTCATATAACTTCTGTGCATGTAAATGTAACGTGAATTTCTGGAATGTAGGAGATCTCGATACTAGATTTTCGTTTAAAACCAGTACTTAACTTATATTTGGCAATTGGGAATGAATATGCAGATTGAGTAAATTTATTTTAACTGAAATCAACACATATGGTATTGTGGCACGTAAAGCCAAATGAAATATTATGAAAAATACCGAATATCATCTTAGACAACCTAAGATTAATGTTAAAGGTTCACTTCATAAATGTAACAAAACCATACATGCTTGTAATTAAAATGAAACGTAGCTTTATACTTCTGATAACATTCAATTCAATAGTTTATTGTTTTCATTTGACCCACAATTTGATTGATCAATACAATATTAATGAAAATTCACACATGCGTAGCACATGATGTCTCCACGTATATATACGACAAATGTTATACAATAATTAACCCCGAAGCATTTACGAATTGTCTACGAATGTTCGTACTTGATTCGTGATATCGTATCTTATTCGTGGAAATTCGTAGTACATTCGTGACTGTGTCTTTATCATTTCTTACAATTCGTAGACAATTCGTAAAGAATTCGTACATGTTTCGTAGGTTTTTAGCATGAAAAGCTACGAATGTTCGTAAACATTTCGTACATGTGTAAATGCTGTTCAAGAATTTTGCCGAATGCTCACGAATATTCACGAATTTATGCAGCCGCCTTTCGTGGTGATTCGTGGCAATTCGGGTCGTAGTGAAATATTGGCATAAGTTAATAATAAGTGCTTAATATGAGATGCCCAGTCTCCGTGCTCCAAAATAAGATATGATTGGTGCGGGTACCTGTTTGATGGCATGAGAATTAATCTGAACCAATATCTGATGCACTTTATAAAAGCTTTGACATACAACGGATATCTACCACTTTTAACCGTACATTGCAAAATGAAAAAGTAGATTCTGATATAATAGCTCAGCAATGTTTTTTTCAGTACCACCTGAAAGTTCAGAAGAAACACCAACACCAACCACATCTCCCACAACAACTACAAGTGGGACAACAAGCCTGACAACATCTCCCACAACTACCACCAGCGGAACAACTAGCGAGACAACATCTCCCACAACAACCACGAGTGGCACAACATCTCCTACAACTACCACCAGTGGAACAACATCTCCTACAACTACCACCACTGGCACAACATCTCCTACAACTACCACCAGTGGCACAACATCTCCCACAACAACCACCAGCGGAACAACTAGCGAGACAACATCTCCAACGACAACCACCAGTGGCACAACATCTCCTACAACTACCACCAGTGGCACAACATCTCCCACAACAACCACCAGTGGCACAACATCTCCTACAACTACCACCAGTGGAACAACATCTCCTACAACTACCACCAGTGGCACAACATCTCCCACAACAACCACCAGTGGCACAACATCTCCTACAACTACCACCAGTGGAACAACATCTCCTACAACTACCACCACTGGCACAACATCTCCTACAACTACCACCAGTGGCACAACATCTCCCACAACAACCACCAGCGGAACAACTAGCGAGACAACATCTCCCACGACAACCACCAGTGGCACAACATCTCCAACAACTACAACCAGTGGCACAACGTCTCCCACAACTACCACCAGTGGCACAACATCTCCCACAACAACCACCAGTGGCACAACATCTCCTACAACTACCACCAGTGGAACAACATCTCCCACAACTACCACCAGTGGCACAACATCTCCCACAACTACCACAAGTGGCACAACATCTCCCACAACTACCACCAGTGGCACAACATCTCCTACAACTACCACCAGTGGCACAACATCTCCTACAACTACCACCAGTGGCACAACATCTCCAACAACAACCACCAGTGGCACAACGTCTCCCACAACTACCACCAGTGGCACAACATCTCCCACAACAACCACCAGTGGCACAACATCTCCTACAACTACCACCAGTGGAACAACATCTCCCACAACTACCACCAGTGGCACAACATCTCCCACAACTACCACAAGTGGCACAACATCTCCCACAACTACCACCAGTGGCACAACATCTCCTACAACTACCACCAGTGGCACAACATCTCCTACAACTACCACCAGTGGCACAACATCTCCAACAACAACCACCAGTGGCACAACATCTCCTACAACTACCACCAGTGGTACAACATCTCCTACAACTACCACCAGTGGCACAACATCTCCCACAACTACCACGAGTGGAACAACATCTCCCACAACTACCACCAGTGGCACAACATCTCCCACAACTACCACAAGTGGCACAACGTCTCCAACAACTACCACCAGTGGAACAACATCTCCTACAACTACCACCACTGGCACAACATCTCCTACAACTACCACAAGTGGCACAACAAGCGAGACAACATCTCCCACAACTACCACCAGTGGCACAACATCTCCTACAACTACCACCAGTGGCACAACATCTCCTACAACTACCACCAGTGGCACAACATCTCCCACAACAACCACCAGTGGCACAACATCTCCTACAACTACCACCAGTGGCACAACATCTCCTACAACTACAACCAGTGGCACAACATCTCCCACAACAACCACCAGTGGAACAACATCTCCTACAACTACCACCAGTGGAACAACATCTCCCACAACTACCACCAGTGGCACAACATCTCCTACAACTACAACCAGTGGCACAACATCTCCCACAACAACCACCAGTGGAACAACATCTCCTACAACTACCACCAGTGGAACAACATCTCCCACAACTACCACCAGTGGCACAACATCTCCCACAACTACCACAAGTGGCACAACAAGCGAGACAACATCTCCCACGACAACCACCAGTGGCACAACTTCTCCAACAACTACCACCAGTGGCACAACGTCTCCGACAACTACCACCAGTGGCACAACATCTCCCACAATAACCACCAGTGGCACAACGTCCCCCACAACTACCACCAGTGGCACAACATCTCCAACAACTACCACCAGTGGAACAACATCTCCCACAACTACTACCAGTGGCACAACATCTCCCACAACTACCACAAGTGGCACAACGTCTCCAACAACTACCACCAGTGGCACAACATCTCCAACAACTACCACCAGTGGCACAACATCTCCCACAACTACCACCAGTGGCACAACATCTCCTACGACTACGACCAGTGGCACAACATCTCCCACAACTACCACAAGTGGTACAACGTCTCCCACAACTACCACAAGTGGCACAACAAGCGAGACAACATCTCCCACGACAACCACAAGTGGCACAACATCTCCAACAACTACCACCAGTGGCACAACGTCTCCCACAACTACCACCAGTGGCACAACATCTCCTACAACTACCACCAGTGGAACACCATCTCCCACAACTACCACCAGTGGCACAACATCTCCTACAACTACTACCAGTGGCACAACATCTCCAACAATTACCACAAGTGGCACAACGTCTCCAACAACTACCTCCAGTGGAACATCTCCAACAACTACCACCAGTGGCACAACATCTCCCACAACTACCACCAGTGGCACAACATCTCCAACAACTACCACCAGTGGCACAACATCTCCAACAACTACCACCAGTGGCACAACATCTCCAACAACTACCACCAGTGGCACAACATCTCCCACAACTACAACCAGTGGCACAACATCTCCTACGACTACGACCAGTGGCACAACATCTCCCACAACTACCACAAGTGGCACAACGTCTCCCACAACTACCACCAGTGGCACAACATCTCCAACAACTACCACCAGTGGCACAACATCTCCAACAACTACCACCAGTGGCACAACATCTCCCACAACTACAACCAGTGGCACAACATCTCCCACAACTACCACAAGTGGCACAACAAGCGAGACAACATCTCCCACAACTACCACCAGTGGCACAACATCTCCCACAACTACCACAAGTGGCACAACGTCTCCAACAACTACCACCAGTGGCACAACATCTCCCACAACTACCACCAGTGGCACAACATCTCCTACGACTACGACCAGTGGCACAACATCTCCCACAACTACCACAAGTGGTACAACGTCTCCCACAACTACCACCAGTGGCACAACATCAACAACTACCACCAGTGGCACAACATCTCCAACAACTACCACAAGTGGCACAACGTCTCCCACAACTACCACAAGTGGCACAACGTCTCCAACAACTACCACCAGTGGCACAACATCTCCAACAACTACCACCAGTGGCACAACATCTCCCACAACTACCACCAGTGGCACAACATCTCCCACAACTACCACAAGTGGCACAACAAGCGAGACAACATCTCCGACAACTACCACCAGTGGCACAACATCTCCTACAACTACCACAAGTGGCACAACGTCTCCCACAACTACCACCAGTGGCACAACATCTCCATCAACTACCACCAGTGGCACAACATCTCCCACAACTACCACCAGTGGCACAACATCTCCTACGACTACGACCAGTGGCACAACATCTCCCACAACTACCGCAAGTGGTACAACGTCTCCAACAACTACCACAAGTGGCACAACGTCTCCAACAACTACCACCAGTGGCACAACATCTCCCACAACTACCACCAGTGGCACAACGTCTCCCACAACTACCACCAGTGGCACAACATCTCCCACAACTACAACCAGTGGCACAACATCTCCCACAACTACCACCAGTGGCACAACATCTCCCACAACTACCACCAGTGGCACAACATCTCCAACAACTACCACCAGCGGAACAACTAGTGAGACAACATCTCCCACAACAACCACCAGTGGCACAACATCTCCAACAACTACCACCAGTGGCACAACATCTCCTACAACTACTACCAGTGGAACAACATCTCCTACAACTACCACCAGTGGCACAACATCTCCCACAACTACCACAAGTGGCACAACGTCTCCCACAACTACCACCAGTGGCACAACTTCTCCAACAACTACCACCAGTGGCACAACATCTCCAACAACTACCACCAGTGGCACAACATCTCCCACAACTACAACCAGTGGCACAACATCTCCCACAACTACCACAAGTGGCACAACAAGCGAGACAACATCTCCCACAACTACCACCAGTGGCACAACATCTCCCACAACTACCACAAGTGGCACAACGTCTCCCACAACTACCACCAGTGGCACAACATCTCCCACAACTACCACCAGTGGCACAACATCTCCTACGACTACGACCAGTGGCACAACATCTCCCACAACTACCACCAGTGGTACAACGTCTCCCACAACTACCACAAGTGGCACAACAAGCGAGACAACATCTCCCACGACAACCACCAGTGGCACAACATCTCCAACAACTACCACCAGTGGCACAACGTCTCCCACAACTACCACCAGTGGCACAACATCTCCAACAACTACCACCAGTGGCACAACATCTCCTACAACTACCACCAGTGGAACACCATCTCCCACAACTACCACCAGTGGCACAACATCTCCTACAACTACTACCAGTGGCACAACATCTCCAACAACTACCACAAGTGGCACAACATCTCCAACAACTACCACCAGTGGCACAACATCTCCCACAACTACCACCAGTGGCACAACATCTCCAACAACTACCACCAGTGGCACAACGTCTCCCACAACTACCACCAGTGGCACAACATCTCCAACAACTACCACCAGTGGCACAACATCTCCAACAACTACCACCAGTGGCACAACATCTCCAACAACTACCACCAGTGGCACAACATCTCCTACGACTACGACCAGTGGCACAACATCTCCAACAACTACCACCAGTGGCACAACATCTCCAACAACTACCACCAGTGGCACAACATCTCCAACAACTACCACCAGTGGCACAACATCTCCCACAACTACAACCAGTGGCACAACAAGCGAGACAACATCTCCCACAACTACCACCAGTGGCACAACATCTCCCACAACTACCACAAGTGGCACAACATCTCCCACAACTACCACAAGTGGCACAACGTCTCCCACAACTACCACAAGTGGCACAACGTCTCCCACAACTACCACCAGTGGCACAACATCTCCAACAACTACCACCAGTGGCACAACATCTCCCACAACTACCACCAGTGGCACAACATCTCCTACGACTACGACCAGTGGCACAACATCTCCCACAACTACCACAAGTGGTACAACGTCTCCCACAACTACCACAAGTGGCACAACGTCTCCCACAACTACCACCAGTGGCACAACATCTCCAACAACTACCACCAGTGGCACAACATCTCCAACAACTACCACCAGTGGCACAACATCTCCCACAACTACCACCAGTGGCACAACATCTCCCACAACTACCACAAGTGGCACAACAAGCGAGACAACATCTCCCACAACTACCACCAGTGGCACAACATCTCCCACAACTACCACAAGTGGCACAACGTCTCCCACAACTACCACCAGTGGCACAACATCTCCAACAACTACCACCAGTGGCACAACATCTCCAACAACTACCACCAGTGGCACAACATCTCCCACAACTACAACCAGTGGCACAACATCTCCCACAACTACCACAAGTGGCACAACAAGCGAGACAACATCTCCCACAACTACCACCAGTGGCACAACATCTCCCACAACTACCACAAGTGGCACAACGTCTCCCACAACTACCACCAGTGGCACAACATCTCCCACAACTACCACCAGTGGCACAACATCTCCTACGACTACGACCAGTGGCACAACATCTCCCACAACTACCACAAGTGGTACAACGTCTCCCACAACTACCACCAGTGGCACAACATCAACAACTACCACCAGTGGCACAACATCTCCAACAACTACCACAAGTGGCACAACGTCTCCCACAACTACCACAAGTGGCACAACGTCTCCAACAACTACCACCAGTGGCACAACATCTCCAACAACTACCACCAGTGGCACAACATCTCCCACAACTACCACCAGTGGCACAACATCTCCCACAACTACCACAAGTGGCACAACAAGCGAGACAACATCTCCCACAACTACCACCAGTGGCACAACATCTCCCACAACTACCACAAGTGGAACAACGTCTCCCACAACTACCACCAGTGGCACAACATCTCCATCAACTACCACCAGTGGCACAACATCTCCCACAACTACCACCAGTGGCACAACATCTCCTACGACTACGACCAGTGGCACAACATCACCAACAACTACCGCAAGTGGTACAACGTCTCCAACAACTACCACAAGTGGCACAACGTCTCCAACAACTACCACCAGTGGCACAACATCTCCCACAACTACCACCAGTGGCACAACGTCTCCCACAACTACCACCAGTGGCACAACATCTCCCACAACTACAACCAGTGGCACAACATCTCCCACAACTACCACCAGTGGCACAACATCTCCCACAACTACCACCAGTGGCACAACATCTCCAACAACTACCACCAGTGGAACAACTAGTGAGACAACATCTCCCACAACAACCACCAGTGGCACAACATCTCCAACAACTACCACCAGTGGCACAACATCTCCAACAACTACCACCAGTAGTACAACATCTCCCACAACTACCACCAGTGGCACAACATCTCCTACAACTACTACCAGTGGAACAACATCTCCTACAACTACCACCAGTGGCACAACATCTCCCACAACTACCACCAGTGGCACAACATCTCCCACAACTACCACCAGTGGCACAACATCTCCTACAACTACCACCAGTGGCACAACATCTCCCACAACTACATCTCCTACAACTACCACCAGTGGCACAACATCTCCCACAACTACCACAAGTGGCACAACGTCTCCCACAACTACCACCAGTGGCACAACTTCTCCAACAACTACAACCAGTGGCACAACATCTCCCACAACTTCAACCAGTGGCACAACATCTCCCACAACTACCACAAGTGGCACAACGTCTCCCACAACTACCACCAGTGGCACAACTTCTCCAACAACTACAACCAGTGGCACAACATCTCCCACAACTACAACCAGTGGCACAACATCTCCCACAACTACCACCAGTGGCACAACATCTCCCACAACTACCACAAGTGGCACAACGTCTCCCACAACTACCACCAGTGGCACAACATCTCCAACAACTACCACCAGTGGCACAACATCTCCCACAACGACCACCAGTGGCACAACATCTCCAACAACTACCACCAGTGGCACAACGTCTCCCACAACTACCACCAGTGGCACAACATCTCCAACAACTACCACAAGTGGCACAACGTCTCCCGCAACTACCACCAGTGGCACAACATCTCCAACAACTACCACCAGTGGCACAACATCTCCCACAACTACAACCAGTGGCACAACATCTCCCACAACTACCACAAGTGGCACAACAAGCGAGACAACATCTCCCACAACTACCACCAGTGGCA
The DNA here is from genome assembly GCA_936450465.1 of Gibbula magus. NCBI lineage: Eukaryota > Metazoa > Mollusca > Gastropoda > Trochida > Trochidae > Gibbula > Gibbula magus. Next base: position 18,785,492 of record OW388302.1, read on the forward strand.
CAACATCTCCAACAACTACCACCAGTGGCACAACATCTCCCACCACTACCACCAGTGGCACAACATCTCCAACAACAACCACCAGTGGCACAACGTCTCCAACAACTACCACCAGTGGCACAACATCTCCCACATCTACCACCAGTGGCACAACATCTCCAACAACTACCACCAGTGGCACAACATCTCCAACAACTACCACCAGTGGCACAACAACTACCACCAGTGGCACAACGTCTCCCACAACTACCACCAGTGGCACAACATCTCCCACAACTACCACAAGTGGCACAACGTCTCCCACAACTACCACCAGTGGCACAACATCTCCAACAACTACCATTAGTGGCACAACATCTCCCACAACTACCACAAGTGGCACAACAAGCGAAACAACATCTCCCACAACTACCACCAGTGGCACAACATCTCCCACAACTACCACCAGTGGCACAACATCTCCTACAACTACCACCAGTGGCACAACAACTCCAACAACTACCACCAGCGGAACAACATCTCCAACAACTACCACCAGTGGCACAACATCTCCCACAACTACCACCAGTGGAACAACATCTCCCACAACTACCACCAGTGGCACAACATCTCCCACAACTACCACCAGTGGAACAACATCTCCTTCCACTACCACCAGCTTCTGTACAGATCCTAACCAGCAAACGACTTATTCTCTTTCTGATGAGTCTTTGCAGTCATCTAATGGTGAACAGTTCGTGTCCCAAGTTCTTGAAGGAGAGATTGTGGATATATCTGGTCCAGACCTTGGGATTATGAATTTTTTCCTTCAAATTTCTGAAGTTGTAAGTATGACTCGATCGTGTATAACAGGTTAAACATTAAGTATTACAGTAGGGATGAAAGTGGAATTCGGGTTGTCACGAACGCCAACTCCCTACAATCATATCAGAATAGGGTGTATGGACGATTCTGTTTGTTAGAGACTCAGTGTCCAGTGTTCGTGATATCCATACTCTGTTCTGATGAACGCTGTATGCTACTGGTGTCCAGGAGCGCCTGGCATGAAGGGGTTATACTTTGAGGACTTTAGATTTGACAATTTAAAAAAGTCTAGCAAACATTATAGCGAATTCAATAATAAAAATAATGATGCCGAACAACCCCAGACGTTTTCCAATCTCGCCTTTCCCCTGTTTCTTTTCCCACGGTTAAATATTCAGGTTGTATCTTTGCTATATTTTGTGAAACTGAGCAAGAGCTTTTTCAAAATATCCACAGAATTTGTTAAGTACTGACGAATGTAAGGGTAGATATATTAATTGGATGATTGGAACACTAATTGAATGTTGCAGGACCTCATAGAGAACGCTCAGTTCCACTCAATTCTACTGATCGTGAACGGAAGCAACGAGATAGAAATAGCAGGTAAGTTGAACTTCTCCAATGATATAGCTTATAAACTTTCCAAAATATGGACATTTCTCCACATCGGTCAGAGAGGAACCGAAAACAACAGAGACAGTAAAAGAAGTATTACGGTATTACAACTACATCTGCTGGCTATATACAGTCAATTAGAACTATCCTCCTGGTTGTATATAATCAAGAACAGCCCACCTGGTCTAAGAAGGCTTAATGTATAAGGTATAAATTGAAATATGAGCAGTACGCTGAACCGATGACCTACGAGACACTGAAACACAGATAGAGCGATTACGAGCTAAATATTATAACAGTTTATATTGTGATGTGGGAGTTAAACATAAACAGAATGATGTGTTATTTAAGAAATGCTATTTTCCTGTCTCTAAACATAGTGCTCAATGTAGCGGCAAGTGGTGGGGAAAGTTGCTCATCAATAGCACAAGTAAGATAAAATATCTGAATACAATTGACAAGGAGTTAAGGGGTGGACCTCAAACTCATCATCGGAATTTTACAGATACGTTACATGGAGTTGCGGACATGAACAAAGGACATACTTCTACTATCACCGGGAGGGAGCAACATCTTAGTTTTGCTAGCACACTTCGCTGATCAGAAACTAAATTATGCGTTCACATATATCAGTTTGCCGTGAACAGGTCGCTTAACCTGTTTTTCTTAATTAAACAGGCAACGCCTCGGTGACATCTTTTGGGGGCGTGACTCAACTTGTGCAGCCTACAGGTGTTGATGACCTTGTGCTCGTCAACACAACCGCTGAGGCCAGCTTCTTCGAACTGGAGACCATTATACTGCCAACGAGACTACCGATCTTAGTAAGTCTGTACACATGAAATAGAATAATTGATGTGCATACATTTATCATATGGATGCATGATATGCAGCACGGTTCATATGAATATTATTTCAGGTGCGATTGTGTTAAGCTTAAAATACAAAAAGGGAGCATGATAGTCTCCTTTGTTCCCAAGATATTTTTTACATTTTTTTACATGACAATTATTTCTATTTCAGCAAAACGCTGCTGGTCCGACAGTTATATTTGTAACTGCCCCACCTGGCGTGGACTTGTCCAACGTTGTTATCACGGCATGTTTGGAAGGTAGGCACCCCTCGATCTGATCAGAATATACATGTACCTGTAGATTCATGTAGGACAATATTCAGTCCAGGAAAAATAGTATGATAATGTTCTTCATCTTTCCTTTATATGTTTTATAAAGTTTATAAAAGGTATTTCTAGGTTGATGATAAGGCACACAAATAATGACAAATTGATCGATTGACAAACTTAAAACAAACATGATGTCATCCAACAGATGCCTTCTCTCACATACCAAACATCAACGATAACCAACCTAATGTCGTCTCCTTTCTCACATACCAATCATCAACGATAACCAACCCCATTGTTTCCTTTCTCACATACCAAACACCAATGGTAACCAACCTAATGTCGTCTCCTTTATCACATACCAAACATCAACGATAACCAACCTAATGTCGTCTCCTTTCTCACATACCAATCATCAACGATAACCAACCCCATTGTTTCCTTTCTCACATATCAAACACCAATGGTAACCAACCTAATGTCGTCTCCTTTCTCACATACCAATCATCAACGATAACCCACCCCATTGTTTCCTTTCTCACATACCAAACACCAATGGTAACGAACCTAATGTCATCTCCTTTTTCACATACCAATCATCAACGATAACCAACCCCATTGTTTCCTTTCTCACATATCAAACACCAATGGTAACCAACCTAATGTCGTCTCCTTTCTCACATACCAAACATCAACCAACAAGAATCGCCCAATATAGTACTACACTTATCGACTTGTCAACCGTCCTGATATAATAAAACCATTTTTTTTAGATCCCTCTTGTAGCGATAATTGTCCAGTTTCTACAACAATAAAAGAAAACATTAGGACAAAAAGAACATAACAGAGAGATTTATGATTACTTTTCGGTAGAGCTTTGTTTTCAATGAATTAACTCAGATTGGAACAGCCTTTTATCATCACATGACACTTAGTACGAAAGCACTAATTTACTTAGGGATACCCTAATCCAAATATGAGACCCTATATACCAAACAAGGTAGTTACAATTAGATGTAATGAGATCTCCATACACTAAACAAGGTAGTTACAATTAGATGTAATGAGATCCCTATACACCAAACAACGTAGTTACAATTAGATGTAATGAGATCCCTATACATCAAACAAGGTAGTTACAATTAGATGTAATGAGATCCCTATACACCAAACAAGGTAGTTACAATTAGATGTAATGAGATCCCTTTACACCAAACAAGGTAGTTACAATTAGATGCAATGACATTCCTTGGATGAATATCTTTATCCGTAAACTCATCCGTAAAAGGAACAGACAACATAAACTTGCAAAGAGATAATAGTGAAAAGGATTGGGCTTCGTTTCGGACACTTAGAAACAAAGTTACGTCCGCCATTAGGAAAGCAAATTAAGACTATATTATTAATCTTGACAACAAAATAATTAATAATCAGAGTAATAAACTATGGTGGCGCTTAGTTAAGAAATATCTGAATCAAAAAAATCTGAGATTGCCTCTTCCCCCTTTGACAATGTCATGTACAGAGAAAGCAATAGCCAATATTCTCAACAACTTTTTTGTAGAGCAAATTGCTGTAAACGATCCTGATAAGAACTGCCGGACCTAAACCGTTCTTTACGATCTATATCACTGACTAAACAAGACGTTGAAGATATACTGTTGTTGTCAAACACAACAAAAGCAACTGGACCCGTCGGTATAGGAAACCGAAACGCTTAATAGCATTATCAATATCATTATCCCTAACTATACTCTTCAGAAAAAGAAACTTGACATAGGTATAAAACCACTTTCCTCAAAATATATGAAATCTTGATATAAAAATGACCTTGAATTAAACAAAAAGAAGGTTTATTTTCCTACATTCAAAGAAACAAATCAAAACTGCATTGACGTAGCGCTTGGAGAATAAGTTTACCAATTCACCAAAATGTAACAGGCTGTTACAACGTGCATCACACGATCCTGCATTTCTGCATGAAGGAACCATTGATCAAACGCCGTATCAACGGGTGTTCACACAGACGGTATAACGGGCGTAGTCTCCCATAACCCCTACACAGCATGGTTGTGTCCCAAGACCCAGACACTCATTTCGCCGACGCAGTAATTCGCCGACAATTAATACATACATACATACATATAAACATTTGTATAGCGCCAATATCCAGCTAAGCTCAGCTGCTCAAAGGCGCTCTGTTTGCCCCCGATCATTGGATGTCACTGTTTAACGACATTCTTTGTCAATCTCAGCTCCATTTTGAGTATGCAACTTTTGAAGCCACTAGGCGCACCAAGTTAAATCACCATGCTCATCCTTACGAGGTACCCATTCATAGCTGGGTGAACTAGGACACATAGTCTGTAATGAGGGCTCAATTAACATCAACCCCACAGACATAATAGAATGGTCCACTAGAGTAGATTAAGCCTGGGTCAGGTTCATTTTTGAACAGTTTGGAAATATGTGATTATAACAAAGCTCAATCTTTAACGAGCAAATTATGAAACAATAACCATGGTAGATTATGTTTGTACAAAATTTAATGAAAATGAAAATGCTTTATGACATTGAGTTTACATTCAGTTATTGTCGGATTAGAGTATATTGGTCCACAATGACATTAGGTTGTGTTTATATAAAACTTTGTGATAATCGGTCTTCTCTTCTTAGCACTGCGTTTACATTCAATTATTGTCGGATTTTAATTGATTATCAAAAGGTTTGAAAACTCACAAGGTATATAAAATGGTAAACAGAACGTGGTCATCACCATCACTATGGCTTGACTACGGAGAGTTGAGTATCTTGTGTCGCAGAAAGGAGCCCCTCAGATCGTTCTAGATGGATATGTCTACACTCGGAACAAGATCAAACAGACCTGCACACACTGGAGATGCATCACCCAGACCTGTACAGGAAGATGTTCAACAGTCGGCGACTTCATCAGGACACAGACAGAGCACAACCACGCACCAGATAACGGCATTAGACAGAAGTTTGTTAGTGAACTTCGCAAGCGAGCCCGAGAGGAGACAACGCCGATGCAGGCCCTGTACGAAGAGCAGCTCGCGGCCGAGGACGACGAGAACCACCCCATCTTCCCATCCTACTCCAGCGTCAGCAGCGCCCTCTACAGACATCGTCGCAAGACCATTCCAGCGTTACCTGCAAGCGGCAGCGATGTCAACTTGGAAGACAAGTGGACAGAGACGAGTGATGGCCGGCGGTTCTTACTTCTCTCTGATGGTGACGAAGACAAGATTCTAGTGTTCTCTACAACGGAACAGCTCCAGGCCTTGGAGAACGCTGACGTCATCTACATGGATGGAACTTTTACTGCGTGTTCTGATCTCTGGGATCAGGTATACATCACTCATGCCCGTACGAACTCTGTCTTATCCCTCAACAGAACCCTTCCACATCGCCACCCAAACATCTTCAGGTGTTTCGAGGTCATCAGGAGGATTGAGATGGCAGACAGAGCCAAGCTGAGGCAAATCAACTTTGGAGCTAAATGAAGCGTCGGCGTGTTGGGAGCCGACCCACAGCATATCCCCTACAGGTTATCAAAACAAGTTAACGGTCCACCTAAAAACAGACACAATTGATCATGTGAGCAAAAAGATTTGATGAACTTATCCTAGAAATTTCATGTTTCACATTCATATATATGGAAATGTACATCTGTAGTACCAATACATAAGAAAAACGATGTTCAAAATTGTACCAATTATCGACCTGTGTAAAAAGTGTATTTTTAAACATGCATCGAATTTCATCTTAGTTAAAACAAAGTTATTTAAACATTAGGATTTGTTATTGTATATTCAAGTTGTAATTACAAGTGAAAAATTAATAATCTTGAATTTAAAGGTTGCATATTCAACTCAATTAAGTTTAATTCTCAAAATAGCATAATAGCAATATGAATTTTCAAGATATCAAATGCGTTGAAATCGAATAAGCATATATTTCAGACCTGAAAAGGTAGTAAGCACATACTACGAGTCGAGTCGCCATTCCTGTTCACATTTACGAAGTTCTTATTTACAAGTCTTACTTCAATTCACTTCATTAAAAATGTGATTGGAATTATATGTAATTAAATGAAAGTCAAATAAGAACACTCATTTATGGATAAACAACCTCATTTATAAAAAATTTATTGTTCTTATTTCACTTCAAACCTACAAAATACCACTCAAATAAGTTATATGTAATTAGATGTATAAACCTCATATCAGCAGTAGTTCTACTGTCGTTCTAATGACGACATGCTATAAATGACAACATATGGTAAATATACTTGTGAAAATAGGTTAGATATATTGGAAGTTTATTATTGATATTCATACGTAGGAGACACTATGTCCTACGTAGGAGACACTATGTCCTACATAGGAGATACTATGTCCTTACATAGGAGACACTATGTCCTACATAGGAGATACTATGTCCTTCGTAGGAGACACTATGTCCTACATAGGAGATACTATGTCCTTACATAGGAGACACTATGTCCTACATAGGAGACACTATGTCCTTCGTAGGAGACACTTTGTCCTACATAGGAGACACTATGTCCTTCGTAGGAGACACTATGTCCTACATAGGAGATACTAACTCCTTCGTAGGAGACACTATGTCCTACATAGGAGACACTATGTCCTACATAGGAGACACTATATCCTACGTAGGAGACACTATATCCTACATAGGAGATACTATGTCCTTCGTAGGAGACACTTTGTCCTACATAGGAGATACTAAGTCCTTCGTAGGAGACACTATGTCCTACATAGGAGATACTAAGTCCTACGTAGGAGACACTATGTCCTACATAGGAGATACTATGTCCTACGTAGGAGACACTATGTCCTACATAGGAGATACTATGTCCTACGTAGGAGACACTATGTCCTACATAGGAGATACTATGTCCTACGTAGGAGACACTATGTCCTACATAGGAGACACTATGTCCTTCGTAGGAGACACTATGTCCTACAGAGGAGATACTAAGTCCTACGTAGGAGACACTATGTCCTACATAGGAGATACAATGTCCTACGTAGGAGACACTATGTCCTACATAGGAGATACTATGTCCTACGTAGGAGACACTATGTCCTACATAGGAGACACTATGTCCTACGTAGGAGACACTATGTCCTACAAAGGAGATACTATGTCCTACGTAGGAGACACTATGTCCTACGTAGGAGACACTATGTCCTACATAGGAGATACTATGTCCTACGTAGGAGACACTATATCCTACATAGGAGATACTATGTCCTACGTAGGAGACACTATATCCTACGTAGGAGACACTATGTCCTACATAGGAGACACTATGTCCTTCGTAGGAGACACTATATCCTACATAGGAGATACTATGTCCTTACATAGGAGACACTATGTCCTACGTAGGAGACACTATATCCTACATAGGAGATACTATGTCCTACGTAGGAGACACTATATCCTACGTAGGAGACACTATGTCCTACATAGGAGACACCATGTCCTACATAGGAGACACTATGTCCTACATAGGAGACACTATGTCCTTCGTAGGAGACACTATGTCCTACGTAGGAGATACTATGTCCTACATAGGAGATACTATGTCCTACGTAGGAGACACTATGTCCTACATAGGAGACACTATGTCCTTCGTAGGAGACACGATGTCCTACAAAGGAGATACTATGTCCTACGTAGGAGACACTATGTCCAACATAGGAGACACTATGTCCTACGTAGGAGACACTATGTCCTACATAGGAGATACTATGTCCTACGTAGGAGACGCTATGTCCTACATAGGAGATACTAAGTCCTACGTAGGAGACACTATGTCCTACATAGGAGATACTAAGTCCTTCGTAGGAGAACACTATGTCCTACATAGGAGATACTATGTCCTTCGTAGGAGACACTTTGTCCTACATAGGAGATACTAAGTCCTTCGTAGGAGACACTTTGTCCTACATAGGAGACACTAAGTCCTTCGTAGGAGACACTATGTCCTACATAGGAGACACTATGTCCTACGTAGGAGACGCTATGTCCTACATAGGAGATACTAAGTCCTACGTAGGAGACACTATGTCCTACATAGGAGATACTAAGTCCTACGTAGGAGAGACTATGTCCTACATAGGAGATACTATGTCCTACGTAGGAGACACTTTGTCCTACATAGGAGATACTAAGTCCTTCGTAGGAGACACTATGTCCTACATAGGAGATACTAAGTCCTACGTAGGAGACACTATGTCCTACATAGGAGATACTAAGTCCTACGTAGGAGACACTTTGTCCTACATAGGAGATACTAAGTCCTTCGTAGGAGACACTTTGTCCTACATAGGAGACACTAAGTCCTTCGTAGGAGACACTATGTCCTACATAAGAGACACTATGTCCTACTTAGGAGACACTAAGTCCTTCGTAGGAGACACTATGTCCTACATAGGAGATACTAAGTCCTACTTAGGAGACACTATGTCCTACATAGGAGATACTAAGTCCTACGTAGGAGACACTATGTCCTACATAGGAGATACTATGTCCTACGTAGGAGACACTATGTCCTACATAGGAGATACTATGTCCTACATAGGAGACACTATGTCCTACATAGGAGATAATAAGTCCTACGTAGGAGACACTATGTCCTACATAGGAGATAATAAGTCCTACGTAGGAGACACTTTGTCCTACATAGGAGATACTAAGTCCTTCGTAGGAGACACTTTGTCCTACATAGGAGATACTAAGTCCTTCGTAGGAGACACTTTGTCCTACATAGGAGACACTAAGTCCTTCGTAGGAGACACTATGTCCTACATAAGAGACACTATGTCCTACTAAGGAAACACTAAGTCCTTCGTAGGAGACACTATGTCCTACATAGGAGATACTAAGTCCTACTTAGGAGACACTATGTCCTACATAGGAGATACTAAGTCCTACGTAGGAGACACTATGTCCTACATAGGAGACACTATGTCCTACATAGGAGATACTATGTCCTACGTAGGAGACGCTATGTCCTACATAGGAGATACTAAGTCCTACGTAGGAGACACTATGTCCTACATAGGAGATACTATGTCCTTCGTAGGAGACACTATGTCCTACATAGGAGATACTATGTCCTTCGTAGGAGACACTTTGTCCTACATAGGAGATACTAAGTCCTTCGTAGGAGACACTTTGTCCTACATAGGAGACACTAAGTCCTTCGTAGGAGACACTATGTCCTACATAGGAGACACTATGTCCAACGTAGGAGACGCTATGTCCTACATAGGAGATACTAAGTCCTACGTAGGAGACACTATGTCCTACATAGGAGATACTAAGTCCTACGTAGGAGACACTATGTCCTACATAGGAGATACTATTTCCTACGTAGGAGACACTTTGTCCTACATAGGAGATACTAAGTCCTTCGTAGGATACACTATGTCCTACATAGGAGATACTAAGTCCTACGTAGGAGACACTATGTCCTACATAGGAGATACTAAGTCCTACGTAGGAGACACTTTGTCCTACATAGGAGATACTAAGTCCTTCGTAGGAGACACTTTGTCCTACATAGGAGACACTAAGTCCTTCGTAGGAGACACTATGTCCTACATAAGAGACACTATGTCCTACTTAGGAGACACTAAGTCCTTCGTAGGAGACACTATGTCCTACATAGGAGATACTAAGTCCTACTTAGGAGACACTATGTCCTACATAGGAGATACTAAGTCCTACGTAGGAGACACTATGTCCTACATAGGAGATACTATGTCCTACGTAGGAGACACTATGTCCTACATAGGAGATACTATGTCCTACGTAGGAGATACTATGTCCTACATAGGAGACACTATGTCCTACATAGGAGATAATAAGTCCTACGTAGGAGACACTATGTCCTACATAGGAGATAATAAGTCCTACGTAGGAGACACTTTGTCCTACATAGGAGATACTAAGTCCTTCGTAGGAGACACTTTGTCCTACATAGGAGATACTAAGTCCTTCGTAGGAGACACTTTGTCCTACATAGGAGACACTAAGTCCTTCGTAGGAGACACTATGTCCTACATAACAGACACTATGTCCTACTAAGGAAACACTAAGTCCTTCGTAGGAGACACTATGTCCTACATAGGAGATACTAAGTCCTACTTAGGAGACACTATGTCCTACATAGGAGATACTAAGTCCTACGTAGGAGACACTATGTCCTACATAGGAGACACTATGTCCTACATAGGAGATACTAAGTCCTACTTAGGAGACACTATGTCCTACATAGGAGATACTAAGTCCTACGTAGGAGACACTATGTCCTACATAGGAGATACTATGTCCTACGTAGGAGACACTATGTCCTACATAGGAGATACTATGTCCTACATAGGAGATACTATGTCCTACGTCGGAGACACTATGTCCTACATAGGAGACACTAAGTCCTACATAGGAGATACTAAGTCCTTCGTAGGAGACACTATGTCCTACATAGGAGATACTAAGTCCTACGTAGGAGACACTATGTCCTACATAGGAGATACTATGTCCTTCGTAGGAGATACTATGTCCTACGTAGGAGACACTTTATCCTACGTAGGAGATACTATGTCCTACGTAGGAGACACTATGTCCTACATAGGAGATAATAAGTCCTACGTAGGAGACACTATGTCCTACATAGGAGATAATAAGTCCTACGTAGGAGACACTTTGTCCTACATAGGAGATACTAAGTCCTACGTAGGAGACACTATGTCCTACATAGGAGATACTATGTCCTACGTAGGAGACACTATGTCCTACATAGGAGATACTATGTCCTACGTAGGAGATAGAATCACACTTTGTTTTCATCGTGACACTAATACACTTCCGTAGTATTTGATTATTGTGATTATATTTGGAAAAAAATGATTAAACATATCCTCTGTATCAATGGTTATTGTGTTAAAACTGTTTTAGTGAAACTGTTTTTTAGTGTTTGAAAAACGTTTCCGTGTCCAACCCTTCCTTCCTTCCTAAATCTTTATTCCCGTAATCCACTCAAGCTTAATCACTTTCATTCTTCTACATACTTAATCACTCGTAAGGGTGAGTTCTTTATGTCAGACGGGTAACTGCTTGGGTTGTTTTAACTAATTGTAGGGGAAATGGAGTGTAGGGGTATGGGCTGTAGGGGTAATTGGCTGTATGGGTAATGGGCTGTAGGGGTATGGGCTGTAGGGGTAATTGGCTGTAGGGGTAATGGGCTGTAGGGGTATGGGCTGTAGGGGTAATGGGCTGTAGGGGTATGGGCTGTAGGGGTAATGGGCTGTAGGGGTAATGGGATGTAGGGGTATGGGCTGTAGGGGTAATGGGCTGTAATCTATGACGGCAGTAGACGCCAAGGCTGAATAGATCTCAACGTAACAACGTTATTGGCCGATTGCAAGGTGGAGCAACTCGGCAAGACGTGGCCAGGCATTTTAGCGTATGTCGACAGACAATATCTACATGTTGGACCCGATACAACCATATCAACAGAGTTGGCGACAGACCAAGGTCAAGGAGACCAAGGGTGACAACTTCAGCACAAGATCGATATATCAAACTGCGTCACCTCCGAGGCCGCACTGCGACTACGATCCCTGAGCTATGCAGAATTTCAGATCAAACAGTCCGTAAGAGATTGAAGGAGCCTGGCTGACATTTCCTCTACCTCTCTGAAGCTAACTCTATAGTGTCTGTGTATCTGGCTGGTGACATGCTTAATGTTTGCAGCATCGCGTGCTTGGATCCTCAAACGAAGTTTGAATGGGAATTTCTGTGTGCTATCTCCCACAATAGTTTTATATCAAATTATAAAATTTGGCATAAGTGTCAAGTTTCTTTTTTTTAAGAGTATATTATATTCAAAACATCATTTCAAACAGCAATATTTCCTAATATTTGGAAACTGTCCTCTATTATACCAATTCATAAGATAGGGAACATCAACCACTGTTGCAATTACAGACTGGTTGCACTAACTTCTTGTTTGTCTAAAATGTTTGAGGAATGCATTTTAAAATACAAATTCAATGAAATTTTAATTTCATGAGAAATAACAACTGTCTCTCTAATTTACAATCTGAATTCTACCAAAAAAATGTATTTGTGTTTCTATGTATATATATATTGTCATGTATATGGGCCTGAGGCCTTCATACTTGAATAAAGACTTGACTTGACTTGACCAGGGGATTCTACCAGGGGATTCAACCAATTATCAACTCACATGTCTATATAACTTTATTATACCCCGTCTTAAATCGTAAGCGGGGATATATAGCGTTCATTCTGTCCGTCTGTCAATCCGTCTGCCCGTCAGTTCGTCACAAAACTTTGTGCAGAGCATATCTCCCAAACTAATCATGCTAGCTTCACCAAACTTGCTACACGTGTTAGCCATGATCTCTAGTTGTGCGTTTTGAGAGTTAGACCGATTTCTGAATTTTACCTTTGGCGGTTTCCATGGAAACATGACCAAAACAGTGGCTCTGTGGGGAAATCATTTTGTGCTGAGCATATCTTCCAAACTAAACATTCTAGCTTCACCAAACTTTATATACATGTCACTCAACATCTCTATATATGCCTTATGAGTGTTAGACCTGTTTCTGAATTTAATTTTTAGTGGTTTCCATGGAAACATGACTTAACAGTTTCTCTCAGAGACCTTTATCTGATAACTGAACATAAAACCTTCACCAAACGTTATACAAATGTCTACTCTTTGATCTTTAAACACCTCTGAAACTGTATGTGCCCCTTTCATCAAACCTTACATATGTGATAATCTGTATCCACTTATAGGATTTTTACTTATTCAAAAATTCTTTGACCGTAGCAGTGTGCGGGGTATGTGAACTTAGCTCGCTTCTACGCTTGTTGCTAAAGCTTTAGATAATGGTAAAGACGTCAGAGCAGTTTTCTGTGACATAAGTAAAGCATTTGTCAAAGTATGGCACAATTGTGAAATTAAAGTCGTGAAGGATAGATTGGAATTTATTAAAATAGTTTGAAAGTTATCTGCAAGGTTACAAATCAGAATTAAAACCGGTGTACCTCAAGTCCAGTGACCTCTTTTATTTTTAGTTTACAAAAAATAGAGCCATTGGCTCTGAAGGTCACCAGGAATGATGTTATTAATTATCTCTAAGGAAAAGATTAATATATCACATAATAAGTAATTGCCCAGTCATCAAATTGAAAAGTAATTATCAAAATTGGTTACACATTAATCCATATTCATTATAAATAATGTAGACCTTTGCATTTAATTGTTTTACTTCTTATTTTTATTCTGGAATTATCAACATTAATTACATGAAATTTATTACAATGAAAAAGAGCCCCTATTTGTTTCTAAAAACCCTGTTTCTCATAGGCTCATAGTTTCATAGGCCTCTTTTCAATATTTAATTATAAATTCTCTTGAGCAACTGAGTGTAAGACTCAATCAGTTACACAGCAGAGACGTTTGAAGTAACCTGAAACCTCTGTGTATTAGCTGCTGTTTGCATCTCTCTGTCAGGGAGCGGTCACTCCTCAGGTCAAAACCTGCAGTTACACAATATGCAGACCCTTGACTCACAACCAGTGAACTATATATTTGAACTTGTGTTTTCCCCATCTTTATTTATTTATCTTTACTGGAAAAGAAGATGTGGTATCACAAACTCATGTAGCTAGTTCTAGTAGTCTTATCTTATTTCATCACCAGTCATATAATGTAAAACAAAACATTTCTTAACCCTTTTTCATTTGTTTCCTATGCATCCTGTCACAATATTCAGTTCACAGGCTATTCAATAGTTCTAATTTCACATTGATTACATCAAACATGTCCATAACATAGTATTACTCTTGAGCTGACATATGAAGTGCACATAAAATCTCATTATGTTCACGGCTCATTAAAACAGGTGTTTTAGGCGATGACCCCTGTTATCCATGTTTGGGGTCTCAAAGTCACCAAATCAACAATTTAGACTCCCCATTGGCCAAAGAGTCTGTACATAACATTTAAACTTTCTAGAGCTTTTGGGACTGGAGAAAAAGATGAAAATAGCTTTTTAGGTTGGGACCCCTGTGGCCCTTATTTGGGATCACAGGGTCACTAAATGTACAATTTAGAATCCCCTTCAGTCAAGGAGTCTGTACATAAAATTTCAACTCTCTTGAGTCATTGGTTCTGGAGAAGAAGATGAAAATAGCTTTTTAGGTTATGACCCCTGTGACCCACATTTGGGGTCACATTGTCACCAAATCTACAATTCAGAATCCCCTTCAGCCAAGGAGACTGTACATAAAATTTCAGCTCTCTGGAGTCATTGGTTCTGGATACGAAGTCGAAAAAGTGAAAGTTTACGGACGGACGCCATCCCATATATTGTCAGACTTGAGTAAAATATCTAAATGGACAGAAACTCGGCAAGTCAAATTTAACCCAAATAAGACTGAAACCATCCATTTTTCACGCAAATCCGTGATTGGCTGATACCCCTATAAATGAAATGCGGAGCCATAAACATTTAGGTATCAGTTTCCAGGAAAACCTCCAAAGACATTCCCATTTAAAGGAAATGATAAAGAAAATATGTTCGATGATAAATTGCCTACTAAGCTGTAACTACAGATTGTCACGTAAAACTTTCGAATCTATGTAATAATTCTTCATTCTGCCTTTATTTGATTATGGGACAAGTGTACAAAGGAAGAGTCCCTGTCACTAGAACACCTTGATTAAGACACGTTGTATACAATATGCAGTGTCATGCCAAACAAGTCAGACTTCCTCAGCCCGGAGAAGTTATCTTCAAGTAAATCTGTTTTTACAAGTTTTTTCCAAGGACTTTTTCTTCTGTAATCGGAACTTTTACTATATTTATTAACTGAATTTGTCGGTCACTGTATTATAACACATTATTATAAGATTACTAATTATAAACATTTGCGAAAGTAGATTTTTCAAAAGTAAAAAAGAACAATTGCACACTTATACCATGCATTAAAATATTGTATATTGTTCTTTTTGTAATAACACTTGTCATTGAAGGATTCCGCACAAATTATGTTAACTTCTAATAAATGTTTTGCAACAATATACTAGTCTACACTTATCTCTCTTGGTTAATACTTACAAGTTTAAACAAGGAACAATATACAAGAACAGTTGGAGCAAATAATACAGAAAGTGTTATTCCAACGAAATTCTCGAATAAATAATAAGTAAGAGATAGTTACAGGCACACATGGTTATCTTTAGACAGATATAAAATAACATCAAATTTAAAATCTTTTTAAAAGATAGATGAAATGCATTTTTCTCAAGAATGACAGATGATTACCTCTACGTATATTGTATATCGGAATCAATTGAGCATAAAATCGAGACAATATACACTTGCAATTGATAATTAAGACGATTTTAATTCACTCATTTTAACACTATCGCAATTTGTTCGGCGAAACCTTTTGAAAATGCTCACTGAGGCGTGTCTGTGATAAGCGATAGACGGGGCGGCTAGATAGCTTCTCCGCCGATGTCTCGTTAAATAATTAATGATAATTATCACTGCCGCTAAATGAATTTATGAGGTGTATTACATCGCCAAAAAGACATGTTTATGTAATAATTGTGTAATTGTCATCGGCGGAATTACCTAGTTGGATATCTAAACATTCGATATATGGGAAATTTAAGTTGGTTTATTGAAGATATCTTTGTGAAATTAACAATAAAAATGTTGCGAAATTACGTTGAATTGTGACTATCGCTGAAAATCAAATTCCTCCACATACGTCACAGAAGTCATCCCTTCACGGGTCACACCCCCGCAGACTCCCATTCTGGTCGCCGGGGCTAAATCAGGCGGTTTTTTAAAAAGCCGTATATAAGTAATTTATGGACCGATTTCAGAAATTTAAAATCGAGCAATTGTCAAATTGACATCCCATTTTAATGAATCCGATTTGGACCATATGTCATTTCATCCATCCTTTAAACACTTTTAGAATAACTAAATGTAAACTGCATTACATGATTGAAGTATGAAAGAAAAAAGTGTAAACATTATGTTCATGTTTTAGAAGAGACGTCACCAACGACTACCACAAGCGGAACTACAAGTGGTACAACATCTCCAACTACATCCACAAGTGGAACAACATCTGCCACTACAACCACAAGTGGAACAACGTCTCCCACTACTACCACTAGCGGTACAACATCGCCAACTACAACCACAAGTGGAACGACATCTCCCACTACGACTACAAGTGGCACAACATCTCCAACTACTACCACCAGTGGTACAACATCTCCAACTACTACAACCAGTGGAACAACTAGCGAGACAACATCTCCCACAACGACCACCAGTGGCACAACATCACCAACTACGACAATAAGTGGCACAACATCTCCCACTACAACTACAAGTGGAACGACATCTCCCACTACGACAACAAGTGGTACAACATCTCCGACCATAAGTGGAACAACGTCTCCGACAACTACAACCAGTGGTACAACATCTCAAACTACAACCACTAGTGGCACAACATCACTAACTACTACCACAAGTGGTACAACATCTCAAACTACAACTACAAGCGGCACAACATCTCCAACTACAACCACTAGTGGTACAACATCTCCCACTACAACCACAAGTGGCACAACATCTCCAACTACAACCACAAGTGGCACAACATCGCCAACTACTACAACCAGTGGAACGACATCACCAACTACAACCACAAGTGGAACGACATCTCCAACTACTACTACTACAAGTGGCACAACATCTCCAACTACTACAACAAGTGGAACAACTAGCGAAACAACGTCTCCCACTACAACCACAAGTGGTACAACATCTCCCACAACAACCACAAGTGGAACGACATCTCCCACAACAACCACAAGTGGAACGACATCTCCCACGACAACCACAAGTGGAACGACATCTCCCACTACAACTACAAGTGGCACAACATCGCCCACTACTACCACCAGCGGCACAACGTCTCCCACTACAACCACAAGTGGAACAACATCTCCCACTACAACCACAAGTGGAACGACATCTCCCACTACAACCACAAGTGGTACAACATCTCCCACTACAACCACAAGTGGAACGACATCTCCCACTACAACTACAAGTGGCACAACATCTCCAACTACTACCACCAGTGGTACCACATCTCCAACTACTACAACCAGCGGCACAACATCTCCAACTACTACCACTAGCGGCACAACGTCTCCCACTACAACCTCAAGTGGTACAACATCTCCAACTACGACTACAAGTGGTACAACATCTCCAACTACTACAACTAGCGGCACAACATCCCCAACTACAACCAGAAGTGGAACGACATCTGCCACTACAACCACAAGTGGAACAACATCTCCAACTACGACTACAAGTGGAACGACATCTCCAACTACTACAACCAGTGGAACAACTAGCGAGACAACGTCTCCCACTACAACCACAAGTGGTACAACATCTCCCACTACAACCACAAGTGGAACAACATCTCCTACAACTACCACCAGTGGCACAACATCTCCAACCACTACAACCAGTGGCACAACATCTCCAACTACTACCACGAGCGGGACAACATCTCCAACTACTACCAACAGCGGGACAACATCTCCAACTACTACCACTAGCGGCACAACGTCTCCTACAACGACTACAAGTGGAACGACATCTCCAACTACTACAACCAGCGGCACAACATCGCCAACTACAACCACAAGTGGTACAACATCTCCAACTACGACTACAAGTGGCACAACATCTCCAACTTCTACCACCAGTGGTACAACATCTCCCACTACTACAACCAGTGGAACAACTAGCGAAACAACATCTCCCACAACAACCACCAGTGGTACAACATCTCCAACTACTACCACAAGTGGAACGACATCTCCCACTACAACCACAAGTGGAACGACATCTCCCACTACAACCACAAGTGGAACGACATCTCCCACTACAACTACAAGTGGCACAACATCTCCAACGACTACCACTAGCGGCACAACATCACCAACTACAACCACAAGTGGAACGACATCTCCGACTACGACAACAAGTGGTACAACATCTCCAACTACGACTACAAGTGGCACAACATCTCCAACTACTACCACCAGTGGTACAACATCTCCCACTACTACAACCAGTGGAACAACTAGCGAAACAACATCTCCCACAACGACCACCAGTGGTACAACATCTCCAACTACTACCACAAGTGGAACGACATCTCCCACTACAACCACAAGTGGAACGACATCTCCCACTACAACCACTAGTGGAACGACATCTCCCACTACAACTACAAGTGGCACAACATCTCCAACGACTACCACTAGCGGCACAACATCACCAACTACAACCACAAGTGGAACGACATCTCCCACTACAACCACAAGTGGAACGACATCTCCGACTACGACAACAAGTGGTACAACTTCTCCAACTACGACTACAAGTGGCACAACATCTCCAACTACTACCACCAGTGGTACAACATCTCCCACTACTACAACCAGTGGAACAACTAGCGAAACAACATCTCCCACAACGACCACCAGTGGTACAACATCTCCCACTACAACCACAAGTGGAACGACATCTCCCACTACAACTACAAGTGGCACAACATCTCCAACTACTACCACTAGCGGCACAACGTCTCCCACTACAACCACAAGTGGAACGACATCTCCCACTACAACCACAAGTGGAACGACATCTCCCACTACAACTACAAGTGGCACAACATCTCCAACGACTACCACTAGCGGCACAACATCACCAACTACAACCACAAGTGGAACGACATCTCCCACTACAACCACAAGTGGAACAACATCTCCCACTACAACTACAAGTGGCACAACATCTCCAACTACGACTACAAGTGGCACAACATCTCCAACTACTACCACCAGTGGAACAACATCTCCCACTACTACAACCAGTGGAAC
Source organism: Gibbula magus (assembly GCA_936450465.1). Taxonomy (NCBI): domain Eukaryota; kingdom Metazoa; phylum Mollusca; class Gastropoda; order Trochida; family Trochidae; genus Gibbula; species Gibbula magus. The sequence continues at coordinate 18,805,138 of OW388302.1, forward strand.
AACTAGCGAAACAACATCTCCCACAACGACCACCAGTGGTACAACATCTCCGACTACAACCACAAGTGGAACGACATCTCCCACTACAACTACAAGTGGCACAACATCTCCAACTACTACCACTAGCGGCACAACGTCTCCCACTACAACCACAAGTGGTACAACATCTCCCACTACAACCACAAGTGGAACGACATCTCCGTCTACAACTACCACCAGTGGCATAACATCTCCAACTACTACAACCAGTGGCACAACATCTCCAACTACTACCACCAGCGGGACAACATCTCCAACTACTACCACAAGTGGAACGACATCTCCCACTACAACCACAAGTGGAACGACATCTCCCACTACAACCACAAGTGGAACGACATCTCCCACTACAACTACAAGTGGCACAACATCTCCAACGACTACCACTAGCGGCACAACATCACCAACTACAACAACAAGTGGAACGACATCTCCGACTACGACAACAAGTGGTACAACATCTCCAACTACGACTACAAGTGGCACAACATCTCCAACTACTACCACCAGTGGTACAACATCTCCCACTACTACAACCAGTGGAACAACTAGCGAAACAACATCTCCCACAACGACCACCAGTGGTACAACATCTCCCACTACAACCACAAGTGGAACGACATCTCCCACTACAACTACAAGTGGCACAACATCTCCAACTACTACCACTAGCGGCACAACGTCTCCCACTACAACCACAAGTGGAACGACATCTCCCACTACAACCACAAGTGGAACGACATCTCCCACTACAACTACAAGTGGCACAACATCTCCAACGACTACCACTAGCGGCACAACATCACCAACTACAACCACAAGTGGAACGACATCTCCCACTACAACCACAAGTGGAACAACATCTCCCACTACAACTACAAGTGGCACAACATCTCCAACTACGACTACAAGTGGCACAACATCTCCAACTACTACCACCAGTGGAACAACATCTCCCACTACTACAACCAGTGGAACAACTAGCGAAACAACATCTCCCACAACGACCACCAGTGGTACAACATCTCCGACTACAACCACAAGTGGAACGACATCTCCCACTACAACTACAAGTGGCACAACATCTCCAACTACTACCACTAGCGGCACAACGTCTCCCACTACAACCACAAGTGGTACAACATCTCCCACTACAACCACAAGTGGAACGACATCTCCGTCTACAACTACCACCAGTGGCATAACATCTCCAACTACTACAACCAGTGGCACAACATCTCCAACTACTACCACCAGCGGGACAACATCTCCAACTACTACCACAAGTGGAACGACATCTCCCACTACAACCACAAGTGGAACGACATCTCCCACTACAACCACAAGTGGAACGACATCTCCCACTACAACTACAAGTGGCACAACATCTCCAACGACTACCACTAGCGGCACAACATCACCAACTACAACCACAAGTGGAACGACATCTCCCACTACAACCACAAGTGGAACGACATCTCCCACTACAACTACAAGTGGCACAACATCTCCAACTACGACTACAAGTGGCACAACATCTCCAACTACTACCACCAGTGGTACAACATCTCCCACTACTACAACCAGTGGAACAACTAACGAAACAACATCTCCCACAACGACCACCAGTGGTACAACATCTCCCACTACAACCACAAGTGGAACGACATCTCCCACTACAACTACAAGTGGCACAACATCTCCAACTACTACCACTAGCGGCACAACGTCTCCCACTACAACCACAAGTGGTACAACATCTCCCACTACAACCACAAGTGGAACGACATCTCCGTCTACAACTACCACCAGTGGCATAACATCTCCAACTACTACAACCAGTGGCACAACATCTCCAACTACTACCACCAGCGGGACAACATCTCCAACTACTACCACTAGCGGCACAACGTCTCCCACAACGACCACAAGTGGTACAACATCTCCAACTACTACAACCAGCGGCACAACATCGCCAACTACAACCACAAGTGGTACAACATCTCCAACTACGACTACAAGTGGCACATCTCCAACTACTACCACCAGTGGTACAACATCTCCCACTACTACAACCAGTGGAACAACTAGCGAAACAACATCTCCCACAACGACCACCAGTGGTACAACATCTCCAACTACTACCACAAGTGGAACGACATCTCCCACTACAACCACAAGTGGAACGACATCTCCCACTACAACCACAAGTGGAACGACATCTCCCACTACAACTACAAGTGGCACAACATCTCCAACGACTACCACTAGCGGCACAACATCACCAACTACAACCACAAGTGGAACGACATCTCCCACTACAACCACAAGTGGAACGACATCTCCGACTACGACAACAAGTGGTACAACATCTCCAACTACGACTACAAGTGGCACAACATCTCCAACTACTACCACCAGTGGTACAACATCTCCCACTACTACAACCAGTGGAACAACTAGCGAAACAACATCTCCCACAACGACCACCAGTGGTACAACATCTCCCACTACAACCACAAGTGGAACGACATCTCCCACTACAACTACAAGTGGCACAACATCTCCAACTACTACCACTAGCGGCACAACGTCTCCCACTACAACCACAAGTGGTACAACATCTCCCACTACAACCACAAGTGGAACGACATCTCCGTCTACAACTACCACCAGTGGCATAACATCTCCAACTACTACAACCAGTGGCACAACATCTCCAACTACTACCACCAGCGGGACAACATCTCCAACTACTACCACTAGCGGCACAACGTCTCCCACAACGACTACAAGTGGAACGACATCTCCAACTACTACCACAAGTGGTACAACATCTCCAACTACTACAACCAGCGGCACAACATCGCCAACTACAACCACAAGTGGTACAACATCTCCAACTACGACTACAAGTGGCACAACATCTCCAACTACTACCACCAGTGGTACAACATCTCCCACTACTACAACCAGTGGAACAACTAGCGAAACAACATCTCCCACAACGACCACCAGTGGTACAACATCTCCAACTACTACCACAAGTGGAACGACATCTCCCACTACAACCACAAGTGGAACGACATCTCCCACTACAACCACAAGTGGAACGACATCTCCCACTACAACTACAAGTGGCACAACATCTCCAACGACTACCACTAGCGGCACAACATCACCAACTACAACCACAAGTGGAACGACATCTCCCACTACAACCACAAGTGGAACGACATCTCCGACTACGACAACAAGTGGTACAACATCTCCAACTACAACTACAAGTGGCACAACATCTCCAACTACTACCACCAGTGGTACAACATCTCCCACTACTACAACCAGTGGAACAACTAGCGAAACAACATCTCCCACAACGACCACCAGTGGTACAACATCTCCCACTACAACCACAAGTGGAACGACATCTCCCACTACAACTACAAGTGGCACAACATCTCCAACTACTACCACTAGCGGCACAACGTCTCCCACTACAACCACAAGTGGAACGACATCTCCCACTACAACAACAAGTGGAACGACATCTCCCACTACAACTACAAGTGGCACAACATCTCCAACGACTACCACTAGCGGCACAACATCACCAACTACAACCACAAGTGGAACGACATCTCCCACTACAACCACAAGTGGAACGACATCTCCCACTACAACTACAAGTGGCACAACATCTCCAACTACTACAACCAGCGGCACAACATCGCCAACTACAACCACAAGTGGTACAACATCTCCAACTACGACTACAAGTGGCACAACATCTCCAACTACTACCACCAGTGGTACAACATCTCCCACTACTACAACCAGTGGAACAACTAGCGAAACAACATCTCCCACAACGACCACCAGTGGTACAACATCTCCAACTACTACCACAAGTGGAACGACATCTCCCACTACAACCACAAGTGGAACGACATCTCCCACTACAACCACTAGTGGAACGACATCTCCCACTACAACTACAAGTGGCACAACATCTCCAACGACTACCACTAGCGGCACAACATCACCAACTACAACCACAAGTGGAACGACATCTCCCACTACAACCACAAGTGGAACGACATCTCCGACTACGACAACAAGTGGTACAACATCTCCAACTACGACTACAAGTGGCACAACATCTCCAACTACTACCACCAGTGGTACAACATCTCCCACTACTACAACCAGTGGAACAACTAGCGAAACAACATCTCCCACAACGACCACCAGTGGTACAACATCTCCCACTACAACCACAAGTGGAACGACATCTCCCACTACAACTACAAGTGGCACAACATCTCCAACTACTACCACTAGCGGCACAACGTCTCCCACTACAACCACAAGTGGAACGACATCTCCCACTACAACCACAAGTGGAACGACATCTCCCATTACAACTACAAGTGGCACAACATCTCCAACGACTACCACTAGCGGCACAACATCACCAACTACAACCACAAGTGGAACGACATCTCCCACTACAACCACAAGTGGAACAACATCTCCCACTACAACTACAAGTGGCACAACATCTCCAACTACGACTACAAGTGGCACAACATCTCCAACTACTACCACCAGTGGAACAACATCTCCCACTACTACAACCAGTGGAACAACTAGCGAAACAACATCTCCCACAACGACCACCAGTGGTACAACATCTCCCACTACAACCACAAGTGGAACGACATCTCCCACTACAACTACAAGTGGCACAACATCTCCAACTACTACCACTAGCGGCACAACGTCTCCCACTACAACCACAAGTGGTACAACATCTCCCACTACAACCACAAGTGGAACGACATCTCCGTCTACAACTACCACCAGTGGCATAACATCTCCAACTACTACAACCAGTGGCACAACATCTCCAACTACTACCACCAGCGGGACAACATCTCCAACTACTACCACTAGCGGCACAACGTCTCCCACAACGACTACAAGTGGAACGACATCTCCCACTACAACTACAAGTGGCACAACATCTCCAACTACTACAACCAGCGGCACAACATCGCCAACTACAACCACAAGTGGTACAACATCTCCAACTACGACTACAAGTGGCACAACATCTCCAACTACTACCACCAGTGGTACAACATCTCCCACTACTACAACCAGTGGAACAACTAGCGAAACAACATCTCCCACAACGACCACCAGTGGTACAACATCTCCAACTACTACCACAAGTGGAACGACATCTCCCACTACAACCACAAGTGGAACGACATCTCCCACTACAACCACAAGTGGAACGACATCTCCCACTACAACTACAAGTGGCACAACATCTCCAACGACTACCACTAGCGGCACAACATCACCAACTACAACCACAAGTGGAACGACATCTCCCACTACAACCACAAGTGGAACGACATCTCCGACTACGACAACAAGTGGTACAACATCTCCAACTACGACTACAAGTGGCACAACATCTCCAACTACTACCACCAGTGGTACAACATCTCCCACTACTACAACCAGTGGAACAACTAGCGAAACAACATCTCCCACAACGACCACCAGTGGTACAACATCTCCCACTACAACCACAAGTGGAACGACATCTCCCACTACAACTACAAGTGGCACAACATCTCCAACTACTACCACTAGCGGCACAACGTCTCCCACTACAACCACAAGTGGAACGACATCTCCCACTACAACCACAAGTGGAACGACATCTCCCACTACAACTACAAGTGGCACAACATCTCCAACGACTACCACTAGCGGCACAACATCACCAACTACAACCACAAGTGGAACGACATCTCCCACTACAACCACAAGTGGAACGACATCTCCCACTACAACTGCAAGTGGCACAACATCTCCAACTACGACTACAAGTGGCACAACATCTCCAACTACTACCACCAGTGGTACAACATCTCCCACTACTACAACCAGTGGAACAACTAGCGAAACAACATCTCCCACAACGACCACCAGTGGTACAACATCTCCCACTACAACCACAAGTGGAACGACATCTCCCACTACAACTACAAGTGGCACAACATCTCCAACTACTACCACTAGCGGCACAACGTCTCCCACTACAACCACAAGTGGTACAACATCTCCCACTACAACCACAAGTGGAACGACATCTCCGTCTACAACTACCACCAGTGGCATAACATCTCCAACTACTACAACCAGTGGCACAACATCTCCAACTACTACCACCAGCGGCACAACATCTCCAACTACTACCACTAGCGGCACAACGTCTCCCACAACGACTACAAGTGGAACGACATCTCCAACTACTACCACAAGTGGTACAACATCTCCAACTACTACAACCAGCGGCACAACATCGCCAACTACGACTACAAGTGGCACAACATCTCCAACTACTACCACCAGTGGTACAACATCTCCCACTACTACAAACAGTGGAACAACTAGCGAAACAACATCTCCCACAACGACCACCAGTGGTACAACATCTCCAACTACTACCACAAGTGGAACGACATCTCCAACTACAACCACAAGTGGAACGACATCTCCCACTACAACCACAAGTGGAACGACATCTCCCACTACAACTACAAGTGGCACAACATCTCCAACGACTACCACTAGCGGCACAACATCACCAACTACAACCACAAGTGGAACGACATCTCCCACTACAACCACAAGTGGAACGACATCTCCCACTACCACAACAAGTGGTACAACATCTCCAACTACGACTACAAGTGGCACAACATCTCCAACTACTACCACCAGTGGTACAACATCTCCCACTACTACAACCAGTGGAACAACTAGCGAAACAACATCTCCCACAACGACCACCAGTGGTACAACATCTCCCACTACAACCACAAGTGGAACGACATCTCCCACTACAACTACAAGTGGCACAACATCTCCAACTACTACCACTAGCGGCACAACGTCTCCCACTACAACCACAAGTGGAACGACATCTCCCACTACGACTACAAGTGGTACAACATCTCCAACTACTACCACCAGTGGTACAACATCTCCCACTACTACAACCAGTGGAACAACTAGCGAAACAACATCTCCCACAACGACCACCAGTGGTACAACTTCTCCCACTACAACCACAAGTGGAACGACATCTCCGTCTACAACTACCACCAGTGGCATAACATCTCCAACTACTACAACCAGTGGCACAACATCTCCAACTACTACCACCAGCGGGACAACATCTCCAACTACTACCACTAGCGGCACAACGTCTCCCACAACGACTACAAGTGGAACGACATCTCCAACTACTACCACAAGTGGTACAACATCTCCAACTACTACAACCAGCGGCACAACATCGCCAACTACAACCACAAGTGGTACAACATCTCCAACTACTACCACCAGTGGTACAACATCTCCCACTACTACAACCAGCGGGACAACATCTCCAACTACTACCACTAGCGGCACAACGTCTCCCACAACGACTACAAGTGGAACGACATCTCCAACTACTACCACAAGTGGTACAACATCTCCAACTACTACAACCAGCGGCACAACATCGCCAACTACAACCACAAGTGGCACAACATCTCCAACTACTACCACCAGTGGTACAACATCTCCCACTACTACAACCAGTGGAACAACTAGCGAAACAACATCTCCCACAACGACCACCAGTGGTACAACATCTCCAACTACTACCACAAGTGGAACGACATCTCCCAGTACAACCACAAGTGGAACGACATCTCCCACTACAACCACAAGTGGAACGACATCTCCCACTACAACCACAAGTGGCACAACATCTCCAACTACTACCACCAGTGGAACGACATCTCCCACTACGACTACAAGTGGCACAACATCTCCAACTACTACCACCAGTGGTACAACATCTCCAACTACTACAACCAGTGGAACAACTAGCGAAACAACGTCCCCCACTACAACCACAAGTGGTACAACATCTCCCACTACAACCACAAGTGGAACAACATCTCCCACTACGACTACAAGTGGCACAACATCTCCAACTACTACAACTAGCGGCACAACATCCCCAACTACAACCACAAGTGGAACGACATCTGCCACTACAACCACAAGTGGAATAACTAGCGAGACAACATCTCCAACAACGACCACCAGTGGCACAACATCTCCAACTACTACAACCAGTGGCACAACATCTCCAACTACTACAACCAGTGGAACAACATCTCCAACTACAACCATAAGTGGAACGACGTCTCCCACTACAACTACAAGTGGCATAACATCTCCAACTACTACCACTAGCGGCACAACGTCTCCCACTACAACCACAAGTGGTACAACATCTCCAACTACAACCACAAGTGGAACAACTAGCGAGACAACATCTCCCACAACGACCACTAGTGAAACAACATCACCAACTACGACCATCAGTGGCACAACATCTCTTACTACTACCATTAGCGGTACAACATCACTGACAACATCACTGACAACATCTACTTCAGGTATAATGAGGATAAAGTATTTGTTTTCTTATATTATTTTTATCAGTATTTTAATACGGAGGTATATCTATTTCACACCCATTTCATTAATAATTATATCATTGTTGTGTTGTATTTGATAGTTGTTTTGCTGTATTTGATAGTTGTTTAGGAAAATGAAAGGTGCTTCGAGGATGCTCTTAAAACTTGGAAAGAATTGAGAGAGAAGGAGAGGAAGAACGTCCAGGGCAAAGCCAGCAAGTACCATATACCGTATCTCAGAATTGTTGAAACGCGATGTTTCCGATTTTCGTAAATTTTCTGTGAAGATGGTAAACACCTGACGGGATTAGCTCTACACTGTCTACAGATACATTTTTCTTCGCTATTTTTTATCGCGGGTCTTCCGGGTCGCTGCCTCCCTTTAAGGTTTGTTTGCCCTGACTACTGCAATCTTCGAAAAAACATTAATTTTAAATTGAATATAAAATATTAATTACACTAATAGTTAAAAGATACATTATTCTGTAAAATATTGATTCTGGTCAATGATTAATACTTCATAAAATGTTCTACAATAATTATTATATAATTTTTACCTAAAAATGTTTAAACAATGACAGTTTGATATGTTCACTGAAGCTGAAGATGAGGTGCAACCATAACAATCTGCTTCCCACTGCATAAACAGATACACCACTCGCCACCCAGAAAAGCGTAGCTTAGAATGTCATCATGGCGAAGCAGATGTATAGAGTGTCAGCATGTGTCAGCATCAACGTGACATCTTCAACATGAACATTGACGACGGCGGCAGTGCTGGTTGTGTATGACAAGAGCCTTCTGGCTTGGGAAGGTAAGAGAGTGTTGCAGGTGCGATGTGGGGTGAAGGCAACAGTGGATATAGCTTCTTGCAGAACCTCCAGGTCATATACCTTCAAGACAAGACATCAAATCTGTCATTCCCGTCTTCCCTTTGAAGGAAGATGATTACCCAGGCTGATCTGTTATATAGGACGAGGTGACCTGTTCTAGAAGATTCATAAGGTAAGACCGTCTTTGCAGAACAGATCTAATGGTGGAGCAGTGCAGTTGGGGGACGAGGTTGACCTCGAAGATGCTAAGCAATAGGCCTGCCCTTGATGATATGAAGATTGATGCCGCCCTGCCGTCTGCAACCAGCTGATGATGGTGCGTATTCACACCGCCTTGTTATACATACATATGCTTGAATTTCCTATCGGAATGTCTTGTTTTGACTATTTTCAGAATTTGAATTGCATTGCTGATGTTAACGTGCTGAACAGACCAATACAGCACCCATATGAAGACGGTCCTTGGAAGCTTGAAGAATGTATGACATTAAACCTAATGATAATTATGCAGTTATTTTGAGAAATAAGCAGGTGAGTAGTGAAGAATGGACGGCTTGGCATCGTGGACATATGGCATGATGTACCTACACATTAGGTAAGTAGTGAAGAATGGACATACAGCTATCCAGATGCATCGATGACAACCGCAAGAAAGAGCTTATTAAGGTATGTATACAGCGTTGGTCGTGTGTTGGTTTCTTTTGGTTGCTCTGTTCAGCATGTTTACAGGGTGTCACTCCAGACCCGGCTGAGAGATGTGCATCCTTAACCAAGAAACTACCACGCTCTCAAATGTCTCAACTAATCCGGCAGTCAACTTGATGTCATCCCGATGTTATTCCGATGTTAACCCGATGACGCTCCTATGTCACCCAAGGACGCCCGATGTTAACCCAAAGACGCTCCGACTTCAGCCCTATGACAACCTGGTGCAAGTGCGATGACGCTCCGACTTCAGCCCTATGACAACCTGGTGCCAGTGCGATGACAAGTAGATAGAGGCAACTCCGCAGACAGATGACTACCCGGCTCCTTTGGCACCAACAAACCTAACACTATGGTAAAGTGGTGTCCTCTCCTTCAACATTGTCTCACGTACCCTGACAGTGTCACTATAACAAATCTTAGGATACATGTTTGACAAAGCAATCTTAACAATGATGTAAACTCAATGATTTCTCCCTTCTTACCTCACAGGAGATACTAGTCTAGGAGTTTGTAAACAACCATAACAATTAATCTCTATATTTCTCCTATCCCCTTGACACACGCTAAAAGTAGCAAGATGGTCTGGGGTGCTCTTGATTAACCATAACATAGCCACGGGAGAAGTTAAGCGCTAATGGGTCACTGCTGTTTAGCTGTCTACACTTACATTGATAGCTACAGGCTGCTTTGAGAAGACCTGCAGATAACTTCTATTTCCTATTGCATTTCAGATATAAAACAATATGGTTGGCAAATGGGTTGAGAAGAGACATCGATTTCTATAGATTTCACTTCGTTTAAATTATATCAATCGATAGACAAATCTTTCGTCTACAATATGACATTCTCTTCTGTCTACAATATGACATTCTCTTCTGTCTACAATATGACATTCTCTACAATATGACATTCTCTACAATATGACATTCTCTACAATATGACATTCTCTACAATATGACATTCTCTTCTGTCTACAATATGACATTCTCTACAATATGACATTCTCCAATATGACATTCTCTACAATATGACATTCTCTACAATATGACATTCTCTACAATATGACATTCTCTTCCCACAGAGGCTGCTCCCTTCAGGTTTCAAATTCTGATCTAGTAACCTCTGTGGGAAGAAAATGCGTGACTTATGACAAATAATTTTCTTTTAACAACAACCCGATGTAATTATATTTAAGATAACTACCGTCCTGATGAGCGCGCGAGACAAGAGTGTGATGTCATTTATACCCCCATTCCACCGAGCATACGACCCAACTGCGATCGATTTTGGCCTCCCAGTCGTGCGCACTCTCACCCACTCCCTCTGAAATTACACTGAAGTCTTGGGACATTTGCCATGCTCGCAAAGAGCATCGCCAATCCTCGCCATGGGTCGCATATTGTCGCAGAGGGGTTTGCGATTTCGATTGTCTGTTTTCAAAAATCGCACAACTTCTGCGATCGATGCGACTGATGCTCGCAAATTCGCTCGTTATGCGCTCGTATTGGTCTCAATTGGGTCTTGGTACGGTCGTAACTGGCAACTCGATCGTGTCAACTCGCAGTGAAGTCTCATTATTTTTTTCACTGGCGACCAAAAAGTGCAATCAGTGACGAGCGCTCTAAAACCTAAGTGCGACTCCACAGCGACTGCACTTTTCTGATCAATGGTATTCTCGCGACAAATAAGTATCAATGGCGATGCCTCTGTGAACGGATCAGGATCGCACCAAGACCTCATCATGACCGTACCCGTACCACGACATGCGATCGTAGAAGGCATTCTCTTCCGCAGGGGCTTGTATTGTTGAAAGACTAGAGATTAGATAGCATATTAAGTCGACGATCAAGCCCTTATATTATAAAGAAGGAAATGAATGTAAAGAGGTCAATACCCCATATCCGTTTGAAATTATTATGTTATATATTATATGTTGTCATCATATTATCATTCAATATTATATACCACGTCAAAGCCAATACATTTTTCTTGACCATAAGCCGTCAAACATTTAACCGATCGGGTAATAACAAATGTATGATTTTTACAAAGCATCCATTGCGTTTCATAAAATTGTATTTGGCTTTAATACGTTCCAACACACCATATGTGATGTTTTCAATACAAACAAATTCACCTAGCTTGCATATTCAGCCCCAATCGCAAAAATATCATAATTACTAGTTTTCAATTAAAATCGAGTAACATCATTATGCATGTGCAGAACCGAAAGTGCACGTCCTATTTACATGCACAGTAGTTATATGACCTATTGAACATTATCAAACCAAATCTGTTATTTTGTCTGGTGTAGATAAGATTCCAAAATTACGTTTGACTCATTGGCGTGCGCCACACGCGGTGCATTGTCCGGTTTTCGATCAGAAATCACTACTTTTACCTTCATATCGTCAATGTACTAAGTCGAGTATCATTAAACTGATTGTTTTCGGTAACAGTTGGTACTTCTCGATCAAATAAGACCATTTATAACGTTTGTCATATTTGACCCCCAACAACACAATGGATGTACCTTTAAGTATCAGCGTATTGCTAACCGAAGCCACTTACGTAGCCCATCAAATTGATTTTAAAAAATTCGCTTGAAACAAATATTATAAAATCGCTTTAAATAGTCTTTTCAGCTAATAGTGACCTAGTTACAACGCCAAGTATTTGGTGCATCAGATCAGCATAATGGGACACTGCAATAATGACGTATCAGGGATTTCAGATAATCTCAATTGTATAACCTCTGTTGTGAAAAAAAGAGTTGTTCATTTTATAGATTCCTCAAAGAGAGAGAATGGAGTCGCCATCAACGTACAGAGATATACGCAGAAAGACTAATATATAGAACATAGAATATTGTTAGTTATTGGTTCGAAGGCGTGAGTACGACCCTGTTGAGACCGACTTGCGATCAATGAGACCGTTCACGTCAGTCTAAACAGGGACCTTATATAGACCTTGTATATAATGTCCCTGGTCTAAACGAGCTCGCTAAAAGACGACAAATGTATTCATTTTTTGGTCGCAGTGGGATCGTAGACCCGGCTTGGTGGAACCACAAACTCAAAAGTGCCGAAATGGGTCGCGAGTTCTTCCCAAGATAATTTCAAAATATCATCCCCATTTTGGAAAAAATAGGTGCTTCTCACATAGTAATCGACCAAATTTCAATTGATGGGGTAATAAAGAAAGGAAAATGAGGTAATCAAACTTTGTGACACGTGACTTCATCTTGGATCGTGAATACTCGCTTGGCGAGACTGCTCCAAAATGGTCACGTGTGTATTCGCGAGTACGCTCGAACTAGTAGCGAGTAGTCGCGAGTATTCGCGGTTTTGAACACGCCTCTGGTTGTGGCGGTAGTTCTGTTAACGTGTTTTTAAATATCTTGTAAATACACGCTGTGGGTATTTAACCTGCAAAATAGAATATTTATTATATGATTGCAGATGAAATACCGGGATCTATCAATGAAAATAAACCGTGTTATCAGTCACTAATGAAAACAACAATCGAACGTGTTATCAGTCACTAGATAATATAAACTTTCTTCCTCACTCGATGAGATAAACATGATATTTGTAAAGGAAAGCCAAATATCCTCTATATATTTTAATATCGGAACTATAACTGAATCAAGTGATCATTACATAACACTAAAAATAGAGCCATGGGCTCTGTAGCTCATCAGGATTTCATTGATTATTATCTAAGGTTGAATATCTAAGTTATATCAAGTAATACATTGTTAACAAGAAAAACATAGGTTTTTTAGACCATGACCCCTGTGACCCAACTTTGGAGTCGCAGGGTCACCAATCCTACAATTACAATTTCACCTTTCTACAGCTTTACATACTTAAGATAAAGATGAAAATAGGTTTTTGGGCCATGACCCGTGACCTAGATTGGGGTCACAGGGTCACAAAATCTACAATTTTGAATCCCCATTGGCCAAGGAGTCTGCACACAACTTTTCAGCTCTCTAGACCTTTTGGAACGGGAGAAGAAGATGAAAATAGGTTTTTAAGGATGTGACCCCTGTGACCCCATTTGGGGCCATGGGGTCATGAAATCTACAATTTAGTATCCCCATTGGCCAAGGAGTCTGCACACAAGTTTTTAGCTCTCTAGACCTTTTGGAACCGGAGAAGAAGATGAAATAGGTTTTTAAGGATGTGACCTCTGTGACCCCATTTGGGGTCATGGGGTCACGAAATCTATAATTTAGAATCCCCATTGCACACAACTTTCCAGCTCCTTAGACCTTTTGGAACTGGAGAAGAAGATGAAAATAGGTTTTAAAGGATGTGACCCCTGTGACCCCAATTGGGGTCACTGGGTCAATAGATCTACAATTTAGAATCCCAATTGGCCAAGGAGTCTGCACAAAAAGTTTTACCTCTGTGGAGTCATTGGTTCTGGAGAAGAAGTCGAAAATGCTCAAAGTTTACGGACGGATGGACGGACGGACGGACGGATGGACGGACGGACGGACGCCGGACGCCGGACGCCATGCCATGCCATAAGCCCATCGGGCCTTTCAGGCCTGATGAGCTTAAAAGTGAATGTATCTCAATATCCGTGAGGAGGACGACCTCAAACCTGACCAGACCTCAAACCTGACCAGACCTCGAACCTGACCAGACCTCGAACCTGACCAGACCTCAAACCTGACCAGACCTCAAACCTGACCAGACCTCAAACCTGACCAGACCTCAAACCTGACCAGACCTCAAACCTGACCAGACCTCGAACCTGACCAGACCTCAAACCTGACCAGACCTCGAACCTGACCAGACCTCAAACCTGACCAGACCTCGAACCTGACCAGACCTCAAACCTGACCAGACCTCGAACCTGACCAGACCTCAAACCTGACCAGACCTCAAACCTGACCAGACCTCAAACCTGACCAGACCTCAAACCTGACCAGACCGCAAACCTGACCAGACCTCAAACTGGGGCTGCGTTTAACTGATTGTTTGTAGTGTGCAAATCGACCACTTGAAATTGTACTGTATGTTTATGATGATGCTTACGTATATGTTCCGGAATATACGATTCGGGTGGAATCTTCATTGTTTTTTGGATTTGAAACTTTCATTGTTTTTGAAGTCACGAAATAAACACAAAAAATCGTGTTATTATTCTTCTACGAATACTTGAACTGGTGTTGTTTTTTTTAACAGAAAGAGGTATGAAACAAGCAGCTCTAGTCTTGAAATCACAAGATGTTCTGGAGTAGGACATGTTTACACATATGGTAAGAACTTCTGCCTTGTTTCCACTTCAACAAGTAACATTAACACTTATAACTAACACTAGCACTTGAAACAAACAATAGCGATTATAACTAACTAGCACTTATAAGTAACACTAGCGATTATAACTAACACTTTTAACTAACACTAGTATTTATAACTAATACTACTAGAACTTTTAACTAATACTACATTTATAACTAACATTAATACGTATAACTAACATCAACACTTATAACTAACACTAACACTTAAAACTAACACTATTATTTATAACTAAAACTAACCCTTATAACTGACACAATCACTTATAACTAACACTCTGTCGTGTTGCCTTCTAAATGCTTCAAATTAAGAGACGTTTTGCATATTATTTTGTACTTCTTTATTGATAGAAACTTATTTGTGTGCAAGTGTCATACTGTAAATACCACTCTTCTGACACTTTGGTTAAAAACATGACAAGTATAAGAAGGCTACTCGTATAATATACTCAATGTTGGACCCAATAAAACATCCCCACAACTTAATTGATTGATAAATAATTGAATAGCTTCTTATTATCGCACAAATATTCATTAAGCAGACAGAAATGTATAAGTGCATAAGTGAAATTATAGATTGAATCATATTTTTTTTAAAAAGAGAATGGTATTCAAATACAGTAGGCTGATATAAATGTGTCTCTTGAACATGTGCATTGTTACATAAGCTCTTTCAATAGGTCAATTGCTAAGTTGTTGTTGGTGGACATGAAAGAACAATGTTTGTATTTGCAGAACTTGATGTTTGTCAGTGTTAACTTAACCCACTGATGTCCTGATGTCAACTTATGTCACCTGATGTCTTCAATGTCACCCCATGTCTCCCAATGTCTCCAGATGACTTCTATGTCACCCGATGTCACCACATGTCTCTGGTGTCACCCAATGTCTCCCGATGTCATGCGATGTCTTCGATGTTACCCCATGGCACCCCGTGTCTCCTGATGTCCCTGGATGTCTCCCGATGTCACCAAATGTCATCACATGTCTCCCACTGTCTGTGGTGTTACCCAATGTCTCCCGATGTCCTGTGATGTCTTCGATGTCACCCCACAGCACCCCTTGTCTCCATTGTTGCCACATGTCTCCCAATGTCACCCACTGTCAGCCGATGAATTCTGTTGTCACCTGATGTCTTACGATGTCATCTGATGTGGACATCCCTATGATAACCTATGATAAGCTTGATGCCAAGGTCTTGACAAGGTATATAGATGGCTTGACACACCATGATACATACTAGTAGTATGTTACTACATAAGATGAAACACTTGTTTTATCAAACACTTGTTGCTAGCGAAGCATTGTCTGTAATTTCTACTTCCGGATATTTCTGGTGGTTCCCCACCTTTTTGCATTATCTGCCCTTGCCACACTGAGATTTCTGACATGTTTAACAATAACTCACGAGGAAATCCACTAAATCTACTTCTGAAGTATCGATTGCTTGTCAAACATCACCTGTACAAACATAAGGAGGCTGTATATGCACTAAGTTGTCCTCATTCTACTACACCTAGATGCAAGTCAAAGAAGTCCTTTCAAAATAAATCTTTAATGATCATTATACCAGGATAATATTGGTGAAAAAAAACCGAGAGGGTAATCACGCTTGTATGTTTATGTTCAATCAGTCAATTTAAAACAGCCATAGCAACAAAGAGTTCATTTATAAATGCACAAATGCACATATCTGAGCTGTTCAAATAATTAGTAATAAATTCATGCTCCACAAGAATATTGTTCTACTTCCTAAACTTCAGTTTTTAAGATCTACTCTTAAAGCAAAATAATGTAAATAGGGTTTCTATGGAAACAGCTGAAAAGAAATCGAAAGAAGTTGAAAAATGCTAAGAGCCTCATCTAAATAAAGACATATTTAGTTTTTTCTTCGAAAACAAAATTGAAGATGTTTTTCCATAGAAACGGTTATAGATAAAAGTCAAAATAAAGTTGACGAAGTTGAAGTTGAATGACCGGAAATGGGAAGTAAGGGGATAATTTGTTTTCATTACATTTCCAGAGGACAATGAAGAATATGTGTGACCATCATCTTGATATCAACCAACCAGAATATGGCCATTATCTTCATATCAACCCACCGGGATGTGGCCATTATCATGATATCAACCCACCGGGATGTGACCATCATCTTCATATCAACCAACCGGGATGTGGCCATTATCATGACATCAACCCACCAGGATGTGACCATCATCTTCATATCAACCCACCGGGATGTGACCATCATCTTCATATCAACCCACCAGGATGTGACCATCATCTTCATATCAACCCACCAGGATGTGACCATCATCTTCATATCAACCCACCGGGATGTGGCCATTATCACGATATCAACCCACCAGGATGTGACCATCATTTTGATATCAACCCACCGGGATGTGGCCATTATCACGATATCAACCCACCAGGATGTGACCATCATCTTCATATCAACCCACCGGGATGTGACCATCATCTTCATATCAACCCACCAGGATGTGACCATCATCTTCATATCAACCCACCAGGATGTGACCATCATCTTCATATCAACCCACCAGGATGTGGCCATTATCACGATATCAACCCACTGGGATGTGACCATCATTTTGATATCAACCCACCAGGATGTGGCCATTATCACGATATCAACCCACCAGGA
Source organism: Gibbula magus (assembly GCA_936450465.1). Taxonomy (NCBI): domain Eukaryota; kingdom Metazoa; phylum Mollusca; class Gastropoda; order Trochida; family Trochidae; genus Gibbula; species Gibbula magus. Next base: position 18,823,276 of record OW388302.1, read on the forward strand.
TGTGACCATCATCTTCATATCAACCCACCAGGATGTGGCCATTATCACGATATCAACCCACCAGGATGTGACCATCATCTTCATATCAACCCACCAGGATGTGGCCATTATCACGATATCAACCCACCAGGATGTGACCATCATCTTCATATCAACCCACCAGGATGTGACCATCATCTTCATATCAACCCACCAGGATGTGACCATCATCTTCATATCAACCCACCAGGATGTGACCATCATTTTGATATCAACCCACCAGGATGTGACCATCATCTTCATATCAACCCACC